>CM066031.1:1625577026-1626177026 GCA_033557465.1 Ichthyophis bannanicus | reverse complement strand
CTTTGCCCGAAGTGCGCATAGACAAGCTGGTTCGGCAGGTTCAAGCGTTTCTGCAGCTAATGACTCCGTCGGCATGGACATATTTGCAACTCTTGGGATCCATGGCGGCGGCGCTAGATCTGGTGCCATGGTCCAAAGCTCACATGCGGCCTTTGCAGCAGGCTTTGCTGTCCCGTTGGTCACCACAGCTTCACCCTCTCTCGCAGCGCCTACCCTATTCAATTCTCGTACGACGCAGTCTCGAGTGGTGGTTGGTTCGGGATCATCTGTCTGCGGGAGTTCCCTTACAGGAACCCTCCTGGATGTTAGTCACCACGGATGCCAGCCTTGTCGGCGGGGGAGCTCACTGTCAAGCACAGGTTGCTCAAGGTGTTTGGTCCCCAGAAGAGAGCACCTGGTCGATCAACCTCTTGGAGCTGCGAGCGGCTCGCCTTGCCCTCCTTCACTTTGCAGCCTTTCTCAAGGGATCGGCGGTCAAGATTTTTTCCGACAATGCTGTGACGGTTGCGTACATCAATCGTCAGGGGGGAACCAAGAGCCCTTCTCTTCTCTCCGAGTGTCAGGCGCTGATGTCCTGGGCAGAGGACAATCTGCTAGCGCTCTCTGCGGCTCATGTTGCGGGAACGGCGAATGTACAGGCGGATTATCTCAGCCGTCATCTTCTCGATCCCGGAGAGTGGGAGTTGAATGTGGCGGTCTTTCACAGCATCACCTTACGTTGGGGACAACCGGTGATGGATCTGATGGCGACGTGCAGCAATGCCAAAGCGAATCGTTTCTTCAGCAGGCGCAGGGAACGCATGTCCGAGGGGCTCGATGCTCTCGTTCAGCCCTGGCCTCAGGATTCTCTATTGTACGTGTTTCCTCCGTGGCCGATGTTGAGTCGTGTTCTTCAGCGCATTGCGCGGCACCGGGGGTTGGTGATTCTCATTGCTCCGGATTGGCCTCGCCGGCCTTGGTATGCCGATCTCGTTCGTCTGCTGGTGGATCAGCCGTGGCCTCTTCCAGTCCGCAGCAATCTCTTGCAGCAGGGTCCGATACTCATGCCACGAGTGGATCGCTTCTTGCTTACGGCTTGGCTCTTGAAAGGACTCGCTTGACACGCAAAGGGTATGCGAGCTCCGTAGTGTCTACTTTACTGCGGTCTAAGAGACCGGTGACTTCTCTGGCCTATGTCCGGGTTTGGCGCCTTTTTGAAACTTGGTGTTCTCAGCACAATGTTTTTCCTATGTCCTCGTCCTTACCACAGCTTCTCCTTTTCTTACAGCATGGCTTGGACAAAGGGCTGGCTCTTAGTACTCTTAAGGTGCAAATAGCAGCGCTTGCCTGTTTTCGAGGTCCGGTGCAACGTCGTCGCCTTTCCGCGCATCCGGATGTGCATCGTTTTTTACGAGCCGCAAAAATTATTCGTCCTCCTGTTCATTCTATTGTGCCTCCTTGGGACTTGAATGTGGTTTTGGAAGCTTTTTCTCACTCTCCTTTGACGTCCCTCTGCTCGCAGCAGCTCCGAGAGTGTTCTTGGAAGACGGCTTTCCTGGTCGCCTTGTGTTCGGCGCGTAGGATTTCGGATTTGCAAGCCTTGTCTTGTCGGGAACCTTATTTGCAGTTTCTTCCCGAACGGGTTTATTTATTTATTTATTTATTTATTTAACTGCATTTATATCCCGCTTTTCACCGGGTCAAAGCGGTGGAACACGTAACATAGGACGGGGTAATTTTTTGGGTGGGGCCATCACCAAGGTCAACAATTAATGATTTGGGTAGACATAGACATAATTTACTCCTGTTGAATCTAAGTATTAGGTCATGGTGGTAGAAAGATGTTCACGGAATAGGATTGTCTTCAGCTGTTTCCTAAATGATGTGATGTCAGCGTTGTTCTTGATGTGATTTGGTAGAGAGTTCCAGAGGGATGGAGCATAAAGTTTGAATGCTCTGTTGCAGGTCCGTTGTGTGGATTTGGTTCTTTTGTGGGGGACAACGATAGAGTTATTGGAGGAATGTCTGGTTGATCTGTTGTGGGATGGTCGAGGCAGTAAGGGGTGTAGTGAGGTGTTCTGTGTGTGGTGGATTGTTTTGTGGATGAGTAAGATAGCTTTGTACTTGATTCTTGCTTGCACTGGAAGGAGGTGAAGGTCTCTTAGGATTGGGGTGATGTGGTCCCGTTTTTTTGCATTTTGAATAATCCTTGCTGTAGTGTTCAAGGCTGTACGGAGGGAGTTGGTGTGCGAGGCAGGAAGTCCATGATAGATTATGTTGCAGAAGTCCAGGTGAGGGAGTGTCACTGCTTGCATTACTGTCCTGAAGTCGTGATGTTCTAGGAGGGGCCGGAGGCGTTGAATAGTTTTGGCTTTGTGGAATATCATCCCGGCGGTTTTGTTGATTTGTTGTTTGAGGGTGAGAGCTTGGTCAATGATGACGCCTAGATATCTTATTTGGGGCTGGATTTGTATTTGTGTGGTACCCATGTTGAGGTGGGTAGGTGGTTTGAAGTCCGGTTCTTTTGTTACTATTAGGGCTTCGGTTTTCTTTATGTTGATGGATAGATTGTTCTCCTGTAGCCAGTTGGCCACGTCGTTGAAGCAGGCTGATAGCTGTTCGTTTTTTGGGTTGGTGGTTGTAATTGGTGCATAGAGCATTATGTCGTCCGCGTAGATGTGGAAGTTGATGTTGTGGGTGCGTATGATTGAGCATAGTGGACGGAGATAGATGTTGAACAGCATGGCAGATAGGGTGGATCCTTGGGGTACTCCTTGTAGTTGTTGATAGGGGGACGAAGTTGCAGAGAGGGTGCGGATCCGTTGCTGTCTGTTAGTTAAGTAGGATTTGAACCATTGGAGTACAGTGTCTTTGATTCCAATTGTTTGTAGTCTGTGTATGAGGATTTCGCACTGCGCACTGTTCCCTCCTTTTTGCCGAAGGTGCTGTCGTCTTTTCACGTTAACCAATCTGTAGCGTTGCCTGTTTTTTCGTTTTCCTCCACTTCTCCTATGGACAGGGCGCTCAGGCATTTAGATCTTGCTCGGGTTCTCAAAACCTACCTTCGGTTGTCGCAGTCTATTCGGAAGACGGATAGGCTTTTTGTCCAGTTCAGTGGTCCTCGCAAGGGTCTCGCGGCCTCTAAGTCCACTATTGCCCGGTGGGTCCGCAAAGCCATTTCTGAAGCATACTCTGTCCGCGGTCTGTCGCTGCCGGCGACGTTAAGAGCTCATTCCACTAGAGCTCAAGCGACTTCCTGGGCGGAGTTCGCTTTTGTTCCGCCGGTTGACATTTGCAGAGCAGCAACGTGGTCTTCCTTGCATGCCTTTGCAAAGCATTACCGCTTGGATGTTCAAGCCCGGGACGATGCTAAGGTGGGGGCTGCGGCTCTTATCTCAGGTTTGGCGGGCCCCTCCCAGATTTAGGTACTGCTTTGGTACTGCCCTACCTTACCCTGGACTGGCCCGGAGAAATGATAAGGAAAATGAAATTAGGTCTTACCTGCTAATTGTCTTTCCTTGAACTTTCTCCGGGCCAGTCCAGGGTCCCACCCTGGTGTTCAGCTTTTTGGCAGCGGTATCTATATTTCTTTCTTTTTGGCATCTTCAAAGCATTTCATCTTCTTGGCGTCTTCGCTCCAGATGCACAACTTGGGGCTAGGCGCATGCACTTAATGCCAAACTCGGATGGCTCGGTAGTATCTACTCTATTTAAAATATTGAAAAAAAATAAAAAAAATAAAAAAAGTTAATTGATAGCATACAAGGGAAGTGTGTTTCTTGCTTCCTCGTTGTTCAAGAACTATAGATTGTTATCAGTTTTTCAAGGGTTAATCTACTCTTTTCAGTTTTTTTTTTCTCTTTAGTTGCTTTGACAGAAGGAGACTGATGGTTAGCCCTAAGGGGGAGTGGCTTCACCTCTCAGGAAAACTTGAAGCATTCAGTCCTCAGTTGCTATAGGGGATTGACAACCCTACCTTACCCTGGACTGGCCCGGAGAAAGTTCAAGGAAAGACAATTAGCAGGTAAGACCTAATTTCGTTTTTCCAGTTCTGTGGAACTTCTCTTGTCACCAAGGATCTATTAAAAACATCCTTTAAAGGCCCTGCAAGAACCTCTCTGAGTTCCTTTAGTATCCTGGGATGTATCCTATCCAGTTCCATGGGATAGGCTTCCTTTACCACTTCCAACAAATGTTAATGCAAATGGGGAAAACCCCAAGGAAGCTTGCGGTACCTTCCTGTAGGCGAACAAAACATAGAGAATGATCATGTCTCATTCCTTGCTCTACTTCCCCAAACATCTTTTTACCATCTGGATCAAACTTTGTTGAACCTTTTCACCAGGCATCTGTCTGTGGATGGTAGGCTGCCATTCTTAAATGTTTGATTCCAAACATCTTAAATATCTCTTCTAGAGTGCAGGGCAAGCAATCAGTCCCTCTGTCAGTTAGGACCTCTCGTGAGAACTCTACCTGACAAAACATTGCCAATAACTCTCGGGATATTCCTCGAGCAGTTATTCTTCTCATGGGAATGGCCCAGGGATATCTGGTGGCATAATCTACCATAACTAAGATGTACTGATATCCACTGGTTCTCCCATCCAAGGGATCAATAATATATATGGCTACTCTTTCTAGGAGTTGCTCCATTATGGGCAATGGGATAAGAGAGGATTTTTCAGGTGCTTTCTGAGGAACCTTCTGAGACTCAGGGCAAGACCGACAATAGCTCCTCACATCCTGGTAGAGGCCTGGCCAAAAGAATCAAGCCTATCCGTGGTTCCTGCTTCCCCTAAATGTCTTGCTAATAGATGGGCATGTGTCAGCATTAGTAGTGATTGCCTAAAGATTTCTGGGACCATGACCTGTCTATGCTCCCCCTGGTGGTTGTTATTAATAACCTGATATAAAATGTTAATCTTTCTATATGCTGGGTACTAGGTCCCTCCCTCTATTTGGGAACCATCTGTTTTCCCTCATTAGGTTTGAGGGAGTGGCCTTTTCTCTGTTCCCTGGGAAAGTGCTGGAAATTACTCATAACTTTTCTTCCACCACCTCTACCTGTCCTGAGGGAATCAGTCCCTTCCGTTTCTCTGATCTTTTAGCACTCTTACTTTTTCTACTTTTCCTAGAGTCTCCAATCACCTCTTGGTCAGTAAAGGGAAATATATCCCTCAACTGAAACTTTTTCTCTTCCCCCGTGGAATAATTTTGCTCTAGTGGACACCTACCCCTCTTTGGGAATCAAAACCTCCTTCATCCCTGCCCAGTCTCATCCTAATATCAATGGGAAGGGCAGACTCTTGATGACAGCCACATTTAAGGGTTGGATCCTTCCCTTCCAAGTCACTCCAATCTCATAGGTGGGTTCCCTCTCTATGTCACCATGAACACAATGAACATCTACCACCCCACTGAAGATCCCTTCCTTACTCTCAATTCTTAGCCTCATAGCCAGGGGCCCAGATATTAATGACTGGTTGTTACAATGTCTTGAATGGCTACTAGATCCACTACAGTCACTCACACCCCTCTTTTTTAGGGATTGATCTGGTTTTCCTTCTATGGTGGGGAGGTCCTTCCCCAAAAAGGAACAATCCATGAGTAGGCAATCCCTTCTAAAATGTCCCACCTCTACACAAGCAAAACATCTAAGAGGGGTTCTATTTTCTTGGTGGGGCCCATTACTCGCAGGCTCCCAACAAACTTTCCCCAAGTCTCAGAGCTTTACTCTTCCTTGCCCCTCCTTAGGGTTTCACTTTTCTTCCTGGGACATTTTCAGTGGGCTATTTTGTTTCCCTGGGGACAGTTTTTTCTGGAGGGGGATTTCTTCCCGCTTCTCTGGCCAGCTGCCCTCAGCCTCCAAGTATTGCTCAGCTAGGGTTGTAGCTTCTTCCATAGTCTTTTGACCCTGTCTCATTACCCAGGATCTAACAGGGGAGGGTAAAATGGTCAAGAACTATTCCGTCACAATTAATCATACTATCTCCCCTGAAGTCTGCTGGTCTAGTTTCTACTACTACTACTACTACTACTATTAATCATTTATATAGCGCTACAAGGCATACACAGTGCTGTACAGGCACATGTTAAAGACAGTCCCTGCTCATCAGATCTTACAATCTAGTCAAGACAGACAACACAACAGCTGAGGACAAAGATACATCTAGGGAAATGGTAAGGAAACACATAGGAGACTAAGCGGATCAGGATCCAAAAGCGGCCTCAAAGAGGTGAGTTTTTAGCCTGGATTCAAAAAGGTCCAGAGATGAAGCCTGATGCAGAGACTCAGGCAGTTTGTTCCAGGCATAAGGAACAGCAAGGTAAAAGGATCAAAGTCTGAAGGTGGCAGTAAATGAGAAACACACAGATAGAAGCAATCTGCCAGAAAGGCAGAGTTCCCGAGGAAGGGTGTAGAGAGAGATAAGAGAGGAAAGGTAGTGAGGAGCAGCAGAATGAGTGCACTTATATATTAGTATGAGAAGTTTGAACTGGATGCGGAAACGGATAGGGAGCCAATGAAGCGACTTGAGAAGAAGGGTTATGTGAGCATATCGAGGCTGGTGGAAGATTAGCCATGCAGCTGAGCTCCAGCCAGCATGTAACCAAGTCTAAAAGGTATTGTAATGCGGCCCTAGGCTATTCTCTCATTTGAAATTACCTTGTTCGGAACTTCCTCCCATATTGCTCAGGGGAAAGTCCCAATCTGTACTGTATTGCAGCCTTCATCTGCATATAGCGCAGGGCCTTAGCAGAATCCAATGCTCGGTATGATGCCTGTGCCTCTCCAGTCATGTAAGAGGCCAATCTAATGGCCCATTGGTCCAATGGCCACCAGGCTACCGTGGCTATCTACTCAAAAGTAGTTAGAAAGGCTTCTGGGTCATCCCTCAGTCCCAGCTTAGTAAGAGTCAACCCCTTAGTCCAATCCTCCAGGGTTTGCCCCATAGTCTGTTGGGTGCAGTTCACCTCTGAATCCTGATGAGATACTGCTCTTTGCACTCAATTAGCCAAATGCTGGATCTCCATAATCTGGGTCTCCATAATCTGAAGCATTGGTTGCTGCTGTATTGCCATTGTTGCTCCATAGCTCAGGATAATCTGAGTTCCAGGGCTTCCTGCTGGGAAGTCTGCTGCTCCATCATCCACCTGAAGAACGCACCTGGATCCATGATTCTAAAATAGAAAAGAAGACACCTCAAGTATGGCCCACCTAGGAGCTCTCCCAGACTGGCTCAATTAACTCCCTTACATGTGCCCCAGTACTCTTTACCTTATGCACAGGTGAGTCTTCACTTTGGCATTCTGTTCATGTATCCCAGCTGTCATGCTTTTGCAATCAGTCCAACCACTTTCACAATCCCACTTCTAACACCAAATGCCAAATATTCAGGGTCTCTGGATTTTATTTCTCCATTCTTTGATCTACTACAACCTCAGTCTCTCCAGCCTGGGACCTCTTCTCTAATTCTGATCCATCCACAGCTGCCTCCGCCCCCTCTCTTAATTCCAAATTGCAGATACTAATCGCCCAAATTGGATAAGCTGCCTGACTGGGAAGTTCTTAACTTATGCTCCCTATACAGTTAAGATGAGTCTTTATTCAACAAAGAAATTCCTTTTCAGTCTTCCAAGGTTATTACAGGCATAACAGTTCCCATCCCCTAAGGGATTACCAAGGAAGTCTCCTCCTCTGTTTGGGAAGTATCCCCAGGAGAAGTTTGTAGCTCACTCAGTCAATGCAAATTAGATACAAATGTCTCTGTGATCTCTTTCCACTTGCAAAGGCTCAGGGATTTGTCTCAACAGCCTCTGAATGGAAGAAGGAGTGGTCAGCCCTTAAACCCAGGTTTTTAGCATGTTGTTGTTTGACTCTCTGGTCCTGCTTTGAATGGGGATGTGTTTCCCTATGTATAATATTGCCCTATTAAATTTGAGCTGCTTTTTTATTATTAAATACTATTCATTGCTGCTCTTTTTTTCCAATAGTGAATGGGTATTCAGTATTGGAAAATAGTTATACACAGCTTATTCTACAGATTATGAATCTATTTTTGTTTGTGGGTTGTACTAAGAGCATCCAGTGTTCCTACTAACTATTACAAGAAGTAGAGAGAGTGTCACCAGTTCCCAGAACACGTTGAGGTTCCTTCTGCCAGTCATTTCAATCTAGGAGGAGACTCCTTTGTGAGTGAAAATCTCCCTAGATATAAAAAAACTCTCCTAAAGGAAGAATCCTGTCTTTGGCCCCTAGCCATAGTACCATGAGGTTGTGAAAGGAGTTTGCCTTTAATGGGATGGTGCTTCTGGTACTCAGCCAGAGCCATCATCTTGCGACAAGGAGTTTCTGCACCAGCGAACATTACCAGAGAAGAGACTGAACAGGCTCAGAGCTGCTGCCAAGGTGCAGAGGAAAGCTCTGTCCATAAAAGAGGTTCCAGAAGTATACCTTCACCAACCCCTCTAGATCACAGGAGCCGGGGGTCAAGCGAAAAAGCACTGGTGATGCTGCATCTTCTGCAGCCACCCCATGAAGGAGGAAAAGAAACCCAATTATTTATTTATTTATTTATTTATTAACATCTTTTATATACCGCACTATTCATTATCAGCGCGGTTTACAGAGAACAAGAAAACTTCAGACAAGTTACATTTATCTGGTTTTACATATAACAGGAACAATAACTTGGATAACCGTGGCAATTATTTACATCAAAAGCAGTCAGAGTAATTATTTACATTAGGAAGACATATTGTCTGAAAAGAGCCTTGTAATATGGGAAAGTGGTGTAATGTGTTGTTGGGTCAGCAGAGATTACGTGGTCAGAAAGGGAATGTTGCTATTTGCGTGTGCCTGTGTTTCTATGTCCTCTGGGAAGTAATTGATGAAAAGGTGATGTTTCAAGGCCTTCTTAAACTGGCTGAGATCAGAGATGGCCCTAATGTGTGATGGAAGGGTATTCCAAAGTTTTGGAGCGCATAAACTGAAGGATCGGCTTACTGTTGTAGAGTTGTATCTTAGAGTCTCTTTTGGTACTATTAGCATATTTAATTCCATGGTTCTTCTTAGTCTGTTGGGGGTGATTGGTTGGATCATCTCTGATAATGAGGCGGGAGCAAGTCCTTTGTGAGCTTTAAAGGCCAGGAGCAGAGTCTTGAAGGTGATTCTCGCTTGAATAGGAAGCCAATGTAGTTGTTTCAGAAGAGGTGTTACATGTTCTGTTTTAGGTACCCCAAAAAGCACTCTTGCGGCACTGTTCAAGGCTAGTTGAAGCTGGTTTAGGGTAGATTGGAGGAGTCCTTGTAAAATGGAGTTCACGTAGTCAAAATGGGGAATAATTAAAGCCTGGTAGACAGTACGGAAATCATCCAGATCGATCAATTGTCGGAGATGTCTGAGGGAACGAATCTTGAAATAAACTGCCCTTACTGTGTTGGCTATGTGGGACTTCATGTCCAGTTTTTGATCCAGAGTCACTCCAAGGTATTGGATGTGGGATTTTATTTGCAGCTTGGCATCTTGAACCTCAAGAAATGTAGGTGATATGAACTTAGTATTCCTTGAAATAAAGAGAACTTCTGTTTTTTTATGTTGAATTCTGAGATTTTGAGTCAGTAGCCAATTTGATATGGCATTAAAACAGTTGGTTATGGGGGTGAGGTTCATCTTATCTATGCAGAACGGCATATATAATAACACATCATCAGCATAGATCATACAGTTGACGTTGAAGGATCTGATGATGTTACATATAGGTTGCATATAAATGTTAAATAGTAATGATGATAAAGAGGATCCTTGCGGGACTCCTTGTCCTTGATGAAATGGGTCTGATGTTTCTCCATTTGATCGAACAAGCTGCCATCTATCTGAGAGGTATGAGTTACACCATTCGAGGGCATTTCCACAAAGGCCCTTCTCTCTTAGGCGGATGATAAGCAAATCGTGACAGACCGAATCAAAAGCAGCCGCAATATCTAAAAAGATGAGAACAAAACCCTGTCTGATGTTATCGATACCAGAGTTTAGGCTGTTGAGGAGAGAAGTAAGGAGCGTCTCGACCCCGTGCGATTCTCTAAATCCATGTTGACAAGAATCCAAAGGCGCTTCAGTGTCAATATGGTCTGTAGGCTATTTTTTCAATTATTTTTGCAAGCGTGGGTATGCTGGAAATAGGTCTGTATGAGTCTGTTTTTTGTGGATCTAACTTGAGGTTTTTCAATAAAGGTCTTATAGATGTCTGTTTGAGGGCAACAGGGAATGAGCCGGTGTCAAATGATAGCCTTATGATCTTGGCTATAATTGGAGCAAGATCTTTACGCAGATCCTTTATCCAGAAGGCTGGGCAAGGATCAGTGTGTGCTGTGGATAGGTTGAGAGATGAGATAATATCTTCAATCAGCTTCAAAGAAGGAGTGGTGAATGATACTAACGGAGATGGGTGCCCCTGAATAGTTGGGGTGGAGGGTAATGTAATTTTATTTGTGCAGCACATCTTAGATTGTATGTAAAAAGCGTATTCTTGCGGGTTGATTTCACACTGGTGCTCAGGTGACGGTTCCTTGGCTAGTTTTTTGACAAGAGTAAATAGGTCATGGGGTTTGTTTAGAGCACGTCTCAGGGTGTCAGTGTGATATATTTTCATTTTTTCTGAGATGGCTTTACGGTGAGCGTCAAGATGTTGCATGTATGCAGTCTGATTGCTGTTGGTGTGTGACCTCCTCCATCTCTTCTCGAGCTTTCGTAGTAATTTTAGGGATTCTTTAAGTTCTGATGTAAACCATGGTGCCGTAGCTTTTTTCCTTGAGGATTTGTTTCTAGGTGGACGCGATGAGATGAGGTTGAGTCTGTTGTTCCAAGAAGTGATAATCTCTTCCAGGTTTAGGGCAGAGTCTTTGAAGAGTGCATCAGTTACATCCAGGATCCGTTCCCTGTTGAAAGGTTGGAAGCATCTGGATGTGGTATTTGAGTATTTGTTTAGGTCCTTGTCGTTTGAATATTGTTTATTTTGAATGGGAATCTGGAACATAATGAGCTTATGGTCTGACCATGGGACTGCTGTGATTGATGATAGAGTGTTATGAGGTTGATTGTGTGCTGATTGTGGGACAAATAAGAGGTCAAGGATGTTGCCTTTTATGTGCGTAGATTGTTGTACTACTTGCTTGTATCCTAGGGTTTCTAGTGCATCTATAAAGGCGTCAGATTGATTGTCTTGTAGGGATGGTAAGTTAAAGTCTCCTAAGATCCAGTTGGGTCTATTTGGGTTCAGTGAGTTGGAGGCGAGGTTTATAATAGTTGACAGTTCGTCTTGGGAGGACGATGGCGCTCTGTATATTAAGTTTATAGAACAGAGGTTATTAGAGATAGAGACGGTTTCCAGGTGGTTGTTGCCACATGACAGAAGTACCAGAGCAATGGGTGCTATCCTTCACAGAGCTGGGGAATTTATTTATTTATTTATTAGCATTTAGCTCATGCCTTTCCAGTGGTAGTTCAAGGCGAGTTGCATTCAGGTGTTTAGATATTTCCCTGTCCCCAGAGGGCTTACAATATAAGTTTGCACTAGATTCAATAGAGGGTTAAATGATTTGCCCAAGGTCACAAGGAGTGTCAGTGGGGGGAATGTATTTATTTATTTAACTATTTTTTCTTTACCACTGTATCTGAGAGTTACATCTGTTTACATGGAGCAACATAACTCAACAAGGTTTTACAAAGAACTGAATGTGACTGCTGCATTATTGCAATCAAGTTCTTTGGGGAAGGACATTGAAAGAATAAAGTGTGAGTTCTAGACAGAAATTTTTGGACTGGTCAAAGATTTAAGGAGTGTGGAAGAAACTAGTTGATCAAGATTAAGGTGCAGAGAACTAGGAAGGAATGGAGTTCTTGTTCTTTGTTCATGACAATTGTTAATGCTTTTTTTCTCAGTGACCCTTAAGTTTAAGTAAATCCTTAGTTCAGAATATAATTTTCTAGGCTGGACTCATTTATTTGAGAGTACCAAGTTCCAAGGGCCTTCTGGCTTTTGCCAGTCCCCACCCTTTAAACCCTGATACGTTAAAACCAATGAGCTGCAGAGAAAGATTGGGTAAAGAGCTCATAGGACTGGTGTGCTCCTTGGTCTGCCAAGCAGTTGGTGAAGTAACTGTAAATACCACAAAGAAGGGTGGTTATAAATAGCTTACTATAAAATTGTACAGAGTATATATGGGCTAAGGTATATACAACAGACACTCCACCCACTACAGATGATACAAAACACCACAGCACACATCATTACAGATACTCCAAGGACCGAGCACATCACTCCCGTCCTACAACAACTACACTGGCTCCCAATGGTGGCAAGAGCTAAATACAAAACAATCATGATCATCTTCAAAATCATTCACCATCTCTCAGCAGAAGTACTCCAAAACGTAATAACAAGGGACATCAACAACAGACCAAGAAGAACCAATAATGACAACACGGTCAGCACACCCGCAGGCTATCAAAAAACCACACAAACAACCTCAAAAAGAGCACCATCGTTGCTGGCATCCACACTATGGAACTCCCTCCCAACGAGCCTGAGGGTGTTAGATGACCTCACAGACTTCCGCAAAGACCTCAAAACATTCTTATTTATAGAAACCTATGAGCATTTAGGCAACATCCCCTACCCAAACAATAACACTACTACCTCCACCAACTAAACGCACACCCATCCTACCCTCACACACAAATCTATCATATCACATTACTAAATACCTTCATGTTAAATGTTACCTCAATTGTACTGTCTAAATACTGTTAAGTAACTGTACTGTCTAAATGTTTACACGTCCCCTAATGTTAAATGTAACCCTCCAATTGTGATGTGACATGACGACCTTCATTGAAGGAAAAGGTGGCATACAAATCTGTCTAAATAAATAAAATAAATAAATAAATGCATACTTTTGCCAGCAGAAAGCAGAGACATTCCCGGGCAGAGGTAGAGCAGTGTTTTTGGTTAATCGCATACTTTTGAAATTAGGTACAGCTTATGCCCATACTTACTGCAAAAGTTATAATATGTATTCATTTTATTTATTTAATATATTCAGTAAACCACCCTTCACATGATACATCAATGTAGTATACAAACCAGTGCTAGAGCTTTCTAGATAGCAGGTATTTTCAGCCCACTCTACCGCTGATGCCTCTGTATGTATATTCGGCTCTGCTCATTATTCAGTGTTTAAAAATGGGAATCCTGTCAGCACAGTAGAATTATAGTGATGCCATGTAGATCTCCTTCCTTTTCTGCCAGTGGGAATGGGAACCTGTCAGGTACTACAGAAATGATAACATTGTCACCCCCTCAGAACATAGCCCCTCCCCCCAAAAAATAAAAAAGTAAACCTTGCTCTGCAGGTCAATCTGGATGCAGGCAAAAAAACTTTAGCAAACTGTAAAGATGTGCTCTGTGGGCTAGATCTTGCCCGTGGGTCAAGGGTTGGGGGGGATCTCTCTGACAGAAAAATGTTGAATAAAGCTACTAGGGGATGCTTAGGAGTAGCCTAATGGTTTGCCATTGGCTTGATAATCAAGAGACCAGGGTTCAATTCCTACTTGGACTGCTTGTGACCCTGGATAAACCATTTAACCCTTCATTATCTCAGAAGAAAGGCCTGGCAATTTACTTCCAGTCACACTGCCAAGAAAACCCAGGAGCTGCTGGGTTGCCAGGAGTCAGCATTAACTCAAAGGCCCACATTGCATTGCATTTACCCATTCAAATAGTAGTAGAACTTGGAGATGCAGTGTCACTCCACAAAAGAGACAGGTAGAAGGTTTAAAACAAAATTTAAAAAGTTGTTTTTATGTTAAACTGTGTAATTTTTGTTTTTTGCCATGAGGTGTGATAAAGGCTAATAGCACAGATGGTGTTAAGAAGGTTTTAACAACTCTTCTAGTGATTATTAGTCAGGCAGATCTGAGGAGCACCAACTTTTCGAATGAGCAACAATGAATGGATCTAATCATTAGAATCTTCTGACTACTTCCAAGTGTCCCATAATGTGGGACACTTGACTAAACACCTTACAGAAATGTCATTCCTAAATGTTTCATTAAACTGAAATGAATTATATTTGCTTGGTTTAGCTTTTATAAAACATTTGTTCATTTAGTTAAAAGGATTTATATACCGCTTTATCCTGAAATCAAAACGGTGTACACATCAAACAAATCAAGGGGCAGGGTGTGTGGGTGTGGGCATGCAGTGAAAAATCAACAGAGAGTGTGTGTGAGTGGTGTACAGTTGATTATGTGGTGAGCTATATACAGTATGAGCTATGTAGAGGAACTATTTACATTTTGAGGGGGAGGGGGATGCTGAGGAGGGTGGGGGGTGGGCAGAGAGAAAGGCCCTTGGTCAGTTCACGTGATGTCCTTGTAGTGTACTGTGAAGAGTGTCGTTTTGGGCATCTTCTGGAAGTCTTCGAGGTCTGTTGTTGATCTCAGGTCGTCGGGGAGTGAGTTCCAGAGCGTGAGTGCGGCTAGGGATAGTGCTCTTCTTGAGGTGTCTTTTCTTGTTTTAGCAAAGGCTCTGGGAGTGTTGATAGTGTCTGAAGTGCCTCTCCTGGGTCTGGTGCCTGGGTCAGGTCTGATGAGGGGTTTCAGACTATCTGCAGATAGGTTCTGTTTGATTTTGAAAGTGTTCAGTAGCACCTTGTAACGGATGTGGGAGCTGATTGGGAGCCAGTGGAGGTGGTTGAGGATGGGAGTGATGTGATCGTGCCTTGAAGATCCAGTTATTATTCAGGTGACAGTGTTTTGGGCCATCTGTAATGGCCAGGTTGCTTGTTTTGAGAGTCCGAGGTAGATGGGGTTGCAGTAGTCTAAGATGGGAGTGATAAGAGCTTGACAGATGGTGCGGAAGTGATCCTGTGAGAGGATTGGCTTGAGGCGTCTTATGGTTCTCATTTTGAGGTATGCGTTCCTGGTGGTTTTGGCGATGTGAGATTGGAGGTTCAGATGTTTGTTGAGTGTCACACCGAGATACTTTACTTCGAGTTTTATTGGTATTGTGGTGTCGTTCAGCTTGATGACAGGAGGAGGAGTGAAGGCAGAGTTTCTGGTGATGATTAGTGCTTCTGTCTTGTAGTTTACCGTTAGTTTGCTTTCCAGAAGCCAGCTTGTCATCTGTTGCAGACAGTTGGCTATGCTGGAATAGTCCGGGTTGCCTAGGCTGATGGGGGTGTATATCATAATGTCGTCTGTGGAAATGGTGTATTGTATTTTGTTATTTTTGATGACAGAGCAGATAGGTTGTATGTACAGGTTGAATAACAAGGCTGAGAGGGCAGAGCCTTGTGGGACATGGAGTTGTGCAGGTACACTGATGATCTCTGGGGCATATTTGCTAAGCCCCATGACAGTAACATGCGTGTGGGCCTCGTAACTAGCTTGGAGCTGCCAGCTAACTGCAGAGGGGCAGGTGCATCCTTCCTCCTGGAGTTACCATATGTCACTGTAGTAAACCGGCCATGAATGCAGCTAACGCAGCCCATTGAGGTGGCATTAGTTGCACCCACAGTACTTGTGCCAAGTGCAGGTAGCATAGGCTTCAAATACCTACACTGCATTGAGCATCCTCCATCCCACCCAAACATGCACAAGAGTAACATGGGTTTTTTAGCATGTGGCTCCCCACGCTATGTTTTAGCATGTGCTAATATCATGCGCTAACTCTGAGCAATCCTGGAGCATCTTTATCAACATGCCCCTCTGTTAGTTAAGAAATCACCAGCAACCTGCGTTCTTCATCAGTCTGGACAGACACAGACTGAAGTCATCCAGCAGCTTCTGGGCAAGTTTCATAGGAGTAAGCAATAGAAAAACCTCCTTCTCTACTGCCAGGGAGATTGAGGAAACAATCCAATATATTTTATGGGCCACACACAATGCTAAGATAGTTAGAGAAATATTCCACTCTGGATGAAACATTCTAATTTACTTTGTGGCGTGTCTATAATTGCCAAAGAAAAGTAACTGCTGAAAGATGCCAATGAAAGAAACATTTCAAGATATATTGGAGCTGTGATGTCCCAGTTGTAGCCTGCATTGAACCTTTATGGTATAAGCAGAATATAAATGACAAATTAAATTCAATTTAATTAAAGTAATGATATGTTTTACTCTTAATGTGACAAAAAAAAATTGATATGTGTTGAGTATAAGTAAAATGGTACAACTGCATCTGATTTTAACCTCTTCCTCCTCAACTTCGAGGTTGGCACAGAGTCTGTACCTTCAAATTCAGGTTCAGTTTTATTGATAAACTCTACATCTTAGTGATTTTATGTTCCCGCTAAGCATTCCTTAAGTGTTTGTGATGTCTTTGCATGGAAGGCCATCGTCTAGCACTATCAAGATTTGCAAATAAATGCAGCCTGATGAGAGCAAATCTTGGTCAGATCAGATAATTCTTTCAACTGTCGCCAATTGCCCATAGCACTTTAAAACTGTGCTGGGGAGGAGCTGGCTATCTTGGTGCAGATGCCAAGTGATGGTTGAGTGGTAGGAGGAGGGTTGGCCGCTTGTTTAGTGGGGAAGAGGGCATGATACTGGTACTTGGGACAGGGAATGGAGGGTGGGGAGGTGATACTGGTATTTGGTCATCGGAGGGGTTGGGATACTACTAGAAGGATCAAGCTTTTTCTGTTTTTTACAGTGGCCATGTTGACTACTGCCAATAATCTAGTGCACTTATCACCTCCTCTTTAGTAGCCAATAAATGCACCCATGCTATTTGCAGTGGTGACAATGCACATAAGTTATCATGTGCCAACTGCAAACATTGTTTATGCCTTATCTAAGACCATAGCCAACCTCCAAAAACCCCTTCCCCCTATTTCAGCCTCATACTGTTCTAAGCAATTAGTGTGAGATTTTTAGCATGACTGGATCCACGCTAACGGTTAGCATGCACTAAATCCCACGCTAACTGCTCAGTGCACTTTAATAAATATGCCCCTTCATGGTTTATTCTTATAAGCAAGGGAAAGGCCACAAAACGTTGTGAACATTAACATACAGTCAGTAGTGAGAAGCAGAGTATCATTACATCCACAGCTAAAGGGATGAACCCAGAAAAGCACTAGTTCCAAGGCTTCCTCTCTCGCCAGTGTGTATGACAGCTCCTTCCATATAGAAACAGAGAAACCAATTGTGATGGCATGCAAGGACCAAAAGACTATCCAGCCTATCCATGTTATTTCCTGGTGTCTAATCGACCTTTCTCTCTCTGTTCACTTCTTCACAACTAAGGATCCTTGGGGGGCAATATTCAAACTATTTGGCTTGCTAACTTCAGGAGTCAGAGAAGAGAAGGATGTTCTGAGGGTAGAGATAAGGCAACTGTGTGAGGGCATCAGAAAGATACTGGAGACTAAGCTGAACTGGTCTGTAATTCGTGTGCACTAATTTTTAATTGTAACTATTAGTTTATTGTGCATTTAGAGACAGTTAGGAACTGTTTCTGCTAGTTAAGGGCAGGCATGCCTTATAATTCTGTAAGAAGTTGGCTTGGACTCTTAAAGGGGAATGCCTGCACCAAGATAGGGAAACCTATGCTGTGGGATATGGGGAGAGGAGCTTCCCAGTGGAGTCTGGGAAGACCCTCCAGTAGACAAACTAGAAGAGGCATCTGTACGTCAGGAGAGCTGGTGGTATTTGCCCCTGCCGGTCAGCACCTGTGCCTTAAGCAAACAAATGTGCCATGGAGCAGCCACTGCAAACTACATCCCAGGGCTGTGAGGCTGCACCAAAGAGGGAATGGTGCTTTCTGGAACATTGACTTTGAATAGCAAGCACTGCCTGCCAATATCATTGATTACTGTTAGATCCTAAAAAGTTGTTTACCCTTCCTGCATGAACTCTCATTTGAACCCACAGGCTCAGGGGTAAGAAGATGAAGAAGAACTATGGGGTGGGGGGATTCAAAGGGAATAATGTGGCTAGCAGATCTGCTAACCCGCATTAATCCCTTTATCTGGGTGCCACCGCCGAAAACCCCGAGGCTAACCGGTTAGCATCGGGGCATTCTGGGGCCGGCACCCCACCATGACCAATCAGCAGTGTTATTGAGCTACTGCTCAGTTACAGCAAGGTGTTGAAAGTAAGGCAAAGCAAAGCCTGGCCTATCATTCACCAGAGAAGTAACCGGGAGTAGTTGAATATCGGCACTGTCCTGTTAGCTTCCTGCCAATCCGGGCAACTCAAATATTCAATGTCAGAGTCGAATATGACCCTGGCATTAAACATCTGGATTTAAGTTTCAGTAGCGGTAGCGGCTAGCTCAGTTAGAAAGACTAGCCACCACCACTGAATATCCCCCCTACCTGTTTAACAACTAATGTCCAAATGGGATTACTAGCCAAGAAACACCTATGAGTAATCCTAAATGGTCAAAGAAATGCTGGTACTAAGAATCCTGACTTAGAACGACCCAAATGGAAAGCCAGTCTCCATATCTGTCATAGGGAGAATACCTCCCAAGAGGTATCAGCACGTACAATTACCCATGGCCCTCTTAATTGTCCTCTTACCTTCCTATGGATCTTGCCAGACCAAGCTACTAAGTGCCCTCCTATGACACATCTGCCCCATACTATCCAGCTGCTGAATATTCATCTGTCTATAGATACTCTGTCAGTTGTCCAGCACTCTCCAGAGTACCCAAGACACTACTTCTGTCAGGGCAGTAAAGTGTGCAGCAAACTAGACCTGATGAATCACCAATCAACCCTTGTTTACTTTCAGGTTTAACTGATAATCTTCATAAGCAAGTTATTAGATCTTAGGATTAGATTAACTAAGTCCCTGCAGTTCACCTTGAGGTGAACACTAAATGTCCCTTATACATATTAGGTATAATTGTACTGGTTCAAGTATCTCTAGTCCCCTAGCAACTTTAAAAACTGAACAGCTTTAAACAACTAAAATAAATATTTAAATCTAAGATACAGTTAGCAGTCCAGCAGTGAGATGGAGGCTATCCAGTCTTTTGCATTGAGTGCCACATGTATGATTTTCTCCCAATTGATGACAGGTCAAATATGTGCACTAGCTGCAAAGAGCTCTTTGCTCCCAGGGAATGAGTCCAATCTCTAGAGGCTAGTGTAGCAGACTTGGAGGAGCTGAGGCAGAGAGGTCCAGTATATAGATGAGACTAAGAGGGATATAGTAGAGAAGTCCCACCTTCAGTCTGAGCACCTCTCTGGTAAAAGGTGAAAGGAAAGCATCACTTTAGTGTGGCAGGAAGTGATCCTGTAGCTAGGGCCTGTCCTCTAGGTTATGTAATACCCTCTTGCACCGAGGATGTGTCTCCAGGGCCATGTGCCCATGAGGGAAGGGTTAGGATGGCCATTATAGCTGGTGATTCTATAATTAAGCATGTAGATATCTGGGTGGCTAGTGGATGTGAAGATTGCCTGGCTATCTGTCTGTGTGGTGCAAAGGTAGTGGACCTTACACGCCATCTAGATAAGGTTTTAGATAGTGCTGGGGAGGAACCTGCTGTCTTGGTACATGTTAGTACTAATGACATAGGAAAGGGATGGAGGGTCTGGAAGCCAAATTTACTGTAGGCTTTTAGGTAGAAGATTGAAATCCAGAACTTCCAGTGGAATGTTCTCAGAAATACTTTCCATTCCACAAGCTGGACACAAGAAGTAGGCAAAATTCCGAAGTCTCAATGTGTGGCTGAGATGATGGTACAAAGAAAAGGGGTTTGGATTTGTTAGGAACTGGGCAACATTCTGGGGAAGGGGGGGGGGCTTTTCCAAAAGGATGGGATCAACCTTAACCAAGATGGAACCAGATTGCTGGCATTAACTTTTAAAAAGGAGATAGAACAGCTTTTAAATAAGATAATGGGGGAAAGCCGACAGTTGCCGAAGAGTGCATGGTTCAGAATGATGTATCTTTGAAGGATACTAGCAAAACAAGGAGGTTAGAGCATCTCGATAGAGAGGTTTCAATAAAGGTAAAAGTAAACCAGGTGCCTTTAAGCAAAAATCTGACAGAGTTGAAAGATTCCAAATAATCCCTGTCATCTGATGGCCAGTGATAATACAAACAAAAAAAACCCAAATGTTGAAATACCTGTATGCAAATTCTAGAAGTCTAAAAATTAGCATGGGAGAGTTCAAATATATCACACTGAATGAAAGAACCTAGCAACTAAATCTGTCTGATCCATTAGCCAGAAACTGGAAGAAATATTTTGTGTGCCTCAGGATAGCTAGCCGGGTAACAGGGCTTACAAATAGATTTAATGATCTGATGTCCACAATCAACATCTATGAATATGGGCAAGCCACATTGTTCTGTATAATTGTACATCATAGATACTACAGAGTTTAATCTGTTCCCAAACATTAGCAGTAACGTAGTAAACCTGTGTTTTTTCCTACAGGACCTAGCAGGGAAAGGGTTCATATAGTGGGCCCTGGCACAGCCCATGACAGACACAAAGCTGCCTTCTCCTGCAGCAGCCTCTAATGGAAGAATTCAACCAGGACAGGCCAAGTCCTGAAGTTTCCAGAGTTACTGCTAGAGATAGGGAGAGAAACCCTAAAGTGGCACTACAATAATATTTCCTTCTAGTAACTTCCAGGGATATTGAAACCCAAACTGTAGCACCAGAAAACAGTGAGCCAAGTTCCAAGACAGGTGTCCTTCACAGGTGTCACCAGCATTAGGAACAGTGTATCAGCTGCTCCAGAGACACCAAGATGACACAATCCATGAAGACCTTTGAGATAGGATTGTGCATGCCAACATTGTTACTGATGTTTACTTACCACTGTGGTTAAATCCACATGTATTTGGAATACCCTTTCCTTCAATGTCTATTTGTTTAAAGGGAAGTATATATAACCAGTAATACAGCCTAATATTCATATAATGCACCCTACTGTGCAATAGGATATCTTTGTGCTTAAACAGTGCATCCTATTGTGCAAAAGAGTGCACTAATAAAAACAATGTAACAGCACCCTATCTATTTCTTTGCTACCTGTTGTGTTGCCTTTAGTATGACATGGGAAAAGTAGTTTAGAAATCTTAAGACCTTCTCTGAAGAGCTCACATCTTTTATAACAGATCTTCAAGAGCAGATGAAGTCTTAGGGAACAAGTTGTGGAGGCCAAAATATAGGGTATCCATCACCTGTAGGGCACCATTGCAGAGGACTTTGCTGCAGTAACTGGTAACAAGTAACAAGTTGATAGCATCAATTTTACAGGCAGTGCAAGAAGGAAGGCCGACAATCCTTACACATTTGAAGAACAGATATAACAATGCAAAACCCAGGAAAGTGAAAATAATTTTCTGTGGTATATTTGAAGAGATATATTCAAAACAAAAGCCTTGCTTGGTCTGTCATTTTTATCTGCCTCTTATAGCTGCTAACTCACATGTACATATTGTCAAATCACCCCACATGAAGTAAGATGGCCTTAAAATGGCTTTTAACCTTAATCCTGCTCTTACTACTTTTGGTACCTTGTAAATGGATGACTCACACAAAAAGGAAAGGAACATAAAACGCCTTAAATGGAATGGCTTAGCATAGCATGTTTGCTGTCAGCACTTCTCAGGCTTCTCTGCCCAGTGCACTGCTCCAATTTATGCCAGCTATTGCCAGCTGCTCAAGATCATTCAACAAACACTATAACCATACCTGGAACAAGAACTGCCAGGAAAGTGCGAGGAACAAGAGACATAATCGCGGATATGAGATGGATCCTTGAAAAGACAAAAGAATACCAAAAGGATATCTATATGTGTTTTATTGACCACAGCAAGGCTTTTGACCGTGTAAACCATGAGAAACTCTGGGCCGCATTAAGAAGCATGGGTATATCAGAACACCCGATAGTTCTGTTGCACAACCTTTACATTGATCAAAAAGCAACAGTTTGAACGGAACAAGGAGAAATAGAATGGTTTAAAATCAGCAAAGGTGTCCAACAAGGCTGCATACTTTCCCCCTACCTGTTTAATTTATATACAGAACAAATCAGAGAAGCAGGACTGTATGAAGACAACCAAGGTGTGAAGATTGGTGGAAGACTCATCAAAATCTTCACTATGCTGATGATACCACATTACTGGCTGAAAGTAAAGACAATCTGAAACATTTGCTTCTTAAGATCAAGGAATATAGTCTTAAAATGGGCCTGCACCTTAACATAAAGAAGACAAAGATCCTGACAACTGGCAATAAATTCATCATTGATAGAGAAGAAATTGAATCAATAAAGAAACAGCAAGCAATGGAGAAATCTGACAACGCATTGCTCTTGGCAAAATGGCTATGAAGAACCTAGACAAGATTCTCAAAAGCAGAGGTGTCTCTCTCCATACAAAGATTCAACTTATCCAAGCTATGGTATTTTCAATAACATCATATGGATGTGAAAGCTGGACAGTGAAGAAGATAGATAGGAAGAAAATTGATATCTTTGAATTATGCTGCTGGCAACAAATACTGTGTATACCATGGACTGCTCAAAGAACAAACCAGTCTGTACTAGAGGAGATCAAACCTCAGCTTTCTTTAGAAGCTCAGCTGACAAGACTTCAACTTTCACTTTGGACATCTCATGTGAAGAGAGAGATTGTTAGAGAAAGACATCATGCTTGGCAAGGTTGAAGGTCAACATAGAAGAGGAAGGCCAGCAATGAGATGGATCAACAATGCCACTTTATCAACAATGAGTCATCTGACTAAAGACTGAACACAGTTTAGGTCAACTATCCAGAGGGCTGCCATGAGTCGACGGCACTTAACAACAACAACATTGTCAGAAGGCCCATCTTCACACATCTATCCATATCAGGCATGGGAAGGATTCCCTTTTACTCTATGTGGTCTACAGAGTATGTTAGACATGCCACAGAATCTATTGTGATGCTTATGCTTTGCCAAACCCTAACTCAAACTGTCATGAGCCTACTACTTGTACCATGTCACTGCAGCCAGGTTAATGGTAATGCTCCTAGCACTTTTGGAAGCACATACCCATGGGAGGTCCAGCAGAGAAGAAAGAATAGGGCTAGCCCTGTACCTACACACAAGGGCATGGAAAGCCCTCACTTCTTCCCTCATGCACCTGTACTCAACAGTACAGTCCATAACTGAGGCCTAATTCTGTATTACTTGCTTATCTCCTTTGAGGGATGGCCTGCATCTCGCTGTGTTAATCCTCTCTTTAAGCACACGTCTAGTTTTGCAGCTAGCTTTGACAAGCTACGTATTACAGACTGTTCATTGACAGAGCTCCTCTTGGCAGCCTCACCTTTCCAATGACAGACATATAGGCGTGTGAGGTCATATAACTGACACTTATTTGGGCATATCTAATAAATATGATTCCATTGTTACAGTAACCCATATCTAGGACCAAGATGTATCCTAGCTATTTACCAGCTCTGATCCATGTTAGTTCTCCCCCACTAACACCTCCATTGACAGCACCATCAAATTCCAATTTTATATGAAAAGGAGGGCTAGAAAAATGAATGGCCAACACAGTGCTGTGTCTGCTTCCTTCACGTGCATGCATGGCCAACCTAATCGGTTCCTCATATTTAGCGTAAGGGACATTCTAGCAGTCATGTTATGAGTGTGAAGTATGGTCACAGGGGTAGCCAGGGGGAAGTAAATCTGTGAATATCTGGCACCACTTGCCCATATGCAGTTCTTGTCATTGTTGTTTCTATATGGGCTACAAATCTACACAATGGAGGTCATTCCAGAAACTGAATACGGATTTGTATGTGTGCTGTGGTTGTTCATCTGCCAAAAACATCTGAGTGTATTCTGGTACATAGCTACTACTACTACTACTACTACTGAACATGTGCATAGCACTACAAGACATACAGAGTGGAGGAGTAGCCTAGTGGTTAGAACACCAGCTTAGTAGCCAAGCAACCAGGGTTCAATTCCCACTAGTACTCCTTGTGGCCTTGGGCAAGTCACTTAACTCTCCATTGCCTCAGAAGAAAGGCCTAGCAATCTACTTCCAGTGACACTGCCAAGAAAACCCAGGAACTTTTGGGTCACCAGGAGTCAGGACTGACTCAAAGGCACACATTGCTTTTTACAAGATATACGCAGTGCTGCACAGACACATGTAAAAGCTGTCCCTGCTCATCAGAGCTTACAATCTAGTCAAGACGGACAACACAGTAGCTGTAGACAGGGGATACATCTAGGGGGGAATGGTGAGTCAAGATCCGAAAGCAGCAGCAAAGAGGTGAGTTTTCAGCCTGGATTTTGAAAAGGGCCAGAGAAGACGCCTGACACACAGACTCAAGTAATTGTTCCAAGCATTATCTCGCTAACACAAGGATCACAGAATGTGGTTTGCTTTGGAGACGTATAAAGTGTATTCAGAAAAGGCCCATGCACATTTTGGGGGGTCCCCACAGACATGCCCATTATAGCTGCCAGAGACATGGAATAAGGCCAGCACTTAGAAAATATTCTGCTGTGTTTGTATAAAGGTGGTGACTAGTCTGTTCTAAAGTGGTGAACTGCAGTATGGAAAAACATCACAAATACATTTATAAAGAACAGAAATCAGAGGTGTGGGAATTGTGTAAGTTAAAGAGGCATTAATAACTACCCTGAAAGAAATATTAAGGAAAGCAGTGGAGGCACATTCCAAATGGGATGTCCAAGTGCAATCTGCAACAACCCTTCCCTGTAACAAGTATTTTGGGCTTGCCTTAGCCATCCGTGTATATACAAACCAAATCTAATTGTATTTTGTACATATGTTTATAGTTTCCCTGTTGCTCCAAGTTCAAACTCCTGCTACAATGTAAGATCCAAGTTTTAAACTCCTGTTACAATGTAAGCACAGAACAGGCTTCTGACTTTGTACCCTTGTTGTATGTAAACCGCACTGATAACAAATAGCGCGGTATATAAGAGTTGTTAAATAAATAAATAAATACCATCTGAAAAGAAAGGCAGGCACATGCAAGTTCAGGCACAGTTCCAGAAATGTGTTTGTGCCCAATATGCACGTGTATCAAATGTCTATATAGATGTCTCCGGGAAAGCACTACAGAACCAGGACATTTAATAGCTTAATGGTTAGCGTAGTGGCTTAAAAGCTGGGCAGTCAGGATTCAAGTCTCAGTGTAGGACTTTGTAATCTAAAGATAGTCATTTAAATCTTTATTTTCTCTACACTCTTTGGATATTTTAAGGTGAAAACAAACACTTTCCTGATACCTATTCCTTCCTGGAGCAGGAATAAACATGCACGGGCCTGCAGACATCTCCACTGCTTCTGGGATGGAACGGGGAAGTGTAAATCTAATGCCTCTTCCCAGACACACCTCTGCCACACCTGTGTCTACTTGAACATCCCTGTACTGGAGATATATCTGTGATTTTGATGTCCATGTGCATGTCTACAGATGTCCAAACCATGACTAAACCTCTTAGAATGACCCTCGTGGAGGTCAATTCTGATCAGGGGATGTCCAAAGTCTGGACGGGACAGATTCACACCCGATTCTGCACCCGTGGGAGCTAGATGCTCCGGCGGGAGCAGAATCAGGGCACTTATATGGGCCGGATGGGCCGCAATTCTGTAGGCACAGACATTCTGTGCTTTCCCCACCTAACCCTGCTTGAAAAAGGTAATAGTGTAAATACAATGTAGATAGTTTCCCCAGTTGTTTCCATGTTGATTTCCCTGTTTATTGTAAAGTTTACAACTCAGAATGCCTGTGTTGTATAGTTGACGTTGAATGTAAACCGCACTGATCTGAAAAGCGCGGTATAGAAGAACTGTTAAATAAATAAATAAAATAAAATAAATAACCCTCTCCATGCTCCTTCTTGAGCCCCGGTGCCATGGCGTCCCACTGCCATGCCACCGGGACACCATGCAGGAGCCCCGCTTCCCCATAACAGTTTAAAGATGCTTTTCCCCACCACCTGACCCCAGGAGGGGCCTGCCAAGGCTGTGATCAGGCAATGGGGAACCCCCTGCTGCTACTTACCTTTCTGGGTGGTGTCCTCTGTGGCTAGACATCAGCATCACAGGGACTTAGTCCACCTCCGAGGTGGAGTAAGTTCCCCATCCAAACCTTGCCTCCCCAGATGTTCAGGGCCGTGACCTGAATCAGCCCTGTATGTCTGGGGTCGTGGGCCTGCCTCTACTCTGCCCACACTCCTTCTCTAGTCCTCTCCCTCCTGCCCACGTCCTGAGCTCCCTGCACATTGCCGCTGTACGTGCGGCGAGCTTTGGGTGCAGAATAGGCCCCAAGGAATTATCGGGGAATGTACATCCAAACCAGACGTACATCCACGCTAATCGCTGGAATGACTCTTATGGTGATTATTCTGGCCATGCTGACTTTTGCTCTTTGTGCCAAAGGAGCTAATTTAGGGGATCCTAACAATTCCTGTGCCCTGAAAAATGGGACTGTTGATGTAGGAATAGTATGCGAATGAGTATGGAAAGGATTCTTGTTTGGGTGAGAAACAGATCATATTTTTAGTCCTTGAATTCCATGCTATTATGTTATACCAGCTGTAATTTATAGGTTATGGGCATCTTTTTGGCAGAAATATGTTTTTTATGACTGAAAGTGAGAGTATGTGTGTGTGTGGTTTGAGGGTTGCACGGCAGTATCTGGTGCACTCATATGCAATTCAGGGAGGACATCAATGACTGGCCGGTACCTGGATCATAAGGATGACTGCAGCATCACCAGGTGCCAGTGTGAGAGGGCAGAAAAAAATCACAAAACATTCTCCATAGTTAAATGTCAAAACATATCCCTTTCAATAAGAGACCCTCAGAATAAGAGCATTCAACAGTGCAAACAGAACTAAAACGTGCCCCAAAACACCATCATTGGTCTCTAAAAATGTGCACATTTATAGAGACCGATGATGGTGCTTTTGGGCATGTATTAGTGCTGTTTGCACTATTGAATGCTCTTATTCTGAAGATCTCTTACTATTCATTGTACTATCCCGTTCATTGTAAGTGCAAGGTAAGCTCTCCCTACCCTGTACAAAGAGTTTTCTGTAAACCGCACTGATTTTAAAAAGTGCGGTATAGAAAAGCATTAAATAGATAAATAAATACAATAAATTTGTTTTGATATTTAGCCAGTGCCGG
Source organism: Ichthyophis bannanicus (assembly GCA_033557465.1). Taxonomy (NCBI): domain Eukaryota; kingdom Metazoa; phylum Chordata; class Amphibia; order Gymnophiona; family Ichthyophiidae; genus Ichthyophis; species Ichthyophis bannanicus. The sequence continues at coordinate 1,626,149,834 of CM066031.1, read as the reverse complement.
CCCAAGGGTTTCTGCCACCGTAGACAGAATCCCTGTCTGTGCTGCCCCCCCCCAACTGTGTTGCCTTCCCAGCTGTGCCACACCCCCTGCATTGAGCCATGACCACCCCCCTGCACAGAGCTGTGCTACCACCAATTCCAACAGCGGGGTTGAGGGGTGCACGGCGGTAGGCCAGGTGCTTTGGCACATATGGCCTGCCGCTTCTGACCCCCCTCTGATGTAACTTTGAGGATTCAGAAGTGGCAGGTCATGTGTGCTGAAGCACATGGCTTGCTGCTGAGCCTAGCTGTCCCCTTCCTGCTGCCAAAATCAGCAGCAGCACGGTGTGGCTCAGCATGGAGTGAGAAGGGTGGAGTGAGAAGGGTGGAGCGGCTCAGCACATGCAGGGGATGGCAAGCCATGTGTGCCGAAGCACATGGCCTGCCGCCCACAGAGATCTGCCACCTTAGGCGACAGGTTTGCCCTGCATTTAGCTATGAAGAACCTTTAGTGATTTTTTCTGGAATATGTTTCATAATGTACTCTAATAAGATCATATATTGTTGGTAGTGTGTTAGGGCAGCCATACATCTGCTGTGCCATGCACTGGGAGACATGACTCCCTGTGCCAACATTCTCCAGATTGTTCCATGAGGCCTACATTCTTACCCAGTTCAGGATCTATGAGAGCTGCAGAATGGTGATATATCTGGAGGCTGGCTACTTGGTATGATGGCACAAGGATCTCCCCTTCCATGCTCACACAGGCCTGACCAGGGGAGTACTGCCACACAGCAGACTGTGGGAAGGCAGGCAGGGTTGTCCCACAAATAGCAAATGTATACAGACCAACATAAGCCAGGACAGAGAGTGGACATTCTATGGGACTGGTGTAGTCACATGTAGGGAGCTGCTGTGTGAAATGCCGGTACTCAGATATGTGGGAAACTGATGCCATAGCCAGACAGCCATAGTCATTTGAAGAGCATTGTTATGTTGCTCAAATTGCAAAGTTGAATGAGTTTTTTTGTGAGAGTGGTAAGGGTCCATACTTAGCATTGTAACGACTGTTTTTAGAGATGACACTGAAAGAATAACTAAGGATTTCTTCTATTGCCATAAATATTTTGGTGCAAGGTATGTCATAACAAACATATCATATTCTACTTGCTGTTATATCTTTGAATGCACTGAGATAACCTTGCACTGTTTTGGGCATGCAACAGACTAATATATCTAAATGGGTTAGAGTCACAGGGACAGAGTGATTTATCTGTCTAAATAATGTAAAGTAATTGTACTGTCTAAATGTTTACAATTACCCTAATGTTAAATGTAACCCTCCAATTGTGATGTGACGTGACCGCCTTGATTGAAGGATAAGGTGGCATACAAATCTGTCTAAATAAATAAATATCTACGCTAGGTTGCATCAACATTCATGCATCATCAGTATTTATGTGTAGTTTGCATCAGCACAACACTGTTTGTAAGAGGAACAGCTTAAAAGATATATGTTTTAACAGAGGAAATGTGGCCATCAGAGATGTTCATGGGTATATGGCGGAGAAAGCAGGATCAGAAATGTCCATCTTTTCAGAATACGGTGAGCGTGGGGACATCCAAACCGTTTGCTCCGTACCCGTGTCTCGTTATAACAGCGGGGCCCGTGTTTCTCCATAGTGCTGTGCTTGTGCCACATCATAAATGCCTATGTCCCTGATTCTGGACTCATCTACACCCGCAGCTATGCAGTTAGGGTGAAATTGGGCCCGTTTTCGATTTGGACGTGTCTGCGGGCCAGACGCACATGTTATGGAATTGGTCTCTAAGCGTATAGCATAGTTATATTTCAGATTTAGGAATCTGTGTGCAAATGAGGATCTGTACTGCCACTGCTTTACCCTGATTTGCATACCACACGTGTACACATATTCATACTTGAAGCATGCCAGATGTATATGTCGCTACTAGAACTGAGGTGAAACCCTCTATTGATAAAGAGAAGCTCCAATTTTACACTATTTTTCGCTCAACCAACTAGCCAAAACCTTCAGATTATAAGAATCAAGTAAGAATGAACCAATGGTCTCAGTTTAAAATTTTGCAACATGGGGTAACTTGCCCCGAAGCTGCTAATTCCGATCACATCAACGACCATATAACTGGTTCACAACTCTGTAAGACCTAGAAAAAAAGGAAGATTTGCCTTCCATAGCCCCAGTTTTTTATTTATTTATTTATTTATTTATGCTTATTTCTATACCGCTTTTTCCAAAGATCAAAGGCGGTTTACAGGTAACATTTAGTGAACATGGTTTTACATAGAACATCGTTTTTTTCATAACTATGTACAGTTAACATGATAAACGATAACATGGAACATTGTTACAGAACTAAATACAGTTTAACATGGATTATTGTTACAGAACTATATACATTTTAACATTAGTTAGTAATGGAGAGAGTGCTTCAGAAGATGGCTGCAGAAGAATGTGAGTAACCGGGCAAAAGCTTTCTGACCAAATCTTTGGAATGGGTCATTGAAATAGTTTATAAGATATTCAAGAGGAGCCATGAAGTTGTCAGAATACTTGGGAAGGCCATCCATGAGGCCCTGAGGTTGGGTTAGCGCACTTCATATCACAGCTTCTAGCCCAGCCAAAGGGGGACCTTTTCTCATACTGGCCAGACAGAGCAAACAGCATGCACACAATTTCCCCCATTAGCATGCCAATGGTGCAATACACATCAATCTCATGTGTAATGTGGGATGACACAATAATGTGCCTCTAGGTCTACTGGATTCTGGATGTGTGTGTAGTAAGAGCCATAGCCATATCCAACTGTCATGGAATATTATCTGAACTGTCCATTTATAGTGCACTCCTACCCCCTGCATATAGATGTTTTAGTCAGTCACTTGTTATAAAACCTATTCAGGACTGGTGTACTGGGTTGAACTTTTTTTTCCATGCTGTAGCTTAAGAGTCTGTCTGCTGGTCCTCTGTTGGTTTTGCTATTGTAGTTAAGTAGATCAAGATATGACAATTCAGAAATGCAGAAGTGCACTTTGATCACTGCTATGACATATAGACTGTGTGCCATATTCTTAGTATTATTATACCCATCTGGCCTTAGTCATAATGAATAGACATCCTTACTCTGTCTTATGGGACCTGTCCATCTTTCTACAGCCCTTCCAATTGGTGATAACTCCCCTTAACAGAGTACCAGTAAGCCCTAGGGGTATGCCTAGTGTCTCCAAAGTGTCACCTGCCTCCCATAAAGGACCATTATGTTTTAAAATGGAAATGTGGAAGCCAGGCAGATAGCAGTATGGAACATGATAGTGGAAGGGCTTAGGTGTTGTGCTACAAGAGTTGGCTATAGGTGGGGTCTAGCATAGAAAACCAGAAGCACTCTCATAATTGCACTAGCTCATCTAGTGCTTCAGGTATGAATCACACTACTTGTAATCCTATAGTGCAAATCATAGGACAGGGGTATAGGAATGGTCACACCACTGGTGCCTGGTGCAAGTGAAGATGTGGCAGTTCTACATATAGTATTCACGTCTTAATGCACAATGTAGCCCTTGTACCACTCTGTGATGTGCTGCTCTCACATGACCATGTGGCGATATTGTTAATCACTGCTCTCTTGCCCTTTGCTTATTATGGCGAAGCAGTAAAGGTGTGCAATGTAGAGCACTGAGGAGGGCACTTAGTGTTGCAATGTATGTGAGATTTTAAGAGCTTCCTAGGGTTGGACCCTAAAGTTACTGCTTGGATTAGAAATTGGTTAAATGAGAGGGGACAAAGGGAACAGGTAAATGGAACTCACTCTGAGGAGAAGGAGGTTACCAGTCGTGTGCCGCAGGGATCTGTCCTTGGTCCAATTCTTTTTTACATCTTTGTTAGTGATATTGCGAAAGGGCTGTTGGGTAAGGTTTGCCTCTTTGCGGATGATACCAAAATCTGCAATAGAGTAGACACCCAGGAAGGTGTAGATAACATGAGGATGGATCAAGCCAAGCTTGAAGAATGGTCTAGAATTTGGCAGCTGGGATTTAATGTTAAAAAATGCAGGGTCATGCATTTGGGATGAAGCAATCCAAGGGAGCGATTCAACATAGGGGATGAAGTACTTCTGTCCACAAAAGAAGAGCCAGACCTAGGTGTGATTGTGTCTGATGATCTTAAAGTAGTTAAACAGGTAGAAAAGGTGACAGCAAAAGCTAGAAGGATATTTGGGTACATAGGGCGAGGAATGGCCAGCAGAAGAAAGGAGGTGATAGTGCCTTTGTATAAGTCTTTTATGTGATCTTATTTTGACTATTGTGTGCAATTCTGAAGACTGCACTTTCAAAAGGATATAAACAGGTTGGAGTCGGTGCAGAGGGAGGCTATTAAAAAGGTTAGTAGTCTTCATTATAAAGCATATGAGGACAGACTTAAGAATCTTTATATGTATGCTTTAGAGAAAAGGTGGGATAGAGGTGATATGATTGAGATGTTTAAATACCCCCATGGCATAAATGCACAGGAAGAGAGCCTCTTTCAATTGAAAGTAAGCTCTGCTATGAGGAGACATAGGATGAGGGTGAAAGGGGATAGACTCAGGAGTAATATGCAGAAATATTTCTTTATAGAAAGAGTTGTAAATGCATGGAATAGTCTCCTAGTAGAGGTGGTAGAGATGAGGACAGTATCTGAATTCAAAAAAGCATGGGACAAACACAGAGGATCTCTAAAGGAAAAAAGAGGCCTGTTGTAGTGGTTGATATGGAAGGGCAGACTATATAGGCTATGTGGTCTTTTTCTGCCATCACGTTTCTATGTTTCTTTGGATGGTAATTGGACACTAAAACCTACAATCTCCTCTTTTGTCACAGATGTTGATGTATCCCCTTCCACAGCCCTGCAAGATCCCACCACAACTCCTGCAGCAGAAACAGCTGTCAGCTCAGCCACACCATCAATGGAGGCAGGAGGCAGAAGAGGGGACCTGCTGCTTGGGATGCTCCAACTGCCCTGCTTCCCCTCATGTCAACCCTCTCTCTAGCTCCTTCTATTTACCTTATGATCATGAAATGACCCTGGTTGCAGAGGAGAATATTCCCGGTAAGGTGTCTATCACTCAAGTACTCTCTCCCGGTGCATCCAGTCTGCTGTCCAGTCACTCATTAAATGCAATGGCTGCAAGCTTCAATGATACTCTCTCTCCCCTTGTCTGAAGAAACAGCAGCTGCATTTGAGGGGCATTTATGGGAGCACCTGGAATGCTTAGAGGAGAAATTTCAGGGTATGCAGCAGGAGTTGAGGAAGGCTTTATAACAGTTCCTGGCTAGAGAGAGGGACTGGTCAACAGCAGCCCTCAGGTTTTGGCAGCTCCAGCTACCACCTTGGAACTGTCCTCCTCCACCCAGAGAAATGCTAGTGTGCCCATATTTTCCCTTAGTTGATCCTTCCCTCTCCTCCTCCCAGTTTTATAGAAAATGTATAATAATGCTTTCACTATTATGAAAAATATGTTAAATTGTTGCAAGACCTGGTTGATTTGTTGTGTCCATACCTGGGTCCCGGGTCACATCTTTCCAACCTCCTGCAACAGTTAAGTCACTCTGTCCCTGTGACTCTAACCCAGGACCCACGACCCATTTGGGGATGTAAATCCAAGCCCCTTGACAGTAGGTACCTAAGTCACCATGACTGCTCGACATATACATCTTCCATAGTTGTGTGTCCACAATATAACTGTCGGTCTGTTTTCTTAGAGGGATATACGCTACTAGAACTGAGGTGAAACCCTCTATTGATAAAGAGAAGCTCCAATTTTACACTATTTTTCGCTCAACCAACTAGCCAAAACCTTCAGATTATAAGAATCAAGTAAGAATGAACCAATGGTCTCAGTTTAAAATTTTGCAACACGGGGTAACTTGCCCCGAAGCTGCTAACTCCGATCACATCAACGACCATATAACTGGTTCACAACTCTGTTGGTTGAACATTTATTCATGAAATATAAATCAGAACTTATCTGAATATTAGAATTTTCTTTTCAAATTGCAAACGATAAGCGTGCTGTGGTCTCACAATGATTGAATACCGTCCCCGACGTCACCTCTAAGGTACCATTTACTGCACGTTTCAGTTCTTCTTCAGAGGTAAACATTTAATGAAACTGGCACTGTCTGCAAAAAAGCATAGCGACATCAGAGATTATAGTAGCCTGGATCTTGATACCTATTGCTTACACTATGCCAGAATAAATCATACTAGATGAACCCCGTAAGCAAGATAGATCTCACCTTCGTTGCATCAACAGATGTATACAGCATGAAGTAGGGAGCGTGTTACAATGAAGCTCTCTGGCTTTCCCAAAAAACGCTGCGCATGCGGAGAGCAGCCGCTTTGTTTTATAGGAGGCTCAAAAAAATGACGTGGCAGTGAGATCACATACACGCTCGCCACTCAATCATGTTATTTAAACCTCCTGGAATAACTGTGTTCAATCGATAAATCCATCTTTGTTCCAATAACAATAACATTTGTGTTTGTGATCTGCCCCTTCTGCCAGTCAATACGGTCTCTATTGCAAACACTCGCAACTCTTCAAAAGAATGCTGGTTTTGTAAGCAATGGGGTACTATGGGGGCCTCTTGGACCCTGCACCGGATCTGTACGGCCCTGTTTCGTACAAAAATAGACCACCACCTAATTAGTATAATTATTATTATTACCTGAAATGATCAGATCCGAAAAGTCAGTACAGGTGCAATCAGAGTCTCTGTTTATTAGATAACTGATGACCAAATACAGGCAGCGAAGTGGGGAAGAGAGTTCTATCGGGCACTAGGCACCTCAAGAATGCAACTCTCCCCCATTAGAATATAGAAAGCATATTACAATTTATACCTTTTTCTCTTCCGCATTTTTACATACAGTCCAGTCCCCAGAGCTATTCCTTTGTGTTCTCTCCCCCTCCCCTACCTTATTTCCTATTATTACCCTTTACTCCCCTTAGTTCCTGTTGCAAAATCCCCCTGGCCCCCCTCTTCCCATACTCACCATGATCCAGCTAATCTGCTTTCTTCAGAGCCGGGCCCAGCATATATGTTGGTAGCTTTGTGGTTTCCTGTGTATGCATTTCTTGACACATAGACCTTACAGGCCTATATCTGATATCCCCTTGCAGGTCCTAGTCTAGACTCTCCAGCCCAAACTGGCACCTCACAAGGCTCATGATATCTCCTTATATGGTTCTTTCCGGTGCTGGATCTCTTTTTGCTAAGGCCTGTATTCTTGGCTCACATGTTATAGCAGAATGACTGTGCTTTAACTATTTTGTGAGATTCAGGGCAGCCAGTAAGTGATTATGAATCAGGAACATTATTAATCCTTAGCACTTAAAAATTAAAAGCAAATCTATCATACTAAATCCCAAATGTATCATACTTAACCTCTACCCCTAAAAGCACTTAACCCCCTACAACTCCCCCATTTTTTATTTATTTTTTTTTTATTCGGCTGGGGAATGGGAGAAATCCAAGTCTGAATAGTCTGACATGGGGACGGCTGCATAAGAAACATTGACAAGAGTAGGGCTAGTCTGAACAGGCAAAAAAGAGGTAGATACTTTGGTGAGTTGTTTCTTACAGCAGGATATAAAAACAGAAACAAAACAACAGAAGAGTAAAGCAATGATTAAAATAATGCCAACAGAAATCAATAAACCTTTCAAGCCAGAGCCAAGGGAGTGAAACCAGGAGGAGAGAGATGAAAACCAATCTCCAATCTGGAGGCCACCCTTAAAATCATCAATATGTAATTCAGATAAATGCTTAATCTTATTCATAGCGTCTAATACAAATATCGTGTGGTTCGCGATCACAGTGCAGCAATTAGTAGCGTTGATAGAAAGGGCGCATGGTACCATGCAAAAAGTGAAAATTATTTGTTTGGACATTCCAGGAGACATTACAGTTGTTGGCAAAAGAAACAGAAGAGTTGGTAATAAGACAGTAATAAAATATCATAGAAGGCACAAAGACACGGACAGGAAAGGAAGCAGCTTGATGGGCCGCCCAAGTATCATTACAATATAAGGGACCACGCTCTATACACCCTTTAATAAGGTGGGGGTTATTCCAACAGGGGATGGCACCTACAATTTCTTCAAATGGGACAGGGAGAACACGGACAGGGGCATAATTACCACCTTGGGGCAATGGGGTACATATAATGCAATCACTAATATTCAGAAGATCAACCACTTCAAGAACGGTTGTTTTCCAAGTATTAGTGAGGGGGAGAACTGACCTACGGGAGCGGTTCAGAGAAGGGGGAGATAGAGAGGAGATAGGAGCAGAGTGAAAAGAGCGGGGACGGGAAGAAATAAAGTATAGAAACCACCCAATAAAAATTGTCAATAACATAGCAAAATATAGAAAAGCAAACTTATAAGAGATATGAGGCATACTGAGAAGAGGTCACTTAAAAGTCCAAAAACCAGAAACAGTTCAAGGCACCCAAAGATGGGCAATATGAGTCCAAGTTTGGCTAGCGTCCAGCAAGACAGCAAATGGAGTTGATGCAGAAACGATGTGGGGTCCTGAATATGTTGGATCTTGCCAGGAACTCCGATGAGGATTTCTGCGGTTAGACAGTGGTTCCAATTGGGATGAAGGTATCCTTTGGGGACTGTGGATGTTGGTCACGGATGGCACAGCGTCTGGAAATCTCTGCCAAAGCCAGGCGCAGACCTGCAAGGTAAGGGGACAAAGAATCCGGTAAAGGAATAGCAGGGTCAATGAGATTATATAGCAGCAATCGCCTTCCTGTACAAATCTCATGAGGTGTCAGAGCAATATTTTTTAGAGGACGATTTCTCAATTGAAACAGTGCCAGGGGCAAGGCCTGCAGCCAGGAAATACTTTTATCTGATTGTATCAGACGCAGAGCTGTCTTGAGCAAGCCATTGGTTCGTTCGACGAGGCCGTTGGAAGTGGGGCGGTACACAGAAACATACTTCCACTTTACACTCAGAGCTGTGGAAAAAAGATGTATTAGATGATTCCGGAAATGAGAACCATTGTCAGAATAAACAGTTCGTGGTATGCCAAAGCGAGGAAACAGATGCTTAGAAAAACAATTGAAAACCTCGGAGGCCCGTTCCTGCCTGCATGGAAAAGCCTCAATCCACTTGGAGAATGGGCACACGCAGACGAGAAGGAATCTGTAGCCATCTACACGTACCTGCATATCTGTGAAATCAACATACCAGGAAATAAAAGGACCCTGAACTGTCGGAAGATGCCCTTGGAGAGTATGTTTGCCCTTCACTGGGGAATTTTCTAAACACTGTGGGCACTTTTGGCACCACTCCTGTATTCTGAGCTTGAGTCGTGGATGCCAAAAAAGTTCAGAGATCTGTGCAGACACGCTGGAAGCCGGTGCGTGTCCAACAGAATGCAACAGAGAACACAATTGCTGCAAAGACCAAAAGGAAATACAAATTTTTCCAGAGGGGTGGACCCATAACTTTTTATGTTCAGTGCATCCTAACAGCTTCCACTTTTGGACCTCATCCTGGGTAAGATTCTGCTGATAATCATGCAGCGAAGGTAAGGGATAAGTTCTTGCTCGTGTAACAACTAAAATGGGGACAGTATCTGTGACTTGCTTTGCTGCCTCATCAGCTAGAGCATTGCCAAACTGCAGGAAACCATAATGGCGGGAATGGCCAGGGACCCAGTTACAGGAAGTTAGAATATTTCTCTCACAGCGTTGCAATAATAAATCATAGAGGTACAAAATCAGGGACTTGTGTATTAATTGGCTGCTAGATGAATTAACAAACCCACGCTGTAGCCAAATCTGAAGGTATTCCCCACACAACTTTTGAACATACTGTGAGTCAGTGTAGAAAATCAGGGGCGTTACCGGACGTTCTTCTAAGACTGCCAATATGGCGCACAGTTCAGCTGCCTGTGCTGAGTATCCCTGATCTGAGTCCAGAGCATACTGTAATCGATGCTCAGACACTCCATCAGGGGTCAGCAATACCGCAGCAAATCCTACAGTACCTTTCTGTGCTGAACCATCTGTAAACCAAATTTCACTGTCTGGTGGCATATCAGCAGGGGATACCATAAAAGATAAAACTTCCTCATAAGATGAATCAGGAACTGGGGTATAAACATCTACTGCTGTCTGTAGCCAACTAAGTGGACAGGTGGAGGCAGTGAGAGGACGAAAGATCACTCCACTATTCAGAATAGAAGCACAAGCTTGCTGCAGCTTAGATGGGGACAAATGTAGGGTATCTTTGTTCAGAATAGCCTTCAATTCAATGGACTGATAGAGAATCAAGGTCGTGGGAGTGAAAATAGACAGGACTTTCTCTATTGCTGCTGCCACTGCAATAACTAATTTTTCAAGGTCAGGCAATGGGAGCTCAGTACATCCAAAAGTACCAGACAAAAATGACAAAGTGGAAACCCTATCCTGAAATAGTATGGCTGCCCACGCCTGGGAACCAGTTACCACCATCAATTGAAAGGGCTTGTGATGATTTGGCAGCTGTAAGGCCGGAAGACACTTTAAATCTTCCAAAATAGACTGGAGCACATTTACATGACAAGGATCTAAAGTGATTCTTTCAGAGTTCTTTACCCCACCCTTCAGATAAGGGCGGAAACAAAGGGTCCGAGAGCTAAAAGCAGGGATCCAATTTCTGCAAAAATTAAGTGTGCCCAAAACAGAGCGAAGTTCTTTCACTGTACTGGGGACTGGTAACTGTAAGCCATGCTGTACTGTCTTATCTCCCACTTCAATAGAACCCTGGCTTAGCTGAAATCCCAAAAAGATGACTGTTGTTTGCACTAATTGTGCCTTCTCGGCATTTAATTTATAGCCCTTGTCCTGTAGCTCGTGTATTAGCTCTTGTGTGTACTTCCTCATTTGCTGATAGTCTGAGCCTGACAGTAAGATATCGTCTACATACTGTAATAAGCACATTTCTCCAGGGAGATGTGAATTGAACTCCTGCAAATCTTGTGATAGAATCTGAGAAAAAATACTGGGACTATCAACATATCCCTGGGGCAATCGCGTCCATTGATAATGCACCTGATCAAAAATAAATGCCAGTAGAGGCCTCGAAGCAGTGTCAATTTCTACACTAAAAAAAGCATTTTTTAAATCCAATACTGTAAAATACTTGTACAACTGTACTGTGTTCAACGTGGTAGCCGGATTGGCAACTGCAGGGAACTGGGTTTCCACTACTTGGTTCAAGGCTCGTAAATCATGGACAATCCTCCACTTCCCATTAGGTTTACTAACCGGAAATAGTGGGTATTATATGAGGAGGTACTGTGTTCTATAATGCCATGCAGTTTGAGCTGATCAATTTCTTCCCGTGCACCCTCTATAGCTGCCCGCTGTAAGGGATATTGTGGCAATTTAGGTCCCTGTTTCCCTTGTTTTAGTCTTATGTGGACTGGTGCACCCCGTACTCGGCCGTAAGGGCTGAGTAGATATGTACCAATTTCACTGATTCCTACAGACTGAAATTCTCCTGCCACTAGGATAACCTGGGCCTTAACAATTAAATCTCTCCCCATCAAATTAATAGGACAATGTGAGGCATACAGAAAATTGTGATAAAGATCAAACTCTGGCCCCACCACATGAATTGGATTGGTCACTGGGGTTTTTACTGACTTACCATCAAACCCAGTAGTCATTACACTGTCTCTGCCAATAGTGCTACCTGCAGGCATGGTATTTAGGACAGACAATGTGGCTCCTGTATCAATTAGAAATTTCATCTCTTGGCCATTCAATTTTAATTTTATGTGGGGCTCCTCTGTTCCCAGTGTCACCTGCATATTATAGATGCCTAGTCATTGTCCATCTCCCCTATTACCATAGCCTGCTCTATTTGGGGGCTGCCAGGTAGGATACTGCCGTGGCCTAATAGGTGGAGGTGGGCCTTGGTTATACTCTTTCCGCCCTCGTGATGGAGGGAGAGGGGCACGGCAGGTCCGTTGAAAATGTCCCTTTTCACCACACTGCCAGCAACAAAAATCTCTCTCTCTTTCCTGTTTTTGTCTGGGGAAGGACCGAGGTCCCTGACCCGAGAGCTGACCACGTCCTTGAACATTCAGAGCACGTGTCACAGGTTTGTGTGCGTCTTCCGAGTCACTATCAGTAGAACTGTCACCAGAGGACTCGTAGAAACGTTCCACACATTCCTCAAATAGTTTTCGTGCAGTTTTAGCCTGCTGCCTTGCTTCCCTAACCTCTTGCTGCAAAGTCTTAATAAGTTTCTTGTCAGCGGAAGATACACTGACTAATCCTTCCTTTTTGCCTTGATCTATTTCTTTCAACTGTAAGTTGAACAGACGGGCTTGAGCAGCCTTCCGGTCTCTTTCCGGTTTAGATAATTCCTCCTCTGCCTGCCTGACAAAGTGAAAAATATGTGCTTGTTGTTTCTGCCATGTTTCTGATTCTAGTGCAACTATATTTTTCAATTTCAACTGAATAGGTAGTGGTAGTGTATTGCACAGAGTTTGGAAAAACATAAGGGCCATATGAGGAGCATTATGGGGTACACCCATTTGTGCTTCCCATAGATCTTGGAACTTAGCCAAATAAGCACTAACATCTTCCCCTACCTTAAATTGCATCGATGTAAGGGGTCCCATACTTCTTTGAGTGGGATATATCTCTTAGTGACTCCCAAATTAAATTACGATAAGGGTTAAATAAAGCCCCATCGTATTGTGGTTCATGGACCAATACCCCATTTATATGTGCATTATTAAATACTTGATTGGCAGCATTATTGCCCAAAATCCGGGCTAATAGTGCTTTTACATCACCAATTGCCAAAGTATACCCTGCTGTCAATCGTTCAAACTTCTGTATCCATGCCCCTGCACCTTGATTTAGGGGAGGGAGTTGTTCTGACAGGTTGGTCATGTCAGTGAAACTCCAGGGAACATATACCTCTGCCCTTCCCTGCCCTTGGTTAACATGTCGCACAGGAAACACCATGTAACCTGGTAATTTTGGGTTATCGGGATCTTGCCCCTCATACTTTTCCCACACTCTTAATCCTGCTTCCATGTATTTATAGTCCCATTGTGGGTCCCCTTCTCCTCCACGAATACACCTACGGGCCAAGTTTAAATCTCTAGTTTCCAGTGATCCTTGTTCTGGCCAAATTCTCATTTGTGGGGCACATGCTGAGGTCCATCCATGTAGGTTGGAACTCCAATGATATACATAAAATCCTTCACCCCCCTCTTCATTAAAAACAAACTCTACAGGAGTTTTCTTAGGCTGAACTGGTTCTTTAGTGCTCTGCACAGGATAAATACGATAATCATGTGTGCGGGTTGTTCTAGTCCCAACATCAGACAGACTTTCAGGTCGTCGGCTAGAATAAGGGAACCATTGGCCTGCTGCCCTATTGGTGGATTTATGGTAATCAACAGGTCCACGACCAGGAGGGGTCCCAGACTTAGTTGATAACTGAGCCGGGGTGGTATTACTCAGAATTTCTGTCGGTTCCTTGGGAAAATAGTCAGGCCCCGGCTTGCCCGCCCCAAACTTGGAGGGATTATCCTCTGTTGTGACCTGACAACTGTCGTTAGGGGTAAGATTAGGAGCAGAGGGAATGGGACGCAGACGGGGTGGAGTGTTACCTCCCGTAGCCCCTAAAACTGATTGTTCATATGATCCTGGGGTCTGAGAATTTATGTCAGGAGTCAAATGTAATTTACCTGTTACCTGAACCCATCCCTTATGTGGTTCCCGGTGGGGGGATGCAGATCGGGATCTCCTAAATGGCTGGGAGTCCTTATGGCAAATTATATCTTCCATTTCCCTATACAGTGGCTTATATAAGGATGTGTCATTGTAAGGTGCAGAGGGCTCAACTGGGTTTGTCTTTCCCAGATTCTCTTTTTGGTTTTCTGTCACCTGTCTATCATTAGGGGTTTTCTCAGATTGTTCCCTTTTGGGGTCTGTGTTTATCTGCGGGTCTGAATACCCTATTGCTGCCATGGTACGGTTCACTGTCCTACAATAAGGGGGAGGAGCCTCACTACCGAGGGTACCTGGGTTTGCCTGTTTCATCCACATAGAAATGTATTGCAAATGTTTTAACTGACTAGCATTGGTCTTATGGGACAAAACATAATCCCTAATCCTTGCTAAACAACCACCATCAAAAGACCCCTCCGGTGGCCAGCCAAGAGGGATCCCAGGAGCATTGCTCCACTTTGCCCATTTAAGGCAAACTTTCAAAATTTCCTTTCCTAATATGGGATTATCTCTCATCATCCGTTCAACCGGAGTCATTGGGGAAACCTGATTTATCATTATTCCCTGATTGTCATCTTTCTTTCTTCTAAACAGAGACATAATTTCTACGTGCCACCTGTTATTTTAAGGATCTCAATATCCAACCTTTTTATCTACAAAGGGAGGTAGTGCACGAAATGTCCAGGACACCTTTCAAACAGAGATTCACTTTGTTCAGACCCAGCCAATCTCCTCGCGGAGGTATGGAACCGTGAGTAAGAACACACACACAGTTCGTATCAGCCGATACGTAGCTCAAACACACACCATTCAGTCCTGACTAATAGCAGCAAAAATATCTTTACACTTTATCAATACAATAGAACAAAAAATAACAACACTTACCAAGCTTGGTCAAAAATAAGTATACTCACGGCTTTGTCTCACAACGGCCGTCTTCCTAGGGAAAAGCAATCACTCACTGTTTCTTCTCCTCCGGTCTTCACACAACACCGGGAACACAGCTCCCTCAACCTTTTGAGGGGAATCCAAAAATCTTTAAATTTATATCTTGGTCCTAGAGACCCACCCGTAGGCCAATCCCGGGCGTGCGGCACCAATTTTGTACGGCCCTGTTTCGTACAAAAATAGACCACCACCTAATTAGTATAATTATTATTATTACCTGAAATGATCAGATCCGAAAAGTCAGTACAGGTGCAATCAGAGTCTCTGTTTATTAGATAACTGATGACCAAATACAGGCAGCGAAGTGGGGAAGAGAGTTCTATCGGGCACTAGGCACCTCAAGAATGCAACTCTCCCCCATTAGAATATAGAAAGCATATTACAATTTATACCTTTTTCTCTTCCGCATTTTTACATACAGTCCAGTCCCCAGAGCTATTCCTTTGTGTTCTCTCCCCCTCCCCTACCTTATTTCCTATTATTACCCTTTACTCCCCTTAGTTCCTGTTGCAAAATCCCCCTGGCCCCCCTCTTCCCATACTCACCATGATCCAGCTAATCTGCTTTCTTCAGAGCCGGGCCCAGCATATATGTTGGTAGCTTTGTGGTTTCCTGTGTATGCATTTCTTGACACATAGACCTTACAGGCCTATATCTGATATCCCCTTGCAGGTCCTAGTCTAGACTCTCCAGCCCAAACTGGCACCTCACAAGGCTCATGATATCTCCTTATATGGTTCTTTCCGGTGCTGGATCTCTTTTTGCTAAGGCCTGTATTCTTGGCTCACATGTTATAGCAGAATGACTGTGCTTTAACTATTTTGTGAGATTCAGGGCAGCCAGTAAGTGATTATGAATCAGGAACATTATTAATCCTTAGCACTTAAAAATTAAAAGCAAATCTATCATACTAAATCCCAAATGTATCATACTTAACCTCTACCCCTAAAAGCACTTAACCCCCCTACAGATCCTGCTACGATGTTCATTGATGTGAACTCGCAAAGAACGTGCGGTCTGACCAACATATAAGAGACCACATGGACATTTAATCCCGTATATCACGTGGTCAGAATCACAGGTAGTGGATTGTCTCAGAACATAATGCTGATCATGATAATCAAAACTGTCCACCTCATCCATAACAATGCACACATTGCAATGATAGCATTTTTTGTGTCCAGGAATACTCTCCTCTAAACATGTCTTAGCTTTTCGTAACTTAGCTGGACTCAGGATCTCCTTTAAGTTTTGTTGACGAGTCCACACACAACGAATACGCTTGTCTGACAAACCTGGTAAAGTGCTTAATACATTTTGATGGCGACTAATGATCTGTGTAATCTTCCTGCTGAACGGGGAGTATTGGGTCACTAAATTTATATGTCCCTCATTCTCTTTCAATGTGGGGGACTTCTCACGGGTTTGCAATAGCAACGCTCTGTTGTTATAAAGAGCCCGTTTATATGCTGCTTTGACTACCCTTGCAGGGTAACCCCGGGAATAGAAATCCTGCATCAGCATTTTAGCTTGCTGTTTGTACTCTTGTGTGCTGGAGCAATTTCTTCTATACCTAATGAATTGCGATAGAGGTAAACTATCGCGTAATTGTCGGGGATGTCTGCTGTTGTAATGTAGTAGCGTGTTTCGATCTGTTCGATCTAAAACAAAGCGGCTGCTCTCCGCATGCGCAGCGTTTTTTGGGAAAGCCAGAGAGCTTCATTGTAACACGCTCCCTACTTCATGCTGTATACATCTGTTGATGCAACGAAGGTGAGATCTATCTTGCTTACAGGGTTCATCTAGTATGATTTATTCTGGCATAGTGTAAGCAATAGGTATCAAGACCCAGGCTACTATAATCTCTGATGTCGCTATGCTTTTTTGCAGACAGTGCCAGTTTCATTAAATGTTTACCTCTGAAGAAGAACTGAAATGTGCAGTAAATGGTACCTTAGAGGTGACGTCGGGGACGGTATTCAATCATTGTGAGACCACAGCACGCTTATCGTTTGCAATTTGTAAAGAAAATTCTAATATTCAGATAAGTTCTGATTTATATTTCATGTATAAATGTTCAACCAACAGAGTTGTGAACCAGTTATATGGTCGTTGATGTGATCGGAGTTAGCAGCTTCGGGGCAAGTTACCCCGTGTTGCAAAATTTTAAACTGAGAGCATTGGTTCATTCTTACTTGATTCTTATAATCTGAAGGTTTTGGCTAGTTGGTTGAGCGGAAAAATAGTGTAAAATTGGAGCTTCTCTTTATCAATAGAGGGTTTCACCTCAGTTCTAGTAGCGTATATCCCTCTAAGAAAACAGACCGACAGTTATATTGTGGACACACAACTATGGAAGATGTATATATCGAGCAGTCATGGTGACTTAGGTACCTACTGTCAAGGGGCTTGGATTTACATCCCCAAATGGGTCGTGGGTCCTGGGTTAGAGTCACAGGGACAGAGTGACTTAACTGTTGCAGGAGGTTGGAAAGATGTGACCCGGGACCCAGGTATGGACACAACAAATCAACCAGGTCTTGCAACAATTTAACATATTTTTCATAATAGTGAAAGCATTATTATACATTTTCTATAAAACTGGGAGGAGGAGAGGGAAGGATCAACTAAGGGAAAATATGGGCACACTAGCATTTCTCTGGGTGGAGGAGGACAGTTCCAAGGTGGTAGCTGGAGCTGCCAAAACCTGAGGGCTGCTGTGGACCAGTCCCTCTCTCTAGCCAGGAACTGTTATAAAGCCTTCCTCAACTCCTGCTGCATACCCTGAAATTTCTCCTCTAAGCATTCCAGGTGCTCCCATAAATGCCCCTCAAATGCAGCTGCTGTTTCTTCAGACAAGGGGAGAGAGAGTATCATTGAAGCTTGCAGCCATTGCATCCCAAATGCATGACCCTGCATTTTTTAACATTAAATCCCAGCTGCCAAATTCTAGACCATTCTTCAAGCTTGGCTTGATCCATCCTCATGTTATCTACACCTTCCTGGGTGTCTACTCTATTGCAGATTTTGGTATCATCCGCAAAGAGGCAAACCTTACCCAACAGCCCTTTCGCAATATCACTAACAAAGATGTAAAAAAGAATTGGACCAAGGACAGATCCCTGCGGCACACGACTGGTAACCTCCTTCTCCTCAGAGTGAGTTCCATTTACCTGTTCTCTTTGTCCCCTCTCATTTAACCAATTTCTAATCCAAGCAGTAACTTTAGGGTCCAACCCTAGGAAGCTCTTAAAATCTCACATACATTGCAAAACTAAGTGCCCTCCTCAGTGCTCTACATTGCACACCTTTACTGCTTCGCTATAATAAGCAAAGGGCAAGAGAGCAGTGATTAACAATATTGCCACATGGTCATGTGAGAGCAGCACATCACAGAGTGGTACAAGGGCTACATTGTGCATTAAGACGTGAATACTATATGTAGAACTGCCACATCTTCACTTGCACCAGGCACCAGTGGTGTGACCATTCCTATACCCCTGTCCTATGATTTGCACTGTAGGATTACAAGCAATGTTCCCTCTAATTTTCTGTAGGCTGTGTGTGCATAAAATATCAGCTGTGCAGCTTTTGAAGGAAGGCTAAATTTTTGTGCGCCACATAACGACACTCGGAGTTATATACTTTAAAATTTGACTACACGTCAGAATACAGTATGTACACCACATTGATTGCACTAGAAAATATTGTAGAAATTGTGAAAACCGTAAATACACAGCAACTTTTAAATGTTAAGACGTCTGTGTTGTTTTCTATCCGAATCAGAACCGTAATTTTTGTGCGCTCTGTTGTAAAGTATGTGCGCTCACTCGGCGAGGTGTGTGCGCGCGCACACGCACACAGCTTAGAGGGAACAGTGATTACAAGTAGTGTGATTCATACCTGAAGCACTAGATGAGCTAGTGCAATTAAGAGAGTGCTTCTGGTTTTCTATGCTAGACCCCACCTATAGACAACTCTTGTAGCACAACACCTAAGCCCTTCCACTATCATGTTCCATACTGCTATCTGCCTGGCTTCCACATTTCCATTTTAAAACATAATGGTCCTTTATGGGAGGCAGGTGACACTTTGGAGACACTAGGCATACCCCTAGGGCTTACTGGTACTCTGTTAAGGGGAGTTATCACCAATTGGAAGGGCTGTAGAAAGATGGACAGGTCCCATAAGACAGAGAAAGGATGTCTATTCATTATGACTAAGGCCAGATGGGTATAATAATACTAAGAATATGGCACACAGTCTATATGTCATAGCAGTGATCAAAGTGCACTTCTGCATTTCTGAATTGTCATATCTTGATCTACTTAACTACAATAGCAAAACCAACAGAGGACCAGCAGACAGACTCTTAAGCTACAGCATGGAAAAAAAAGTTCAACCCAGTACACCAGTCCTGAATAGGTTTTATAACAAGTGACTGACTAAAACATCTATATGCAGGGGGTAGGAGTGCACTATAAATGGACAGTTCAGATAATATTCCATGACAGTTGGATATGGCTATGGCTCTTACTACACACACACATGTGTTTCAGGAGAGAGTTCCAGATGGGTGGTGCGTATAGTTCAAAGGCTCTGTTGCAGGTTCGTTGATTGCATTTCGTTCTTTTATGGGGGATGGTGAGGGAGTTGCTGGTGGTTTGTCTGGTTTTTCTGTTGTGGGCTGGATGGGTCAGTAGAGTGCGGAGCTGGGAGGTTTGAGTTTGGTAGAGAGCTTTGTGGGTGAGTAGGGTGGATTTGTACTTGATTTGTGCTTCTAGAGGGAGTATGTGTAGCTCTCTCAGGAGTGGGGTGATGTGGTCTTGTCTTTTTGTTGTCTGGATAATTCTTGCCTTGGTGTTTAAGGCAGTTCGGAGTGGGTTGGTATGGGTGGCCGGGAGTCCATGGTAGATTATATTGCAGTAGTCCAGGTGGGGGAGTGTCATGGCCTGCATCAATGTTCTGAAGTCTTGTGGTTCGAGGAGAGGTCTGAGGCGCTGTACTGTTTTAGCTTTGTGAAATATTGTTGCGGCGGTTTTTTTGATTTGTTGTTCGAGTGTGAGCGCTTGGTCTATGATGATTCCTAGGTATCTTATCTGTGGTTGTATCCGTATTTGTGTGGTCCCAATGTTGAGGTGTGGGGGTGGCGTGAAGTCTGGGTCCTTTGTTACTATAAGGGCTTCTGTCTTCTTTATGTTGATGGTTAAGTTGTTCTTTTGCAGCCAGCTGGATACTGCTTTGAAGCATTCTGATAAGTGTTGGTTGGTTGGGTTGGAGGTTGTAATTGGGGCATAGAGCATTATGTCATCTTCATAGATGTGGTAGTTGATGTTGTGTGTATGTATGATTGAGCAGAGTGGTTGCAGATAGATGTTGAAGAGCATGGCCGATAGTGTCGATCCTTGGGGTACTCCTTGGTGTTGCTGGAAGGGGAGTGAGGTTGATGTGTTTGTGAGGATCAGTTGATGTCTATTGGTTAGGTATGAATGGAACCATTGGAGTACGGTATCTTTGATGCCAATTTCTTGTAGTCTGTGTATGAGGATGTTGTGGGAGATGGTGTCGAAGGCTGCTGATATGTCTAGGAAGATCATAGCATATCCGGAGTGTTTGGCTTGAGTTCCTATGAGGAGGGTGTTCATTAGTGATGTCATGAGGGTCTCAACTTCGTGGAGTGGACGGAAGCCATGCTGTTGTGGGTCAAGTATGTTGTTGGTGTCTAGATGTTCTTGGAGTTGTCTCTGAACTACTTTTTCAATGAGTTTGGCGGTGAATGGGAGGCTTGCTATAGGTCTGTAGGAAGCGGGATCAAGGGGGTCCAGGTTGTGCTTCTTTAGGGTTGGTCGAATGATTGAGGTTTTGAGGAGGTCTGGCATGTGTCCTTGGCTGAGGGATTCATTGACAATGTGAGTTAATGGTGTGCTCAGGTCGTCTTTGGTTTTCTTTATCCATTCTGTAGGGCAGGGGTCTAGTGGAGGGGTGGTGGTATTTAGGCGAGAGATGGTGGATGATATTTCTTCCTCTGTGGTTGCTTCAAATGTGTTCCAGTTTCTTTTTATGGTGGTGGGGTGGTTTGTTGCTGTTTCTGCGTTCAGCTGTGGGTTTTGTGGTTGTTGAAGCTGCTTGTATTGTCGTGCTAGAAGTTCAGGAGGGATGTTTGGTAGTTGGTCGGAGTGGTTGGGCACTTTTGTCAGACTTTTGACAATATTGAAGAGTTCTCGTGGTTTGTTTATGGAGGTGTTTATGAGCTTTGAATGGAAGGCTTTTTTTGCTTTGTCTGTTTCTATGTGGTAGGCGTTTAGCTCATGCATGTAGTTTGTTTTGTCGTCCTCATTTTTGGTTTTTCTCCATTTTCTTTCTGCTCTTCAGAGTTTGGTCTTTTGCTTCTGGAGGTTTGGGGTGAACCATCGGGCTTTTGCGGAGGTGAGTTTGGTTTTGTTTTTGTTCGCTGTTGCGCTAGATGCTGAGGAGATAGTGGTGTTCCAGTTGTTGATCAGGTCATCGATATTTGGAGTTTAGGTAGGGTTTGAGCCAGGAAATCTTCTTTGATGAATGTTTTAAATCTTCTTGTGTGTTGTTTGTTTTCCGTGTCGTTCATGTGCAGGTGGGTGTGGGATATGCTGATGAGGTAGTGATCAGACCATGGTACCTGTGCGATTTTTGGATTCTTGTTTGAGGTGGTGGTTTGGGAATTCAGAAATATGAGGTCCAATGTATTTCCTTTTTCGTGTGTTGGCTCATTTATGATCTGTGTCAGGTTCATTGCTGCCATGGTGTTGAGGAAGGTATATGCTTGCTTGTCTTGGAGTGATGGGAGGTTGAAGTCTCCTAAGATTATTTGTTCTTTCATGGAGATTGTGCTTTCAGATATGTGTTGTAGTATCTATGATAGAAGTCTATAAATTTATGATAGAAGTCTATAAATTAATGAATGGAGTGGAACGGGTAAACGTAGATCGATTGTTTACGTTATCAGAATATAGAAAGACTAGGGGACATGCAATGAAGCTACAGGGTAAACTATTTAAGACTAATAAAAGAAAATATTTTTTCACTCAACGTGTAATCAAACTCTGGAATTTGTTACCGGAGGATGTAGTAAAGGCTGTTAGTGTAGCTGGGTTTAAAAAAGGTTTGGACAAGTTCCTGGAGGAAAGGTCCATAAACCATTATTAAGAAGTGACCGAAGATATCAATGCTTGACCCAGTACAAGCATTGTGGAACTTGTGTCTCTTGGGGAAACTGCTAGGTACATATGACCTAGATTGGCCACTGTTGGAAACAGAATACTGGGCTTGATGGACCTTGGTCTGACCCAGTATGGCATATCTTATGTTCTTATGTTCTTATGTTATCTTTGTTAGATTGGTGCTTGGGGTGGGTTCTCGGTAGATTAGGCAGAGCGAGAGGTGCTTATTGGTAAGGGTGAGCATGTCTGCTTCATTGGTCGTTTCTGATGCCATATTTCTGAGGTCAAGGTTGGTTTTTGCTATGATGGCTAGGCCTCCTCCTCTGGTGTGTGTACGGGAGCAGTGTTGAAGGCTATATCCTTTTGGTGTTAGCTAGTTCATGAGCACCGTGTCAGTGTCTGTTATCCAAGTTTCTGTTATGCATAGGATGTCAATCTTTTGGTTTTTGATCAAGTCTTGTAGCATGTGGTACTTGTTTCTGACCGATCGGGCATTTATTTTTTTTTTATTATTTAATCTTTATTAGGTTTTCAAAATACACCAGAGTAAAACTAAGTGTAAATTAGAATACAAAACATATCAAGCAAAATTTAAACAACACGAAAAAGGAACAAAGATCTTGGCATAGACCCCAAAATAAACCTCTATACGGTTCCAGGAAAAAAGAAATGTGTCTAGGAATATAACCAAAGGCTATTCCAAATAGAGCTTAGATGGTACTTGTGGCAGCTGGTACAGGATCCAACCCATCCCTTTCTTTACTCTCAATAAATAATTTCAATTGCAGGGGTTCAAAGAAAAGAAACTGCTTGGTACTATGAACTATTAAACATTTACATGGATATTTCAATTTAAACTGTGCCCCCAGGGCAAGAGAGCATTGGCACAAAGCCAGAAACTCTCTCCTCCTCTTCTGGGTATCTCGTGCTAAGTCTGGAAATATCAATATCTTAGACCCCATAAATTGAGAAACATTCATCTTAAGAAAATATAATCGCAGAACAGAATTCCGATCAGACTCGAAAGCAAAGGACACCAGTAAGGTGGCTCTACTGGTTACTACATCGAGAGAACTCTCAAGAAAACCTGTCAGGTCCATCTGTGCTGGGACATTAGGCTCCCCAGAAGCTTTCCCACCCAATCCTTCCGTTGAGGAAATAGAAACATATTGAGCACGAATAATAGGAGGCAAATTGCCAGAAGGCATGAGCAGGACCTCTATGAGATACCTACGAACCAGCTCCATAGGATCCAGTAAAGGTGACCTGGGAAAGTTCAACAAACACAAGTTATTTCGCCTTGCCTGATTGTCCAAAAACTCCAGGCGTCTTCCCATAATCAAGGCTCCTTTTGACTGAGAAGCACCCAAGTCCTGCGATGCAGCTGCCTGAGTCTACAATTGCAAGAGCCTCGCGGCATGTCCATCCACTCTCAAGCGTTCAGCTTCACCCTGCGTCTTCACCAAATTCAAATCCTTGGATATAACAGCCACAACAGGTAAGAGAGATTTCTGAAGGGAAGTTATGGCATCCCATAAGTTTTCCAAAGTAACTGTTGCCGGTTTTTGCAAAACCTGGAACTCGGGAGCAACCAAAGAGAGAGAGAAGATCGAAGCTGAACTCTCCGGGCCTCCGCTTGCTTCAGCTGTCGACAATACCCCTCCTCCTTCCAGCACAGCAGCGGGAACACTCTCTGGTTGGGTCGGGGCGGCACCCTCCACTGCGAGCAACCCTCCGTCATCCAAGGGTAAGCCAACAGGCAAACCAGCCCGTAAAACTCTTCCGGGTTGCGGCGGCAACTGCTGCTGGGGGCTCAAAACCACCCCATTACTCAAATCAGACGATAAACACGACTGATCCGCCGAAGCCACAACAGGAACCATCGGAGGGAAAAAGCCAGGAATCACTGACTGTGATGCTCCAACGGTAGGAATAGAGGTTTCAGGGGGTTTCTGCGTATATTGCTTCCTCTTTCTCCCCATAGTAGCGTCTCCAACCAGCGCCGACTAGCACACCTCCAACAGACCGAACAGCTCATCCGCCATCTTGGAACCCAGCCGGGAGGCCGATCAGGCATTTATTAATGAAATGGAGAGGGGGTGCTGTTCGGGGGGTTGGGGATGTAGGTTGGTGTGTGTGGTGTTTGGGTGTCGTTTCGTGTGAGGGGGGGATGTAGATGTTTGCTGCCTGTATGTTTGTGGTGTCTGGTCTGGGCTGGTTGGTGAGTGCGTTTGCAGGGGAGGGGTATAGGAGGTAAATTGGGGCTAGGAGGGGTGGCATGTTTTTTAGATGTATTTTGGTGGTGTTTGTAGGTGTACCTGGTTTCTTGTTGTGATGAGGGCCTTTTTTTCTTTGTGTTGATTTGTGTTCGGATGGTTGTTGTTGATTTTCCAGTTGTTCTGTGGTTCCAGTGGGTCTTGTCAGCGGGTCTGTTCTTTCTTATTTTTTGTTTTGTTTTGTTGCTGCCTGCGTGCGCCTCTCTGCCACGCCTGTCGGGCTTCCAAAAAGGTACACAGGCAGGCAGGACAAGCAGCAGCATGGAGCAGCACTAGAAGCAATATGGTACAAGAGAAGAGGAGATTTTTTTCTTTGGTTGCTGCTGTTTTCTCCTGGCTGCTTGCTGGGGTGGTTTGTGCCACTTTCGAGGGATTTTTCTGTGGGGTTGTATCTTCTTTTGTTCCGTTTGCCTTTGTGCCACGCCTAAGGGCCAAGCCAAAGGGCCCTCTGGTGAGGCCCACCAGGCGCGGGCACGCCGGGAGGCGCTTCTTTTAAAGTGTTGCAGTCCAGTGTTGCTGGGCCCTGATTGGCCGCCGGTCTAGGAGCGGGAGGGAAAGCAGCCCTCAGCTCCTTCTCCTGCCGCCGATCGGGGCTCAGGCAGGGCGGTGGAAGTGGAGTCTGATGGTGCCGGGAGGTGCTTCTTTTAAAGTGTTGCAGTCTGGTGTTGCTGGGCTCTGATTGGCCGCCGGTCTAGGAGCGGGAGGGAAAGCAGCCCTCAGCTCCTTCTCCTGCCACCGATCGGGGCTCAGGCAGGGCGGTGGAAGTAAAGAGGACATGTGCAGATGAAGTACCAAGAGGAGCTGCAAAGAGGAGTATGAGAGTCCCAGTAGAGGTCCCCAGGGGCATATCCTGCTAAGTATGGTTGCGAGAGATTCAGAACTGAAGATGTTTGGTCCTAAGAGGAAGAGAGGACTGTCAAAGGTTGAGTCCCAGAGTGTGTGTGAGAGAGAGAGAGACTGTTGAATATTAAAAGATAGATTACATTGATTTGACAGAGCAAAGCAGAGGAGCTGGGTACTTTCCCTGGTGTCTCATACTGACTACAGGGGGAAGAGAGAAGCTGAGGAGAAAAAGAAGAAATGAAGCACACATGCCCCTGGTTAACTCACCAGTCCAGGAGAGAGGAGAAGTGAGAAGGTTGATGCACCTTCCCAGCAAAAGACATTGTTGGAGTGAAAGGCACCCTTTGACTGTGACCAATCTGGATAATTTGGCCCATCACTTGACTTTGCTTTTGAGGACCGTTTGAGTAATATCTCAAATAGGCCATCCTTTGTACATTGTGGGGCAGCTGGGGAATGCCCAATGAATAGGGAATTTTATTCCATGTGCTACAGATTGTCCATTAGTGCTTGCCTGACTGGCTGTAAATTATATGCCAAGATGTCCATGAAGGAATTTTGGGGTCATTAATTGGGGTTCCTTCACTACTGTGCTGTGAATTGGGGAAATGAATGCTCACAAAAGGTGTGACAGTTTAAGCATAGAGACCAGCAAGTTGTGTCCTCAGGATTTGCCTTCATGCCCATAGTTAGAGGTCACATTACACAAATAATGAGCAATATGTGATGCTCATATGAAGCACTCTGGGATCAATTTCTCATTGAAGTGTGGTTGCCTTTCAGAAAAAAGAGTGTGTTTGGCTAAGGGAGTGTCTTGGATCAACCTGCAGAGAAGGAGAGAGATGAATAGGCAACTTGGAGGGTAGTTGTAATAATGACTGCAGCAAGGATAGCAGGTTAATGATTCTGAACAGATACATTACTGGAAAGGCAGTCACCTTGGAGCTCCAAAAATTTAATATGGGGGTCATACTAAACAAGCCACACGACCTCTTCAATATAGTGAAATCTCTCATAAGAGAACCTCCCGCAGACCAGTCACAGATGCCACACCCCCAGGCATACTCCAACTACTTACAGTCAAAAATGATCCAGACTACTACATCTGCAACCAACTACCTACAACTTGAAGTCACCCAGGCTGGTGCAACCTTGAACTCCGCGGAAAACAGCTCTCAGCACAACTTGCCCCAACCATCACCACTATCCGACTTTGAAAAAATATCACGCAGAGAGATTGAAGACACGATTGCTGCAATCAACCCCACTACCGCACCCAATGACCCATGCCCTGCTTTATGGATAAAGGAGTTACGATGTGACTTAAGCCAATATCTGAGCGAATTAATAAACCAATCTCTTACAACCGGATCGTTTCCACAAAGTCTGAAACAAACATCAATCAGACCACTGCTCAAAAATAACAAGCTGGACCCAACGAAAGTGGAATCATACAGACCAATTTCAAGTATCCCCATGCTTGCCAAAGTAATCGAAAAGTTAGTACAGCGCCAAATCCAACAGCATATTGATACTGAAGCCCCACTGGACCCTTCCCAGCATGGGTTCAGAGAAGCACATGGGGTTGAAACCCTCCTCACCAACCTATTTGACCATCTAGTCTCTGGAACCGACAAAATGCATCAAGGATTCGCCCTCATATTCCTCGACATTGCAGCGGCTTTCGACTCGGTGAACCATGAGATCCTCATACAACGCCTCAGCGAGAAAGGAATTCATGGAACAGCCCTAAAGTGGTGCAAGTCATACCTGACTAATAGATGGCAACATGTAAGGTCAGGCTCCACAACCTCTGAACCATTTTTACAAAACCAGGGTGTACCACAGGGCTCGTCACTATCTGCATTGATGTTTAACATCTACATGCAGCCCATATGTGCCCTAGCACGTTCATTCAAGGTCAACTGTCTAGCCTACGCAGATGACATCCTCCTATACATCCCATTCAGGACCAACCAACCAGACCTCTCCCCTCTAACAAGATGTTTTGAGGCAACAGCAGAATGGTTCAGCACACAAAACATGAGAATCAACTACAGTAAAACAGATGTCCTCTTCATCTCAAGGAACCAGGACTTCACCCCTCCACTCTCTTTAAAAATCGGCAACACAGAACTGAAAACCAAACCCACAATCCGCTACCTTGGCGTTACACTGGATCAACAACTGGATCTGAAAACCCACATAAGAAACACAGTAAAAACAGTATACATGAAAATAAGGACCCTAAAACATCTCCGACCGCTGCTTGACTTCAACGACTACCGATCGATCTATCAGGCATTAATATTACCACATTTCGACTATGCCAACGTAATTCTACACGGTCTCCCTCAAGCAACGCTAGCGCCTCTCCAGCTTGCAATGAACACTGCGGCAAGAGTACTAACAGGGGCTTCACGGAGAGAGCACATAACGCAAGTACTGATGAACCTCCATTGGCTACCAGTTCAAGCAAGAACCCTCCACAAAGTTCTAACCTTAACCTTCAAAGCCGCAAACACTCTGACCCCCACAGCCCTCAGCAAGATGATACATAAAGTACCACAGAACAGAAACAGAAGACCCATGATGCAAAACACCCTAGAGGTCCCAAAAGTAATAACAAAATGCACAAAAGCAACGACAAATAGGGCCTTTACGATTTACGCACCCAGAGCATGGAACGCTCTCCCCACCTCTATTCGAAACATCACTTACCTAATTGACTTCAGGAAGGCATTAAAGCAGCACCTATTCACCACATACTACCCTGAATCCAGCCTTAGTAATCATACATATGCCCCCTCAGACAATCACTCATTACAATTAAACAATCAGACTCAGCATGAAAAAGGATAATCAACTGATCGCTCAGAAGGTACCCACTGAAATGGAATCAGGACCCCCAGTGTAAATAAGATGTAGATATGTTATACAATGTACATAGTTCCCCCCAGTTACTTCCAAGTTGATCTCCTGTTTATTGTAAATACAACTCAGGGTCCCTGTGTTGTATGGTTGATGTTGAATGTAAACCGCTCTGATCTAAAATAGAGCGGTATAGAAGAACTGTTAAATAAATAAATAAAAATAAATATTTCAGAACAGAAATAAGGGGTTTATATGTGCTGCAGGGATGTTTATGTGCCGAAAATATCCCTGACCGTATTCTGAAACATTGCTGTCGTGCATGTACATGGCGCTAGCACGGGGAACTCAGAACGTGTCCAGAAGGGGCAGAACGAGGGCATCGTCAGCTGCGGAGACATATAAAGTGTTTTAAATGTTTCCTGGAAACATTCACATTATTCATGCTGAAACATGAAACAAGGCCAGGACTTAGAAAATATTCTGCTGTGCTCTGCAATTTGTCCCATATAGAAGAATGGTTGTGACAAGTATGTGCTTAACTGGTGTGAATGGAGTCTGGGAAAACACAAGAATGCAGTTACAAAGAACAGAAAGCAGAGGTGAGGGAATGTTTTAAGGTAAAGAAACATTAATAAACACCCTTATAGAAATGTAAAGAAATGTATATTCAGGCTATGCTGAAATGTTCTGTTTGCGCTAAAACAGCTGATTCAGGGGACCCTAACAAATCCTGTGTTCTGAAAACAGACTGTTGCTGTAAGAATAGTATGCGAGTGAATCTGGAAACAAATCATGTTGGAGTGAGAAAGGGAGATCATATGTGCAGTCCTGGGACATCATGCCATTATGGCAGAGCAGCTGTTAGTCATAGGTTAGGTTTGACAGAATGCTGTCTTTTGAGACTGCAAGTGAGAGTGTGTGGTTTGGGGTTAGCACGGGAGGATCTGGTGTGCTGATCTGCAATTTAGGGAGGCCATGAATGGCTGGCCGGTACCTGGACTAAATATATGACCACAGTGTCACCAGGTGCCAGTGTGATAGAGCAGCCATACATAAGCTGTGCCAGGTACTGGGAGACATGACTGATGTTGTGCCAACATCCCCCAGATTGTGCCATGAGGCCTACATCCTTCCCCAGTCCAGGATCTATGCAAGCTGCAAAAGTGGTGATATATCTGGAGGCTGGCTACCTGAGTATGATGGCACAGGGATCGCCCCTCCCATGCCCACACAGGCCTGACCAGGGGAGCAATGCTACAAAGCAGACTGCAGAAAGGCAGACAGGGTTGCCCCACAGTGGATGTATACAGACCGACATATACCACGATGGGACAGGTGTAGTTGGTGTGAGAAATGCCAGCACCCAGATATGTGGGAATCAAAAGCCATAGCCAGAAGGCCATAATACTACCACTAGTACTACAACTAATTATTTGAAGAACACTACAAGACATACACAGCGCTGCATAGACACACGTAATAGATGGTCCCTACTCAGCAGAGCTTACAATCAAATCAAGACAGACAACACAGCAGCTGTGGACAGGATACATTTAGGGGTAACAGTCAGGAAACACAAGGGGGCTTAGGCAGATCAGATCCAAAAGCTGCAACAAAGACGTGAGCACTCAGCCTGGATTTGAAAAGGGCAAGAGAAGAAGCCTTATGTACAGACTCAGGTAGTTTGTGCCAGGCATACAGTAGGAAGCAGCAAGGTGAAAGGAGCGAAGCCTGGATTTGGCAATACAAGAGAAGGGCTAAGATAGAAATGATCTAACAGAAGAGCAGAAATCCCAAGGACGGGTGTAGGGAGAGATAAGAGGGGAATGGTAATGCAGAGCAGCAGAATGAGTGCACTTATAGGTCACAGGCATAGAAAGGGCATACATTTATTGCTCAGCAATATTATACATCCTTTGGGGAACTGCCATGTTAGTTTCAGGTTTGCCACATCCTTAGAGTTTAAAGCGTGTTTGTAGATATGACCAAGGCAGGAATCGCTGGGACTGTTTCCTAATGCCATATACCATTTGATGCAAGGTATGTCCTGACATACATGCTCACATTTACATTCTCCTAGACCATATTAAAGTGCACTAGGATTATCTAGCAATTTTCAGGGCCTGTAGAGGACTGCTATGTGGTGTAGGTTGTAGCAGCAGTCATTTCTCATTGGCATTTATGCCTATTTTGCATTAGCAAACTAGTGTCAGTGTGAAGAGCAATGTAGGAGAGGCAGGATCCAAAACGTGTAACTTTTCAGAATACAGTGGACACAGGGACATCCAAAATGTTTACCTGCATCTGATAATATTGACGGGGGACATATTTTTCCATTATACTGCATGGCCTGTACCTGCACCCATGCACGGGTCGCATGCTGGATGCGTACACAGCCCGGCTAAATAGTGCTTTGCCCATGCCATGCCGAACACATCTACCTCCCCAATTCCAGACCCAAGGGCTTGTACAGACCTGCAGATACTGAAATAGGTTCTAACGGAGCCCATTTTTAATTTAGACATGTCCGCGAGCCGGACGTGCATGTTATGGAATCGGGTTCCATGTGTCTTTATGGATCCATGTATCAGGAATATATGGCGTTTCCCACTTGCTAGTATACAGTATACAGTAGGTATTATCATGTCATGCAAAGACACATTACAATCTTTATGAAATGTGTGCTGACATTGTGAAAAATTGTGTAGGAATAATGTGAGTCTTGATATTAATTTTAGCCCTTGATCTCACATGCCGTTATGACAGAGCACAGCACAGGTACAGGGTCTATGCAAGAGTATAGGGAACCCTAGATGAACCTCCAGCCTTACATCCTACCCCTCTGAGATTTTGATAATTACACTCTACAATCATGGTCATTGAAATGACACCCCTGTCACAGCAATGCAGTAGAAGTTTATCATTTGGCATCATGTATTTACAGAGTTAACTTTGCCTTGGATGTATGAATGTAAAAGGTAAAAGAATGTTGCAATGGCTTATTGAGTTGGAGTGGCTGGATCGATTGTTTTGCTTTGACCACTGCTGCTCCTCCTTGCTGAACCTCAGATCCTAGGTGCCAGCCTCATCTGGTCTAGTGCTTGGTATGGACCAGCGCAGATATAAAAGGGAAACACTCATAAATGTCCTTATGACTGGGAAACTAAAATGTATAGGTAATATGTGCAGGACATCCATGATGGCGCAAAGGGGAGCAAGCATGGAGCACCGACACACACTAAATTCATGGTGGCAGAGGAATGCAGGGCTAGTGCAAGGATATTGGGTGTCTTAGATGACGTTTCAAAATTATGCTCATCCTTCATGAACATCCCAGCACCTCTCCCACAACAATCCATTCAAAATGTGTAATTGGGCAACACCCTTTTACATATTAAAGTTTGCTTTGTATGTATCTTTGGCCCATTCTCCCTACAGATAAAAGTCTGTGCTATTGGATCTTGGAGGTAGTGGACTGTCACAATCCATTGTATAGATTTGGATATGTCTGCTCCTCAGAAGCTGCTACCCTACATAACCACCTAGTATTTAGTTCATGCTTTTCCAGTAAAAATTCTGGCAAATTACAATCAGGTACTTCCCTGTCTTCAGAGGGCTTCTAATCTAAGTTTGTACCTGAGGCAATGGAGGGTTAAGAAACTTTTCCAAGGCCACAAGGTGTACCAGTGGGATTTAAACCCTGGGCTCTTTGGTCATGGACAATCATCTCTAGCCACTAGGCTACTCCTTCACTTGCACTAATGGTTGACCTGGTGCTGTGAGCGTGCATGGTGAAGGCAAAAGATGAGCAATAGTAAGATGTAGTATTGGTCATTGATGGTGCCGCCTATCCTCGCAGGCCACATAGAGGTTGTAGTAAATCTTACCTCTCTTAGGAAGGAGGTGCAGTGGTTGAAGTGGTGCAGATCTCATCTTCAGCTCATTGTCATTGCTTCTAAGTCACATAGCACTCCATACCTAGTGAATGGCCTGTGTTGTCTTGATGAAATCAGTGTTGCAACAAGATGAAAAGCCTCTGGGATGAAGTGAGGCTTCCTGGATCTGGGAGGCATTATTGATAGTAGGTCTCTATTGCCTTCTCTGGAATAGTTGAAGGCCTGTAACAGTCAAGTACAGTAAATATTTCTTGATTTGAAGAATTACAATCTAAAATTGTATGTGAAGCAATGGACTGCTACAGTATCTGACTAGTCTGAGATCACAAGGTTAATCCTTTTATAATCTTGCTGTCATGTCTATTAAAACAAAGGCTACCATGACAACGATCTAGTGAATCAACTTCTCCTCTATAATAAACTTATACCACTCAAAACCAGACGTTTTTTATTCCTTGATCTATTTAACATTAAATACTCTTTATTAAAAATGTCAACTCAATTAGTCTTGACAGAAATGTCAGCTCAATTAATAACCAACAAGTTAAACTTTTATAAAATAGACACTTTTATATATCATTCAAACCAAGAGGGAAAACTCCTCTAAAAATAAACAGCTTCAAAAGAGCCCTAGAAAAGAAAAGGAGCCAAACAGTTATAACACACACCAAGAAAATTAAATACATACAATTTAAAACAACTAAAAATCTATGGTAGAACAGCTAATTAAAAAAGTCAGAAGGAAGGAGTATCTTATAGGAAAACACCTAAATCTGCTTCCTGATTTAAACCATCTGACATTAGGATATTCATAGGAAGGGGCCCTTTTACTGAATACCTCTAACCGGTTAATGCGCGTTTTAGCATGCAGTAACTGGTAGCGGTGAAAGCTTAGGTGCATGCATGTCAGCTACCAGCTGCTAAAAATACAGTAATCAGGCATTATGCACTACGGTGAAGAGTAGGCAGGTTTTGGAGTGGAATGTGGGCATGGAGAGCACATTGCCACTAGTGTGAGGCAATTTCTGTACACTCAGTGGCAATGTGGTAATTAGCGTGAGCACATCTAACAATACTACTATTGGTGTCATTAGATGCACCTGCTTTAATCTCACTGTGTGTTAAGGTTTGCAATCATGTGCTCACTGTTGAGAACTTGCAGGTCATGCCCCCAACAGTTAGCGCATAATGGTGAACTTACCGTGTGTTGGTATTGTTGCTAATTGTACAGTAAGTGCACACCTTTAGTAAAAGGATCCCTAAATATATATTTCTATTCAGTATATAATGGCCCCTTCTCTGCATCTCCTCTCCTCCGCATATGGTAGCCACATATAAAACAAAAAACTGCAATCATTAAAACAGTGCCCAAAAACCTTGCAATATATAAAAGAACCAGAAGTCGCCAGGCCACTGAAAAGGCAAAGGTCAATCATGACATATGTGATGTCAAAGGTCTTTTAAAATGGTAGCTATGGTTTCTACACCTTTGTTTGTTTCAATTTGCAGACATGGTGTGTGTCAGAAAATGTAAGTCTGTTGGTTTATTTTTGATGGCGTTTTATAATGAAAATAATCTTTTTGATTGCCATGAGGCTTGATGTTCCCTTTGATTTTTCATAGAGTCTTTTTAATTATTAGGACTTAGAGGCCCTTTTGGCTTAGGTTTAACAAGTTTCCCTAAGTGGTTTCATTTTAGTTACATAGAAACATGACAGCAGAAAAAGATCTTATGGGCTATCTAGTCTGCCCATTCATACCAACAATATAGTACCTTTTTCTTTTTTAAAGATCTTCTGTGTTTGTCCCATTCCATGCTTTCTTGAATTCAGATACTGTCCTCGTCTCTACTATCTCCACTGGGAGGCTATGTCACGCATCTACCACCCCTTCTGTAAAGAAATTTTTCTGCATACTACTTCTGAATCTATCACTGTTCACTTTCATCCTATGCCCCCTCATTGCAGAGCTTTCTTTCAATTGAAAGAGGGTCTCCTCCCATTCATTTATGCCACTGAGATATTTAAACCTTTTTCTTCTAGTGAAAAGAACTGGCTTGAGGCTAATAACCACTCACCCCTTCCCCTCCCACCCAATAATCAAACCAACTCCAACAAATGGCAATCCTTTTGCCTCATCAAGGAAAAACAACTCCTAGAAACAATTACTAGGATCAACACTACATCCTCTCACCTAGACCCATGCCCAGTGGCATGGATAAAAGCAACAAAAACAGAACTAGCACCTTACCTACTGAATATAATCAACCAATCCCTCGCACTTGGAAACTTACCTAGCAAACTTAAATGTTCAGCCTTCTGGCCTATACTGAAAAACAAGTCCCTGAACACAGAAGACCCTACTTCATACAGGCCAATTGCCAGTATACCTTTTCTAGCTAAAATCATAGAAAAAACTGTGCAATTACAGCTCCAAAGCTTCATTGACCAAAACAACTTCAAAATTAACCTTAAAAAAAACAGAAGTACTTGTCACCATGAGGAACCATAGTTTCAAACCCCCCCCTCCCCCCCCCACACAAAACAATCCACATTCTCAACACCACTATCCCTGTAAAACAGGAAGTCAAATACTTGGGCATCATCCTAGACAGAACCCTTAATATGGAGCCACACATAAAACAAACTGCAAGGACCATATTTTTCAAGTTAAGAACCGTGCAACACCTTAGATCCCTCCTCGCACCCCATGACTTCAGAACGGTAGTTCAAACATTAATCACACCCTACTTGGACTACTGCAAAAGCTTACTACAAGGTCTCCCCCCCAAAAAAGCATAAACCACCTCCAATTAGCCCAGAATGTCACTGCCAGAATCATAACCAAGGCACATTTAACTGACTATATCACACCTCTGAATCATTTCCAGTCTTTTTATATCCTTTGTGAGATACGGTCTCCAAAACTGAACATAGTATTCCAAGTGAGGCCTCACCTACGACTTGTACAGTGACATTAGTACCTCTTCTTTTCTGCTGGTAATTCCCCTTTTTATATGAGCATATATTATTTGTGATTAAGAATTTCAGGGGCATATTCAAAGGCATTTATGTAGTTTGCAAATCTGCACACCAAATAAATGCCAGTCACCAGGATATTCAGCGGCACTAGCCCAGTTAGTTCCACTGAATATCTCTGGTTTGTGTCACTAAACGCCCTGATGCTAAGCAGCTAGAGTCGGGGCATTTTTGAAGCACAGCGGGGGCAGCATCATGGGTCACTATAACAAAACTGGAAGACTGGGCAAAATTGATGAGATTACAAGGTAATATATCTAAAACAAAGGTTTTATGCTTTAACAACACTAAACCTTTACCAGAATGATTACTACTTGCATGAACACAAGTACATTTGAAGGTTGATCCTGTTCTTAAAATTTTAAGGATTTTGATTGATACAGATTTATTTATTTATTTAATTTATTTATTTATTTACATTCTCTTATATACCGCGCTATTCTGCATCAGTGCGGTTTACATTGAACATATTGTCATCTGAAGCTTATGTTAGCTCAGTTGTCTCAAAAATCTTCTTTAAGTTGCATCAGTTATGCAGAATAAGAGGTTATTTTTCCAGAGAACATTTCCAGCTTGTGGCTTAAAGTTCTGTTTTGTCATACTTAGATTATGGAAATGTATTATTCCTAAATTGTTCTCAACATCAAATTAAGTGGCATGCCTTATTTTTGGCGCTTCCCAGTATATTGCGGCAATCCCTTTAATATGTAAATTACGTTGGCTTAAAGTCTCCGATCGGATTTGTTTTAAATTTTTTGTTCTTTTATTCAGACTTTTCAATGATTTTGTTCCAAAATATTTCTCAGCTTTGTTATTTTCATTTATAATATGTAAATCCAAATGTTTGCAAAATGCCAGTACTTTGCTGTATCCTCCATATAGAGGTATTCATCTGAAATTCTGCTTTATGTGTTCTATTCCCTACACGGTGGCGCGGTACTGGTCTGAATTACTTAGGCAATTAAAAACAGTTTCTCTCTTTTTCAGTTTTCAAAAGAACCTTGGTTGTTTAAATCTAATTAGTTGGAAATTTTATATACTTATTTTTATCCTTTTCCTATGTATATTTCTCTTGCTGTAAAACGGCACAGAACCATTGCTTTGACTGGGATAGTTGCGATAGACAAATCTGTATTCGATTAGATTAGATTAACTGGGCAGCGGCAATATTCAGCTGCTGCTCGGTTAATCTAACCAACTAAAGTTAGGACAGCTGAATGGCTTTCCTAACATTACCTGGTTTTGCAATCAGGCCAGGGGGTAAATATTGCCACTGGATGGATTGCGAAACTACAAGCTGGGCAATTTGGATATTCAATGCTGGAGCCTGGATATGGCCCCAGCATTGAATATCTGGGGTAAAATTAAAGCGATGACGGCCTGCCGCTTTAAATATGCTGGCTGCTGCCACTTGAAAATTCTCTGTTTTTTTTTATTTAAGGTTTGCTTGATCATTCTCATTTTATAGGAAACATGGTTGGTAGATTTACAGAAATAAGTTATTTATGAAAATTGTTTGGAATTTGAGAATTAACCAACAATTTATATTTTTGTTATATTGACTTATTTTTATGTTATACTTTATTTATATTCTTTTTGACAGATTACAGTACATCTGATGCTGGTGGAGGCTGAAACACAGCCATGTTGAGTCTCTTACTTTGCCAAGAAATGAAATTAATAAAGACAATTGTGATTTTACTATCAAGAAGTTGTCATTTGATTTTCTTATTCTCAGTTTTGATAACCAAGGATAAACCATACTGTACTGTTACATAATCAGTCTCATCAATAAGAAACTTTCTATATTTCAGTTGTTATCTTTTCATGAAAGACAGACTTCTCCTCCTTAATGCAAATGCCTCAGTGACAGCTGAACAACTGGTGCTTTAGCTTGTTCTATAATAAATATGATAAAATCTGTGGAACAGTTATTAACAATTACACTCCATCGAGAAATCAAAGCAGGATCATTTTGAAAAATACGAAGTTCCTTATAGATACAAAGTTCCAACAATAAATTGAAAGTAGCAGCAGAAGTGCAAAAACTTCAAAGATATGAAAAAAAAAGAAAAGAAAGATATCAAAATAGAGAGAACCCAAAACAGTTCTACAGGGAATTTGGAAAGAGCATTAATATGGTTAAAACATCACCACACCAACCAAAGATGAAGTAGAAACCTTCTGGAGAAGTCAATATGAGGACCACATAGAACACAATCAAAAAGCAGAATGGTTACCCTGCATACAGGAACACTTAGAAAACTCAAACATCAAATCTATGGAATTATTTATTTATTTATTATTTATTACAATTTCTTATATACCGCACTATTGTCAGCGTGGTTTACATACAACAAAATGACCATAACAAACTGCTTGGCTTCACATAGAACAGGAGTAACAACTTGGATAACATGTTTTGCTTTACAGAGAACAGGAGTAACAACTTGGATAACGCGGGGGATGCAAACTGAACTACTTACATATGTACAATGAGATTGAGTGCTGAGAATTTAGGGTGTTACATGTGTACAGTAGGGTTGAGATGTTATCTTGAGGAGGTAAGAGGAGAGGCAATTAGGTAGGGGTTAGGTTAATCTGGTAGTACTGTGTAAATAAATGGAATTTGAGAGCCTTTCTGAATTGTGTTAGGTCAGTAATGGCACGGATGCCTGGTGGTAATGCGTTCCAACATTTTGGGGCATAGATACTGAATGCCCTGTTAGATGTTGCGGTTGTGTACTTTGTTGAAGCCTTTGGGATTAATAGTGCATTTGTAGATAGGGATCTCCTTGTTCTGTTGGGAGGAATGGGTTGGATGATATCGGTTAATGAAGGGGAGGTGATGCCATGGATGGATTTGAAAGTGAGTAACAAAGATTTGAATATAAGCCTTCCTTGAATGGGGAGCCAATGCAGCTGTATTAGGATAGGCGTTATATGGTTGCATCTTGCTGCTCCCACTAAGACTCTGGCTGCGGCATTCATGGCAAGTTGCAACGGGTTGAGTGTTGATTGAGGGAGACCTTGAAGAATAGCGTTGGCGAAGTCAAAATGTGGCAAGATCAGGGATTGGTATATTGTCCGGAAGTCTTCAGGGTTTAGAAGGGATTGCAGGTGTCTAAGGGACCGGATTTTGAAATATATGGCTCTGACTATGTTGGATATATGGGTTTTCATATCTAAATGTTGATCGAGGGTGACTCCTAAGTACCGAATTGTTGATTTGGTTTGGAGCTCAGCCTCATTGACCTTTATATGAGGTGGAGGGCAGAAACTCTGGTCTCTGGTGATGAATAGCACCTCAGTCTTTTTGTGTTGTATCCTAAGATTTTGAGACAGAAGCCATTCGGAGACTGCGTTGAAACAATCAATCAGTGGCGAAAGGTCCATTTGCTCTGTGAAGAATGGCATGAAGAGGAGGATGTCATCAGCGTAAATTAGACAGTCGACCTTGAATGATCCGATTATGTTGAAAATGGGTTGCATGTAAATGTTAAATAAAAGAGAAGATAGGGAAGATCCTTGTGGGACGCCCTGTTGTTGATGGAAGTGTTCGGAAGATCCTGATCCTGATTTTACATGTTGCCATCTGTCTTCAAGGTATGACCTGCACCAATCGAGGGCGATGCCATTTATGCCCTTTTCTTTTAGTCGTTCTACTAGCAGACCATGGTGTACAGAGTCAAATGCTGCAGCGATGTCTATGAAGATGAGAGCGAAACCTTGACGGATGTTGTCGATACCTGTGACGATTTTATTGAAGAGGGAGGTAAGTAGTGTTTCGACGCCAT
The DNA here is from genome assembly GCA_033557465.1 of Ichthyophis bannanicus. Taxonomy (NCBI): domain Eukaryota; kingdom Metazoa; phylum Chordata; class Amphibia; order Gymnophiona; family Ichthyophiidae; genus Ichthyophis; species Ichthyophis bannanicus. The sequence continues at coordinate 1,626,111,143 of CM066031.1, read as the reverse complement.
GGTATTCCCTGAATCCATGTTGACGATGGTCTAGTGGGGAGGCTGAATCTATGTGGTCTTGAAGTTGCCTTTGTGCTTCCTTTTCGATTATTTTGGCTAAGAGAGGTAGACTGGCTATGGGTCTGTAGGATTCAACTTTGCTTGGGTCAAGTTTAGGGTTCTTCAGGAGCGGTCTGATGGATGTTTGCTTGAGTGCTGCAGGGAAGGATCCAGTTGTGAATGATAAGTTCATCATTTTTGTGATCAGTGGGCTGAGTTCTGTTCGTAAATTTTTAATCCAATATGCGGGGCAGGGGTCAGTTTGTGCAGTCGTGGTATTGAGGGCTGCAATAGTATCTTCCACAAGTTTCTTGGATGGTGTGGAGAACTTAGAAAGGGAAGTTGGACTAGGGATGTCTTGTGCTATGAACGTGGTAATTTTATCAGTTTGAAGTAGCTTGGATTGTAAATGGTTGGCATACTCTTGTGGGTGGATCTCTTTAGGTTGACATGGGGATGGTTCCTTAGAGAATGATTTAACTAGTTCGAAAAGGTCACGTGGTTTGTTTAGTGATCTTTTGAGAGTGTCGGTATGGTATTGTTTCATGTTTGTTAGGAATGGCCTGTAATAGCAACAAAAGAGCTAGAAAGCAGTTAAAAACAAGTCCCAAACTGCAGGAGCCCTCGCCCCGATGGAGTGACCAACCTTTCGCACAAACAGTTAACATCATTCTACCAAGACCTGTCAAACTGCAAAAAACAATTGATCAAGCAGCCAAACCTAACATGGCAATGGCTTATTACAGGAAGAACATGTCTCCTTCCCAAAAATTACAGATCAATAACTTTTTTACCTACAATCTATAAGCTGTTCACTGCAATAGGTGCAGACAGAATATATGATCATATTGAATCCAATAACATCATGGCAATAGAGCAAAAGGGCAATACAAGGGGAGCATATGGAACCAAAGACCAGTTAATGTTAATAAGACCATCATGGATTGATTATAAGAAAGCTTTTGACAGTGTCCTACACTCTTGGATAATATATTGCCTAGAGATGAATAGGATAAATCCTGGTTTGATAGAGTACATTAAGTTCACCATGACAATATGGCAAACCACCCTATTTTTGAAGCATGAAGATGGTCAGTACATCTTTCCTAACATAAAGATCCAGCAGGAATATTTCAGGGAGATTCCCTATTGCCACTTTTGTTTTGTATGTGTTTAATCCAATGGGAACTCTTATCAACTTTTTGGGATACGGATTTAGTCTCAACCTAAAGAAAGCAACAACCCAGAGGTAACATCCCATTTACTATTTGTAAACAATCCTAAGCTCTACACTTCCAATGACCAACAATTAGAAGAGAAATTCTGTGTAGTGAAAAGCTTTTCTGATGACATCAGGGTGACCTTTGGCCTAGACAAATGTGCTAAGGCAACTTTTTTTTAGAGGAAAATTGAGCAAAATGGAAAATATCTCCCTGGCCGAAGGCTGTGATATAAGGAAGGAATATATAAATACCTTGGGGTAGAGGAAGGAACAATGCTCAAGCAGAAATTTTTGAGAGAAAAAATTAGTAAAGAATACTACAGAACATTAAAATTATTATTGAAATGTGCCTTAACATCATGGAATAAGATACAAGTGATCAATCAGCTGGCAATTCCTGCACTCTCATACAGCTTTGGGATTGTAAACTGGCCTCTTAAAGATCTTGAAAAACTGGATGTGTGAACAAGAAAACTCATCCATGCCCATGAGGTAATTAACTGTATAAAAATCAGTGTATACCAAGGCTAGACTTCAAAGAGATTGATTACACCTAAAGAGCTACTTTCATAGACCTCCAGGCCTATCAAACAGCTTAATTGGATCCAAATATGCAAAAAGTGCTGAAATATGATAGTAAATGTCCAGAATCTGTCTCCATCATCAAACTTGGAAAAACGTTTTGTTTAGTCTGAAGTTTAAGAGCATTACCAGTGATGTGCCTTAGGGATTGGTCCTTGGCCCTCTTCTTTTTAACATTTCTGTAAGCAATATTGTGGAAAGTCTGTCAGGAAAGGTATGTCCTTTATAGCTGATACCAGAATTTGCACAGGATAGACACACTGGAGGGTGTGAATAACATGAGGAGGGATTTAGTGAAACTTGAAGAATGGTTGAAAATTTGACAGCTAAGATTTAATACCAAAAAATATAAGGTGTGCATTTCAGCTGCAAAAACTCAAGGGAGCAGTACAATATAGGGGGTAGAGTACCTTAGTGCACAAAAGAAGAATGGATCCTGGGGGTGATTGTATCAGATGATCTAAAAGTGGCCAAACAGGTGATGGCAAAAGCATAGGGAGAGGAATGGCCAGCAGGAAAAAGGAGGTAATGGTGTCTTTGTATAAGTCTCTAGTGAGACCTCATTTGCAGTACTGTGTACAATTCTGTAGACCACACCTTCAAAAGGCTATAAACAGGATGGAATCAGTCTAAGGGGTGGCTACTAAAATGGTCAGTGGTCTTCATCATAAGGCATATAGGGATAGATTAAAGAAATCAATATGTAAACAGAGTTGCCAAGTTACCCATTTCCAGGAGTGAGATTCTAAATTTGCATTACAATGTAGTGTATAGCATTTGCAGTCCCCGATTTTACCCATTGAAATCAGTGCTGCAGGTCCCATAATGCATCAGAATGAGATTGTCAGAAATCCAGGACTGGCTTAAAATCTCACTCCTGGACCTGGGTAACTTGGCAATTCAGTGCATACTTTGGAAAGGTGGGAGAGTGGTGATATGAGAGAGATATTTAAATACTTCCATGGTATAAATGCACAAGAGGTGGCCCTCTTCCAGTTTAAAGGAAGCTCTGGAAAGAGGGGGTCATAGGAAGAAGGTTAAAGGGGTAGACTCAGATGTTATCTGAGAAAATATTTCTTTACTGAAAGGGCTGTGGGTACACTGAACAGCCTCCCAGTGAAATTGGGGGGCATGAGAAGTGTATCTGAATTCAAGAAAGCATGGGACAAAGTCAAAGGATCTCTGAGGGAGAGTAAAGGATTGCAGAACTGAATAGCTCTTATGGATTGGCCAACTAGATAGGTTGCATGGTCTTTATCTGCCATTGGCTTCTGCAGAGAGCATTTGAGAGTCTATTTTTTGGGGCCTCTTACCGAGAGCTGATAAGATATAGGAACAGCAGGCCTTCTATGCCCCATGCCCAAAGAACTGATTCTGAAGGTTAGAGAGCTTTTAAAGATCTATTGTTTGTAAGGTTACCAGATGGATCCAAGTCATTAGGGATAGGCTGAGCAGTCCTGGTTTTACTTCTATTAAACAATTCAAAAATGTATTTTTGCATGCAATATGAGTAAAATAACAGAGAGGAAATCCTCCGCGGTAAGCAACAGTCCAACAGAAGACCGGAGAATGGCCACAGCCACACCAGTGAAGTCTTCACAAACACAATTTTAATGAAAGGACCCAACTTGGCCAAGTTTCAGTCTCAAATCCTGCATCAGGAGTCAGTCAAAATTCAAGTTAATCCTGACTTGATGAAAGTGCAACCTAGGTAGTAGAGAATAAAATAATTTTAATCTCAGAATGTTGGAAAGCTTTTGAGAGTTTTTATTTGGTTTGTAGGGTTCTTTTATATATAAATAGCAGCCCTGTTAGGCCCTGATATATGTTGTGGTTCTCGCTGTCCCAAAGAGTTTACTCGGGATGTTATTCTCATACACTGAGCAGTATGATTACCATGGACAAACTATGAGAAAGTGTATCAGTGGGAGACACTGGATTTTAAAGAACACCATGCACCTCCTTTGCATGCACTCTAATCAATTGAGTCTGTCTGTCCTCCAAGTTATTGCCTTGTATGCCAAGAAGTGGGGAAGGAGGGTGGATCCTAAAATTTATACCTTATGGTGAACAGTTTCAAGGGAGAGGGACATGGCTGCCTCCCAAGGGCACATGGATGTGGTCTGACCATAGCAAGAACAACATGGAAGTGGGCCCTACACAGTGGATCAGATCATGAGAGGAGAGTTTTCCTATGGTAAAGCTCATGAGAAAGCCAAGGCAGACTACTCTATAAGAGGCAGGGATAGCTATCAGTGGCTACCTCTGAACTTGTGAGATCCATGGAGCAACAGGATCTACTACAAGGGTACCTGTGCCTAGACAAACCTTCAGCCTTAATGCTCTCTGTTCCCCAAGACTTTGATAGTTAAACTCAACAATCTTGATCATCAAGACACCACCTCTCCCACATCAACCCTTTGAAAATGCATAATTGGGCATCAAAGGCCCGATATTCATTTGGACAGGCTATGCACCGTGTCGGTGCATCGCACTACCCGCTGACCTTTACACACGGATATTCAATGCTGGGGTCATATGCAGCCCTGACATTGAATATCCATGTATTGCTGCACATGTCAGAAGCTGCAAAAGCTAACCAGGCAGCAGCAATATTGCATGCTGCCTGATTAGCTCCTGCGCCTTAAAGATAGGCGAGAGTTTTACCTATCTTTAAGGCGCAGAGTGCTAACTGGGCAGCATGGAATATTGCTGCTGCCTGTTTATCTCTTGTCATTGCCTCTGCTTCACCCTAGAATGCCCCCGGCACACCTCGATGTTAGCCCGATAGCATCGGGGCACAAAGGGGACTTAGAAGGGGATATTCAATGGCAGCAGCTATGTAAGTGCCGTTGAATATCCCCAATTAAGGCATTTATATGGTTTATTGAGCTGTAAATCATGTAAATGCCTTTTAAATATTGGGCCCCACAATTTTAAATATTAAATTTTGCTTTGTATATGTATGTGTGCCCACTCACTCTGCAGGTAGAAGAATGTGCTGATGGCTCTTTAAGTTAGTATGTCTAAATTATAAATAAATAAATAGTTTTACTTGAACTGCTGCTGCTCTTTGCCACTCCTCAGATTCTTCTGCCGTAAGTGACCATCTAGTCGAATGGTTGGGCCTACCCTGCCTAACAGCCCATCACATTCATACCTCCATGCCTCAAACAGCAGGAAGATTGCTGAATGATGCAGGAGATAGGAATCATAGCCTGGGTACCTGGCCGCCAGTGGCATAGCCAGGATTGATTTTTTGGTAAGGCCTGGGGTTAACATGGGTGGGCACAAGGCAGTACAAATGTTGATACTGCCTCAAATTCTTTACTCAGTCAGCTGCACTGTTGCCATTGACTGGGTGGGCCTGATGCCAAAGTGGAGGGGCCATGGCCCACTCATGCCTGTCCTTGGCTATGCTCCTGCTGGCTACCACATCCATAATGTTCAAGAACACATCACACACCACCTGCATATTCAGGGAATGACAATGTCTGAGGCTATGAAAGTTGGCTTCCCTATTAAAGGTTGGGATAAATACAACATGCATACAATCAATTTTTCCCATCGCATTTGGTAGGCCAGCTATGAGGTTAAATTTTTCTTTATGGGTCTCCCACTGTTGCCTGTCAATAGGAAAACTATGCAATTCCTAATCCGGATTTTCATGCCCATAGTACCTGGTAGAGGCATCAAATGAAGGTGAAACAGCTCATTCTACGAACCACAGCCACAGATGTTTGGAGGGAACTGAAAGCAAAGAAATGTAAAGTGCTTAGCAGCTTCACTAGACCAGGTATGGCATAAGTCCTGTCATTAGGAGGACTGAGATTAGCTCTCAATTCCTCATTTAATGATGTTATAGTCTCTGAGCTTAGCTGATAGAGGGAAACCACCTGGTCCTTTGGAAGAGCATGGAGGATGGCATGGGCTCTATAGATATGTGGCTGCTGGGGCCATAGTTCCCTTCTCCGAGGATGTTGAGACCTCCACACTGGCTGCTGCTCCTGCTCCTGCTCTGTTGTGATGGCTGGTCCTGTGGCAATTGTTACAGTTAATGCTCCTCCACTTGTGCCTCTAGAGCAGGCCCAGATTCCTCTGCTTCAAGAAGTAATACTGCCATGAAAAATGCCATGATTAAGAAAAGCATGGACCTATAAATGCATTCACTCTTCAGCCCCCCACTACCTATCATCTCTTATCTCTCCTTACATCCCCTCTCGCATTCTTCGCTCTTCGAACAGCCTTCATCTATCTATGCCCTCCACTCATACTGCTAATTCTAGACTTCGCTCCTTTCACCTGGCTGCACCCTTTGCCTGGAACAATCTACCTCTGTCTGTGCACAATGCGCCCTCTCTGGACCTCTTCATGTCCAGATTGAAAACCCATCTCTTCTCTATAGCTTTCTGTTCTTGATTCTTGTTTTTGCTCTTCTTGTTTATTGTATACTTTGTCTTACTTGATTGTATTTGTATTTTGTGATCTTCTTGACTAGATTGTGAGCTCTGATGAGCAGGGACTGTCTTTTCTTCATGTATGTACAGTGCTTCATACATTTGAAGCGTTTTATAAATGTTAAATAGATAGAATAGAAATAGCCTACTGCTTTTTTATTGGCTGCTTTCTGGATGGGCAAAGTGCAAGGGAAAAGGTTGGCTAGATTTCTGCTGTTTAACATGCAGTTAATGAAGTTTAGTTAATGTGGGTTCACTTAATACCTAGTCTAGAGAATTTAATAATAAATCCTCATTATCTGCAGCTGCTAAACATAACGCATGCCAATGCAATGCGCACTAACAACCAGCACACTTTCTCCATCCACTCTCCATCTTCCATGCCTCTTTGCGCTTTAAGGAGTTATCACATGTATGATAGAGCGCATCTGATTTTAATAACCGCTACCATACAGTGAAATGTGTTAATAATTTAGCGCATTTTAGTAAACATACCTGTTAGGTTCCGTTTTGATAAGGATGCAAAATGAATTTTGGAGCTCTGTGTGCTTAATAGGGGTGTGTAGGTCAAATATTGTCATTTTGCTTATGGGATTTTTCATTCTGTTTGGAGTTTTTTTCCTTTCATCAGGTTAAAAATGAAATGAAATTGCATGGAGCATTTGTCATGTTATTTCAACCAAATGTACATTCCTAGTGCTCTTTTCAACCATCTGCCTGCTTTGTTTATAACTGAGTGAGCAGTTATGTTAGAATACGTACCTATCTGAATTTAGAAAAAGACACTGTCGGATCGATTTTCAGAGAGAGAGCAGTGAGCATAGTCTTTTTAAACGCTGGTTGCAGTGTCTCAAAAATTACATATATTTAGTGCCACTCTATGGGTAAACATTACCGCTGAATATTCAAGTCAGTCACTGCTACCAGCTATAGGGGGTTATTTTAGAAGCCCTGTTCATGCCACAGATATCTGAAAATGGGCATAGAGAAGTCCAAAGTACAGAGATGCTGTGGTGTACCAAGGGCGTGGTGGTGGGTGTGATCCTCCCTGAGTGATGCCAAGGAGGGGAGTGCACCCCTGCTGGGCCCACGGAGGCAGTGTGGCAAACTTACATTCAAGATGGCTTTGCCATGGTACCTTGTGCTCCAGAGGCTGTGAATTATGAGACTTTGGGTGGGATGGAAGAACGGCCAGCTCCTGGAGAGCAAGGCACTGCTGCAAAGCCATCTTAAATGTAAGTTTGCTGCACTACCTCCATGGGGCCGGTGGAGGGGTGCAACGTGGCACATGGCGCATAGTGCCACACTGCACCGTATTTGGAGGCATGCTGGCAGCACAGGGGGTGCCCACCTCGGGTGCAGAGGGGGCTTGGAACATCACTTCAGAGATGTCCTCAGAGCCAGCTGGGTCTGTAGACATCACCAGCTCGAGGACATCCAAGTTGGAATGGGGGCATGGTGGAGATGTGGCTGGATCATTTCCCAGAGCTTGGACATCTCCGCCCAGTTTTAGAAATGTTCTGAATGTCCCGAGCCACATCAAAATTTATACTTGCTTATTTTCTCAGGCAAACATCTGGAGGGTGTGGAGAAGGAGGTATATTCCTATCACCTTTTTTTTACAAATTGTCAGCGAACACTGAAAGGGAATGGGGGCTCATGATTCATTTTGCCTTGATGCTGGACATTGCTGTGTACAACTTTGCTTGAAATGAATGTCTCTGCCCCATGGTTTCATAGCAGGGATGTGTATATTGCAGTTGGCATGGATGTCCAATTGGGCTGAAACATAGATGTCCTTGGTGTTTTTCTGTATGTTCTGCCCTGAATGTCCCAGTTTGTACATGGATGCCCTTTCTAAAGTGGTGATATTCAGCCACTATACATTTAGCTAAGTGGTTTATTTATTCATTTATTTATTTAGTCAGATTTAATATACTGCTTTATCATTAAATCAAAGCGGTTATCACAGCAAACAATCATTGGGGGTGGGTGGGTGGGAGAGTGTGCAACATGCAGTGTGAAACATCTTAGAGAGTGCGGTCAAGAGGTATGAGCGATTTGATTGCTTTAGGTGCAGATTATCTATGTACAGCTATTCGAGACAAGTGGGCTATTTACAATTGAGCTATCTACAATTGGGCTATATGCAGGTCTAGATACAGTTCGAAATGCTTCAGTTTGTCTATGGCGGAGTATAGTTCAGGTGAAGTCCTCGTAATGATCCATGAAAAGCTTTGTCTTTATTAACTTTTTGAAATCTGTGAGGTCTGTGGCAGATCTCAACTCGTCGGGGAGAGAGTTCCACAGGGAGAGCGCCGCCAGGGACAGAGCTCTTCTTGAGGTGTCCTGTCTGGATTTGGTGAATTCTCGTGGGGTGATGATGAGGTCGGTGGTTCTTCTTCTGGGTCTGGTGCATCTCTTCGCTTTGATGAGAGGTTGCAGGCTGTCTGCTGAGATGTTCTGTCTTATCTTGAATATGTTTAGGATAACTTTGTATTGTATACGGGAGCTGATTGGGAGCCAGTGGAGGTGGTACAGGATAGGAGTAATGTGGTCCTGTCCGGAGCGGCCTGTTATTATGCGGGCGGCAGTGTTCTGAGCTATCTGAAGTGGTCGGAGGCCTGTTTTGGTAACCCTAGGTATATTGGGTTGCAGTAGTCGAGTGTAGGGGTGATGAGTGTTTGACAAACTGTACGGAAGTGGTCCTGAGAGAGGATTGGTTTGAGGCATCTGATGATTCTCATTTTGAGGTAGGCATTTTTTGTGGTTCTGGCGATGTGGGCCTGTAAGTTTAGGTCTTTGTCGAGCGTCACTCCAAGGTATCTCACTTCAGGCTTTACTGATATTGTGTCATTTAGTTTGATGGTGGGAGTCATTGAGAAGGTAGGGTTCCTTGATATGACAAGAGCTTCTGTTTTGTTATGGTTTATGGATAGATTGTTTTCTAAGAGCCAGGTTGTCATTTGCTGGAGACAATTGGCTAGGTTGGAGTAGTCAGGGGTGTCCAAGTCTATTGGGGTGAATATCATTATGTTGTTGGCGTAGATGGTGTATTGGATCTTATGGTTCTTGATGATGGAGCAGATTGGTTGTAGGTATATGTTGAATAGCAGGGCAGATAGGGATGAGCCTTGTGGGATGCCCTGGATGGCTTTCAGGGGCCGGGAGGTGTCTGCGCCGCATTTGACTTGTAGATTTCTGTCGGTCAGGTATGATGTGAACCAGTTCAAGGCGGTGCCGTGTAGCCCAATCTCTTGTAGTCTCGCTAGCAGAGTCATGTGGCTCACTGTGTCAAATGCTACGGAGACGTCTATGAATATCAGGATGACTTCCATTTTGATGTTATCGGTAGTCCAGATCAGTTTGTCGAGGAGTTGGATTAGTAGCGTTTCTACCCCGTGGTTTGGTCGGAAGCCGTGTTGGTTTGGGTCCAGGGGGGCATGGGTGTCGATGTGGTCATGTAGTTGGTGCTGGACTGCTTTTTCGATGATCTTGGCTAGGAGGGGGAGACTTGAGATGGGTCTGTAGGCAGCAGGGTCAGTTTTAGCTAGTGTGGATTTCTTTGGGATGGGGCGTATTGTAGCTAGTTTGAGTGCGCTTGGCATTATTCCTGTAGTGAGAGAGCTTGTGGTTATTTTGCAGATGTCCTGGATCAGTTCCTTTTTAGCAGCTTTGATCCATGTTGGGTTTCATTTAGGGCTTGTTTTTCACAGGTCTACTGTATGTTAAACCACATACTGTAGGTATACAAGAGCAGCTGAATAACACTGCTATCCATATAGATGATTGCTCTGTCTTCACTCCAGTGAGACACTATGAGGATTATTTTAAAAGCCCCCTTCATTCTTTGGAGGATGAAAATGGGCATAGAGATGTCCAAGGCACAGAGCTGTCTCCAGCGCCATTTTAGAAGCCGGGTCTGTGGACATCCCCAGAGTGATGGCATGAATGGGGGCATGGTGGAGGCATGGCCAGGGTTTTCTCAAGAACCTGGACATCACCCCTGATCTCAGAAACCTCCTGGACATCCAGAGTTGTGTCTAAGGTTATAACTGCTCCAGGCACAAATAGGCATTGGGAATGTGCTTGTTTTGTCTGAAAAACATCCAGAGGGTGCAGAGAAGATAGCCCTCCATCGCCCCCAGCATTCTGCCAATCACAGTGATAGCAGCAGTGGTAATTTAAACTATGGCTTCCCTGGCCCTATCTCACTTCTCTAATCATTTGTCGATTCCCAGATGTCTGGGTTCTGGAAAACTATTCCGGGGGTGTCTTTGTAAATAACCCCGCAGACATCCATATCGGGCACATCCACATTTGTGAAAAATAGTGGGTGAACAAGGACATGCCTGCTTTTTTTTCAGGCATTCTGGATTGGACGTCCCAGACTGCATTTAGACATCATTTGTAAAATGCCACTTTGACTGTATAGTGCCATGGCAGTTAGAAAGATTTTCAGTGGCACGCTCCTGATAGCATTGCTGAAAATCCACCAATAGGGAAGTTATACATTTAGAGGCAGTTGCTATTATGCCCCATTTCCACTGTCATGCTCGTAAGCATGACAAGGATCTTCTCTGAGTCTGACATTTATACAGCTTCCTAAATCAACTGGCAGAAGCACTTTTAAGAGCAGATGGTCTTCAGCTTCCCCCCTAAATCCGAGCTTTTCACTTCTGCTCCACTAGCACAGGAAGCGAGAGGTCAGAGATCACCATTCAACCTTCCTCTTCAAGGTGGCAGACCACAGATTTGCACTGACTGAAGCACGATCTCTTCCAGAACAATTACTGCTTCAACTGATAAAACAAAATAACTCCATCGCCTATTAAGTGCATTTCAGAAATGTTCACTATGAAAGATTGCTCATGCCTGGGGAATTTTAAACCATGTCAAGACCTTACCCAGTAGAATAGCTTTGGCATGTTCAAATGGCCAAAATTAATTAAAGTATAAAGTTCCTTTTATTTTCATTATCTGCTTTTCTTTTCCCTCAAAATATCAATGCCATATCAGCTGTTAATCCGAAAAACCTCATTTCATGTCAGCTTGCTCACAGTTATGAAAATGCAGGTAATGTATTCCTTCTACTAAATTGTATTTGAGAAAGTGTTATTAATTTCATATATCAAGTTCGTAGTGGCCATCTGTTCTCTTAGCACTGCTGCGTCTCTCTCCATCTGCCCTGTTTTTCTTCTGCTAATCGGGTGGCAGGAGCTCAGATGATTGGGAAGTTTCACTCTGACTTTTGATTTGTCACTCATCAGCAAGCCAGCTGTGCATTTTCAACAGACTGTTATGAATGATGGTGATGAATTCAAACCTTGTTTGCCTGATTTTATTTCAGGTTAGACTAAAACCTTTCACTTTGGAAGTGGGCGTGGGGCGAGGGAGTTGTGCTTTTGCCACAAGATGCATCACTGCCACTAATTTGGTTGCATCTGCATGCTGTTGTAAAAAAGTTAAAGGTTACATGCTTAGAGAGCTCTGACAAGCAGGAGACAATTTCAGATCTGACAAGAAGTACAGAATTTCTGAGAGAGCTGTTCATGAACCATTGAGTTTAGCAGATATTAAAAGTTGTCATAGCAGAAAAAATTGTTTATGTTTGCAACTATAGTTTATCCAGGATTTTGTCTATGGTTTCACAGCAATGCATGCCTCTATCAGTGTTAAAGATATGATAGATTATACTAGGTGGAGTAGTAATAGAAGAAAAAAGATCAAACACTCTGTGTCATAGGTAAGAATTGATCTCATAAGCGGATAGAAGTAGCAATAGTGATTTTAAAAAGCTATCGATGCTTTAAACACCATTTTTAGAAACCATTAGGGTTGTGCATGGGCAAATATTTGTAGTTCGTACTCAGAGTTTGGGGATTTTTAGAGGAATTGCTGGAATTTTTTTGTTTGTGACAGCCAAGTAATGGGATAGCTGTGTTAGTTAACTTGAATGTCAGTTAACTAAAAAGAGAAACAAAAGGGAAAATAAAGTTATATCTTTTTATTGGACTAGATACAGTTTTAGACTAGCTTTCGAAGGTTAGAACCTTCTTCCTCAGATCAGGACCTGAGCAGCAGATGATATATAATATATATCAGCGCCATAATATATAGATGAATCACTAAGACATTCTACTGACAGTGGGAGAGGGATGGTGGAGATGCGGGGAAGGAGGAATGGATGGCTGATTAGAAGGTGATCAGGTTGTAAATATTTATAGTTTATGATGTGACAGAAAATCCATGTCATTGTTAAGTCCTGTCGGTGACTAGGTTGTCAATATTTATAGTTTATAACGTGACAGAAAGATGACAGATAAATGGTGCTCACTGTGATGAGATGGACGTTACCAATGGTGTGCCACAGGGATGTGTCCTTGGTCCAATTCTTTTTAACATTTTTGTAAGTGATTTTGCAGAAAGACTATCAGATAAGGTTTGCCTCTTTGCGGATCATACCAAAATATGCAATAGAGTAGACAACCAGGAAGGAGTAGATGACATGAGGAGGGATCTAGTGAAGCTTGAAGAATGGTTGAGAATTTGGCAGTTATAAAATACAGGGTCATGCATTTGGGTTGCAAAAATCCAAGGGAGCAGTACAGTATTGGGGTTGATATACTTCTTCCACGAAAGAAGAGCAAGACTTGGGGATGATTGTAAGGTTGCTAAACAGGTAGAAAAGGTGACTGTGAAAGCTAAAAGGATGCTTGGGTGCACAGGGAAAAGAATGGCCAACAGGAAGAAGGAGGTGATAGTGCCTCTATATAAGTCTTTGATGGGACCTCATTTGGGGTATTGTATGCAATTCTGGATACCATACTTTCAGAAGGATATAAATAGGATGGAGTTGGTGCAGATTGTTACCATGCATTAGAGGTCTTGCCACTGGGAATGCTAACGCCATCGGAAAGCTCGCAGTAACAGCTATTTCTGAGGGGAGAGAGCCTTTTTCAAAGTATGAAATGTGCTCCAGCCACTGTAGTTCCAAATCAGTGATAGCAATGCTCCATTGGCAGTAACAGCATGGTGCACTATTAATAAAGGGCACCATACTGTTGGTGCCAAATTAGCAAAGGAGGTGTCACGTGGGTGTTGCAGTGGGGCTGGCTGGTCCACTAGGCTGACCAGGCAGCTGCCTAGGTTGTACTTCTGTGATGTCTGGTATGACTCTACTGTGACAATGGCAGCACACATACATACTGGCACAGTCAAAAAGGAGTTGTGCCACTCCCAGTGCCACCATGCTGCCATGTCAGCATTGTGTGAGGCTGACTTAGGTGGGCACAGCGGCTGTGGCCTGGTGCAGAAGAAATCTGTATCTTGACCCTGCATGTCAGGTGCAACGCATCATTTGCCACTGTCAGCAGGTACAGTGGAGCACATGGTGATCCCTCCCTTCTGAGGTCCAAGGCAGCAGCACGTGTGCCCACATCCTCCACTGGAGGGGGGCAGAAGTAGCAAGCTGTGACTAGCTGCATGTGTAAAACTTCAATAAGACCATCTGCAGCACTGAAGCAGTGGCTATGCCACACTTACAGGGAGGGAGGGCTTGGCCAGTATGCTCTCTACCTGATTGGTGGACCCTGGCACCCAGCTAGTGTGCCTAGTGGATGGGCTGGCCCTGGAATTAGGATGCCTTCCACTTGCACATATTGAGTGGATATGTGCATATGGGGTGGAAAATATGCCACTGAATCAGAAATACTATGCAATATAATTACAGCCCATGTTAGAGAGAAAAGGACCACCCTGCTCTCTCACCTGCCAAATGATGACCAATATCTGTGCATGAACCGATGATCCCTTCACAAGTAAGTATGCAGTAAGTTACAACCATCAAAACCACATGTGAACATAAAGTAGTTATTGTAGTCTGCAAAATATGAGATTATTCCATGACTGCCCCACAAGCACACACCAGGAAATGGGTACATTGCTCATTCTGCTAGGTCACCCATGGTCTGGAATTTGCGTGTGTTCATGTATCATGGCCTGCCCCTTTGGCTGGGGAGATCCAATATGCAAGACATGAATGTCAGTTGAACCAGCAGCATATCAATGCAGTGCAACATACAGACTTAACAAGATGTCCCTCTTCCACACCTGTCTAACATACCTAGACAGACAAGTATGGCACAGAGCCTGCAAAGATCTAAGCAAACATAGGCATACCCCAATTCATGCCCTCATGCATCCTGACAATGACCACATATATACCCATGGTATATATGTATATGCATTTGGGTTGCAAAAATCCAAGGGAGCAGTACAGTATAGGGGTTGAACCCATATGACTGCTGTGTGGCTGCAAACACATGGCCAGTGTGTGTATGAAATAAAGGTCATGTTTTCAGGACCAGCCTGTGGGTCAGTAATGGTATGTCCATTTGTGCTAACTTTATCCTACATTTCCAGAACTGTATCATCATGTGCAACCATCCACATTTCATCCAGAATGAATACTCGCACTCAGCTGCCACACTGAAAAGCTGAACCACCAATGGCTGGATGGTAGAGCATGCCAATAGTACCAGCACACTGAATGGGTGTTAACAGTGCCCGAGCATTGCAGAGTGCAGTCACATGTTTGATGTGTGCCTCTCTCCCCCCCACCTCCACCTCTCAGCATCTATAAATCTGCATCATTGCTATTACTCTCCTTTTGCTACACCATGGCTCACCAGGTTGTCACGTCATTTCTAAGTGTCATCCTTCTTGCTGAAGAAAATGATGTTCCAAAGCCAGCAGGCCAGGCCTGGCCCCATGGTTGTCCACTGCTGTGGCCTGCTGATGTGCAGGTGCAGCAGCCTGGAGATGAGAGGGGCCAACGTCATTGGAGAAGGGAGGTGCACCCCAGAAGACCACATATTTTCAGGCTCAGAGCCACCCTTTTGGGTATTCCTGAGGACAAGGTCATCTCCCTCTACAGGCTGAGCTCAGGGGCAATAAGAGAGCTCTATGAGGATCTAGGACCTGACTTGAGCCTCTGACTGCCTGGTCACATGCCATACCAAGGTTGGTCAAATTCCTGAGTGCTCTACATTTTTTTGTCTCCGGCTGCTTCCAAACATCTGTGGCTGCAGTGGGAGGAATGGGACACTCCACCTTTTCACAATGCCTCCACCAGGTACTACAAGTCATGGTCAGCCGGGTAAGGCATTACATTTTATTCCCCAATTCCAGGCAACAATGAGTAACCCTCAACCAACAGTTTGAGGGAATAGCAGGGATACCACACGTGGTGCAAACACTTGATTGCACATATGTGACACTTGTCCCACTGAGATACATGGAAGTGGTTTATTGCAACCACAGGTCCTTCTATTCCCTAAATATGCAGGTGATGTGTGATGCCAATATGCACATACTAAATGTGGTTCCCAGGTTTGCAGGGTCCACCCATGACTCCTATATTCTCCAGCACTTTGCACTATTCCAATAGTTTGAAGATGGCCATTATGAAGACTGCGTATTGTTGGGTGAATTTATTCTGATGTTTTCCATTATGGCTTGTGTCAGGGACATACTGACAGGCTGTCCACACCATAAAGTAAGAAAACAGTAGAGTATGTACTGTGAAACACAGTCACATGTCATTTTTCAGGGCAAAGCAGACTAGTGATAGATTGTAAACTTGTATGATGTGCATTTTCATGTACAATACAGTGTTTCAAAGCCTCATACCCTTCACCCATTTGTGACTGTGGGCATCTGTGCATATGTTCTAATCTCATCCTGTCTGCTAAGTGGCTAGGTTATGCACTGCCAATATCTTCAAGTTTATGAGTCATATGTATAGAAGCAGGGCCAACACCTACAGTCAGGGTAAATCATGTGCCAAGAGGATGCCAGTAGCTGTACTGCTGAAGGAAACTATCTTGTAGTAGCATTGATCTGTGATGTATGCAGGCATGTCTTGGAACCCTTTGTATTCCATCACTATGCATACTGCTCAGAATCAGTGTAAATATGAGCAGACTCGGACTATGGCCAGCTGGGAGGGTGTGGAAAGCTCAGTGTGCCTAAATAATGGCTGTGGCTCTGATAATATCTCCTAATATCTCCTAGGATGTGTATGCAGTATGGATATTGTTTGGGGAATTATGTACAGCAAGGGTACTTCAGAATCTAATAACACACCACACTCTGGAATGGCAAAGACTTTCACACAGTCAGGTGACCTGCCAATCTAGCATGTGGTGCACCTGCAGCTAGTCCAGATGTCTGTGAAGCTGGGCTCCAGAGATTACATCAGTACCTCACTGAAGGTGCACACTGACTGACCAGTTCACAGCTACCCATCCCCCAATCTCCCAACTGGTACGTCAAACATATACATGCAAAATGTACACAATTGAGGTCATGTAAGGAGCTGTGGGCTAGCCACTACAGCCTTGCTGAATATGGAAGTAGGATATATTAGGGGACATGCAGGCAGAATAAAAATGTGTAGGGTGACATGACAGAAACTAGGCATAAGAATTCCCATGTTTCAAATCACATATCTCCTGTAATGCATTGAATCTATTAGATACAGTCTGTACTAAACAGTGGCCCAAAGAGATCCTTGTTGTCAGTCCTTTCTCTCAAACATTCCCCAGCTGATGCAATTAGCAATGGTGAGCAAGTATCATAGCTGGATCAGTCATTAGGATGTGTAAACAAACATCACAATCCTAATACCTAAATTCATTGGGAGGGCACATACTGAGAACACACATTAGTAGGGATCTGGATATGGCACACTCTGTCTTCTATATAGGTGTTTATGTCCTCTCTGAAATCCAGCTCTTTGTGGAGGAATAGTTGTCACTGTATTGCACTGAAATATGTATGTTAACATATATGGTCATTGTGCTGTTTGAGAATTAAGATCAGCAGGTACATGTTGTTTATAGTTGTGGAGAGCTGTCCCACCACATAGAAAATCATTGCCACTGGACTCATGTAATGGATACAGGAATGAATTGGAGATATGCCATCTCCTAACAGTCAAAATGTGAATTTGGGAAGATGCATTAAGAAACTATACATGAGGAATTCAGTGAGTGGCAGGCTGAATAACAATGCACTGATTAGGCCCATGATGAAATAGTTATGTAGCCAGCCACAACTGGACTATCTTACACCTGTATAATGGGATGCAGTCACAGAGGACAACAGAAAGAGATTAGGAACAGAGATACCATCACTGCTATAAGGTTACAGAATTGTGCTCATCTGTGCAACATGCTGCTTCTACCACTACATTCTATTGGTTGAAAGGAATGTTGCCAACCCCATGATGCTGACTTAGATATGATAGCACTTCTTATGAAGGTTCTATGCATCTAACTGATATATAAGTACAGAAGGAAAGCAGATTTTGGTTACTAGTTGCCATCTCTCTGTCCCTCACACCAGAACCAGCCAAACCAGTAGGCAAACCTAGACTGACGCCTATGGCAGCAACCTCTGGAGGGCAGCAAAAGCAGGGCATTCAAGACTAAATACTAGAATTTGACAGCTCTAGGGGTGTTAAACGAGGTTTGCCTAGGGCTCCTACACCTTGGACCAAATCTCATGCCGGCCCTGCTTCACACCAACGTTCCAGCTATTGTGCTGTGACTTCCTCATCACTGTGGACATAATGACTTAGATGTCTGCTCACATCTTGCTTTTGTATCCCTGGCCAATACCTTTGCACACTGTTACACATTCTGACTGCTGCAACTGACAGTTGTTGAGGCTCTGCTATGGTTGTGAGTATATTGTAACTATGGCAATGCATTTGATGTGGCTGTTCTCGGGAGTGACTGTGACCCTTAATATGGGTATGTCATGTGCGAATCAGCATTCTTGACCTGCTGACCACAATCAACACCACTGTACATTTTTATCATTGAGAAGGTCACCTGGAGTTATGCAGGTATATATTCAAATAGTGCAAGGTGTGACTCTATTGTGCCTGTCACTTACATTGATGTCCATCCCAATGTGCTGTTCTCTGATGGCATTTCAATGTATATGAACTGTAACATACATAGATCCAGTGCTGCAAGGAGAGCTAGTATGTGCAAGCAATTTCATGGGAATGGTGGTGAAAGAGCACTGCTTGCAATGAACACTCTGGAAACTGCACAGATTGAACTCCTGCAATATCAATGTCTCTTAGTACAGCAAGAGAAGTGGCCTGTTCATACTGAAATTTGTAACAGCGTGCAATCCTGAATGGAGGGCACAGCACCCGTCATAACAGTACATTCACATTGGATGTACAGTCTGTCATTATTGGCCCATGTGATTGGAAAATCCCTAGGAGAGACACAGCTCAAGCATTCCATACTCAACAGATGGAAGGCTGTACTGTAAATAGGTTCCTTTTTGCCAGGTTACCCATTAGCTGCTTGTGGAGGTTCTGCAGACATATGGCCTGAAATAACCTCTCTTGGCACCATGCCATGTGGACATAATAATAGCAAAAAGGTTCCACCCTAGGCCTATGCTATTTGTAACTGCATGTCAGATGCCTTGAGCCAATGTCCAGTGGGCATATGTTCATGTAGACCTTGTCTGTCTACATATGCAACTGATGTTACAATATCACATGTTCTGTCTGCAGGTGATACTGGATATGGATGCAGAGCCTGGTTAGACCCCAGTGGGTTTCCCATGGTCATATGCAATGACCAGGTACAATGAGGCCCATGCCACTACCCGCTCTGTCATTGAAAATTTGCTTCAGGTGTCTGGATAAAACAGACACCTGAAGCAAATTTAAAATACCAACCTCTGAGTGTGGCTAAGATCATTCTGGCCTGCTGCATTCTGCACAAGATTGCAATCAGACATTGCATCCCGGTTGAAATTAACCCGGATCTGGAGCCAGAGCCACTGTGTCGTCCTGCACGTGTCCGAGAGAACACATGGATGGGCAATGAGATCAGGCAACTCCTGATACCGCAGCTGTTTGCATGTAAGTGCTGTCTAGGTAAAGCTATGGATATATGTAATAATTGCATTAACAACATGTATGTTTAATGTCAGCAATCTTGCAAAGTCTTCTGCATTCTATCTCTTGCTTTACAGGACCTCAGGATAAATGACGCCTTCACAGCTCATGCAGCAGTACAACAAATCACTCTGGTGATCTGAGGGACATATTGCTGATCACAAAGACCAAGGATGTTTAAAAATGAGCCCAACCTGTTATGGGCCCCCATTTTACAGCATGATGCATTGTGTAATACAGGACTGACCTCTCTCAACATTGTCCTTTCTAGCTGTAACTTGGAAGAAAGCTAGCATTCTTTAAAAAAAATTAACTATCCAACAGTATTTGGGATGGAATAGCAATATAAAGGGCATGTATACTAAAACTTCAATGCACGTTAATGAAGTTAATGTGTGTTTAAGTGTCTCTGCTTCCATTAACACATATTAAAACCTTCCATGAAATGCCCCTAAAAGTACCAGATAACGCAAAGTAACCGCATAGATACTGTGAGATTTAACTGTCATTTATAAATCATGCAAGTAAAGAAGAACATGGAAAAACAAAACCATCTTGCCCAAACACTTCTTTTATCAGTAGACATTCAAAAGAGATATGCATGAAAAGAAATTCATTTTATGGTTATTTTCAGGACCAACATGAGAGGGTGCTATTAGGGTAATTGCCCTGGACTTCCATGCCACAGGTGACCCTATGCCTATCTGATACTGAAGGAGAAAGTCTGCTGGTGGGCTTGGGGGCCCCCCTCTCAAATATCTGCCCTTGGCCCCAGCATGTATAACACCAGCCACGGTTATCGTCAGATATTTTTTCCTGATTTTCAGACATTTTTTCAATTTTAAAGTTCTTTTTAAATAAAAATACCCCAAGTGAATTTATGCACATTGATTCATAGGTTAATGTGTTAAATCAATTCTGGGTGTATTAATTTTTTTAAGGTATGCTAGTAAACCAATGCACACTAAGAAATGTGTGTCTCTGCATTTCAATGTCAGTCTTCCCAGTTTTAGGAATACTTTAATATACTTTGTCAATAAATATAGCCTTGCAGGCTCACCTTTAAAGTACTACTGCTTACCTTCAAAGCCCTTAACAAACTATCCTCCACCTCCCTCACGGACCTTGTCCACCCTACTCCTCAGAATAGATCCAGAAGATCGGTCGCTGCTAACATACTCTCTGTCCCAATGTGATAACAAAATGCTCCCTCGCGACAAAGAACAGAGCCTTTGTGTTTTATGCACCTACACTTTGGAATGTCCTCCCTACCACTATCCGGCCTATTTCTGAACTCGCACAATTTAGGAAGGCTCTAAAGCACCACCTTTTCCTTCAGCATTACTCTCATACCGATGATATGACATAACCCAGCATACCCTCCCTATCTGTCATGTTGATATAACCATATCCGTTGATACAATTACTTGACTTGTATATAGTTGCATTACCTGTTCCTTGTAAAGTTCAATGTATGTTTCAGCCTGCATTGTACAAATTAATGTTATTTGTAAATCGCACTGATTCTAAAGAGCGTGGTATAAAAAAGATTTAAATAAATAAATTAAATAAATAAACAACAGTTATGGAATAGAAACATAGAAACATAGAAACATGATGACAGAAAAAGACCACATGGCCTATCTAGTCTGTCCTTCCATAACAACAACTACAACAGTCCACTTTTTACCTTTAGAGATCCTCTGTGTTGTCCCATGCTTTTTTGAATTCAGTTACTGTCCTCATCTCTATCACCTCCACTGGGAGACTATTCCATGGATCCACTACTCTTTCTGTAAAGAAATATTTCCGCATATCACTCCTGAATCTATCTCCCTTCACCCTCATCCCATGTCCCCTCATAGCAGAACTTGCTTTCAATTGAAAGAGGCTCTCTCCCTGAACATTTATGCCACGAAGGTATTTAAACATCTCAATCATATCACCTCTATCCTGCCTTTCTTCTAAGGTGTACATATTAAGATCCTTAAGTCTGTCCTCATATGCTTTATAATGAAGCCCATTAATCATTTTAGTAGCAACCCTCTGCACTGACTCCATCCTTTTCACATCCTTTTGAAGGTGCGGTCTCCAGAATTGCACACCATACTCCAAATGAGGTCGCACCAAAGACTTATACAGAGGCATTATCACCTCCTTTTTTCTGCTAGCCATTCCTCTCCGTATGCACCCAAGCATCCTTCTAGCTTTTGCCGTCACCTTTTCTACCTGTTTAGCTACTTTAAGATCATCAGACACAACCACGCCTAGGTCCCGCTCTTCTTTAGTGTACAAAAGTACTTTACCTCCTATACTATATTGCTCCCTTGGATTATTAATCATAGGTATTGAACCAAAGAAATATAATCAACAAATTCCTTTCTTTCCTTTCATTATAGAAACAGATCATAATGGCAGATAAGGATGACAAGGTCTATCTAAACTTCCCAGTTTACACATTAGCTTACTGGTACCCCACTTACCCCACTTGCTTTTTTATTTTACTTCCACTTTTGACAACTAAGGAGTCAGTTTACTAAGGGTTTGATATTCAAAGGACTTTGAGAGTTATGCTCCTAAACTGGCTTCTTTGAACATGTACTAGGGTTGAGTGCCTACATTTATATTTATAATTTCATTAAATTCTTAAATTTAGGAGCATAAAAAGTAGATGGTAACAGAGGTAGATTTAGGGTTGGGAATAAAAGTTAGGAACTTAGCACTGATATTCAGCACCAAGTTCATAAATTGGGCTTATAAATCTTGGCAAATGAATGGTGGGCCTAAATTTATCAGCATAACTTTCAAGCTCCTAAATAAATGTGAATTTTTAGATGAAAACTTAGGCTCACTAAGTTGACTGAGAATAGGGCATAAATGTAAGAACCTAACTTAAGGGCCTAAATGTAGGAGCTCAGCTTTTTTGGGCTATCAAACTCTAAATGTTAGCTTGCATTATGGACCATTAGGGTGCATTATCTGCTGCAGATAGTATACTCTATCATTTAGAGTAGTAAATGTTCCCTGCAAATAGTTATCTCCAAGTTATAATGCCCTGTTCAATGTAATTTCAGTTTGTTCAATGTAAACCGCACTGATGCAGAATAGCGCAGTATATAAGAGGATATAAATAAATAAATAAATAAAAATAGGTCTCTAAGAGCTATCTATGCTGGTCACAAACCCATGATTTCTATTGTTGATTATGAAGAAAAGTTTGGAATTTGGGAGGTGACACTAATCCCTGAAACAGCAGTTGCACTTTTATTACAAAAGCAAACAAAAGAGGGAGGAGTGGCCTAGTGTTTGGGGCAAGTTACTTTGGGCCAGAGGACTAGGGCTTGAATCCTGCTGGAGGACCGCAACCTCAGGCCAGAGGGGCTGGGGTTCCCAGTCCCACAGGTGCTCCTTGTGGCATTGGGCAAGCCACTTAACCCTCTGCTGCCTCAGATATAAAACATATAGGGACAAGGGAAATATATACTATGCTTGAATATACACCACTTTGACCAGGTAAAAAGCAGTATATAAGCATTGCTAAATAAATACATAGAATGCAGCTGCAATTGAGATAGAAATGAATTACCCTATACTTTGGAAAAAATGTGTCTTATATTCGATTTTATAACATTCCATCTATGGACCACTACCCAAAATATATATATTGATTTTATATAATGTGTCAAGGACTCAACGGTTGGTCTTGCCAGCCTGCTAAAATGTTTGACTTGCCGAACCTCTACGCCATCATTGCCCCATGACCAGGCACATACACTTGATAAAATAAATTCTCTATTGATTCCCAAGTCCTTTTTTCAAACTTTTTCAAGATTTTTGAGTCTTTGAACTTCCAAACTTATTCCATCTATAAAAGGAACTTCTCTGTGCTCCAGTTGGCATGTGATGCATGGGGCACATGCACTTTCCTGTTATGCATGGGGACGAGCCCTTGACACATTATATAAAATACCTATCTATATTTTGGAAATAGTTATCAAATAGAATATATGACACATTTTTCCACAATATAGGGTGATTCATTATTGCAAGTTTTGTGGAGTTATTTGGTGTTTTTGATGAGCCTTTAGTGAGCTGGAAGTGCGAATCAGCAGCACGACACTTCCAATCTGAGGTAGCAGGTCAAGTGCAAGAGATTATACAGGGGCGGGCTTTTGCAGTGTTATCATTGCACTTACCAATCCTTACTGCAGTGGCATAGCGTGAGTTGTCAGCACCCGGGGCAAGGCAAGTAATTTGCGCCCCCTAACCCGTGGATTTTAGCCGCCAGGGAGCTTCTTTGCGCGGGGGAGCCGACCGTGATCCTACCCTGGGAGGGAGCGATCGTCAGCACTGACCTCGCTGAGCCGGAGTCCAGGGAAACGAACAGCACAGCAGCAAGAGCCCGACAAGCATGGTTAAACGCCCAACAGCTGGGAAGAGGAGGAGATCCGGAACCAGAAACTCGTGATGCCGCCCTGCAGCTCCGCCTTCTCGAGCGCACAGGGCGATCCGACCCCAACCCCAGCTTTACATTGAGATCGAGGGGCGACGACGCGATAAACAGTCCCCCTCCCACCCCGCCCCGGCAGCTTGTGTGAAATAGCTACCTAGAGGGGGTCAATCGCATCGCCTGCGCTTTGTTGCCGAGGGTTTGCCAAGAACAATGCGACTCCCAGGACTGCAGGCTCGAGGGCTATAGCGCAAACCTCTTTGCAGTGCCACCACCAGATGGCGTACGCGCCAACATGTATCATAGGGACCTGCCTTTCCCCCTCATCGGCAACAGAGAGCTGCGAGTGCGAGCGCGCCCCCCCCCATGTTGCGCCCGGTGCGGCCGGCCCCCCCTGCACCCCCCACGCTACGCCTCTGCCTTACTGCCCTCATGTCTGAGGGAGGAGTGGCCTAGTAGTTGAGACCAGTTACCTTGGGTTAGGGTTAGAGATTTGAATCCTACTAGAGGACAGCAACCTCGGGCAGGAAGGACTGGGGTTTCCTTGTGGCCTTGGGCAAGCCGCTTAACCCTTCATTGTCTCAGGTACAAAGACATAGATTGTGAGCCCTTTGTAAACAAGGAAAAATATATATACAGTGCCTACATGTACACTGCTTTAACTGGTAGAGAAGTAGTATATAAGCCTAGTTAAATAAATATCTTCTTTCATCACACACTCATACCCTTAATCTCCTATTCAGGAAAGGCTCAAATTTGACTCTCAGTCAATCACAGTGATATGTTAGTGTAATTCCCATAAATGGCAACTACATCACAATTTCACATATGCTCAATGGTGTTTTCTTTGTTCTTTCTGAAACAGCCAGGCAGGCATCTTTAAGCACATGGCTTTGACAAAAGGCACAACCTAGCTTAGATTTATAGTTTCAGTACTTACTTACTTACTATCCTAAGTTGCCCCCTTTAGGTAAAGCTCTTCCTATAGGGCTCTGACCAAACACCATCATTGGAAGGAGACATGGCTCAGATTCTACATAACTGATATGCAATGACATTCAACTGAAAAGTCTGTGGCACATATTCTATGTTCAATATGTTGTATTGCATTGTACTAAATACAATCTTACATAAAAGAAAGAGGAAAACCATCCACCTTCAATAACAAATACAATCATATACACAAAACAAAAAATTAAGAAAATAAACATAAAAGCTGATGGGCAAGCCCACATCAAGGCGCTGCTTCAGAAACACACCTAGGAAACAGAATATAAGCACATTAGGCACAAAACATATGTCAATATTACAGACATACATAATAGTATAAAGATACATAACCCTAACCCCCACCCACCATCCCCTCACTTATGTCTTTCCAAAAGAAAACTCTCTAAATAAGAAATATCAGTAAAAACATAGTTTTACCCCTGCAAGATAACAAGACATTTGTAGGGAAACGTTAAAAAAAAAAGTAGCTCCCAAAGCCAACACTCTGGGCTTCACCTGGAGAAACTGTTTCCAACTAGCCTGAGTGGCTCAACTAACATCAGTAAAAAGCTTCAAGGGCTGACCACAAAATAATGTCTCTTTATTTTTAAAGAACAGCTTAATTTTTTTTTACTTTGACCAGCTCAGAAGTAAATGTAACAATGTATTTTGTTTAGTGATATTGTCAGTAGAATCTTCCAAAAGCTGAATTACATTTTGATTAACAGTTGGACCTAAAAAATCAAATCCATCCTCCCCTGAAGGGCGAACCTTAACCTGAATATAATAAGCTTGAACAATCTCAATTGGATCTACCAGGTTCAAAACGTCTTTAAAATATTTCTGCAATAGAATTTCTGCTGATAACAAATATGTAAAACAAAAGTTCAGTAAACGGAGATTCCTTGCCCTGGAAGCATTCTCCAATACTTCTGTTTTAACATGCAAAACCATCAAATCCTTAACATAACCAGTATTAATCACTAAACCAGAGTACATTTGGGTATTTAAATGGGCAACAGCTTTATCTAATACCAATACTCTTGTATCTAAATCAACCAGCTTGTCCACTGCTCCCTGTGTAAACTTACACAAGAAACTGACCATGCCGGACAATTTTAAGTCAATACTCTTGAGTGCCCCCCATTATTTTTCAAGGTAATCTCCCCCACCTGAGCCCCTTCTGTTAGCATAGCTTCCCCTTCCGAAGCTCACACAGAGACCGACTTTGGAACCGATAAGACAGAAACAGATACATTTTCCAAAGAAGAATCCTTAGACAAAATAGTGGCAGACAGAGGAGGAAACGGATGTGGGGGTGGAGTCTGACCCTGAAGCTAAAGACACTCCTTTGGGGGATACCTGGCCATGGAGAGGGGAAACACATGTTTGTCCATAGGCCCAGTTTTTGTTCCTACCAGGGAGGCGACTGGACCCTCCTTTGAGGGACCTTTGTTCTTTCTCTTCCTCATGGCAGTTTCAGAGTTCATTAACCAGTTTCCCTTCTACCTGTCGCCTCCAGTGCACCAAAGGTGCCTGCCCCTTTGGCTGCACCCCTTTGGGTTGCGACACATGGTCACATATAGCAGCCACAGAACTTTATCGTCAGCAAAGACTTCCGCCAAGGGTAGGCTGTCCAAACAATTGCCTGCTGAGCACTGCAGGCAGAAACCGGGAACACGGTAAGCCAAAGGCTGGGGCAACTGGAAAGCCCCGTTCCTCCTTCTTCCACAGTCCTCCAAAGTGTCAACAACCATGCTCCGCAGCCGCAGGACTTTATTGGCAGCAAAGACCTCCGCTGAGGGCAGGATCTTCACATAGTTGCCTGCTGAGCACCACAGGCAGAAACAGGGACATGCGGCAAGCCAAACAGTGAAGAAGCTGGAAAGTTCCTCCTTCTCCCACACTCCTCCAAAGCAGCACCCTGTGGCATGTATTCTAATACAAAAATAACTCAGTATACATGTCTAGTCCCTATCATCTATAAGATATAATATTGATTCTCTATTTAAGCATCTACTCCTCCCTGAGGAGCTGATAAGTAATATAAGGCAATTCTAAAATAACCTATAAGATAGCTGATCTTATAATCTTCCTATATGTTACTAATATATGTGTGGTTCATGGGTGCATAAATTAACACTATCCAGTCAACCTGTATGTCATGAAACCATTCACATTCCTTCTCATACTCTTTCTCAGTGTAGCATAATAAGGAATCATAGAGATGTTCATGGAAATTGGTCCTCAAGGAACCACCATACATCATTGCTGCATCTACATGGGTTGGGGATACTCTAGTTGCACACTTAATACACCCTTGTATGAACTTATAGCAACAGGCTGCTATACCCAAGGCAAGTATAACAATGAACACCTGCACAATCTTTGCTCCAGTACCACTTAGATTAGGAATCTATGATGTAAGCCAAGACCAGTTCCCATCAGTGATATAAGACTTCTTAGAAAGGATGTTCATTTCTTTAAATGCTATAAAGGATCATGTAAGAGCTGTGACTTGTCATCAGTGAAAACACAGCGTTCTTTCCCTGTAATAACACAAGCTACTCTCTGGACTGCCAGAACGTAGTCCAGGACTATCCAGTTTTGTAAAGAGGGTTCTCTGAGTTGGGAGACTTCATCAGTTAAGGCATTAATATTCTCCTTTAACTAATGAGCTACTATTTCTATCAAGGCTTGTAACCTCCTTATGCTAGTTCCTATTTGAGTCATTTCTAAACTATTCTACTACTGATCATTTGTATAGCACGACAGGGCATATACAGCTTTGTACAGGCATATGTAAATGATGGTCCCTGCTCATCGGAGCATACAATCAAGTCAAGACAGACAACATAACAGCTGAGGACAAGGATATATCTAGGGGAATGGTCCGGGGCGCTCAAGGCAATCTTCTGCCTGAGGCAAAGAATGACATGGCGCTCCCCCCCCTTAGAGGGGGGCGGGGCTTTTTCAGAACTCCAATCAGGGACTGAACGAAACCAAAAAGCCAATTAGATTATATGGAGGGAATGCAAGATGTTTGCACACAGGGCCGTATCAAGCTGCAATTGGGCCCTGTGCGACTTTCAACTTGGGCATGCGCCCCCTCCTCCCCCCATACCTCCATCCAGTGCTGCTTGCTCTTTCCCTGCTGCTGCTGCTGCCCTCTGTTTTTTTCACAGAGGCACTGGCAACAGGGAAAAAGCAGGCAGCGCTGGATGGAGGTATGGATAGGAGGAGGGGGCATGCACCCGATCTGAAAGGCGCCGGCACTTTAGGCAGATCTGTCCCTCCCTGCTCTGACATCGCATCAGAGGAGGGAGGGACCAGACCTGCTAAAAGTGCTGCGAAAAGGCTTGGGGGGCGGGGACATCTCTGCCTGCTATCGTCTTGCCAGCGGCAGCAGGGCAACAACAGACAACCGAAATGCGCCCCCCAAGCCTTTGCGCCCTGTGCGGCTGCCCCACTTGCAAAGGGCTAGATATGGTACTGTTTGCACACCAAGGAACTAAATGAGAGCAAGAATCAACAGCACAGTTTATAAAACTAGATTATAACTAATTTTTATTTTGTTGTTATAAACTGCGTTATGGTTCTTGCTCTTTCTTTTTCAACATATATTTTGCATTCACAGTGGGTGCAGAGTAGAACTAGGACATTCACCCACAGAACTCAATATTTAAAAAAAAAATCTGATTCTGATCATCTGACTAACAACAACAACCACTATTTTCCAGTACCAGGCATATTGTGAACTAATACAAAACCCTACAACAAAGAGCAAACCTACCATACCATACCATATCAGCACAAACTTCCAAAACTCACATAAGGAGCCCATCCAAAAAAAGTGTCACTGTAAATACTACAGTGGGCCCTGGAACATCCATACACCTATCTGAAAAGCTGAACAAGTCAAATTACTACAGTACAGTATAGATATTTATGTACAAACTCCATGTTATCAGAACACCTGGCCTCAGTCACATACTCACAACATCAACTCTCACCAAGTACAGAATAAGTAACCATAATCTAAAGTAAAAATAAAAATATGTAGACAAAATTTTAAACTGAAACCCCAAGAAGCCAGAGTCCACATGCAGTGCAACATCAGATAAATAAGAGATGCAGTTACCCCATACTGTGTAAAATATAAAGATAGCACAAAGTCCAATCACTAAAATGAAATAAAATTATTTTTTCTACCTTTGTTGTCTGACCATTTTATTCTCTGATCATGCTGGTCCCGATCTGAGGCTTCTGCTTGCCTGTCTTCTCTTAGCTCTCTTTCTGTGGTCTATGGTCCATCTGCCATTTCTTATCTCTTCTTTTTTTTTTCTTCACTTCTTTCCATCAGCCTATTTCCAGTCCCTATAACCCTTCCCAGTATCAGCCCCTTTCCAGTCCTTCCTCCCGGTACCTTCCAATGTCAACTTGCATTCCCATGACTGCTACTGGTGTCCATTCCCTTCCAGTCCCCCTCCTTCCCCAATGTCCAGCTCCTTCTAGTACAAATACCATGGCAGCCCCTCTCAATACCATGGCAGCCCCTCCACTCCATTCCAGTCCCATACCCCCGCATCAGTCAATTTGTAGCCCTAGCCTCCAGTTTTCTTCCAGGTACAGCAGCTCTATCCTCCTCTCCCCACCATCAGCCTATTTCCAGTTGAAGCCCCCCAATCAGCTCACTTCTAGTGCTAGTCCCCCTTCAACCCCATTAACAGTGCTAGCCTTCCCTAATCAGCCCATTACTAGTCTTAAGCCCCCATCAGCGCATTACCAGTCTTAGCCTCCACTCACTGTTCTACAAATTTTCAAAAATTGCTTCAGAAATTAAATGTGCTATTTCTTAATGGATTTGATACACTGAATTCAAATATGATAGTGAAATTGGTCAATTAGTTCCTGTTTCTATGATATGTTGAAGAATGTACATTTTACCACTATGTATGGTGAAAATCAAACCTAAATCCTTAGATGTAAAACAAAATCGTATTACAAATGAAACTTTGCACAATAACAAGCATGTTTTTATAAAATAAAGTTCATAAACGTACTTAGAAGAAACAGAAGAGTAATTATGTCTGCAATTTAACTTTCATTAAGAACATTTGTAAGTACATTCTAGCAAGTTTTGTTCTTATTCAGTGGCTTCACGAATCTTCCTGATCTGTTTCTTGTACTGAAGCAATGGAATATCCCTAATCACTGTCCAGCAGTAGTCTGCAAGCGTTGATGGACTCCATTTACCCTGATACCTCTTTTCCATGGCTGCAATGTCTTGGTGAAATCGTTCTCCATGTTCATCACTTACTGCTCCGCAATTTTGTGGGAAATAATCTAGATGAGAGTGTAGAAAATGAATCTTTAAGGACATGTTGCAACCAAAGTTTTTGTATGCCTTGAGAAGATCTTGAACAATCTCTTGGTAATTATTTGCTTTGTTGTTTCCAAGAAAATTTTGCGTCACTGATTCAAATGCTATCCATGCAGCCTTTTCCTTTCCACGCAATAAATGAAGAAATTTGTCATCTTGAAGAAGTGCATGAATCTGAGGGCCAACAAAAACGCCTTCCTTAACTTTGGCATCACTCAGTCTAGGAAATTTACCACTAAGATACCTGAAAGCAGGTTTAGTTTTATCCATCGCCTTGACAACATTTTTCATTAGTCCCAACTTGATGTGCAAGGAAGGCATCAAAATCTTGTTGCTGTCTACAAGTGCTGGAAACAGAACATTTTTGCTTCCAGGATCCAGTGACTGATGGAGTGGCCAGTCCCTTTTGACGAAATGGCAATTTATAGCATGACTATCCCATTCACACAGGAAGCAGCAGTACTTGGCGTATCCACCCTGAAGACCAAGCAAGAGGGCGACCACTTTGAAGTCACCACAGATTGACCATAGATGTTGATCATAGTTTATACATTTCCAAAGTTGTTTCATATTGTCATAAGTCTCTTTCATAAAAGCTGCATGGCCAATAGGAATTGATGGTAGCAAGTTGCCATTATGCAGCAATACAGCTTTTTTTATTTATTTTTTGAAGTTTCAAATTACAAACTTAACATTACACACAATCAACATTTTAGAAACCAGTCCAACTCTCCCCCCCATCCTAACCTTCCCTATCATCACCCTCCCCTCCCCCTCCCTCCTCTCCCATCCCCTTCCTCCCCCCCCCCCACCTCCTTGTGGATCCATAAGACTTGGTTACCATATTTTGGGTGCTTATTGACAAACCAGCTGTGACACTGTTCATAAAGCCTACAACTTACTGAACTTTTGCCTTTGCCACATATTCACCCTGGTACCACCATTTCTCTTTCACTGGGTGCGTTCGCTGCCTATCGTCTGTTTGCACATACAAAGTGTTCCTAGAACTCTTCTGAGCTACCACCTGTCTTGTGCTTTTTCATATTTGACAAATACGCAAACTAAGTTCCACCAGTGATGACCATCTAATTTTGACAAATCTTTCCAGTGGTTCATTATCACTTTTAATGCTGTTGCCATCATGAAGTTAAACACAAAATGCTTCTCTTTAGCCAACACTATCTTTTCAGCTTTAGACCGCAGTATGATTATCTTCCAAGACAGCGGTTTTTGAAATTCCAAAATATTTTGAATCTTGTCCCAGACCTGTTGCCAAAAGTTCTGAACATGAGCGCAATCAAACGTCATATGCCTTAGCGTTCCCAGGATCTGGCCACAGGTCCAACACCTGCTACCAGCTTTAGGGTCCCACTTAGTGAGTCGAACAGGGGTGATAAATGCCCGATGTGTTAGAAAGTACAGAGAATGGGTTATCGCAGCAGCCCGTGATACTCTGTTCACCCATCCCAAATCTCTTTCCACTTTTGTTGTGGAATATTAGATTTGAATTCTTTTTCCCAGCTTTTCTCTATCCCCTCCATCCCTTAACAAAGCATAAAAATTGGACGCTGCTCCTTTGTTAATTACACACAGTTCCGCCGCCTTCTGTAAACCCCAATCTGGCTCTAAATTCTTGACTTCGATCCTTGCTTTGGAAAGACAATACCTTAATTGGATCCATTGGAATTGACAGCAATCCGGGAGCTGGAATTCACGCTGCAAATCTACAAAGGCCTTCCATGATTGAGAAGAAGCTAGCTGACCCACCGTCCAGACACCGTTTTTCTGCCAAGTCTCCCAAGAAATTACTTTTTTGTTTATTTTAAAGCGAGAGTTATACCATAAAGGAAGCAAGAGCGAAGGAGGGTTATCGCTGTCCAACATTTGTGCCAATGCATAGTATGCATCATGCGTTGCGGTAATTATTCTACCCATGGGAGAAGAGTCCGGAAATCTCATGCCGATCATTAGTGCCAACGGAACAGGCGCCGTTCTCCGTTCTTCAATTTCTAGCCATACTGGTTTTGACTCTCCATCTTCTGAAGCCAGCCATCGAGACCCTTGCTTAAGACGGAACGCAAGGTGATATTTTTTAAAATCCAGAAACTGCACCCCTCCCCACTCTTTCTTTGCTTTTAGCTTACTGGTTGCTATTCTGGGGGATTTACCTTGCCATACGAAATTCACCAAAACTCGCTCAATAGACCTGTAAACATTAGCTGGTAGCGAAACAGGGAGCATCTCCAAGATATAATTAACCTTTGGGGCCAAAACCATCTTTATGCATTCCAAACGTCCACACCAGGAGAGATATAAAGGCGACCACTGTACCGTAAACAACTGGACCACTTCTCTTAAAACATTTGAGTTTATCCTAATAGTTTCATCCAAATTGGGGCAATATCGGACTCCCAGATATTTAATATCCATCGAAGCCCATCTGAACGGGAAAGGGTCAGCCATGGCCTTACTGGTCAGTTTGTTCATTGGGAATGCCACTGATTTCGACCAAATTATTTTATTTATTTATTTATTTAGCAAGCATTTGTAGCCCGCTCCTTCCAGCGATCAGAAGCGGGTAGGATTACTATTGTGAAACTGCCGAATCAAGGCAGGTACAAATTTTGTTTACATACAGATTGTCAGAAAAGCACATCATACAGAGTTAACACTTCTTAGCTATGGGGGAGTTCATTTACATATATACATAAATACATATATACAGGATAAGCTTTTTGGCCACAGTGGTCAGGGGCTGCTCCATCTGTGGATTTAGTTCAGGTTGAAATGAGATTGGAAAATGTGCGTTTTGAGTTTCTTTCTGAAGTCTAGAAGGTCATTGCTAGCTCGTAGTTCTGGTG
Organism: Ichthyophis bannanicus; assembly: GCA_033557465.1. Lineage (NCBI taxonomy): Eukaryota > Metazoa > Chordata > Amphibia > Gymnophiona > Ichthyophiidae > Ichthyophis > Ichthyophis bannanicus. The sequence continues at coordinate 1,626,078,159 of CM066031.1, read as the reverse complement.
GGAGTTGGTTCCACAGTGTTGGTGCCACATATGAGAAAGCCCTGTGGCTGGTGTTAGCTTTGGCAGATCTTATATCTGTTGGAGTGTGAAGGATGTTGGAATTGTGGGTTCTTCTGTTTCGGGTAGGAGGTTGCGATCTTACTAGGTTGTTGAGGAAGGAAGGTGCTAAGTTGTGGATGAGTTTGAAGGTGGTTGTTAGTATTTTGTATTTTGTTCGAGCTGTTATGGGTAGCCAGTGTAATTGAATTAGCACTGGTGTGATGTGGTCACTTAGATTTTTCTTCATTATGACCCTGGCAGCTACATTTTGTGCCATTTGTAATATGTTTAGGTTTTTTTTAGTTAAACCTTGTAGGATGGCGTTGCAGTAGTCAAAATGTGGCATGATGAGTGCTTGGGCCACTGTTCTGAAGTCTTGGGGATCAATAATATTCCGAATGGGTTGGAGCACTCTAAGCTTGTGGAAAACTGCTCTGTTGGTCTTTCGGAGGTGTTTTTCCATCTTTAGGTCACAGTCAAATGTGACTCCTAGATACTTTATTTCTTTTTTTGTTTGGTAAGTGTTGTTACATAGTGTTATTGATGTGGGTGGGTCAAAATTCGGTTCTTTGTTTTTTTTTTAGATTCTTTATTTTCGTTTTATAACAACAAAGGAAAAGGAAGACATACAGCTAAAAGACAGATACATAAAGTGTAATACATACACCAAAATAAACCCCTGCCACCCCCCTCCCCCCTGCTTCTTCTCTAGAAAACTAATCATTCCCGAAGCGGGCGTGTACTTACATTATTGTGTTACAAAACCTAACGGTGATCTGAAACATGATGAGTGCACATTATACAGGCATGTTGGAACAATGAGCAGATTGTACATAATCATTAAGCATCTGCCATTTAGACAAGCGAGAGTGAGTTTGGGCATGGGGAATAGCTCTCCGAGGTATCTGCTCATATTTACTATATAAGCAGACGAGGTTCCACCATTCATTGACAGTAAGTCGAGAGCTATCCTTCCAATTCCTCGTGATTAAGCATATGGCTATACCCAGCATGAAGTCAAGAAGAAAGCGACCCTTCTTAGGAAGAGAGGGGACCTCCGCCACAGAGCGGAGTCCCACGATCTTCCAAGAGAGAGGTTCGTGGAGGTGTAAGATAAATTGAATACGACCCCAGACCCGCCCCCAGTAAACCTGTAGTTGAGGACATTCATAAATAACATGAGCGAAGGTTCCCACAGCAGTATGGCAAGACCAACACTGGTCCCTAGCATTTGTGTGCCATTTGGCTATTTTTTCTGGGGTATAAAAGCATCTGTGTGCAAAAAAGAAAAGAGTTTGGGTAACAGAGGCAGACCGGGAAACCCGCACTACTTTGCTCCAGAAAACGCTCCATTGCCCAGGGGTTAAAGTGGTTTGCAGTTCGCGCTCCCAGGCTTGTTGGGCTCTAAAAGTGGCCGTGTCTGTACCCTGACATAATATTTTATAAAAGTTAGAGGCTACCCCATGTGTACTACTAATAGAGTGAACTATCTCTAATAGCCCGTCCTCAGTAGGGGCAGAGGGCGGCATAATTCGAGCACTTTTGAGACAGTGTTGAAGCTGCATCAATTGAAAGTAGTGTTTCGCTGGTAACGCAAATTCCTTTTGTAAATCAGAAAAGGTTTTCCAACGAACTGCAGAGAAAAGCTGTTGGGGTGTCCAGATCCCCCTTGAGTACCAGGGTTTCCATGCTATCGTTCTATTTAGGACTTGAATTCTGGGGTTATTCCATAGCGGGAGTCCGTCCTGAGGACATACGCTCGGGCCCAGTGATAGAATGAGAGTGTTAAAGGCCGCAAGAGTATCGACAATCATTGGTGGATGGCGGGTGTCTACTTGATAGGACATACCGGGGAGATGGGTCAACGGAATTGGGCTACTAAGCTCCTCTTCTATGTCAAGCCAAACTGGTCTGCTGTCTGTTGAGGCATCTAGCCATCGGGCACCTTGCTTAAGTAGGAAGGCTTGATGATATCTAAGAAAATCAGGAAATCTGGTACCCCCACTTTCCTTTGCAGACTGTAGTTTTTGTTTAGCTATCCTTGGTGGCTTGCCCTGCCAGAGATAACGGACGAGAAGGCCCTCAATATCTTTATAAGTATGTAGCGGGAGTAAGCATGGCAGCATTTCTAAAATGTAGTTCACTTTGGGGACTATCATCATTTTCACAGTTTCTAAGCGGCCCCACCATGTAAGAGATAAGGGAGACCAACGATTTGTGAGCTCACGGACTTTGGAGACTACCTCTTTGGCATTAAAACTGATAGTGTCTTCTAAAGGAGAACAGTAATGGACCCCGAGATACTTCACCATGCGGGATTGCCAAAGGAAGGGAAAGGCCTGCATGTCAGCCTCATGTACCCAGCGGTTCAGTGGGAATGCTACAGATTTGGTCCAGTTAATTTTATAGCCCGATAATTGTGAGTATCCGTCAATCAGATCCAAGACAGCTGGAACCGAATCGAGGGATACGAAAAGCATAAGGTCATCTGCATATGCAGAGAGTTTAATCTCCCTATGACTGAAGGGGACACCTCGAATACGTGCGGACTGTCTAATAAGGAGGGCTAGGGGTTCAAGAGCTAGATCAAAGAGCATTGGTGATAGGGGGCAACCTTGACGCGTGCCTCTTTGGAGATTAAATGGCTGAGACTTGATGGCATTTACACAAATACTGGCGACGGGTTGAGTATACATGACTTGGAGATAGCGGAGGAAGCCCTCCCCAAAGCCATACCATCGGAGAACTGCAAATAAGAAGGGCCATTCTAGACGATCAAAGGCTTTTTCGGCATCCAGGGAAAGACCCACCCATGGATGATCTAGATTGGCAGCACTGGATAGCACATGGCACAAGGTCCGAGCATTGTCAGCAGTTGATCTGCCGGGTATAAAACCGCATTGATCGGGGTGAATTAGGGTGGCCATCCTGTCAGATAGCCGGGTGGCCAAGATCGTTGCGAAGATCTTATAATCGGCATTAAGTAGGGAGATTGGACGGTAGTTGGCGGTTAGTAGCGGGTCTCTGCTCTGCCTTCTTTCTCAAATACTACCACATTAGCTGCAGAGAAAGATCCCAAAGAGGATGTATCTACCGCAAGGACAGTAAAATAGAGTTTTAAATAGGGAACTAAATCTGCACTGAACGTTCTGTAGAATTCGGTCGGGAGACCATCGGGCCCTGCGGCACGGCCCGAGGCTGTTCGTTTTAGGGCAGATTGGATCTCTGAAGTAGAGAAGGGTTCATCCATCGCATCCCTATCATCTTCAGAAAGGGTCGGCCGCTGAATGCCAGACAGCAATCGCTCGAATGTCTCTGACGAGAACTCACATTCAGATTGATATAGGCGGGTATAGAAATCCCGAAAGAGCTCTACAATGTCGGAGTCTGTGGTCACTATGCCCCCTCCCTGTGGAACTCGAAGGGCCGCTACGCGTTTGGCTTCTTTTTGACCTTTCAAAGCGTTGGCTAAGAGTCGACCGGCTCGGTTATTTTCACGATAATATGTCCCTCGCTGAAGCTCAATACTCTTAGAAGCTGCAGTTGAGAGGATTGAATTATATTGAAAACGGAGACGCTGTAATCGAATTAATACACATGGATCAGTACGTGAAGTTAGAACTCGTTCGCCTGCTTTTATTTGTTGGTCTAGTATGAGTAGCTGCTGTTTGCGTTGTTTCCGCAGGCGGATTTGATAGCTAGTGATCGTTGCTCGAATGGCCGCTTTGAAGCCCTCCCACCAAGCCCAATTCGCAGTATCCTGGGGTAGATTAAAATGGAAGTAATCCTGTATGGCTGCTCGAATTTCTAACTGGAACTCTGGCTGAGTTAACAGGGCTCTATCAAAGAACCAGGCCCCCGAATTCCTTTGGGGTGCAGTAGTGTGTAGTTGAAAGGAAATGGCAGCATGATCTGAAATATGTTGGGAGTGAATCTTTGCAGTGTCCACCTGAGGAACTAACAGTTTTGATATTAGAAAGAAGTCTATGCGAGACTGGGATTTATGAGGGGAAGAGAAGAAGGTGAAGTCCAGCTCATTGGGGTGTAGTAACCTCCATAGATCAACTAAAGCAAGATCTTTGATCAGGGAGGTAAGCGTGGTGTGACTCTTGGGGGGACCACTTGTCCTAGGCGGCTGTTTGTCAATCAGGGGATCAAGGACTAGATTGAAATCCCCCCCAATTATCAATGAAGTATTAGCAGAGGCCTGCGCAACCTGAGCAATGGTAGCAAAAAAGGCAGGGTCATCCACATTAGGAGCGTAAAGGCATATACATGTAAATTCAAGGCTACCTATCTTGAGATGAACTCTGGACCATCTACCTGCTGTATCTGAGCTAGTCGCAATAATATTAGCATGCAAAGATTTCCTAACCAGTATGGCAACCCCACATTTCTTAGAAACGGCTGGGGAATAGGCGGCCACCATGTAAGGTTTAATATTGAGTTTAAGAGTTTCCTTCGAATTTAAATGCGTTTCTTGGAGAAAAATTAGGTCCGCAGCTTCCTGACTTAGGTAGCTTAGGATTTTCTTCCGTTTTATCGGATGATTGATTCCTTTTACGTTCAATGAGAAAATCTTACATGGTGCCATTAAGCGGTAATAGACATTTTAGGTAAGGGCGCTTGAAAACATACAACATAATCAGAATCTGTGCAACAATGACATAATCACCGAGTATTCTAGCTAATACACCCCATATTGAAAAGTATGTACTAAAGTATCTTAGAGAAGAAGCAAAACCCCCAAAGAATATGGCGACCATATGTCTGCGGGAGGAGGCCCTAGAGAGGAAATAGAAAGACATGAAAAAGAGAAAAGAAACACCAGAGTCCATAATGAACACTGTCTCTGATACTCATCGAGGCTACTGTGGGTAGATGGAGTCGGGTCACAGATATCCTCAAAAGTAAGGCAACAAACTGCCCTCGCCAGACTCTTGGCTGGGCTGCGGCAGATCCGATATGGCAGGTACAGCGGATATAAGAATACTTGCAGGAATATTCTGGAAGTCAGCGCATCAAGTCGGCCTCTTTGGAATCCAAAAACTCCGCTAGTAGATCAGGGTCCTCAAATGTTCTTGTCTGATTGTGAAGCGTGACTCGGAGCTTGGCCGGGTACATCAGGCCATAGCGTGCTTGTAGTTGTTGAAGCCTCGGCCGGAATTCCAGAAAGCGCTTTCGGCGGTCGACCGTGGGTTTAGCCAAGTCGGGATAGAAGGAGATCTTGTGGCTCTCAAACTCCATGTGGCCCTTTGCCCGAGAGGCACTTAGAATTTGCTCCACGTGTTGATATCTCAAAAGTCGAAAGATGATGGGCCGCGGGGTCTTCCTGTTGAGCGTTATGCTTGTGGGTACACGATGAGCGCGATCGATCTCTAAATCTTTGGTAAAGGTGATTTGGAGCAGGGAAGGGAGGATTTTGCATAAAAACTCTTTCATGTCTCCCGATTCCGCTCCCTCCGGTATGCCCACGAGTCGTATGTTATTGCGGCGCGCTCTATTATTGCCATCTTCCACTTCTTTCTGCAAGGCCCGCACCTGACGTTCAACTTTGTCAAGTTTGGACAACCGGGCCGCATGGGAGTCCAATATGCTCTCCATTTTGTCCTGACGCGAAGAAAGCCCTTCTAGCTTGCTTTGCAGCACACCAAAATCTTCCCGCAGCGCTCGGAGTGCTTCACCGTTTGACTGCATGAGGTTTTTGACCCCTCTAATCTCTGCGAGGATTTCCTGCTGCATTTCGGGGCCCTCGCCCAAGGCCAGCCCCTTCTGCGGGGACGGAGGTTCAGTTTTGGAACGTTTGCCGTGAGAAGCCGCTGGAGATCCAAATTCCAGGCGCGTGGGTTTGGTCCCCGCCATCTCACCAATGTGCCCCGGCAAGATCAGAGTAGAAATTCCAAGTATGTACGGTGTTAATTCAGGATTCTGAGTAGGCCTCTCGGGAGCCTCAGCGTTATGCGACCATCCCGCTGGACATCAGGCTCCGCCCCCTGATATGATCCAAAATTCGGTTCTTTGGAGATATACATTACTTCGGTTTTTTTGTGATTAATTGACATACTACTTTGTTGCAACCAGTCTTGCATCTCTCTGATACATGTCTCTAGTGGGTTGTAGTCTGGGTTTTTAGTGTCTAGTTGTGAGTATAGCATGATATCATCGGCATAGATGTGGTAATTAATTTCGTGTCGTGAGAAAATTTTGCATAGTGGCTGCATATATATGTTAAACAGAAGTGCTGAGAGAGCAGAGCCTTGGGGGATTCCCTGCGTTTGGGAGAAAGATTCTGCTTTTTCTCCGTTGAATTGAACCTGTTGTGTTCGATTTGAGATGTAGGATGAGAACCATTTTAGTGGTGTTCCTGTTATTCCTATTGATTTTATCCTATTTATGAGGGTCCCATGATTGACTGTATCAAAAGCAGCGGAGATGTCAATGAATACAAGAATGTACATTTTCTTTTTGTTTTCAAGGCCCTTTAGGAGGTTGTTAAGTAGGACTAGTAACAGGGTTTCAACTCCATGATGTTGCCTGAAGCCATATTGCTGGTCATCAAGAGGAGCATTGTCAGTCAGATGGTCTTGGAGCTGTAGAAGGACCGTTTTTTTTATGATCTTTGCCAGGAATGAGATACTTGATATGGGACGGTAGGACGCTGGGTCTTCTCCGTTGAGTGTAGTGTTTTTTAGGATCGGTCTAATGACTGATTTCTTTAATTCTGAGGGCATGATTCCTTGTTGTAGGGATAGGTTAACTATGTGTGCTATGTGAGGTGCTATGTCTTGTTTCACTGCCTTGATCCAGGATGCAGGACAGGGGTCTAGTGGGGAGGTGGTGCTTTTTAGGCTTGTGACAATGGTTGTGATTTGCTGGGTTCCTATTTTGTGGAAGTGCTCCCATAACTGGTTTTGCGTCGTGTTATTCTCACTTCTGATTTGTGGTGTTGGTGGGGGGGGGGTGGGGGACTAGGGGCCGTAAGTTTGGTCGCGTAGTGGTTTGCCAGTGTTTGGACCTTGATGGAGTTGTTGAGGTTGGCATTTTGGTCGGTTTTGGTTAGTGATTTGACTAGTTCAAATAACTCTCGCGGGCGATTGATCGCCTTGTTTAGGATGTTGGTGTGATGTAATTTTTTTGCATTGTTCACGTCGTCTTTGTACTTTGCGAGATGGGCCATGTATTTAGTTTTGAGATCGGAGGATTTGGTTTGTCTCCATCTTCTCTCTATTTTACGGAGCTCCCTTTTTGATTTTATTAGAGTTCCTGTGTACCAGGGTTCCGAGTTGATCTTATGTGGGTTTGTTGTGTGTTTCAATGTTGGGTTAGATGTATTTTGGATGTGTGTGTTCCATCTGTTAGTTAGTTCGTCGAGGTCTGTGGAATCTAGGTTTATGTGGGATGCAATGGTGCTTATGAGGTGTTCCTCGTTAAGTTTGCTGAATTTCCTAATGGGGTTGGTCATTCTCATCTCCTTTGAGTTTTTGGGTTGGCACTGTAGTTTAAGTTTACAGTTGATTTGGTGGTGGTCTGACCATGGTACTTGAGTTATGTTTATTATAGGTGGTTCATTGCTTTGTTGTGGATTTCTGGGTATGAAAATCATATCTAGGATGTTGCCTCTATCGTGTGTGGGGTTGCTTACTATTTGTTGGAAACCCAATTGGTCGATGGCTTCATAGAAGTAGTCCGTGTGGGACGGAGGAATTGATGCTAGGTTCAAATCTCCGAGGATGATTTGGAATTTTTTGCTTTGTGTGGATGTGATGGTTTCTAGTGCTGTGGCTAGTGTTTCGTGCTGTGGTGAGGGAGGTCGATAGATTAGGCAGATGGATAATGCCATGCTCTCGACTTTGAGTAGGTCAAGATCGGGATTTGTGACCGTAGATGTGGTTGTGAGTTGAAGGCTGGTTTTGGCTGCTATAAGGACTCCGCCTCCTCTTCTGTTGATGCGTGGGCAGTTGTATAGTTGGTATCCGGGCTTCTGTATTTGGTTCATTGTTGCAGGGTTTGAGTCAGTGAGCCATGTTTCTGTTATGCATAGGATATCTGGTTGTTCGTCAGTTAGAATGTTGTGGATAATATGCGTTTTATTTATATCCAATTTATGCCCAATTTATGTCCAATTTATGCCCAATTTATATCCTGATAAACGCGAGTAGCTACCAATCAATTCTAACGCTGTTTCTACTGAGGCGGGATGGCAAAGAGCAAAAGGTCATCTGCATACACCGAGATTTTTATCTGTAAGTCCGCTACCATTACCCCACGGATCTCTTTGGCTTGTCGGATCAGTATCACTAATGGCTCTAGCGCCAAATTGAAAAGCAAGGGAGAAAGTGGGCATCCCTGCCTGGTGCCCCTATGCAGTGGTAACGGCTCTGACAATGTCTTGTTTGCAAAGATACGAGCCGAAGAGCTAGTATACAGGACATGGATCATTCAAATAAATCTAGCACCGAATCCAAACCAGTTTAGTACCTGAAATAAGAAGGCCCATTCTAATCTATCAAAGGCCTTCTCTGCGTCTAACGAGAGGCCCATTATAGGAGAGTTGTCGTTCTCCACCACCGACTGCAAGTTTAACAGAAGACGTGCATTGTCAGCAGTTGAGCGCCCTGCTATGAACCCACACTGATCGGGATGAATAATATATGTAATCACCTTTGCAAGCCTACGAGCTAATACAGAGGAGTATAACTTATAACACAGGTACACTAAAAATTTTTTTTTTTAAACTGCCTCTAATGTTTCGATTGATTTTTACGTTTTTTGGTGCGCTGAATCCAAATCTGGTAACCAATTTGCTCCATCACGTACAGATTTTTTGCTACATTGGGTTAGCAGTTTGAGGTGAACGTTTCAGATTGAGTGCAATCGAGATAAAAGTTTCTTGGATGAATTCTTTATACTAATTGTTTAGTAGTTATTCAAATAAGAATAAAGAAAATTGTAACAAGGCAGCACATAAGAATAGAGTAATGTCAACAAAACACACTGTGATGGTAGCAAAATTGTCTGCACTTAAAACAGCCACATACATGTGCACAAACATTGAGCATATAAGAGCGAGGTTAGACACAAAGCAAAGCAAAGAAATGTGCAAAAAATGTTGTACAGGTATGTATGTAAGAATAGAAAATGCAAACCGCACCATTGCAATACATGAAGACAAACACCCGATGGTGTGAAAATAAAATTCTAATAAATGAGATCCGACACTGTGGTAATAACTAGCAAATTTTTATTTCAAAGTTTAGTAAAAACACAATATTTGTCAACACAGTTTAGATTTTAAAGTCATTCTTGGGTCAATCAATCTCCTGGTGGGCCCGTTTCTTCTTCCCCTGAATGCTTCTCTTGGTGCGCTGCTTGGCGTATTTTTCATCTGGGGTTTCCCGCAGCAGCAACCGGCAGAAATCAGCCATCATAGTGGTGTTCCATCTTCCTTGGTACCTTCTCTCTGCGTCCTTGATGTCCTGGTGAAACCTTTCACCTTGTTCTTCACTGTACGCCCCCAGGTTTTCGGGAAAGTAGTTCACATGGGAGTGCAAGAAATGGACTTTCAGGCTCATGTTACAGCCTTGTTCTTTGAAGGCATTGAGCATCCTGGCAACAATATCCTTATAGTTCTCATCCCGCCTGTTCCCCAAGAATTTGAGAACAACATCCTTGAAGGAATCCCAGGCTTCTTTTTCCTTCTCAGACATCGTTTCAGCGAATGCTCCATCTGAAATTAGTTTCCTTATATCAGGGCCAACAAACACTCCTTCCTTTAGCTTTGCTTCAGAAAGTCGGGGGAACTTTGAGCAAAGGTACCGAAAGCACTCACCATCTTTTGGAAGGGACTTGATGAATTGCTTAATGAGACCCAACTTAATGTGGAGAGGTGGTAATAGAATTTTATCACGAGGTACCAAGCTCTCATGAAGAACATTTTTCTCACCGGGTCTCAAATACTCCCGAATTGGCCAGTCTTTTTTCCCCCAGTGTAGGTCGCGGGCCCGGCTATCCCACAAGCAAAGGAAGCAGGGATATTTGGTGAAACCGGATTGCTGCCCTAATAGCATGGATAGAATTTTAAAGTCTCCACAAATCATCCACTTATGCTCATCATAACGAATCTTCTGAAGAATCAGGGCCAAATTCTCGTATTTTTCTTGGAGAATAACAGAGTGAGCAATAGGAACTGAAGCGAATGTGTTGCCATTATGAAGAAGAACACCTTTTATGCTGTCTTTTGACGAATCAATGAACAGCCGCCATTCAGCAGGATCATACTTGAGTTTAAACTTTTCCATCACTCCGTATATATCGTTGCAAAATACCAAATCTTCCTCTTTGCTGAAATACTTCAAAAATTGTGTCTCGCGGTTGCGGTACCAATAAAAAGTTGTTCCTGGTGACAATAGATTTTTCTGTTTAAGCCGAGAACCTAGCAGTTGGGCAGCATCTTTTGGGAGTCCTAAATCCCGGACTAAATCATTCAATTCAGCTTGAGAGAAAAGTTCAGGTTTCGGATCTGGTTCAGTTTCAAACTCGGAAGTACTGGACTCATCGGGAAAAGCCATCTGATGAGTCTCATCATGATCAGAACCGTCCACACAAATATGATCCAAAGATTTTGGTGGTTCAGGCACAGGTACTTCGTTGCTATGAGGCATAGGCCTAATTGCTGAGGGAAGGTTGGGGTAACTTATTACGTTCTTATTTTTTAAGTTGTATCCCTTCACAATGCAAGAGCAAAAATAGCAGTCACTGCTGTGGTCTCTTTGTTCACGCCACATCATAGGTATTCCGAAACGAAATGCTTGTTTTTTACCTTTCATCCATAAGCGTAGATCTTCCTCACATGTCTTGCACACTTTGTGAGGAGCCCACGGTTTGTCTTGATCGCCTAACTTCAAACCGAAATAGGCGAAATATACTTTTTTAATAAATGCAGAAATGTTCCTCTGCCGCTTTTTCACGGTATATTCCCCACAAATAAAACAAAAACTGTCTGGAGAGTTGACGTAACCTCTGGCTCTGTGAGCCATCACAAATACACAGCACTGCAAACTACAACTGTAGTGAACCACTTCGGAATAAAGCTGGATTACGACTGAGCAAACAAAAGGTAATAATGAACTTGCAAGAAACTGAAATTTGACAGGAATGTTCATGTCGCAACCACCGTGTTTGAGCGAGCGAACGAGGCGAGGCGAACAGGAAAGAACATGCGCCAGCGCGAGTACTGGATTTAGCCCCCCGCCTCCCAATTGTCCTGTTAATGTATAAAATGAATACAAAACACTCTAAAATATCATGAGGGAGTGTTTCTAGTTAGTTAACCATTACAACCTCTATTTTGGGCCAAGAAAATAAACTGCAGTCGGCTAAAAAGAAATTATGTGAACATTCCTTATATGGGTAAGAAATCTAATTTTGCAAGAAAACATGACGTGATGGAACATTTTGGCTATTTTTCCTGGATTCAGCACCCCGAAATCTATAGGAATCAGTTGCAAAACTGGAGGCAGTTTTTTGGTAGTGTACCTGTGTAATCAGTATTCAGTAGTGAGACAGGGCGGTAATTCATTACTTTTAATGGGTCCCTTCCTTGTTTCTCTAAAACTATGATTGTTGCTTCATTAAATGAGCCCACTGCTGACAACTGCGAGTTCAGAAGGTGAAAGTATTCCGATAAGTATGGGGCTAGGTCCAAACCAAACACCTGATTGAATTCAGAGGGGATTCCATCAGGGCCTACCGCCTTAACCTTTAACTGCAGCTTTCAGGGCTTCTCGGACTTCTCCACTTGAAATCTCCTTATCCAACTCTGATATTTGTTGGGGATAGAGAGAAGGATGTGATAAATGACCAACCAATGCTTGAAAGTCATCTACATTTGTCGTGATTTCTGACGAGTACAGCTTAGCATAGAAGGGGCGTAGTGCTGCGACAATCTCTTTACTTTTTGATAAGGGCTCATCATTCTCTCCCTTTAAGGCTGCAATTCTAGCTTTCCCTGCCTTGGGCTTAAGGGTGTGTGCTAGCAATTTGCCCAACTTATTACCTTCCAAATAGTATACCGAGTGCTGACGATGCATAAGTTGCACAGCTTCCTCATGTAAAAGTTGATTGTACTGAAATCTCAGCTTTTGCAGGCGCAGCAAAATCTTCGGATCGGCTATGGTCGTTAAAAGCCTTTCTCCCACCTTTATTTGCACATATAAGGACTCTAGCTTAGCCTTGTTTTCCCTTTTTAGCTTGATTGAGTAGCTAATAATTTTGGCACGCATAGACGCCTTGAATGCCTCCCACCAAGCCCAACCAGAGGTGTCGCCTGGAAGATTTATGTCAAAGTATGCTCTTATTTCTTGTTTCATATACTCACAAAATTCTTTGTCTGCTAACAAGGCCCTCTCCAAAAAGAAGCTTGGGCATACATCCTTTTTCTCTATCCCCGACAGGGTTAGTGTGACTGCGGCATGATCCGAGATTTGCATAGGACAAATATCAGCAGCCACGACTGACGGGATTAATGACTTTGAAATAAGCAAAAAATCTATCCGCGAATGGGACTTGTGTGGGAGGGAAAAAAAGGAATAACCTCTCTCCTTGGGTTGTGACAAGCGTCATATATCAACTAGCCCTTCGGCCCATACGATGGACAGTACCACCGCGACTGCACGCTGCTGTCTCCTTGATCTAAAGGGTTGACAGTCAACCAATGGATCCAAAATTAGGTTAAAGTCACCTCCCAGTATTATTTCATTTCCTGATAGCTCATGCACTTTTTCTGCAACCTTCTGAAAGAATGACACATCATCATTGTTGGGAGAATAGATATTTATGATTGCTAATTTCCTGTCTCTTTTCTGTATCAAGGCTGTAGCCCACCTACCATCCAAGCCGGCTTGGGAGCGTTCCACTGCCAGTACCTATGCCTTCCTTACAACCCCATTTTTTTTCTGCCAGGCTGCTGCATGACTTACTAACACATAGTGCCCCATACCTAATTTTTGAGCTTCCACTGATGACAGATGCGTTTCTTGAAGCAGAACCACATCAGCCTGTTCCTTCTTACAGTACAACAGGATTTTTTTGTGTTTCATTGGATTGTTTATCCCCTTCACATTCAGAGATAGAACTTTAAGCGAGCACATGGGACAAGAATCTCCTATACCTCAATGCTAACACAGCAAGTCTACATTTCACTTTACCAAAATATACTGCACCTTCATAGCTCTTTCCCCATAAGAACCAACAAGGAGGCAACCACAAATCCCTAATTAGGGCTCTACCTGGGTGAGCCGTTACAAGAAGATTACTCCCCAATCCCACCCTACCCTACAACATTACTTTCTTCACTCCTAAACTAAAACACAAAACTGAACCAAAGCTGTCCTACCCACAATTATTCACACGCCCTTTGGCACAATGAACCCCCACAACTTAACCATCCATATATAAAATATTCCCTCTTGACCCTTTCCCACCTCTACATTTACACACAATGGCCCCCAGCACCATCCCCAGCAAAAACAAATAATATAGTCCATTTTTCTTCTTCTTCCCGTCCAAGACTTCCATCTTGCCCCGAATTACAATCTTCTACCCCGGCTGAGTCAACTTTCACCTCACTGCGGCTTCTTGATCTTCCATGAATGCCCGGAGTGCGTCGGTGTCCTCAAAAGACTTTGTCTGGTTATGAAGAGTAACCCTGAGTCTTGCAGGAAACAGGAGCCGTATCGTGCTTGTAGGAGTCGGAGCCGCGGTCTAAAAACCAAGAGCTGCTTCCTTCGCTTAACCGTCGCCTTGTGAAAGTCTGGATAGAAGGCAATCTGTTGGTCATCGAGTTCAACTGGGGCTACCGACCTCACCGCTGCCAGAATCTGCACTGCTTGTGTGTGCCTCAGCACACATATGATGATTGGGCGTGGCTTTCTCACATTTGGGCCTGGATGTGATGGAATACGATGTGCCCTCTCAATTTCAAATGGCTGACTGAAGCTCACTCGCAGCACCTTTGGAATTACTTTCTCCAGGTACTGTTTCATGTCTGACCCTTCGGCAGCCTCTGGTATTCTAACGATTCGAATGTTATTCCGACTTGTCATATTGTTTAACTCCTCCAGGTTCCGCTCCAGGTTTATAATCCGTTTGTGATTTGCAGTAACCTGCTTAAGCCGTTCTTCGTGAACATCCACTCTGATTTCCATATCATTAATCTTTCCCACTAGCCCAGTTATCTGCTCCTTGAATTCTTTCAACTCTCCGATATCTGCCTGTACTCCACTGAGTGATTCACCATTTGCCGCCACCATTTCTCTCACAGCTCTTATTTCCGCTAAGAGCTCTTGCATTCCCGGTGGGGCTTTCCTACCATTTGCCATTTTCTGCTGTGAGGGAGGGTCCGGTTTTGCCCTTTTTGCTCCGGTGCTAGCCACTGTGTTGTAGTCCAACCGTGTGGGTTTACCAGTAGACATCTCTTGCCAAGAACGTCACCAGACAGAAGTTTCCACTGCTGTAGTCTGGAACCCAAAAGCTCAGCTTTATTCTGAGTGGAGGAGTAGCCTAGTGGTTGGGGCAAGGTACTTCAGGCTGGAACGTCGGGGGTTCAAATCCCACTAGAGGACAGCAACCTTGGGCTGGAAGGACTGGGGTTTCTAGTCCCACAGGTGCTCCTTGTGGTCTTGGGCAAGCCACTTAACCCTCCATAGCCCATGTTCCCTGTAAAATAGTTATCTCCAAGTTATAATGCCCTGTTCAATGTAATTTCAGTTTGTTCAATGTAAACCGCACTGATGCAGAATAGTGCGGTATATAAGAGAATATAAATAAATAAATAATTAAATAAAAATTCTTCGTGAGATCCAAATCCCTGACAAGGTTGTTCAATTCACCTTGCGTTATGAGGTGTGACTCATTAGCAGTGGCCAGAAGAAACTCTGGGTCACATGAGGTTGACAGTTCATGACTACAGACTTCTTCCTCTTCCTCATTTGATTCTAATGATAATGATTCTGACATTTTGGGAATCGGCAACCCTTCTCCATGAGGCACTGAGCGAATTGCAGATGGAATGTTTGGATATTGCATGGTCCACTTACTCTTTCTGGATATGCCTTTCTGAATTGGAGGAACCATGCAGAAGTAGCAATTGCTGACGTGATCCTTGGGCTCTCTTCAGATCATTGGAAATGGAAAAGGCATTGATTGCCTTTTCCCATTCATCCATTGCCTGAAATTTGTTGCACATGTATTACAGCATATGTGTAGCGCCCAGCTCTTATCCTGATTCCTATGCTGCAGCCAAAATATAAGTTGTAGGCTTTCTTAACCGCCACAGTCATATTCCGTTTTTGTGATGTAAAAGTCACTTCATCACAAATATAGCAGAAATTATCTGCATTATTAACACAAGTACGATGCATCACCAAACATGCTGTGATTGACCTATCAGCATAAAATAATGCAAAATAATAAATTTTTAATTTTTCTGTGACTAATACACCTTAAGATTTATACTGTCAAGTGATGCAAATTTAAATGCTGATTGCATCATCGGGTTTTGGACAGATATTTCTATTGATTGCAAGGAGAAATTACACAATTTCACGCAAATGTTGCATAATACACAGTTAATGGCCCCTAATGACTAATTAATAGCATATATCTTAGCAACTAGACCTAATCAGCCATTTTCATTATGATTTCTATGTTCAGCAGCCTTAAATTAGTTTAGAAAAGCTGCTTTCGTGTCCAAAGCATTTTGACTGTTGAACAGTGAATCAGCCCATTTCCAGTCCTAGCCTCCCGATCAGCTCATTTCCAATGCTAGCCCCCCTCAGTCCATTACGTCCTATCCCCCCATCAGCCCCTTACCAGTCCTAGCCTCCCCTAATCAGCTCATTTCCAGTACTAGTCCCCCCTCAGCCCATTACCAGTGCTAGCCTTGCCTAATCAGCCCATTACTAGTCCTATCCCCCTTCAGTCCATTACCAGTTCTAGCCTGCTCTAATCAGCCCATTTCCAGTCCTAACCACCCCGATCAGCTCATTTCTAATGCTAGCCCCCCATCAGTCCATTACCAGTCCTAGCCTTCACTAATCAGCTCATTTCCATAGCTAGTCCCCCCTCAGCCCATTACCAGTAGTAGCCCCCCTAATCAGCCCATTACCAGCCCCGACTCCCCCCTTGATCAGTCAATTCCCAGTCCTAGCCTTCCCTAATCAACCCATTACCAGTCCTAGCCCCCCCCCCCCCGATCTGCCCTTTATAATCCTAACCCACACTGTCTCTCCCCTCTGTCCAGCATTTATCCCCTGTCTGTCCAGTATGTCCCCCTGTCTCTCTCCTTTGTCCAGCATTTGCCCCATCTCTCCCCTTTGTCTAGTACTTGTCCCCTGTCTCCCTCTTTGTTCCTCATCTCTCACCTTTGTCTCTCCTTGTCCTCCTCTTGTCCCCACTACCTCCACCTGCACCTCTCATCCGGTGGTGGCGGGGGCACTCTGGCTGTTTTAATTTTAGATTTTGACACCTCGGCCCTGCCTCTGCCTTCCCACTGTGTTTTTTTCCTCAAGAATGCTTGCAGCAAAAAAAAAAAAAAGTGGTGGGAAGGCAGGGGCAGGGCAGAGGCGGCAAAATCTAAAATTAAAACAACCAGAGTCCCGGCTCCATACAAATCAGCCTGATCATTTGCAGCGATCAGGCTGATTTGTTCGATGCCGGTTGTTCCTGCTGGATGAGAGGGAACCCTTGTCAGTTCCCTTCCAGCCCCCTCCCTCCCCCATGTCAGCCCACCCTCCCTCCCTCCATCCATACATTCATGTCAGCCCCCCTCCCTCCCACCTTCCATACATCCATGTCAGCCCCCTTCCCTCCCTCCATCTGTCCATGTCAGCCCCCATTCCCTCCCTCCCTCCCTCCATCCATCCATCCATGTCAGCCCCCCCATGTCAGCCCCATTGCAGATTCCCTGCCCCTCCTCCCCTATCCCCATGTCTGCCTGCTACTGCCCCTTCCTTTGGGGGTGGGACAATGCTGCACGGAGCCCTTTGAGAGATGGGAAGTCTCCACACCAGCTTCACCAGCACAGCCACGGTTCCCTAAGAGGCAGGGAGCCGCAGTTGCAGAAGAAGGGAGGCGGTGAGTTTTCTGCTGCCGAGAAGCAGACTTGGCAGCGGCAGCAACTTGTGCACTTTTTTTTTTAGTTTGTTTTCTTTTAACTTGAAGGCTAAGTGAGGTGGCTGTTTTGAGGGCATTTGCCGCCCTCAAAACTTTGCCGCTTGAGGCAGCTGCCTCACTTCGCCTCATTATAGAGCCGCCCCTGGGAATGGTAAGGAATCACATAGGCGACTAAGCAGATCAGGATCCAAAAGCGGCCTCAAAGAGGGAAGTTTTTAGCCTGGATTTGAAAAGGGCCAGAGATGAAGTCTGATGTACAGACTCAAGTAGTTTGATCCAGGCATAAGGAGCAGTAAGGTGGAAGGATCAAAGTCTGGAGTTGGCAGTAGAAGAGAAAGGTACAGATAAAAGCGATCTGCCAGAAGAGCGGAGTTCCCCAGGAGGGATGTAGGGAGAGATAAGAGAGGAAAGGTAGTGAGCAGCAGTAGAATGAATGCACTTATAGGTCAGTAGGAGAAGTTTGAATTGGATTCAGAAACAAATAGGGAACCAATGAAGCGACTTGAGAAGAATGGTTATGCTGCTATGGGTATTGAGGGCCCAATAGAGGCAGTTATTACCTCATCTGTGGTCAAAAGAGAGGTGCAGTTAACCAGTGCATAAGCTTCTTTCAATGCCCTTTTCCTCCTTGGTGATTTAGAAATTTGGGATGGAGACTTGGAAACACTCCACGCTAAAGGTCTTACTACTATTGGAGGAAATAGAAGTCCTAGCCGGCATGTACCTCCCCAACAGGGAGGAAATGCTTGATAGGCTTTATCCTCACAAATAAAATAATCTCACCAGTGCTACTTTCCCATTTGAGTAGCATAATTTCCCAATCATAGTGACCCCTCCAGGGGTATAGGAAAACATGATCAGTATCAGAGGGTTTGTAGATAGAGAGCTCAATTCATTGTCTACAAATTTTAGGACCATGTGCCTTACATCAAATGGGTGGACTCTTAGCTATTGGTTCAAATCTAGAAAACTACAAAGAACATTTTGAGTCTCGGGGAGCTTGCATTCATCTGCAGATCTGTAGTAGAATCCTTTCATCATTTCAGTGTTTCCCTACCCCCCAAGGCCCTTGGGTCTGGGTACAAATAGAATTCCTCAAGTGTATTGACCCAGTAGAATAAAACCAATACTCAGAGTCGACTACTGGGTGGACACCCAAAGGGGGAGAGGTGCTTGAATCCTTCCCTTCACAAGTCTGGTCCCAATTAACACTGGAAAACCATGGGTTTAGTACATTCGACAGGGGTATAATTCAGCTTTAGAACTCTCATTTAAAAGTACTCCTATCAAGGGAAGGACCATGGCATTTGATAAAGGAGATATACAATACTACATATTAAAAAATTGGAAGATTTGGTTATTTTAACTACCTTGCACATAGCAAGAACCACAGAATTCTTATGTGCTTTTCCAGCTATGGGATCTACCCAAAACTGCACAGAAAGACCATGAAAAAAGTGGGAACAACCTCTACCAATAAAAGTCCATGACAAAAAGAAAACAGGAAGGGCCAATTAAAAAAGTCTCTGAATGGACAAAAGGCACAGAGTAAATTTATTCACGCTGACATGGCCGTGTTTCGGCACAGCCTGAATGCATCAGAGGCAATAATCACAATTAAAAAGAAAATCTATATCTATATCTATAAAACCAAAATCTCGGTGCTGGAGATATATCTTGTTGTGCAGTCTGTGAATAGCTCTTCCACCATAGCTTCAGAACACTCTTCCTCTGATGTCATTTCACATGCATCCAATCACCAGGCTCCAGGGTATGTCCTTTCTCTTCGGACTGGAATATTGGTTGAACCTTAGATCTACAAGTAGAATGAACAGACATTAAAGCTCTATAACATGTTTCTGCAAAAGAGGGGCATATCACTTTCAGGCACTACATACAGTGGCACAAAATCTCTCCTAGTAACCATCTTAAATAAAATCAACTCATTTCTACCATTTGGAGTGTTTTGGAGGCTCATCACAGCTAAGGGCAAAGCTTGTATCCAATTCACTTTTGCCTCTGCAGAAATTTTGGAAAGCTTTGATTTTAGCTGCCCATTTACCCTCTCCACTTGGCCAAAGCATTAAAAGTGATGTAAGGCTTGAGAAATTACCAGGCCTTTACAAGCAGATTGGATGATTTTCCAGGTAAAATGGGTACCTCGGTCAGCGGACAAAATCCAAGGCATACTTCAAATTGGAATGTAGTATACAAGTAATTTCTTGACCACTGAGGCCACATCTGCTGTTTTATACAGATAAGCCTTCAGCCACTCTGAAAACATAAACACCAACACCAAACAATATTCAAACCCCTTGGCAGCATAATGAAATCCATCTGATGTTCCAAAAATGGACCCACTGGATGAGGGAAGCTTCATGGAGTTACCTTACATTTTTTCCCTGGATTGTGCTTCTGACATATTTTTTATTTTATTTATTTATTTAACAGTATTTCTAAACCGCCTTATCATAATAATCAAGGTGGTATCACAGCAAACAATCTGGTAGTGTGAGTGTTGATACATGCAGTGAGGGTGGAAAGTTCGTTGGGTGTGTGTTGTCTTGTGTGCTAGATTGGTGTGAGCTATGTACAATGTGGGCTATTTACAGTGGTGCTAAAATCATTTTATATACATCTAGTGTTAGGCGGTAACATGTGGCTAACAAAGTAGATTCTCGGGGGCTGTTTCTCCAAATGGGTGAGTTTTGTGCATACCATGACAGTCATGAACCTCATTTCTAAGCCAGGGCATGTGGAGTATGGTCTCATTCTCTCAAATTTACTGCTAATGCTTGGTGTAGCACTTGCATCATGCCAAAGAGAGCGTCCCTCTGGAGTTCGTCAGATGTTACATGTATGGCTAATTTATCAAGATGTGCTTGGAAATTCCTCTTAATTAGGTCTGTGACACCCAACATGATGGGAAATAACTCCATTATGAGTTTGGTGATGATTTTTTAAAAATTTTCTTAATACCCTGAAGAATCCTCTGGCAGAATGAAACCATTGGCCAGGTCGGGTGGAACCATTGAGTATATGCTTACAGTCGTATACCTGTTATTGAGACCATAGTAAGTGAAAATAAGCCAAGATAAGTTCAGTCAAGTACTATTTTTATAATTACTGCTTTTCATCAACAAAGATATTAGAATTATATATATATATATATATATATATATATATATATATATTTATGTAAAGCACGCTATTGCTATGCTGTGGACCAGTGGGTTCTCCTGAAAAACCTGATGCAAGACCGTGAATGTCTGGCCTGAAATGTGGCATGTCGTAAACGTGACATGTCAGATTCCTTTACCATTTTAGATCCTGAAGGTGCTTTTTAAGATAAGTACATGAAAACTAGCATGTTAATAAAAATAATTAAAAGGGAAGGCCTTATGTGAGTGGGCATTTTTTATGCTCCCCTTCCTTGCTGGCTGCCCCGACATAAGATAGTGGTATAACTGTTCTGTTGTTTCTGGGGGTCTTTTGTTTGGAATATCCATAACGTTGACAGTAGAATATTTGGTAAGAATAAATGCATGTGTCAGGGCCACCAGTTCAGCTATTTGGGTGCTAGGCATCCTTTGACAGAAACCCTGACTCCACAATATCATATTCAGTACAGAATGCATATCCAGCATACAAATTCCCTTGGTCATCCCTGAGACAAAGGCATCAACAAAAGTATATAATCGGGATTCATGAGGGGAATGGGGCTCAGACCTTTTAGGGCTTGGTCTCTCATTCAACAGTTGATAAACAATTATGCAAAGTCAGAGTCCTGTGTTCCCTCAGAGGGACCAGGGAGGAAAGTAGCAGAGTTCAGTACAGAACAGCGACAAATCACAATTGGGGGTCCGTGAGCAAGTGAAGCTCATAATTCAACAATCTGGTTGCTGAAAGTACTGTAGCACAGCTTGCAAAGTTCACTACAAACTGCATTATTTTATTTGCATAACAACAAGATACTTTGTATATATTTTTATAATTTGCATCTCATTATTATGTATCATGCGTTGACTTAATCTAATGTGCATTATGGCAAGATAACACACGCTTTTGCCATTTAAAGCGTGGTAAATGCAAATATCTTGTTATTCTCTTAATGCACGTTAGTAACTAGCCCCCTTCAAAATGAAAGAGGATCCTGATCCCTCTGCAATATTGAGTAATGGTAACTTCAGCAGAATCTTCCCCTGCAGAATTGCAGGAAACTGACTGCCAATGCCAACTTCATCTCTTTGTCTAGAAACATGATGGCAAAAAAAGATCACATGGCCTATCTAGTCTGCCCTTCCATATCAACTGCAATAGTCCTTTTTTATGTTTAGAGATCCTCTGTGTTGCTTTTTTGAATTCAGATGCTGTCCTTGTGTCCATCACCTCCACTGGGCTAAAAACAGGGTTTGAACCCACAATTAGAAGCCCAGTACCATATCCATTAGGCCATGGCTTAAAACAGGCATGTCCAACTTCGAACAGGTCATGATCTACTTTTTCCGGCCAAAAGTGCTGGTGATCTACCACCATGAAAATTAAGTTTCAAATTAGTTTCAAATTAAATTTTAACCCAATAAAGTTGGAGGATCCCCCCCCCCCCATCTTAATGAACCTTCTGTCATTTACTTTGATGTGATCAGCTGTTAAGCAAATTAAGCAAAAACAAAACAGAGAGACGAAGATCCAGTAAGAACTGCGAGGGGAAAAGGAAAGCACATTTTTTCTTAAAGTTTTATTGAGTAATAATTTCTTTAACTGTCTTAATAACTTTCTTTAACTTTTATTGAGTTAATTTGTGTTAAATTTAGGTCGAGTATTGATCCAGGCTGATCTTGCACAATCTTTAATATTTCGCTCTTGCTCATTAGTGAGAAGTCTGAGCCTGCATTTCATCCACCAGCTTTTTGAAGCTGGGTAAATATTGCGTGAGGGCCAGTCTCAGGGAATCCTGGAGATGTTCATTTGTCATGTTGGAACGTTGTGTACTCTGACATTTTCAGATGGGAAAACACAGATTCACACAAATAAGTTGAACAGAAACAGGAGTGTACAGCTTCACTGCATCTTCTCAAGTTGGGAAATTTGTCTCTAGGCACTAGCTTCCAAAACGATTCTTGCTCAGCATGGGTCTTGAGAAAAATGTTATTTTTAAGGGTTAATATTTCGTTTTCAAGAGATGGCTTGTTCAATGAGCAGCTGCAGTTTCTTTAATGTCCACATCTACTTTGAATGGGTATGACAAGTACTCCACAACTGTTCCAGTTTTGTGGAAGTCACAGAATCTATTTTCAAATTCCTGGATAACAGAACAGATTTCTGTCACATACTTCTCGTTCTGAAAAAAAAAATCTGGATATTGTCCCAGATGGTCCTGCATATTAGGAAAATGATCAAAAGTGTTGTTTGCAAGGTCAGTCATCATTAGCTCAAATTTGCTCTTGTAGGATGAAACTGTACTCATCATCTCGCCAGTGCATTTGTTTTTACCTTGTAGTTCAAGGTTCATATCACTTAGTTTGCCTGTAAAATCAGTGAGAAATGCCAGATCACATAACCACTTCTCATCTTCCAACTCTGATTGGTCATCTCCCCTCTCCTTCAAAATACTTCTTATTTCATTCAGCAAATCACAAAATCTTTGCAGAAATTTGTGCCTACTTAGCCACCTTACATCTGTGTGTAAAATGATTTCCGCTGCCCCTTCATCAAGAGTAAGATGACAAGCCATCTTTGAAGTGATCTTCCATTAACTGAATTTACAATTTTGAAAGTGATGTCCATGACAGACTTTGTATTGAGTCTCTTGCTTGCCAAAACTTGCTGGTGAATGATGCAGTGGTAAGAAAGGAAATCTGGGAAGTCGTCATGCTGTCTACAGAGGGCTATGAAACCGTTAACCTCACCTGTCATTGCTCTTGCTCCATCAGTAGTGATGGAAACAAGTCTATGCAATGGAAGATTACACTTTGTCACAAAAAAATGGAAAGAACTGAATATTTCCTGACGGGTAGTTCTCCCTTTTAAAGAAATCATTCCAAGTAGTTCTTCTTTAACATTGAAGTCTTCAAAAACCATCTGGATAAAGACTAGTAACTGGACTATGTCTCTTATGTCTGCAGATTCATCCAGTTGGAGTGAGAAAGTAACACAATTTGAAACATCCTCCAACAATTGTTCAGTTGTGTCTCCACACATCTTTTCTATTCACCGCACAACGATGTTTCTTGACAATTGTACATCTTGAATAGCAGCTATGATCTCTTTCTTATTTTTAAATCCTTCAAAAAGATTGTCAGCTGCTTCAAGAAAACAATCTTTTACAAATTCCCCTTCCGTGAAAGGTTTGCATTTCTTTGCGATCAGGTTGTTGACCTTGAAGGATGCTATGGTTGCATTGACCGAATGTGACCTTGGCTTCGCCATCAACTGTTGCTGAGTAGCCAATTTCAATTTAAGTTCTTTGAGCTTGTAAAAGGGGGTGCTTGTTATGAAGGTACCACCATCTTGGCAAGTATGTAAACCGCACTGATGCAGAATAGCGCGGTATATAAGAGAATGTAATAAAAAATATAAATAAATAATAAATAACTATCTTGCAAAGGATTTTGGTTATTGAAGTCCATTCACATAAAGCTTGCCTTTTAAAATACATGAAAACTCTTGTAGTTGGTCGAGTGTAAGGCAAAATTAGAGTTTATTTATGGGGTGATCATTCCACACACAGATATGCTTGGTAACACCATCTGGATAACTTCTCCAGGGTTTATTCATTAAATAAGGCAACTGAAACAACTTATACAAAATAAGTATAAAAGTCCTTTATGGAACAGAAAGGCTTCTTTCAGCCACTGCTAATAAACTGCTTAGCAGTGCTGGGGGAAAAACAAATCAAAAAGGAAAACTTCTTTATACAAAAACATAGCTCTCTTTCTCCATACAGAAAAGAACTTTTAAACCCCACGTGTGCATGGCTTGTGCTGGGCTCTCCTCCACCAACAGGTGACAATTAACTGCAATCAGTAGCCTGATTTCAGCACACGTGCAAACTTTCCAACAAAGCTTTTTCTTTTCAACAAAACTTTATAGGAAGCCAACATTTAGAATGTTTCCTTTTGATGTTTTCTCTTAGATTTAGGATTTTCCTAAAATAACAACCTACTCAAAGAACAGTCCATATAATTATCCTCTGCATCAGATATTAAACCTTGCTCTTGAGAGGGGGAGTGGTCTATTCAAGATGGCGGCAGTGGAAATCTAACCGGCGACGATGCCTAAGAGGAAGGGTAAAGCTAAAGCTCCTCCCGCGGAGCCTTTACCTGTTGCTGAAGGGCCCATGGACCGCTTTGTCCGGTTATCCAAGGAGCAGATGTCGGGGATTCGAGAGAGCTTGGAGACGCCGAAATCTTCCAGTTTGGCTTTCTCCGCTCTGGACACCACGCTCTCCCCGGACGGACGTTCTCCCCCGGAACCTCCCAGACCTCTTGCTGCCCAGTCGCTGAGTGCGGACGTCCCGCGGCCTGATCAGGAAGTGGTGTCGTCCTCTGAGCGGGGCTCGCTGCTGGTGAGTGCTCGACGTCAAGTGGAGAATATGCAGGCTCCTGGTCCTCCGGAGTTGTCTTCTTCGCCTGCAACCGGGGGCATAGTCACAGCTGTGGAGGCACATGAAGTTTCGCTGGCTAAATCTCATGTAGTTTCATCTACACCCTCTTTTGCTGCTTTTGGGTTGCCTCGTCCTGCGTCGGTCACCCTCGACAGTATTTGGGATGCTATATCCAACCTTTCCACTATGGTTGCAACACAATTCACTGTACTTTCAGACCGCGTTGCTGTTAATGAAGCGGTGTGTTGCTCAATTCCATCCGCCTTGGAAGGGATCATTTCGAAGCAGGCTTCCTCGGACCAGCAGGTCGGTGCTGTTAAGACTTTAGCTGATTCTTTAGTCAAAGATAATACAATATTGCATGCTAAAATAGAGTCTCTAGAGAATGCTGCTCGTATTTCAAACATTCGTTTGTTACATTTCCCTGTTATTCTTGGGATTGCACCGCTGGAAACATTTAAAAAATACCTTCAAGAGGTTTTGTTGGTCCCTCCGGATCTGATTCCTCCTGTTTCCAAGATTTATTATCTCCCTTTGGGGAAAAGGGAACGGAAAGTTTCTGAAGGGACCTTGGACATGGATTTTCTCAACGTCTCAGCACTTTTGTCGACCCCTAAGGAAGAGGACTTAGCTGTTTCCACTTTGCTTGTCACATTGGCTCTTTCTTCTGATCGTGAATGGCTATTGAAGCTTTTCTATAAGAAACGTTCTGTTTTGTTTTACGGTAAAAAGGTGTTACTGTTCCCAGATGTTGCCCGGGAGACTCAGAAACGGAGAAAGGCTTTTCTTCTGTTAAAACCTGGGGTGCTTTCTATTGGTGCCACGTTTGTCCTTCGCTTCCCTTGTAAGTGCTTAATTACCTACAAAACGCAGAAGTATGTATTCTTTTCTCCTTCTGATCTTTCTGCTTTTTTGAATTCTCATTTGTTAGTTGCTTCTACTTCTGAAACCTGAGTCCGTCGAAGTTTTGTAGCCCTTGGAGCGCTGCCCTCACTTGTATTTTCTTGTTTAATATTATTCCTCTAAAATGTTTGTGAATATCGCTTCCCCCAAGTTTTGAGGACTAATTATGATCCTTGCATTTTTTACTTTCTTGTATTAATTGTTTCTTTGCTTATTACTGCAAGTATTGTTGTAAGATAATTTAAAACAAGAAAACAAAAAAAAACCTTGCTCTTGAAATTGCATAGATTCAGTTTCTCCGTCTGGCTCAGAGGGCTTTAGGAATTGACCTCTATACGAAGAGAAACTGTTTCCCTGCTGTTTGCATTGCTCAAAGCTAGAGAAACGTTCACAGTTCCTACCTGAATCCAGGCAAGCGTCAGGCTGCTTCTTCTGGTATTCTGACCAGTATGCAATAGAGCTTCTGTGTCCTGTCCTCCAGTTGGTATCTCTGGACCTCAGGATCTTTTCTCCAGATGTCCTCCAAGAGGTATTTGGGCTCCTTTCCTCCTTAGCTGCAACAGACCTCTTCCTAGGTGTTGCTTGAGGGTCCCTGGCTGTGGATCTACAGACCTCTGGCTTTCTCCAGTCCTCTGATGGATCTTTCCCCCAGGTATCTCTCCAGGCATAGGTACTTCCCTGAGCTCCTCTCTTGGACCGTCTGCTTCCTTGTCCTTGTTCCTTCAGGTTCCGGTTGTTCTTCCTTCTGTTCTTCTGATTCCCCTTCTCTGTCTCCTTCTCCATCTCTGCCTGTCTTCCTGAAGATTCCCCTCCTTAGATTGCAACTCCTCCCTTGCACTCTTCAGGTGTTGTCGATTAAGCATTCTCCTAGGGGCTGTTTGATTAGGGATGACATAATGCTTTCTCTGATTAGACTCATGCTTTTCCACTCTAGCTCCCCTAGGGACTTTCTGCATACTAGTGCATTCTGGAACATGCAGTCTTTTAGGGAAACAAGCTGTCTTATTTCTATAACCTGCCAGCACAGGTCCCTTAATCAGAGTAAACTCTCCTCTTTTGTCATTACTCCCTGAGCTTTGATAAGCTTCCTTATCACAAGCTTCAGTTTACGAATTTCACTTTTGGGTGAAAAATCATCATCAAACTTATTGCTATGCAGTGCCTTATAATGACATTCCAGATTACCCTTTTTGGGCAAGGATACTGGGCATTACAAATTAGGCAACAACACTTGTCTTTCACCATGATGAAGAAGTAGTCCATTTCCCATTCATCATGAAAGTGGTAGGTTTTGCTCTTCTTTGGAACACTCATCTTCGTTATACTGGGGTGGCTGGATGTAAGAAGGCCAAATCTGCTAAGTTAGTATAAACACTGGCTGAATCTAGTCCAAAACTGTCACTGTCCCAGTCCCAAAGTATTAAAGATCAACAGGAACTGAAGACCTCTGGATGATGTGCAATACAAGGACTGGAGATGCCAAAACCACACATGCAGTTCTAAAAGTAAAAATAAGAATTCATCATACTGGCACCAATAATCAAATACCACCAAACAATCATCAAAAAAACTCAAACACCTGTCCAGCAAACCAGATAAAATCAAATACCGCCAAACAAGTTCAAATACCACCACACCCGATTTAATAAATTCTGCACACAGTGTAGAATCAATGCAAAGGCAAGGTGAAATAAAATTGCAGTGTAGAATCAATGCAAAGACTAGGCAAACTAAAATTGCAAAGGCAAGCAAAAGTCACAGTGGTTTGAACCAATTCGAAGGCAAGGCATAGGCAAGTTAGAACAAAATTGGAAAAGCCCACCAAAATCACCAAATTCTTGACACTTTGTTGTGTCTTCCCGAAAACGTTTAATGAAAGCAAACTATAAAGTGACCAATGGCCAGCACACGACACAACTAATACGGTAAGTATATTCAGGTAAAGCCCGGGTGAATGGATATCACCCAGTATATAACACACTTCTAAGGGGTGTTGGGGCGGGGGCAGGAATGAGTGATTCTGAGAGGCAGGAGACCAGGTATGACGCTGGGACTGTGGCATCTCGTCACGGGGCGTGGGTGGCGGCCCCCTAGGGAACCCACAAACTATTGGCACGAAAACAACAAGCACCCCCAATACATCCACAGGCAAGATTCCCGCAGGCAGGGAAAAAAGACAGGCAAAGGATCAGCAGCAGTGGCCAGCCCTCGGCAGACAACCTGGAGGATCAGGACCTTGTTCAATAAAACACATCCAAACATGCCTAGGGCCATCCCTGGGCAGTGGCAGCAGCAGGCCTCTGAGACTGGAAACCTCCCCCCCCCCCCCCACAGGCCCGTGCATCATTCTGCTCCTGCGCATGGGCCAGCCAGTCCTGCCCCTTGACAAAACATCAGAGGGGGGGGGGCGAGACTGGCCAGGTAGTGCACAGGAGTGGAATGAAGAGCCGACCTGAGCTGTTTTTTTTTCAGTTTTAATTTCAGGGCTGCTGCCGCCACCGAAATAGGAAAAGTGACAGCGGAAACAGCAAGCAGGAAATGCTGCCGAATTCGTGATCTTCCAGGATTTTTTTTTTTGGGCAGCATGAGGTGGCCACCAGTGGCCTGATCTTGGGGCATTTTTTTGCCACCCCAAAAAATCTGCAGCCTGAGGCCGCCTCACCTTGCCTAATACTAGAACCACCCCTGGTTATGTGAACTTACATCAAGAGCCATATTGCCACTGAGCATATGGCAGTTGCCCTAGCACAATGGTAATGTCTCTCCATGCCCACACTCTACTCCTTCCCTGCCTCATCCTACAATGGCCAATTACCATTTTTCTAAAGTACCACAAGTAGTGTGTGGCTAACGCGCTGTTAGCATGTGATTATACAATGGCAGGGAAGTACTTTCCTATAACACTGCACTCTTCTCAGCTCTGGATGTGCTTGCTCCTCCCATGCCACGTCCAGTGAGATGCACTGTACCTCATCCCTGGCTGTCTTCAACAACCCGCTACCAACCCGCTCAACTGAGCACATTTGTCTCAAATCCTATACTCTTGCAGACTTCCTTCATTTCAGATTCCTACTAGCCTCTTTTCAAACAGCCATAGCACTTGCCAAGCAAGATTATGTCCATCTGACATGTCTCTGACCTTCACCATCTCTAAGGTGCCTCCATCTTTGACCCCTCCTTCCTTTCTACCCAGATTTTGGCTATTTCCAGGACAAAGTCCAGAAGATTACTCTTGAATTCATCATGGAGTCATCTCTATCTCCCCTTCCCCCTCTTCACTCACCAAATCCTTCCCTCAATCTCTGTCACCCTTTCTTCCTTTTCTAAGATTACTGAGGAGGAAACCACACATCCCCTTTCTTCCTCCAAACTCACTACCTGCTCCTCTGATCCTATTTCTACCCATCTACTAAACTCCATCTCCTCCGCTGTCATTCCTTCCATTTGTCATATCCTCACCCCATTGTTTTCCAATGCAACTGTTCCTTCAGCCTTCAAGCATGCTGTGGTTACACCTCTCCCCAAGAAACCCTCACTATACCCTACTTGCCCTTCTAATTATTGAAACAAAACTCCTGGTCACTTCTCTGAGTGATTACTCCACAGTAATGCAAACTATACAATTTGCTCAAAATATCTCATGAACTGAGTATTATCTTGCATTGTCATATAGGGTTCAACATACCAAGGTCTCAGACAACTCATAGCACTACTCATCCGGACATATTTAGTGTCCTATTTGTGTGCTTTTTAACATCAATGACCTTTTACAGAATTTAACATTATTTTATAAATTTTATAAATTTTCCATCAAAACGTAACACCGGAACTGCACAGGGAGTACTTAACTCACTACGATTCTGTTTTTTTTTTTTTAAAAACTCCCCTTCAACTGTTCCTGTGCTGGATCCTGATCCCAACGCCACTTATCAGGCGCCCTCGCGTTTCACTAAAATCAGGTTCATCAGGGGATCTTCTCTCCGTACTTATATTCTAAAAAAGAAGAAGAACCACACCAACAACTGCCTTATTACTAGATGTTTATATAGAAAATTATTTCATAATACAGCCTACCATCCACCTACCTCAAAGATGATGCTACACACGTATTCACCAACAGGGATTCCAGGCCATCACACAAAGGGAACATTTCCATAACATCCGCCCTGGGGAAAAATGCCGTGCATGCGGGTTACTAACCTCCATCCCCAATTTAAAGTCCGGCCTGCCCATTCCCGTCAAACAACTCCTAACTCCTCCCATTACATCAGTGTCCCACTATACGGACACTACACCTCACTAAAATCTCTAGGAGTGTGACAATACTGCCACTCAACCATTCTCAAAACCAAAATAATTATTCCAACCCCTTTAGTATGCACTAAATCACAGATTCCCCTATCACGTCACCATTGCTTAATTAGAGACAAGCTGACCACTCTATGTTCACATTCAGACCCATAGGTGTAACCGAGTCAAGCTTAAAAATCCATCTCTGCTCCCTAATAATCAGCGTTTGCTCTTGTGATTTACCGGACGTAGCTACTGTTACTTGATCTACACACCAACATCGTAGTTGTTCAAAGGTGTGACCCATAGACATACAATGCTGTACCAAAGGAGCCTCTATTTTCCCACTTTTCAATCTGCTTCTAATTATTGACCCATATCCCCCTCCGCCCTTATTTCTAAATTACTTGAACGTGCAGTTCACTGCTGTTGTCTTCACCTTCTCTCCTCTCGTGCCCTTCTGGAAACATTATAATCTGGCTTTTGTCCTCTACATTCTACTGAAACTGCTCTTGCCAAAGTCTCAAGTGACTTATTCCTAGCCAAATTAAAGAGCCTTTACTTGATTATCATCCTTCTTGTCCTTTCTGCTGCTTTTGACACTGTTGATCACTACCTTCTCCTCGATATCCTCGATATGGTTTTAAGGGCTGTTTGTCCTGCTTCACTTATCTCTCCTACTGCACTTTTAGTTTATGTTCTGGTGGATCCTCCTCTACTGCTGTCCTGCTGTCAGTTGGTGCACCCCAAGAATCTGTCTTAGAACCTCTCCTTTTCTCTCTCTATACCCAGTCCCTTGTTGCACTCATCTCCTCCCATCATTTCCAGTACCATCTTTATGCTGCTGACTCTCAGGTTTATCTTTCTATACCTGAAATCTCTCCAAGAATCCAGGTCCATATCGCTGCCTGCCTATCTGACATTGCTACCTAGATGTTCTGCCACATCTGAAATTGAATATGGCCAAAACTGAGCTTCTCATCTTTTCCCCTAAACCCACTTCCCCCTTTGTCTTTTCTATATTTCTATGGATAACACTCTACTCCTCCCGGTTTCCTTATCCCACAAACTTGGGGTCATTTTTTGACACCTCCCTCTCCTTCTCCACAAACATCCACCTGATACTGTAGCTAAAACCTGTCATTTCTTTCTCTGTAATATCAGCAAAATTTGAAACATAGAAACATAGAAACATGATGACAGAAAAAGACCACAAGGCCCATCTAGTCTGTCCTTCCATAACAACAACTACAACAGTCCACTTTTTACCTTTAGAGATCCTCTATGTTGGTCCCATGCTTTTTTGAATTCAGTTACTGTCCTCATCTCTACCACCTCCACTGGGAGACTATTCCACGGATCCACTACTCTTTCCGTAAAGAAATATTTCCGCATATCACTCCTGAATCTATCTCCCTTCACCCTCATCCCATGTCCCCTCGTCGCAGAACTTGCTTTCAATTGAAAGAGGCTCTCTCCCTGAACATTTATGCCACGGAGGTATTTAAACATCTCAATCATATCACCTCTATCCCGCCTTTCCTCTAAGGTGTACATATTAAGATCCTTAAGTCTGTCCTCATATGCTTTATAATGAAGACTACTAATCATCTTAGCAGCAACCCTCTGCACCGACTCCATCCTGTTCACATCCTTTTGAAGGTGCGGTCTCCAGAATTGCACACCATACTCCAAATGAGGTCGCACCAAAGACTTATACAGAGGCATTATCACCTCCTTTTTTCTGCTAGCCATTCCTCTCCGTATGCACCCAAGCATCCTTCTAGCTTTTGCCGTCGCCTTTTCTACCTGTTTAGCTACTTTAAGATCATCGGACACAACTACGCCTAGGTCCCGCTCTTCTTTAGTGGACAAAAGTACTTCACCTCCTATGCTGTATTGCTCCCTTGGATTGCTGCAGCCCAAATGCATGACCTTACATTTTTTAACATTAAATCCCAGCTGCCAAATTCTAGACCATTCTTCAAGCTTTGTGCCTTCCTTTCTGAACATACTACTAAAATCCTTATCCACTTTTTAATTAGTACCCATCTAGATTATTGCAACCTCCTCCTTACTAGTCTCCCTCTGAATCATCTCTCTCCCCTTCAATCTGTTCAAAATTCAGCTGTACAGCTAATCTTCCACCAGTCTTGCTATACTCATACAACCCTTCTTCTCAAGTCGCTTCACTGGCTCCCTATCCATTTCTGTATCCAGTTCAAACTCCTCCTGCTGACCTATAAGTGAATTGATTCTGCTGCTCCTCACTATCTTTCCTCTCTTATCTCTCCCTACACCCCTCCTCAGGAACTCTGCTCTTCTGGCAGATCTCTTCTACCTGCACCCTTCTCTTCTACTGCCAGCTCCAGACTTCAATCTTTCCACCTTGCTGCTCCTTATGCCTGGAACAAACTGCCTGAGTCAATACGTCAGGCTCCATCTCTGGCCCTTTTCAAAACCAGGCTAAAAATCCATCTCTTCCTGGCTGCTTTTGGATCCTGATCTGCTTAGTCTCCTGCTCTCCAACTATGCATTGCCTTGCCATTCCCCTAGACATATCCTAGTCCCCAGTTATTGCAGGGAGTGTCTCTTACATGTCTCTGTACAGCATTGTGTATGCACTGTATATGTTTTGTAGTGCTATACAAATGATTATTATTAGTAGCGCTAACTCTGTCAGTAATATGGTTGTTGCGAACAGTCAATGCACATGTGCACTGTGATGGTGCATGCTAGGTGTGCCCTGTACTAGCGTTCTAGCAATGCAATGTTATGGCAGTACGTGACCTGGAAAATGACCTTGTTTTTGAAATTCTGAGGACTGTTTATTACTTGTTACTGCAGTTAGCGTGAGGCCATGCAGTTAAAATCCTGTGCTAAATGTTAGCATGTGAAGGGGCACAATTGGGTGTGTTGGGATGATGTGCATCTCATTAACTGTAAGTGCACCTGCATTAGATGTGCTGGCTGGTTAGTATGGTGAACTGCATCTCCCTACAGTAACTGCAGTGGTACATGCCGACATGCCCTCAACAGACTGGGTAAGTCTACACCACCTCCAGTGCTAATTTTGAGGGCTTACCATGTGCTTATTTAGTGCATTTTAGTAAACGTGCACCTCAGTGCACTTCAGCGCAAAGTTGTACAGGTTTTTATTCTGGAAAGGGGAAAAGAAGTTGGGCATCTTCATGCATGAGTCTGCTCTCTGTGTTTCCTTGGTACAACAAGGTAAACAAAGCCTTAAAAAAAGAAAATTGGACAAGTTCTGCTTCTTATTAATATGGTGAACTGAAAATATTCACCAGATATTTCCTGGCACCTAATAGAGGAAAGAATCTACGTTCTAAAATGTGCTAACATTTGTTCTAAATTATCTTGTGCAAATTTTAAACAGATAAATTGCCATTTTAATTTTGTAATGTGCAGTGTCTGTCAAATTTGGAAGGTTTCACAGTCATTTAATGTACTAGTATGCAGAGCATGTTACTTCAACTATGTGGAATTGCTTAATCTGCCAATCAACCAAATGTGCGAGCTGTGTCTGCTCTGAAATTGCAGCTAATGACAAAGACGGCACACTCTAGGTCATGGGCTTTCTAGGCACAATCCTTCTTTCTGCTTAATGAACATGTTTCAATTTTTTCGTTAAATACAATTCATTTGTACATCTTTTTTGAAATATATGCCTTTCTGGAAAATGACCAGCAATCAGGTATGCTTTTTTTCATTGACTAGAGATGTATAAAATCATGAGCAGCAAAAGCACATGGCAAAAACAAGGCACTTGGCCTCTCTGAAATATAACCACAGAAAATCTGCACTTTCACAGATATTTGCACATTGGAAGCTAATAAGATCAGTTTTAACCAAATGGGCAAACCGTTTAGTTTTGTTTTTATTTCTTAAGTTTGTAAAAAACATAGTAGGGGATATTCGAAGGCATTTAGGTGGTTTGCAACCTGAAAATTGCCTAAATGCTGCTCACATTGTTAGTGCCGCTGAATATGCCCGGTTTGAGCCACTAAATGTTCCAATACTAGCCAGCCAGCATCAGGGCATTCTGGGGGTGGCCCCCAAGGATAACTGGTAAGCGGTTATATTCAGTAGCTAGCCAGTTTTCCTGAATATCTGGTTTTTATTTGAAATGGTTGTAGCTAGCCACTTTCACAGCACCGGCCACCACCGCTGGATGTCTCCTCCATCGAATTCTTCGATAGTGCCATCTTTCACCTTCTTCATGGAAATACCTTCCCTGAAGTCTAGGGTCAGTGCCTTTGCAAATGTTTAAATGTGGAAAAATCTTGCCAAAGGTTTGTGCAAAATAAAACCTTTCACTTGTTTTGTTTGCCAAGGTATAGCCTTTTCTTTTCGTGGCCAGTGTAGACTGAACTATTGTCTGTAGAAGTCTATGATCAGCCAGTTTAATCTGTTTATACTTATGTTGAGAGCCAGAGCTGAAAACGAATTGTTTATGTATAATGCACACTTGGAACTAAGGTGACAGAGTCATTTTGAACTGCCATGCTTAAAACAGTATTAATAGGTCCATCCTACATATCATTAAAATCAGTTTTCTTCCAGAAACACAAGAACTAAGTTTAATATTAGTATCATTTACTTTTCTTAAAAAAAAACCCTCTTATGACCAGCAAAACAAATCCCTTGAGGAAGAGCAGATTAACCTCTCCCCCCACATCTCCTCCGGGCCTAGTTCAGTTTTCTTCTTTGTGCTGGGTCTTTCCTCCTTTGTAAAACATGATCAGCAGTCTATGTTTTGATGCCTGTAGGGAAGAGATTAAGTTCTCTTCAGCTGGTTGTCTCGGGGTGTGTCTTTAAAACATTTTGGCTAGCAGATGGTGACTAAGCAACAGGTGCACTCAGATCTCTGCGCCAAGCTTTTGTACATCTGCTAGACACACAAATAGTACAGGACTCCCCCCTCCTCCACCAGCTGGGACATTTACTGTTACCAAGAAAGGCAGGAGACAAGGTGGTGAGGGATTAGGGCTGGCGACCTTCAACTATTAACCTTTTTAAATTTTATTCTGTAAGAGTTAAGCATGACAAGAATGCTTTGATCCGAGCATAATATGGTGAAAAATGAATAAAACTACAAGGAGATTAGCTCTCACAGGAAATCGTAGGAAGCTTCTCAAATACAGTACAGAAAAGGTTTACAGCGAGTATCAGGTTCTATCACCAGCTACAGTACTAGCAACAGCAATTTTAACAAGCCCATTAATGTATGTGACTAATACTTCAAGACTTATAGGCATGAACTATTATCAGTTTGATAAACATATATATATATATACAACCCCTCTTTCCTTATACATGTCCTGCATCTCTTTCCTATCCAACACTGTAGTTCCTTTCTCTTTCGGCGTTAGCCACGTCTCTAATTAAATTTGTATATTGTACACCGTCCTGGTGTTGAAGGGCAGTTTATCAAGTAATGAAAGAAACATAAATAATAAACAATAAGTATGTTCCATTTGTATACAGATAAAATCATTACAGTAAATGCTTGTATATGCAAAAGGATGTCTTTAAATAAGAATTCATTTTTATTCTTAACGTATACACTGGGACGAGAATGTCAGATGTGGGAAAAAGTATTGGATAATCTCTGGTAATTTATGTTATACGTTCAGGGTCTAAGCTTACCTTAGTTTATGGTATAAGTCTATTTTGTCCAACCAAGCCTTCGCCTGAACTCTGTGAAGAAGCTGGTCTCTTTGGTCCCGATATTGCAAGGCATTTACAGGTACACGGGTTGCAGAGCTGTACACTGTGTAAATGCCCCTAAGCGGGACATTCAGCAGCACTAGCATAGTTAGTGCCACTGAATATACCCGAGTAACGCCGCTATATTCCCCTCAATGGAGAAAGTTAGGCACAGCAAAAACTGTCCTTACTTTTGCCGCCGAAGCTAAGTGGGCAGTGGCTGAATATCGCTGCTGCCTGGTTAGCTTGTGCGCCATGTGCGGCAAACCCAGATATTCAATGCTGCTAGCCGGATATGGTCCCGCACTGACTATCCAGGTTAACTCTACTGCGGCGACGGCTAGTCACCGTCGCTGAATATCACTGCTGCCTGGTTAGCTTGTGCGCCGTGTGTGGCAAACCCGGATATTCAATGTTGCTAGCCGGATATGGTCCCGCACTGACTATCCAGGTTAACTCTTCTGCGGCGACGGCTAGCCACTGTCGCTGAATATCGCTGCTGCCTGGTTAGCTTGTGCGCCGTGTGTAGCAAACCCAGATATTCAATGCTGCTAGCCGGATATGGTCCCGCACTGAATATCCAGGTTAACTCTTCTGCGGCGACGGCTAGCCACCGTCGCTGAATATCGCTGCTGCCTGGTTAGCTTGTGCGCTGTGTGTGGCAAACCCGGATATTCAATGCTGCTAGCCGGATATGGTCCCGCACTGACTATCCAGGTTAACTCTTCTGCGGTGACGGCTAGTCACCATCGCTGAATATCACTGCTGCCTGGTTAGCTTGTGTGCCGTGTGTGGCAAACCCAGATATTCAATGCTGCTAGCCGGATATGGTCCCGCACTGAATATCCAGGTTAGCTCTTCTGCGGCGACGGCTAGCCACCGTCGCTGAATATCAGGTTCTTCATTCCTTAAGGCCCTT
Organism: Ichthyophis bannanicus; assembly: GCA_033557465.1. NCBI lineage: Eukaryota > Metazoa > Chordata > Amphibia > Gymnophiona > Ichthyophiidae > Ichthyophis > Ichthyophis bannanicus. The sequence continues at coordinate 1,626,041,500 of CM066031.1, read as the reverse complement.
ACGTCTGCTCCCTAATCACTTAGCAAAGTTTCCCTCCCCTATATTTGTATGCTATATAACCCGTTCTCTCATACTAAGTGCTAGTTAATGACATTTTTTATGGGTTGCACTGCTTGGCATTCAGCTCTTTCTTCTCCCTTCTTATTATGTATTTGTTTCTCTAATTCACCTCTTTACGTGGATAAAGAAGTCTGAAGGCCGTGTTAGTCCACTTTAATACTGAAAGCTAATGTGAAGGGGTGTGGGTGACAGTTTCTCCTTCTCCCCACCACAGCATTGCGGAAAGCTACATAGTCTCGTGGAAACTGTTCAGTGTTAGGGTAGAAGCTGCCAGTTCAAAGATCAAAGAAGGAGAAGACAGATTCTGCAGAGCGGAAGGGAGGAGAACATCATACTTTTTGTCTATTCTTGATTATAGAGAGATGCTAAAATATTACTACTACTACTATTACTAGCTATCATTTGTATAGAGCTACTAGAAATATGCAGCATTTTGCACATACGTGTAAGAAATAGTCCCTGCTCCTCAGAGCTTACAATCTATTTACATAGTAGCATAGTAAATGACGGCAGATAAAGACCAATATGGTCCATCTAGTCTGCCCAGCAAGATGTCAAGAGTAGGTGCACCTGTTTCTCTGTGCAGGCCACCCCTCCCCATGTATTTGTTTAGGGGTGAACCCACCACTCCATGTAGGACACCCCTATTTGTTGAGACGTTAGATGGTTCAGAAGTTAGATGGTACCGTTTATTTTGTTTTTATCCTGTTGCTGTAAAGGGATCCATTGTGTTTGTCCCATGCCGTTTTGAATTCCGTCACCATGTTTGCCCCCACCACTTCCATCGGGAGGGCATTCCAAGCGTCCACCACTCTTTCAGTGAAAAAATATTTCCTGACATTGCCTTTCAATTTAACACCTTGCAGCTTCCAGTTATGCCCTCTAGTTTTACAGCTTCCCATGAGGGACTTGGCAATTTCTGTTAAGGGAGTGATTAAAAACATATAAGTATTAAACAGGAGAATAAGGGATATAGGATCTGAAAGTAGCCTTGAAAAGCTGTTTTTTTTCAGATGGGTCTCTTATTCAGCCTCTTTCACAGACGTTTTTTTTCTTAGCACACAGAGCATACATTACACCAGTGACTCTAGCAAAATGGGCCCCATAACAAGGCGGTAAATGTTGGTCCTGCTCTTCTTCCATTGATACCTTATCCCATAGTCTGTTTGATTGCCCCAACATTCATGTATATTGGCAACAGGTCTGGGCGAAAATCTCTCAATTTCCACATCTCAGTGAGCCACTCTCATATTGTATCATAATTTGCAGGTCCCTTGCAGGCTGGGTATCCTTAGACAAGGAGGACAGGCCGCTATTTTATCTACTACTTAGTAGTGCCTTAAAGGCCATACTCTCCCACTGGAAGAATTCCTTCGAACTTACCATGCAACAGTTGTGGAATATGGTGTGCCTGTGCTGTCAATATGAGGTTGCATATTTTTCCACCCAGACACATTCGACCAATGGCTGCCAGAAGTGGTGAGCCCTTGATGAACAAATCTCCTGGGTGGCCTAAAGTGCCCAGCAAATATAGATCGTCCAGCATTAGGTCTGCCATATATCTTTCTACAAAGCCAGGGGTGGGGGGCATGATTGATGTTGTGTTTTGATGTTTTGGCTATATTATGGTTATATGGTTCATATAAAAAACTAGATAAAGGCTTTAAAGAAAAAAGAAAACATGGATTTTTAACCTGCATTGAATAGGACTAGAGAAGGAGCCTGGTGTACCAACTCAAAAAGTCTATTCCAAACATATGGCAATAGCAAAGAGAAAAGAGGTGTTTGAAATTCTTGTTTATGATTCTCCTATTTGATGTAGATTAATGGGTTTAGGAATGTTTTGCAATGAGCCTGATTTGTTGTGTCCATCTTATCTTTATTCCTGATGTTTATGTAAAGGTTTATTTTTGTAAATTTTAAAAGCAAATAAAAAAAATAAAATGGCATGCTAATATTGTCTGTGCCCAATGCAAAGAAACAAATACAGGATTTGTAACCAGCTTTAGCACCAATATCTCTACACCTGGTTTTGAGGTGGCTTAAACATCCAGCATGTACCCCTGAAGCATTTTGATGACATTGGGGGCTTTCCCTGTCTGTCCTTCTGGATTTGAGATAATGGTTGGTCAGGTGGGATGTTAAATCCATAGATGAAGTCACCTCCATCGCAGAATGTTATCTGGAGGCCCAAGCTGTTCCTACTAACCCTTTCCAAGTGAGGAAATCCAATCCCAAAGGAAGGGCAAGTGATTCAGGAACCTATGGGAGACAGAAGAACAAGCCCAAGGGGAGTTGGGCTGCTCTTATTGGTCAGGAAAAGATAATAGACAGAAAATGCTTCCACTGTGGGCAGCAGGGGCATGTTCAGAGACATTCTAGACAAAGAACAGGTCTGGTAGGCCACACTGACATTCCCCTCTTTCCCCTTCATGATAACTATCGAAGTGGAAGGTACACCCATGCAGGCTCTTCTAGACTCAGGTGCTAACCAATCTATGATGTCCAAATCCTTGTGGGAAAAGCTGGGCCTAGCCAAGGCTGGGAGGTCAGAGAACTAAAAAGGCCATGTTAGGATTAAGTGCATTTATGGCTCTATCACAACCTACCCCCTTTACCAGATATGAATACGATATCAAGGACATTGGCATTGGTTAGATGTGGCCATCTTACCCCACAATCCTTACTCCCTTATATTAGGTAGGGATTGGACTTATTTTTTATAAATGTTTGCAAGAGAAGAAAGGCTGAGTAAGCACTTGGGCACAGATACTCAAGGAAAAGCAGGCAGACAAGGGACAAGAAGCTTTGGAACTGGAGTTTTCTTATACAGGGGATGCCATAGAAGTCCCAGGTAGTACCTGGAAAAGCAGTAGGGACAAAAGAAGAGAAAGACAAAAAAGGGCTGAGAACCAGGGTAAGGTGTTTCTAGAAGGGCAAATACCCTGGATACTCTGGGATATGTTGGATAAATTTCCATTTTTTGCCCAAGAACAAAAAGCAGACCCCACCCTTGTATATGCATTTGGCCATGCCATGAGTCCAATGTAGAAGGGAAGCCCTAGGTTTGAGCTAAGAGAAGGACTGCTGTAAGCTTAGTGCAGAGATCCAACAGCAACTAGTGGTGCCTCCAGCGTTCAGACCCCTCCTGATTAGATTGGCCCATGACCACACTCTAGCAGGTCATAAAGGGTTAAATAATACTTTAGAGCAATTTTTGAATATATTTTATTGGCCTGGAGTATATAAGGAAGTAAAAGAATATTGCACAAGTTGTCCTCAGTGTCAACTTTGTCTCCCTTACTTTTCCATCCAAAGCCCTGCTGAAGCTGCTGTCTATCATAGAAGAACCCTTGGCCCATTTAGGTATGGATATAATGGGACCCCTAGAGAAGAGTAGGTATGGTTTTGTCTACATCTTGGTGATTGTAGACTATGTTACGTGGTTTTCTTGGGCTATACTTTTGTGAGCTGTCTCAGCCAGGGTCATCGCTTGGGGGTTAGTAAAATTGTTTTTGTATTTCCCCGCAAAGTCCTCATAGATCAGGGAACAAATTTCAAGTCCTATACCCTTAAACAGCTATGGGATGTTTTTGGTATTTGCCACATTACCACATCGGCCTATCATCCCCAAACCAATGGATCAGTAGAGAGGTATAATCAGACCCTAAAAAGCATGCTCAGGAAGGATTGAAAGGGGTATGGACTGATTGGGATCTATTACAGCCTTTTTTAGTATATGCCTCCCAGGAAAATATACAGGCTTCCTTAGGGGTGTTCCCTTTTGAATTAGTATATGGGTGTTTGCCTAGATGCATCCTGGATATAGCCTGGGAGCAATGGGTGAACCCAAATTGGGAACTTCAGGATACACTGACTTATCTTCATAATCTAAAAGACAAGCTAAGGAAAGTAAATGAAATGGCTCACAATAAATTACAAAGAAGTCAGGAACAGCAAAAGCAGTGTTATGATGTGAATACAAAGCTAAGGGAGCTGTAGGTAGGAGAAAAAGTGTTAGTTCTTATCCTGTCCACCCCCTATAAATGCCCTGCAAGATGGAGGGGGACTATGGTTGTTCAGTACCAAGTAGGACCTTCAGATTATGAGGTAGTGAATGAAAGAGGTAAGACACAAACATATCATATAAATGTGTTAAAGCCTTGGATAGAACGGGAGATGTGGGTGGCAGAGGTACATGTGGATCAAGAGGAGGATCTAGGACCCCAAATTGCTGAAATAAAGAAAGTAGTGGCACCCAAGATAAATCCAAATTTGATACCTAGTCAAGACAGAGAGGTTAAGGTGGTCCTGTGCCAGTTTGAAGATGTATTATCACCCCTTCCAGAGTGTACCCTATGGATCTCCCATGAAATTATTACACTCTGAGAGGAAGTGATCAGAGAGTCCACCTATAGGTTACCAGAAACTAAGACACGGGAGGTGATCAGACAGATTCAGGAGATGGAAAAATTAGACATTATTGAGAAGTCAAAAGGTCCCTGGAGTAGTCCTATTGTTCTATTTCCAAAATCAGATGGAACACAGAGATTTTGTATTGCTTTCTGCCAAATAAATGCAATGACATAATTTGATGCCTACTCCATGCTACTCATAGAAGACCTATTGGAAAGATTAGGGTCAGTCCAGTATTTGACCAAATTGGATCTGGAAAAGGGGTACTGGCAAGCCCCCTAACAATTGAATCAAAGCCAGTGGGCTTATATCAGTTCAGACAAATGCCCTTTGGACTCAGTGAGGCTGCTGCATCCTGCCAACATTTGGCTGACGCCCTTTTATGGGGGCACCAAGACTATGCCATGGCTTACATGGATGACATACTTATCTTTAGCAAGGAATGGGACACTGGAAATCTCTGCTGAGTTATTTATTTATTTATTTAACAAGTTTTGTATCCTGCTTTTTCCTTCAATCAAAGCGGTCAATACAGCACAAGTTACACAAAGGTAAGGGAAACATGCATCACATTATCAATACATCAAAGCATACGCAGGGAAATACAGTACATACCTTACATTATAATTAACTACACAAAACATACCAACAAATAGAACCAACACATGCATCAGCCGTTTCCTGGGTCCTCCATGGTCCTATGCATAAGGGCCACGCCAAAGGGCCCCTTGTTGTGCTTTGTTGTGTGATTGCCTTGCTTTCTACTCTGGCTTTAGCTTCTCTATGTTTCTGGGCAATTTTCAGAGTTTCTTCAATCATCCATTTTGGCCTTTTTTGCTTTTTCACTTTGTAGAGATTTCTCACTTTCTTTGAGCACAACTTTCTTGATGTTATCCCATAATTCTTCTGGAGCTCTAACATTTGCTTCAAAGGCAGCACATCAATTTTGCAGGCAGTCTTTAAATTCCAGTGGTATATTCTCAAGATCATATATTGCTACATTCATGAGTGGCTTGCTGCTTTTCAGCTTTAGCTTGAGTTTGCATACTAGTAGTTGGTGATCTGTACCACAGTTGGTTCCAGGTTTTGTCTTCATTGATGTGTTATTGAGCTTTTCCAACATTAACTTCCACAGAGATAGTCAATTTGATTTTTGCACATTTCATTCGTTGACATTCTTGTGTACAGTTGCTGCTTGTGTTTCTGGAAGAAGGTGTTTGAGATGAATAGATCGTTGGTCTTGCAGAATTCTATCAGTCTTTCTCCAGCTTCATTTATGTGGCCAAGTCCATATTTTCCAATCACTTTGCCTTCTTCTTTGTTGCCAACATTTGCATTCCAGTCACCCATGATTATCAAGATATCCTGTTTGCATGTTCTGCTAATTTTAGCTTTTAGCTTGCAGTTGTTGTTTGGGCACATGCCTGAATAATAGTTGTGTTGATGGGCATTCCCTGTAGACGAATAGAAATTAAGCATTTACTGATTACATTGTATTTCATTACAGTTGTTGCAAATTTCTTCTTAATTATAAATAAAACACCATTTCTTCTTTGTCTTTCATTTCCAGCATAGTAGACCATGTGCTCATCAGATGCAAAGTGCCCGATGCCAGTCCATTTCAGTTCATTGACATCCAACAGATTGAGTTGTACATGTTCCATTTCATTCTTGACCACCTCCAACTTCCCTTAGTTCATGCTTCATATTTTCCATATCCAAAATGTAAGACATCTTTGCAGCTTCTGGCTCTCATTTCATGTGCAGCTACAACAGCAGTCAGTTGTCCCAAGGGTTTTGATCATCAATGCTGGCTTTACTCTGAAAGGTTTTCACTCATACCCAGTAGCCAGTTGAGTGCCTTCCAACTTGGGGGTCTTATCTTCCAGCACTCTAGTGCGATTTGTTTTGTTGTGGATATCCATGGGGTTTTCATGGAAAGATACAGAAGAAGATTGCTAGGCTTTTCTTCTGCGCAGGTAATGCTAATGTTGTTGCCATTGTCACAGGAATGTGATCCTCCGCCACCAACACCATCCCAATCTGCTGCTGCCCAGATGGGTGGTTTATCTTTGTCTGACACCTCAACTGAGACCTGTCCTTCTTGGGAGACTCCTGCCAGTGCTTACATGACTGATAGCTTAGTTCTCAGCATCTTTGATACACACAAGCCCTCACAGCATGACAAGCTTCAAACCAAGTGAGAGCAACTTAGGTCCATATTTTAAATGATATTTGAATAAGCCCGGTCTCTTTATATTTTATGAACTGCAGAACATTTGTATGTTATAGCCAGTAATAAAATTACATAGATGTGATGTATTTAGGTTTTAGTAAAGCCTTTGACACCATTTTGCACAGGCGACTTATAAACAAATTGAGCACCCTAGGGATGAGCCCTAAAGGTACTGCTTGGGTTAGATACTGGTTGAGTGGGAGGTGACAAAGGGTACAGGTAAACAGAGTTCACTCTGAGGAGAAGGAGGTTATCAGTGGTGTTCCACAGGGATCTGTCCTTGGTCAGATTATTTTTAACATCTTTGTTAGTGATATTGCGGAAGGGCTGTCAGGTCAGGTTTGCCTCTTTGCAGATGATACCAAAATCTGCAATAGAGTAGACAGCCAGGAAGGTGAAGATAACATGAGGAGGGTTCTAGCTAAGCTTGAAGAATGGTCTAGAATTTGGCAGCTAAGATTTAATTTTAAAAAATGCAAGGCCATGCATTTGGGCTGCAGCAATCCAAGGGAGCAATATAGCATAGGGGGTGAATTACTTCTGTCCACAAGAGAAGAATGGGACCTAGGCGTGATTGTGTTTGATGATCTTAAAGTAGCTAAACAGGTAGAAAAGGCGACGGTGAAAGCTAGAAGGATGCTTGGATGCATAGGGAGAGGAATGGCCAGCAGAAGAAAGGAGGTGTTAGTGCCTCTGTATAGGTCTTTGGTGCGACCTCATTTGGAGTATTGTGTGCAATTCTGGAGACCACCTTCAAAAGGATATAAATAGGTTGGAGTCAGTATAGAGGGTGGCTACTAAAATGGTTAGTGGTCATCATTATAAAGCATATGAGGACAGACTTAAGGATCTTAATATGTATACTTTAGAGGAACGGCAGGATAGAGGTGATTGAGATGTTTAAATACCTCCGTGGCATAAATGCACGGGAGGAGAGCCTCTTTCAATTGAAAACACTCTGCTATGAAGGGACATAGGATGAGGGTGAAAGGGGAATATGCAAAAATATTTTTTTATGGAAAGTGTGGTAGATGCGTGGAATAGTCTCTCAGTGGAGGTGGTACAGATGATGACATTATGTGAATTCAAAAAAGCCTGGGACAAACACAGAGAATCTCTAAAGGGAAAAAGGGGACTGTTGTAGTGGTTGATATGGAAGGGCAGATTAGGTAGGCCATGTGGTCTTTTTCTGATGTCATGTTTCTATGCTAGCATTATGCATAATACACTTCTACAAGAACGATTATTTGGGGTCTGAAATTTTAATCTATATGCTGTAAATTTTCTATGCTGGTATTGTCGGCTTTTTTAATCCGATGTTTTCTTTTCTTTCGTGAATACTGGTGTGACAGAGACGAATAGCATTGTGTACCTTTTTTTTTAAATGTGAAGATTAAGATTATTTATGGCCTGTAAAAGTACTGTCACAAATTGGTGGCTGTTGACAGTCTGGTTTTGATTTGATGTTTATTTTTATTTTCAGTTGATTATTTTGTAACCTCTTTGCCCTCTTCTTCTCTTTACGGATGCTGCCTTCCTCATCTATGTTCACTATCCCCTCCCATTTGTATTGAGTGCTGTGATGGGGCCCGTATGGTAGAGCCCTTTTAAAACCCTAATTAGGCGGTCGCCTAGGGTTGTAGAAATTTACCCTGCTCTTGCTATGAAAAACAGAGTCTTGTGGTCAAGTGGTAAGGAAAAATAAGTATGGGTTTTATTCCCCTTCCCAAACGGACATTCTTTAAGGACAAAAACTTAAACACAGCAGTGCACAAAAATGGTAACAAAAACTTCTCTCCTTTGTTATCTTCACAAAGCAGTTTCCTTTAAAAAGGTCAACACAAAGAAGTGTGGTTATTCTTACAGCATACATTACAATCCATTGGTATGGCATCTGAAAGGTGGTTGTTATTCTCCCATACCATCCCTTCAGGCTCACTTCCCAAACCGTCTGAATCAGATTCCTCCTATGGGTAGGACTCTGGCACAACCTCTTGTGAGAGTTCACTAGCGCTTCCTGCAAAAGCTTCTTTAATCCCCAGGTTATATTTTCCTGGTCTGTGGAAAGCTCTCCACTGGTCCTCTTCACGAAGTGAGAGTTTAGGATATCTTTCCCTCACAGCATTATATTCAGGGCTACGCCCTTTGCAACAGTCATGGTATTTAAACCTCTCTTTAAAAGAAGAAGGTTCCCTTCTCTTTACCTCGGTGCTAGTCTTAGCTCTGGGGTTGTAGTGGCTTCTCTCCCCGGCTTCCCAGTCAGGCTGTGAGTTAAGAAACTCCGTGTCAGCCTCACAGTTGTTCTTTAGATTACAGCTACATCTGAAGCTCCCCTCTCTAGGTAAACTCCCTCTGGGCTGACCTGTGCTCCGTAACTGCAGATACCGGCCTCCTGAGCTGCTGGCCCCTCCTGGTTTCTCTCCAGGTCTGCTTCCTGTATCAAAGCATCTCCCAGCACTGCTCCTTCCAACCCTTCTCTCTCGAGCACTGTGTCTGCTGCCACTTCCTGGTTCCTGGATTGCAGCTTCCTTTCCCAGCACTCCTCTGCAGTTTCCTTTGCAGTTCTCCTGGCAGTTCTCCTGGCAGTTCTGCTGGCAGTTCTCCTGGCAGTTCTGCCTGCACTGACTAAAACTCTCCCTTATATGGTTCCCAGCCCTGCACGTAACGTGAGAACTAGGAGACAGGTGCTCTTGATGAGCTTTTGGCTTTTCTTGTACTAACAGCGTTTTCTGCTCAGCTGTTTTCCTATGCCTTGTATCTTTTCCTACAGCTGAATCAGAGGTAAGCTCTTCACTTTCCTGAACTTCCATATGCTCTATTTTATCCACTGCATCACATATCCCCCCTCTTAAGATATTCCGGGATGGGGAACTTCTGTGCCCACAGCTCAGAATCTTCCCTGGATATGTGACCTTCCTGCTATACCTACTGTCTGCTTCTTTACCTGTGACGGTTACTCTGGAATGGTTAATGGCTGCCGTTCTCTCGTACCATGGTTTTAGTATGTTTATGTAATATGTCTGAAGATGTCCCTTGTCGTTCTTCACAACATACGATACTGGACCCTTGCGGTCTACTACTACGTAAGGACCTTTCCACTGGGCCTCAAACTTTGGCCCTGGATCAGCGACCATTACAACCACTCTGTTGCCCACGGTTAGTTGCCGCGGCTTCTTACCTCTGTCGTAATACTTCTTTTGATTTTTCTGGCTATTCTGTAAGTGCTCATCTGCGACTCGTGACGCTCTCTGTAGGCGACTCCGGAGTCCAAAAAGAAACTGGGGAACCCCCATTCCCTCCCCTTCTGGCTCCACCCACTTGGCCCTTAAAATATCTAGGACCCCTCGCGGTGTCCGTCCGAACATTAGTTCGTAAGGGGACGCTCCTAAAGAAGTTTGAGTCCGCTCCCTACTGGCATATAGGGCGAATGGGAGCATAATATCCCAATCTGCCATCTGCCCCTCTAACCCTCTCCTTAGCAACTGTTTTAGAGTCTGATTAAAGCGTTCCACCAGACCATTCGCCTGTGGATGGTACGCAGATGTTTTTATATGGCGGATGCCAAAAGCATCCCACACTTGTGCTAAGTATTTTGAAACAAAATTGCTTCCTCTATCCATAAGCATTTCCCTCGGGAATCCCACCTCACAGAATAGTTTTACTAATTCTGAAGCTATAAACCTAGCCGATATATTCCTCAAAGGAATCGCCCAAGGAAACCTGGTAGCAACATCCATTATAACAAGGATGTAGTGAAATCTTCTAGGGGTTTTCATTAGTGGACCTACAATGTCCATCGCCATTCGGCGAACCGGCTCTGTTATGGTAGGAGTCTGGATCATAGGAACTCCTACGGGCTTAGCGGTGCTTACCCGCTGGCACGCCGGACAGGCCTCACAGAACCTCTTCGTCTCCCTAAACACTCCTGGCCAGTAAAAACGCTCGAGGATCTGGTCGAGTGTAGCCTGCACTCCTTTATGTCCCCCAATTGGGTGATCGTGAGCTAGTCTCATAACGACCGCCTTAAAAGTAGTGGGAACCACTAACTGTTTTCTAATTGCACCGTTATGAGGATTGCTGCTTTCCCTATATAAAATATCCTCCTCTAACAGGAATCTGGGAAGCACATCCCTACCTGCCTGTGCAAACTCAAAGGCATACTTCAATACTGGGTTTGCCTTCTGCTCCTTAGAAAAAGACGGGAACTTTTTCACCAGGTCAGCAGGTACCCACGGTAGCCCTTGTTCATCAGTTACCCCGGCTCTCAATTGAGCTCGATGATGACGTTCTTGGCGCTTTTCGCCTTTACTTTTCTTTTTAGTTTTTGAAGGAGCACTAATCAACTCTTCGTGCTGGGGAAGCTCACTTAGAGTTTCATCTAGCACCCTATCTTCCCCCCTTAAAGGCTCTTCTTCCTCTTCTATGGGATCTCCTTCCTGTTCTAAGGGAACGGGATTATCTTCTGGAATCTCACTAGGGGTCTCTAGGCCTTTCGCCTGGGACCTGGTGGAAACCAGTACTCCCTTTACACATGTACTTCCCTCTATACCCCTGTAAAAAGGTGACCAATCTCACCCTAGTACTATGTCATAAGGCAATTTGGGGATGATGGCTACTAAGATGCTTTCCTGGGTGCCTAAACCCTTAACCTTTACTTTATAAAGCGGATAACAGGTTGATGCCCCGTGTACACATTTTATCTTAGTTGTGCCCTCTTGCTGACTCGGGGAAAAATCCTTTTTGGCCTGTATGATCTTCGAGAACCTCCGGGAGATCATACTTTGATCGGCCCCCGAGTCAAGCAAGGCCATTGCAGGTACCCCCTGCACCTCTACATCCACTCGGAAGCCTGCTGGTACATGTTTGTCAACATTTATAATTAGCGCAGTACGCTGGATGCAATCTTTTTTTAAGTGCCCTGTCTTACCACACTTAAAGCACCTTGGAAATACATTCCTATCCTCTTTTCCATACAGAGACTCATTTGCATACCTCATGTTTCTATGAGGTTCTCTAGTATCCCTTACAGAATTGACCAACCCCAACTTACTTTCAGCACCGGCCTTTTTAGCTAATTCGGCTTCAAAGAACCGTTCAGTTAACAGTGCTGCTTCGGTGGAGGTTCTGCAATTCTGCAGTGTCAAAAAGGTTTTTACCTCTACAGGTACTGCCTCATAGAACTGCTCAAGCACATTTTGATCTATTATGCTCTCTATGGGTTTGCCATCTGGTTCAAGCCATTTTAAAACTAAACCATGCACTCTATAACGCAGTGCCTTGGGTGTTTCATCAGCTTGAATCTTAGTGGACCTGAGCATATGCCTGTAAACTGCTGGAGTTAGGCCTAGCCTATCACGTACTGCTCGTTTCACCTCCTCATATTCCACTGCCAAAGGGGTAGGCATGGCTCTATAAGCCGACTGTGCTTCCCCAGTTAAAGCTGAAGCCAGTCTAACCGCACATTGCTCCTTTGGCCAGTTGGAATTGAGAGCTAACCTCTCAAAGGTTTCAACAAAATCATCAAAGTTATCTGTTTTACTCATTTGTCCAACAGTCCACATCCCACAATTCTGTGGGCCTACCCCACAGGATGCTGGTAGCGCTGTCCTTGTCTTCGGCTCTTCCAGAAAAGCTTGCAGTAAGTCTGTCAGAGGCTTTTGCTGGTTCTTCAGTGCTGCAATGGCCTGCTCCTGGCTGAGCTGAGCCAGCTCTCTCTGTTTGTCAAATTGCAGACTCATCCATCTTAAGACCTCCTGGACATCCATTTTTTCCCTCCTTGGATCCTGGAAAACAGATCAAAAACAACAGAAGGCGGCGAGCCGGTGGGCAGAAGGCGGCGCGCTGATGTGTGAGGGGCCAGTCCAATAGTGGGAGGGATAAGTGGCGCGCTGATGTGTGAGGGGCCAGTCCAATAGTGGGAGGGATAAGTGGCGCGCTGATGTGCAAATAACAGGAACGGAGCCATAACACAATGGTTAAGACAGTGACCACACGTGCAGGGATCATGGGTTCAATTCCCCACAGTGTCCTTTGAAGACAGCTGGCTGAGGCATTATTTTAGGGGCATTTCCATGTTGTGCGGCATAAGGCGGCGCTCTGTTAATTTAGTGCGCCACAAGATGGCGCGCTGATGGCTACAAGGCTGCGCGCGGATGCACAAACACAGGAACAGAGCCACAGCACAATGGTTAAGACACTGACCAATGGTGCAGGGGCCAGGGGTTCAACCCCTCACAGTGCCCAGTGAACAAGGCTGGCTGGGGCAGTATGTATCATGGTGAGGAGTGCTGTAGGATGCCTTCCATTTATATTTTATTTCCCACCACTAGTAAACCCGCTCTCACAGTGTGTTAACATACGGATGCCCGTAAGGCACATGTTACAGTGCACTGTCTGCCAAGGCACCCTAGAATGTCCCCTATAGGGCACCATGTATGTTGCGACACAGGATAATGTATAGTGCACCCTATATGGATGGCAACCATAAGGTGGCCTATAGGGCGCCCTATAAAGCACCCTCAGAGGCACCTAATGGGTATAGTAAGCTGTGTGTGGTTTTGCCAGCATAGACATATGTACAGTAAATAAAAATAAAGCTGTGGACAGCCCTATCAAAGGGCCCCACTGTGGGTTTGAACCCATGACCTCTGGCTGTACAAGGAGTGACATAACCATTAGGCTACAGCTCTATAGCTGACAGCAAGCCCCTGGCTGGCTGCAGAGAGCCTGCACGTCACCCCACAGACAGTCTGCTGTTGTAGACAGGATAGGGTTAGGCCACCCGTACCCATGATGCACTGCACATGCAAATCAGCTGTCCACAGATGCACACAAGATGGGGAATGCACCCCAACAGCTACCTGGCCTGGTAGGGGGAATTGTCCATGTGCACCCACACAGCACCTCGGCCTGGTAGGGGGTCCTGAGCGGGTGGACTACCAGCAAAGAGTAGCTACACACTGTCACATTGTGCGGGTACTGTGCTCACCCTGAGGGTGTGATGTGGCGCCCAGGACCAGGTCCACAACACCATTGTTTGACTGCTACGGAAGTTTTTTGGCTGGCTGTTAGTGAAGTTTTGGGTTCCTATCTGAAGTTTGGGTGAGTTTGAAATACCTTTTTTTAGGGGCATCTATGAAGATCTGTGAAATTTGATCCACCACTCTCCGGACCCGAAGGATAGAGAGTTTGGCAGTACTCCATCTTATCTCACCATTCAGCTAAGTGCCATTACTTCCACATATATTCAGTTTGCTGGAGACAGAAAGGTTCTGTTACAGAAATGTTTTTGATGCAAGGCAGCATCTTTATTATGCATGGGCTAGTCCTTTTGGGCTTGTTGTAGCCCTTAGCATATTCAGGTTGTGTGGACCTAAGGTTATACTGACCTTTTTAAAAAAATAAGTTGAATAAAAGGAGGGCCTGTCTAATGAGAGTGTTTGTACACCCTCGCAACAGGCGATCCGACAAAAATTTGAGTTTTGGTAAATTCTTCTGTTACACACAAGTGTTGATGATTCTTATGGGACAGTGAATGATCTTTAGGGTATAGCTATATATATGTTCATTTCACAGAGGTTTATAGTTCAGTGTTTGCATGGAGCAGGGCATACATGGAGTCGGTGTCCCCTTCTTCCCATGTTATGCCCCCTGCTCTCTCAAAAACAGGTAGCATATCTCCAACCCAGTTAATCTGTGCTGCAGGGTCTAACACAAAATGCTCTGTTTAATATGGTCATTTTAATGTGACCCAATCACCAAAAAGAGGGAAATATGTGAGGTCAAAATTTTTCACATACAAAGAAAAGCACTGAAATTGCAAAGTGCATCGAAGAGGTCAAAAGGGCTGTTTCTTCATGGGTTCAAAAACCCCCAACAGTAACCCAACCCTGGATTAACATCATTTTGAGATCCACCGGGCAGCACACCTGACGTGACCAGCATTTTGTTGTATATCAACTGCATCAGGAGTGTATCATATCTTTTAGAGGGTACTTTAACACTTAACTTGTTTTAAAATAATCAGATAATACATACATAGCTTACTACAGGTGTTTTTTTGGACCCATGAGGAAGCAGGTCCTGTTGCCCTCTAGATGTATCTCCTGATAGGAGTAATCTGTGGTTGAGATCACAAGAAGGAAGTGGTGTAAGGTCCCTTTTCCCCTTACATTGGTGCATTTCACAATTTCATTTTAATATGGTAGCATTCTGGATCTCATTAAGGAGGCAATGCTTAGTACATTACATGCTAAATGGCAGTTTAATGCAGACAGTAAAAATGGCAAGTAATCTACTGTTTAATACCTGTTATGACTTAGGCTTCTCAGTTAGGGAGCTAATGGAATGTTATTGTCTAATCTAAGATAGTGTCTGAATTTTAAGAATGTTACATGCTGGAGATCTGTGACTGTGGTTCATGTGCACATAGAAACCTGCTTCCTATAGAAAGGAACAGATGTCTCCCCCAGAGAAATTAATTATCTAATAGATACGTTTCTCAAGCATGAAGAAATATTCTTTGGACATGATTCTCTAAAGTGAAAACTATATATCAGACAGTGGTGCTATGTTGTATTAAGACATTTTAAGCATCAGATATGCCAGATGGGATGTGGAGGGTTGGGGAGGGAAAATAAAGGAGGGTTTTAAGGAGGATCTGTCAAAGAAAATGTGTTCCACATGTAGAAACAAATTCACCTCTCACCTGTGCAGATAGTGGGGAGAGACAGATCAAAGGGTTAATCTGTTTAAGTTTGTCTATTTATCTGCTTGAGTTCTATAGCTACTATCATTAGATTCTAATTTGAGTCTCTGCTCTTTGGGGGATTCTGCAGCCCTGGAGAACATTACGAACCACTTTATTCATGATAACACAGTCGAAAAGTATATACTGAGAACTGTAGATTCCCTTTTTTATGCTTACAGCATATAGAATATGGGTCCTTTGTTGAACCATCACACTAGGAGAAAAATTACTTTCCAAAAGAGGTGGAAATTCCCACTTGAAGAAAATAGCACTATCTCAAATGAGTTTGAAAACCAGAAACAGATTTTCAAAGAACAAATTCTACCAAAAAAATCCCCATTATTTTAGCAGTGGAATCATACTTCCATGTACAAACATGCACCCTTCAGAACACACACCCTATACAGTCACACCTCCATTTATTTTATTTATTTTTTTAACCATTTTTTTATACCACTTTATCCTTCAATCAAAGTGGTTTACATTAGAACTCAACAGTATACAGAGAACACTTAACCATTATAATGAAAGAACACCTAACCATTATACAAGAGAGTTCAACAGGGGCAGGGGATTATGGACCAGTAACAAGTTAACATATGTACAATGTCATATATGCCAAAACTATGTACAGTTCAAGTATGTGGCATTGAGGGGAAGTTATTGGTCGATGGCCTTGGGTCAATAGGAAGTATTTTGGGTGTTTCAACAATCGGGAGGTTAAGTGATGTGCCCCAATCTTTTGTGCTTCTTCCTGAAGTCTTTGATATCTGTGATCACACGCATGTTGTCTGGAAGTGAGTTCCATATTGATGGGGCATAAAGTGAGAGCGCCCTTGAGCATGTGGATTGTATACCTTATATCCTTCAAAACAGATTGTACATACCACATGATACCAACTCATGCCTTACTGCACTCCCATATTCCACCTCATGCTTCCCAGACACACACACACATCCTGCCATATCCAACCACACACCCCAAATATACACCATACAGTCATACACACCCATAAACAAATATCCTCCTACACAATTGCCACATGAACCATGCCTGAAAACCTCCATACACTGTGACATGCATAAACTCCCACCCACCTATAAGCATTACCATGCACACATGCTCCAATCCCCCAATCCCCCAATCCCCCCTTCCCCCTTCATATTCACCGCACACAAGCGCATCAACTTCCTTCAAAACACACACACATGTTGCAACAAGTAGAAAAGCCATAATGAAGGAGAGCATGCATTCACTATTTAATGTAAGGATACCACAACTTATTCTATAATTAAAACATTCCAAAAGCCCTACTCTGCCTGCTTTCCCATTTTTCTTAAGATATAACTTCTTCAGCAAACAAGTTGTTAAAATCATTATGGATCATTTTAGAAGCTTATTCATGCTTTGGACATCCAAAAAACGCACAGAGACCTCTGCAGGGCTGTTTTAGAAGCCAGCTCTGGGGATGTCAAAGTCTGAACAGGGGTGTGGAAGAGGTATGAGCTGGGTGTTCCCAGGATCCTGGATGTCCCTGCCTGATCACAAAAATGTCATGGACATCCAGCATCATATCTAACACTAGACCTGCTCCAAGCACCTGAAAAGTACTTGCTTTAACTAGAAATCATCCAGGTGTAGAGAAAATAGCAGTCTATGATTCCCAGTACTCAGCATGATGTCAACAGCAACAGTGAGATTTGAACCCTTGTTACCCTGTTTTTAAAGCACTACTCCAACCATTAGACTATCCTATTATTTATTATTATTATTATTATTATTTATTTATTTATTTATATCTCTTATATACCGCGCTATTATAATCAGTGCGGTTTACAATTGAACAAAACATACAACAATGCAGCAGGTCACATTGAGTTTACATTGAACAGGGGTAGTAAATTTGGAAGAACCGGGAAAACTATATACAAATTAAGGACATTCTTACTGGACATATAAGGATAGTAGACAGATGCATAAGCTCCGGGGTAAGGGAGAGAAGGGAGGTGAAAGGAGATTAAGCATTCTCTAAGGGAGGCTGATCAATGGGGAAGGCTAGGTAGGAGGGTAAGGTGATGGCTGTGTGCTTTTCAGAATTATTATCTGGGTAATGTAGCAGGAGCAGATGGTGTTTGAGAGCTTTTCTGAATAATGGTAGATTGGAGATAGCTCGGATTTCTGCTGGGAGGGCGTTCCAGGCCATAGGTGCGAAAATGGAGAAGGCTCTACTGGCTGTTGTCTTTGTACATTTTGTCACTGACTTAGGGACTTCAAGGATATTCATCAATGTAGATCTCCTTAATCTATTGGCTGGAGTGATGTGGAGAAGTTTACTGATGGGCGTGGGTGGCTGGTTCTTGAGGGCTTTGAATGTCAAGACTAGAGTCTTGTAGTTGATTCTAGCCTGCAGAGGTAGCCGGTGTAGGTTCTTCAGAACTGGTGTTATATGGTCTGACCTTGATAGACCTACCAGAACCCTCGCAGCAGAGTTCATGGCAAGTCAGAGTGGGCTTAGAGTCGACTGTGGAAGTCCCTGAAGGATGATGTTAGCAAAGTCGAGGTGAGGAATAACTAGAGCTTGGAAGATTGATCTGTAATCAGGGAAGTCCAGTAGTGGTCGGAGATGACGTAGTGATCTGATTTTGTGATAAATCGCTTTTGTGGTGTTTTTGATATGTGCTGACATGTCTAGCCTCTGGTCGAGGGTAATACCTAGGTAGCAAATTGTGGGTTTTGCCTTAAGTTCTGTGTTGTTGACTTGTAGTGAGGGAGGAGGCGTGAACTTCTGGTTTCTCGTGACGAAGAGAACATCTGTTTTACTGTGGTTAATTCGTAGGTTTTGGGAGAGGAGCCAGTCTGCCACTGCTTCAAAGCATCTTAATAATGGGGAGAAGTCAGGTTGTTCAATCTTGAAGGGTGTGTAAATGAGGATGTCGTCTGCATAGGCTAGGCATTGGACATTGAATGATCGAATTAATGTGCAGATGGGCTGCATGTAGATGTTAAACATCAATGCAGATAGGGATGAACCTTGAGGTATGCCTTGTTTCAGTGGGAATGGCTCTGAGGTCGTGGATCCAGCTCTGACTTGTTGCCATCTATTGCACAGATAAGATTTACACCAGGCTAGCGCTGAGCCTAGTATTCCTTTTTCTTCGAGGCGAAGTAAGAGTGTTTGGTGGTTCACCGAATCGAAAGCGGCTGCTATGTCCAAGAAGATGAGGGCATATCCTTGGTGGATGTTATCAAGACCAATGACTAGATTGTTAAAGAGGGTTGTAAGGATGGTATCAACACCGTGTGCTTCTCTAAAGCCATGCTGGGATGGGTCCAGGGGTGCTTCAATGTCGACGTTGTGTTGAATTTTTCGCTGGACTACCTTCTCAAAGATTTTGGCAAGTAGAGGGATGCTCGATATTGGTCTGAAAGACTCAACTTTAGATGGATCAAGTTTACTATTTTTTAACAGAGGGCGGATGGACGTATATTTTAGGCTTTGGGGGAAGGACCCTGTTGATAGGGATTGGTTCAGGATTCTGCATATTGTTGGACTGAGGTCATGGCGCAGCTCTCTAATCCAGCTTGCAGGGCAGGGATTGTTAGGAGCAGTAGTGAGGTTAATAGTGGAAATAATATCTACAATCTCTTCACAGGATACCTCAGAGAATTTCAGCAGACTTCCAGGTTCTGAAATATGGTTCTGGGATATCAATGTAGGCACACCTGCAGATGTCCATATTGGGAACATCCAGATATGTGAAATCACATCTGCGCCTGGACATGTTTGCTTTTATTCCAGACATTCTGGCTTAGACATCCCAGATTTCACTTGGACAGCTCTTCTAAAAATCCCCTTATTATGTGCAAGTTAAAACCCCACTTACCATTCTGTGCCTAATATCCATGTTAGTTGAGGTCTGAAATCTCCAATGTTAATTGGTCCTTTCAGGTTTGGCAAGTAAGCATGGGGGGGGGGGGGGCTTTCCCTGGCATAGCAAAGTAGATCCGCCTCCCAACTGTTCCTTGTGCTGCATTATCTATCCTGCATTTCAGGAAGCTCCTCCAACACAGAGTATCACCCATCTACCCCCAATAGATATTTCCTGTGACCTGCACCTCTCAGTAGGTATCCTCCCCTTCCTCACACAGTGTCATTCATTGCTTCTGATAGGTAATCCCTCTTAATATGCACCTCTGATGTATCAGGCATAATCCCGCACCTCCGAATAGGCATTCTAAAAGATAAACTGTAAACAGCCCCTCCCAGGGTCTCCTCTGCATAGTAAATTCCTACCCATCCACCCCTCTTGACCAGAATCCAGAAGGGCAGGATTTCCCCAGGCAGGACTGTCAGAGCGCTCCTGCCTGCACTGATACAGGCTGTCAAATGACTCTTCTAGAAGGTGTTTCATCGTAGATGAAAGGTATGATTCACAAGATATGGTGAAGCACCTCCTAGTGATATTTAGTGGCCAAAAGTAGTATGAAGAGAGCTCAGACGTCCCTTCTGCTTGTGAGGACTGGCAAAAATCTGAGTTTAGAGGGAGGAATACTATATAAGAGGAAAGTCTCTAGCAGGATACCTTAGCAAGGATATTACTGATGCACTAGAGGAGATACTATTACTAATCATTTGTATAGCACTACAAGACGTATGCAACACAATACATATAGATGTAAGACACAGTCCCTACTAATCAGAGCTTACAATCTAATCAAGATGAACAAGCATTGCAAAACTGGGGACTAGAGTACGGTAAGATACACATAAGTAATGGACAAGAGAATGAGGAATATCAGGATCCAAAAGCAGCCTCAAAGAGGTGGGTTTTTAGCCTGGATTTGAATAGGGCTAGAGAAGGAGCCCAACACACTGACTTGGGTACTTCATTCTGAAGTTGGCAGTGGCAGAGAAGGTCACAGATAAAAGGGGTCTGCCAGAGGAGCGGAGTTGCCGAGGAGAGGTATAGAGTGAGATAAAAGAGGAAAGAGTGTGGAACCACAGAATGAATGCACTTGTAAGTAGGAGAAGTTTTAACTTGATGTGGAAATGGATAGGGAGCCAGTGAAGTGATATGAGCAGAGAGCTTACATTAGCATAGTGACACTGATGGAAGATAAGCCGTGCAGCTGAGTTTTGATCACAATGAAGGGGAGAGAGATGATTCAGAGGGAGATCAGTGAGGAGCAGGCTACAATAGTCAAGACAGAAGGTGACTAGTGAGTGGATGAGGGTATTAGTAATGTATGTAGAAAGGAAAGGACACATTTTGCCAATGACATAGAGAAAGAAGTGACAGGTTTCAGCTATCTGTTGGATGTTTGTAGAGAGAGAGAGTAGAGTCAAAGATGACCCCAAGGTTGTGAGTTGAGAAAACAGGGAGGAGTGTAGTGTTAGCTACAGAAATAGAGGAGGAAAGGGGGAGGTGGGTTTAGGGGGAAAGATAAGGAGCTTGGTTTTGGCCATGTTCAGTTTCAGATGGTGGTGAGACATCTAGGCAGCAATGTTAAATAAAGATGAGATCAGTGTTTTTCAGAAGGGCCTTTCGTTTGTTCCTTCTTGCCAACATGACCCGTTCAACATAGATTTGAATTGTACAAGGGTTTTTTTTTGCAAATTTAAGACTGTAGACATTTTTGCTAATCAAGAAAAATCAATGCCGGACCCTTCTGTGATTAGGAATAGCTCTGTTTGGATAGCCTCTAACACTGGCAATGTTTTAATAGAAGCCTATGAAAAATTTGTTTTGAACCGAATAGAAGATCTGTACAAAAGGAAACATCAGATGTTTTATAACATGATTAAAGATGAAAAACAAGTGATAGCAGACCTAGGCAAAAATTTGAATCTTGTCATCAAACCAGCAGATAAAGGAGGAGTGTTGGTCATACAAATTTGTGCAGACTATGTAAAAGAGGTGTATTGTCAAGTTAAAGACACTTCTTTTTATACTAAAGTATATGTGGATCCTACGGATGGGCTGAAGAGTAAAGTAGATACGTTGTTGTACATAGTTTGTGAGGCTGCTTATCTTACCCAAAAAGAGTTTGATTTTATGACAGATACCAATTCCATCATGCCCACATCTACATTTTACCTAAGATACATAAATCTCTCCATAATCTTCCAGGTCGTCCCATAAATTTTGTCATCAGCTCCCTTTTTGAGCTGCTATCCAAGTTTTTAGATGTCTTTTTAAGACCTTGTGTTGCAAAGGCACCATCTTATGTGTATGACTCTTCTCATATGATTCAACTGTTGGACTAATTTGTAGGTTACCATAAGGATCTTTTTCTTGTAAATCTGGATATTAAATTCCTGTATACCAATCCACCACAAGGGACCGCAATCAGAATATTGGAAAATACACTATTGGCAAGAACGAGGACTCTTTAAACACCCACATGTTTTTAAATTAAATTGGCCTGTCTGGCTTTGACAGAAATTTTTTTTGGTTTTAGGGATCTTTTTTATAAGCAGGTTGCCATGAGGTCCTCTATGGCTCCTGATGTTGCCAATCTGTATGTTACAGCTTTTGAAAAGACATACCTTACCAGACATGTTTTTGAGAATAATGTAAAATTATGACGAAGATATATAAACAATATCTTCATGGTCTGGGATGGGACAGAAGCCGTTCTTTTAGAATTTTTCTCATAGCTTACTAGCCTAGATAAGAACCTTCAATTTGAATATACCTATAGTCGACTTCAAGTATCATATCTTGATATTCTTATTCAAAAGACTGTAAATGTTTTTGGTACCAATCTATTTCGGAAACCAACTGATAGGAACCCATTACTTCATTTTACCAGCTACCAGAACAGATTATTAAAATATAATCTCCCCATCAACCAGTTCTTCAGGATTCACAGGATATATGCCACCAATATTGACTTTGAGCAGCAAGTGCAAGTGATGTGCCAGCGATATGAGGAGCGCGGCTATCCAAGACATAGTATTCTCAAAGCCTATTAAAGGGCCAAAGGAGCAGACTGAGCCTCCCTCTTAAAAGGGACTACATGGGAAACACAAGATAGGATTATTTGTGCAGTTTCCTTCTCAAACCAATCAAAAGAAATAGCATGGATCTTAAGGGAGAAGTGGCATCTCCTCACCTCAGTTCTCTCTTTGCATTCTAGTCAACTAACTATAGCTTACAAAAGAAACTGCAGCATAGCCAATATTTTGGTTCTGTCTGCTCTATCTAAACCACAAGTAATGCCAAAAGATTGTGGACATTTTACTTGTGGTCACTGTTCAGTCTGTATTAATGTTTTAGTGACTAGAGAGTTTTTTGAGCATCCTGTGAATCACAAGAAGATTTTTTTAGGATATTTTTCTAAGTGCACAACTGTACAGGTTATATATCTCATTATCTGCTCTTGTAGATAACTCTATATAGGGAAGACAAAATGATCTATCAAGACAAGAATCATCAAACTTAAGAGCAACATAGTAATCTGTGAACTATCATTAAAATAATCTGTACTTCCTAAAGATTGTAGGAGCACCAATATAACGGCAATTTTTAAAAAAGGATTCCAGGGGTGATCCGGGAAACTACAGGCCAGTGAGCCTGACGTCAGTACCAGGAAAAATGGTAGAAACCATCATAAAGAACAAAATTGCTCAACATGTAGATAGTCGTGGCTTAATGGGAGACAGCCAACATGGCTTTAGACAAGGAAGATCTTGTTTTACTAATCTGTTATGTTTCTTGAAGGTGTGAATAAACAGGTAGACAAAGGTGAGTCAGTTGATATAGTGTATCTGGACTTTCAGAAAGCCTTTGACAAGGTCCCTCATCAGAGACTTTTGGCAAAACTAAAAGGTCATGGGATAGGAGGCAGTGTACTATTGTGGATCAGGAACTGGATAAAAGATAGAAAGCAGAGGGTAGGGCTAAATAGCCAATTTTCCCAATGGAAAGCAGTGAAGAGTGAAGTACCCCAGGGATCTTTGCTGAGTCAGCTGCTTTTTGACATATTCATAAATAACCTGGAAAAGGTAATAACGAGTGAGGTTATCAAATTTGCAGATGACACAAAACTATTTAAAGTTGTTAAAACCCAAGAGGATTGTGGAAAATTGCAAGAGGATCTTGATAAATTGGAAGACTGGGCACCCAAATGGCAGATGAAATTTAATGTGGACAAGTGCAAAGTTATGCACCTAGGAAAGAACATCCCAAACTATGGTTACACGATGCGAGGTTCCACATTGGGAACCACCACCAAGGAAAAAGATTTAGGCATCATCGTGGATAACCCTCCGCCCAGTGTGCAGCGGCGGCCAAGAGAGCAAATAGAATGCTAGGTATCATATGGAAAGGAATGGAAAATAAAACAAAGGATATTATAATGCCTCTGTATCGTTCAATGGTGCGACTGTGCCTTGAATACTGTGTACAATTCTGGTTGCCGTATCTTATTTATTTATTTTATTTATTCACTCTTATATACCGTGCTTTTCAGTATCAGTGTGGTTTACAGATAACAAAAAAACTCTGCATCAGAACAAGTGATCATAATGCTTACATTGTAACAGGATGGCTAAACTTGGTCTGAAAAACAGGGAGACTATATACACATCAATAACAAGGTTATTGAAAACTATTTACAGTTTATATTACAAGCTAATATTCATAATGCAATGGTTATTAGATTAAGAGGATATAGGTTAAAGGATATAGCGTTATTAGAAAAAGTACAGAGAAGAGCCACCAAAATGGTAAAGGGGATGGAAGGATGCTCCTATGAAGAGAGACTAAAAAGGTTAGGGCTCTTCAAACTGGCAGAGAGATGGCTGAGGGGAGATATGATAGAGGTCTATACATTAATGAATGGAGTGGAACGGGTAAACATAGATTGATTGTTTACGTCATCAGAATATAAAAAGACTAGGGGACATGCAATGAAGTTACAGGGTAACCTATTTAAGTCTAATAAGAGAAAATATTTTTTCACTCCACATGTAATCAAACTCTGGAATTTATTACCGGAGGATGTAGCAAAAGCTGTTAGTGTAGCTGGGTTTCAAAAAGGTTTGGACAAGTTCCTGGAGGAAAGGTCCATAAACCATTATTAAAAGGGACCCAGGATATCACTGCTTGACCCAATACAAACATTGAGGAACCTGTGTCTTTTCGGGAGACTGCTAGGTACTTGTGACCTAGATTGGCCACTGTTGGAAACAGGATACTGGGCTTGATGGACCTTGGTCTGACCCAGTATGGCATATCTTATATTCTTAAGATACGTAAACTTTGCCGGGATTGGTTTGGAAGCACCCGACTACAACCTATTCCCATACACGGATGTGGTCTACGAGTTGTCTGTCTTCCTTTGTGGTTTACATTCTACAATGCCTGTGTAAGCTGTTATATATTGGAAGGACAACTCGGTCTATTAAACTACGGCTTGGTGAGCATGCATCTCGCATACGTCAGGTGGTCCAGTCAGCACCCATCGTGGAACACTGCTTGGCTTACCACCATACTTTTGAGGATCTCAGTTGGACGATTGTTGATCAGGTACCTCATGATCCTCGTGGGGGAGAGAGGATCTCCAGTGGTTTGAAAAACACTGGATATTTATCTTAAATATTATCCAACCTCATGGGTTAAACCGGGAGATTGACTGGGCTAGTCTTTTTTGAATCCCCTGACGTATTTGATCTCCTCCCTATCTATCTGTGATTGGGGTGCTCCCTGTTTTTCATTGGAGGTTCTCCTTTGATTGATAGCCAATCAGCCAATCATGTGAGTTTAGAGTCCTTTTAAAGATGGCCATATGCTAATCTGGCGTTTCTTGACAGTTGATATTAGTACAGATTAAATGGGCACTTGAGTCAGGGCATCAGTCCCGAAACGTGCACGTCGTGCTTATCTACAATTTTAACTGCATTTTCAACTGCATCATTACTTCAGATAAGTGGTGTTTAATATATTAGTGTAGGTGGTGAACCTTATACGAATAAAAGAAGTGCACCGTCTGGTGTGGATGATATACTGTTCATTCCTCCCCCGGTACGCTTCGACAAAAACTAAAAATTGCTTTGGGGACTACATTGGTGAATGTTTTTTTGGGTATTTAATTTTTTCACTGTGCAAGGTTGTTTTTTGGTAGTGGTTGATATGGCAGGACAGACTAGATAGGCCATGTGGTCTTTTTCTGTCATCATGTTTCTATGTGGCCTTGATGTTATTACACAAGTGAAGTCTTTCCAAGCAATAGCATTATTATTCTTTTTGATGCACTGTCACCTTCCTCTCTATGGTGCTTAAATTATATCTGTGACATTCATTTGGGCTTTTTTATGATATGTTTATTTATTTATTTATTTATTTAAACTTTAATTTGGGATATGTATGTAATGTTGTGATATTTATCTAAACATTGCTTCTACTGTGTCTGTATTTATTGCTCATGTTTTTAAGTTTTAATTTGTAGTATGGTTTTATTTGAAGTTTACTCCCTCTGAAGAAGCATTCAGCTGAAACACATTTTTTTTTCATAAAGGTCTTACATACCTGCCACTGTCTTGGTGCACCTATTTCTTGCTGCCGTGTCTATCACTCATGAGTGTTTGTGCTCTTTTCTGGACTGTCGGGTTGGATATGACCCCAGCATTGAAATCTGGGTTTAAAGTTCTGCGCTGATGGCTAAGCACTGTATTCGCACCTAGCCACTGGCGCTGAATATCGGGTCCATAAAGACTAAAGGTTATCTGGAGCACAACTTGAAATCTACTGGTCTTTCCTGCAGGCAAAAGCAGAGTTTCTTTGATTAGATCTTCTCAACCTGTTAGATCTAGTCAAAGAAACTTTGGTTTTGCCTTCAGGAAAGACTAGTAGACTTCAAAGTTGTGCTCCAGATGTCCTTTAGTCTTTATGGGCCTGATATTCAGCGCTGGCGGCTAGGTGCAAGTGTAGCGCCTAGTCATCAGTGCTGAACTTTAAACCCAGATATTCAATGGCATGGTCATATGCGGCCCCAGCACTGAATATCTGAGGTCGCCACACAGCATCCACAGCTGCAGAAGCTAATCAGGTAGTAATTTGCTGCACCTAGCTTTACCCGCAGGTCACTAACTGGGTAGCGGTGCAATATCGCTGCTACCCAGTTAGCGACTGTCACTGCCGCCAGAATACCCACGACATGCCCTGATGCTAAGCGGTTAGCATTGCAGCATGTAGCGGCATTAGTTGGGGATATTCAGCAGCACTAACTCTGTTAGTGCCATAGAATATCCATTTCAGAGGCATTTACACGATTTACAGATCTGTAAACTGTGTAAATGCCTTTCAAGCAGGCCCTATATTCCTGAACTCTGGAATGGTCTTCCACCTGCTAGAAACAGGATAATAAATGAAGAAATCATCTCTAGTGCACCTAGTGATAGTAGCTTAATAGAAGAGTAAAGTTATGCTATGCTCTATATTGTGGTTCTATTATTAGACAAGCAAAGTCTCTGCTGTTGTCAGCAACATCAAAAAAGGGGAAGAGGAAGCACAAAGAACATGTTCATAGTACGACATCGACACAAAAGATGAGCAGAAAGATACTATGAATATATATTGTCCAAAAAGGAAAAATGAAGTTTCATGCATGGTTTAAACAAATAATGCAGTGTATGAGAAAGATCACATAGCCTTAAAACCTCATGCAAATAATTTTCTAAGTTCCAAATAGGGGTATTTACCAGAGGCTGTGGGACTGGGGTTCTGGTGACCAAAAGTAAAAGGGTGCCAGGCACACTAGTGTGTGAAAGAATTTCATTGGGACCCAGGTGGGTGACGAGAGGTAGAGGGAGGGCCGGAACAGTGGGTATTTAACTGTTTGAATTGGATATGGAAAGGGAAGGGGAGCCAGTGAAGTGACTTTAGAAAAGGGGTAATATGAATGTGATGGGGTTGGCGGAAGATTAGCTGTGCAGCAGAGTACTGAACAGATAGAAGAGGAGAATGAGGGAGACCAGCAAAGTAATAGTCAAGACAGGAGGAGACCAAGGAGTGGACAAGAGATTTAGTATTGTGTTCAGAGAGGAGTGGGCAAATTTTGTTAATGTAGTAGAGAAAGAAGTGACAAGTTTTAGCCATTTGTTGAATCTGTGAGGGGAAGGAAAGGGAGGGGTCAAAGATGATCCCAAAGTTATGGGCAGATGTAACAGGGAGAAGAAGAGTATTTTCAACAGTGATAAAGAAAGGAGGAAAGGGGGAGGAGGGTTTAGAGGGAAAGATAAGAAGTTCCGTTTTAGTCATATTCAGTTTCAGATGACGGTGAGACATCCAAGCAACAATGTCTGATAAGCAGGCAGAGATACGAACTTGGAGAGAAAGAGAAATGTCAAATGTAGATAGATAGATAGATTTGAGAATCATCAGTATAAAAATTATATTGAAAAATGAGAGCACCAAGAGTTTAGGTGTAGAGAGAGAAGAGGAGAGGGCCTAGAACAGATCCCTGGGGTACACTAACTGAGAGAGAGATAGGAGTAGAGTAGCCACAGAACAAACACTGAAAGAGTGATTGGAGAGATAAGACAAGAACCAGAACAGCAGATAGCCTCTGAAACCGAGAGAGGACAACGTGCCAAGGAGGAGAAGATGGTTGACAGTATCAAAAGCAGCAGAAAGATCAAGAAAAATTAGAACTGAGTAAAGGCCTTTGGATTTAGCCAGGAATAAATCACTGCAGATTTTGACAAGACCTGTCTCAGTAGAATGAAAGTGATGAAAACTAGATTGAAATGGATCAAAAGGGACCAAGAGGAGAGAAATTCGAGACAGCAGAGGAGAACTCACATTCAAGAACTGAATGGGAGAAGGGAGATGGGTTGATAATTAGAAGGACAAGTAAGGTCAAGTGAGGATTTTTCGAGGAGAGGAGTGACTACAGCATGCTTGAAGGCTGTAGGGAAGATTGCAGTAGGGAGCAGAAGTTTGAGAATATGTGAAGTGGAAGGGGCAATGGAGGATAAGATTGAATTGAGGAGATGAGTGAGGATAGGATCAGAACAGCAGGTACAGATACATTGAGATCTATCAAAGGCCTTCAATCTTTCCGAACGGAAATTAAAACATTTTTATTTTTCGAACACTATGGTAGCAATTATGGCAAAAATGATATAAACCCAATCTAAATACACCCACATAGATACCCACCTACATCACAGATACCTGGTGTTTCATCATACAACCCTTTGAACTTTTACAATTGTAAACATGTTATATGCAAAAATCTGTAAATAGTTCCTATATAAATAACTATTATATTTGATGTTTCCATCATGGTTAAATATTCTATGTAACTTGTTTGTACTTTGTAAACCACCCTTGACCATGGGAAAGGGCAGTATAGAAAAAAACTGTACAAAGGTAGTGAGTTTTGAGGAGGAAAGAAGAAGAGAGATTTCCTCATTGAATAGTTTAGAAAAGGATGAAAGGGTAATAGAGGTTGAGGGGAAAAGTTGATATTGGAGAGAGGGAAGAGGTGGATAAGGAAGATATAGTGGGGAATTGAAGAGTAATTTTATGTATTTTATCATGGAAATAGTCTGCTAGGGTTTGGGTAGAGTGAGGAGGAATAGGAGGCAGAGGTGCCGTAAGAAGAGAACTGAGAGTTGAGATGAGATGATGCCTTCTCTTACAGGTGGGGGTTGGAAAGGGCTCCAAGAGATACAGACATTCGTATAGGTGATGTTGCAGGTCTAATTCATTGTCATCTTCCTCGCATTCCGATTCTTCATCTTCATCCTCCTCGGATGAGCCCTGGTCCTTGGGGATTGGGGAGGGGACGAACGCGAATTCCACATTTGGGAGAGCGCCTGCATTGGTGGCATTTACAGAGCTCTGGGAAGGGGTATCCAGTAAATTATAATGCAAGATCTGAAAGCACTGGTACATAGATATTTTTTGGCTATTAGAGGTCAAGAAGAGGTCAGGAGATAGCCGGAAGAAATGCAAGGAGGAGGAGAAGAATGGGTGGCTGAAAAAGGTATCTCAGAATATTGTAAATTGGACTAGGGTTTTTAGGTTGGCAAGAGTCTGGGGGCATCATTTTTCAGGGCAATATTGTCTCCTCCTGACATATCCTAATTCTGTTCTCCAAGCTTTCCAGACCCATGAAGGCTAGGCATGTCTTAACTATGACAAGAAATTCCAGGGTAAAATGGATGAGAATATGCATATGTTGTGAGGGACGCAGGATATAAAACTGTAGTTGACCCAGAAGTCGGCTAGAGCGGGATTATTGAGCAGTAGTGTGGTGAAGGGGGACTTGGAGATGGTGCCATTGGGGAGCTGTTTCTTTTGGCCCGGGGCCGGTGGCTCCCAGCAGGTAAAGTCAGGCTTGAGGATGGCAACGTCTGTTGGCATTATAACAAGTCGTCCTGCCCATTTCCTGACTCAAATTTTGCCATACTTGTTCCTTGTGTGGGGGAGGATATGCTGTGAACAAGTGCAGCCAATAGGGGGTCACAGGGGCCCCTCTTCCGAGTAAGTGAGGCAGCTTTGCTGCAGAGGGCTTCTACTCCAATCCAAGTGGAGGCCATGAGTCCATGGTTGGTTCATAATGGGAGACGGGGGGAAGGGCAGATGCTGAGTGAGAGGTTCGAGAATGGTTTTGTCATACCTTTTCAGGGGGTAGCGAGCAATACCACAGCAAGAAATGTGCCTTCCATAATGCGTTTTCTGGAGATGGTATGTGCAAAATTTAAGGGGGAGTGTGATCTTGGTCTGGTGGCAGGTTCCTTTTGCGAGCATATAGTCCACCAGGAAACAAACAGCACTCTGCCACGCAGATGAGCGTAGAAAACAATACCAAGACGTGGGGAGTATTTGAAACACACAATTTTTATTGGTCCTTGTTTTTATAGTCTTTTGGTGTGCCTTAACCCCTGAAGAAGTATTATATGAAACACGGCCTGTGTTGGGTTTGGCCCCCCTTTTTAAGGACCAATAAAAATTGTGTGTTTCAAATACTGCCCACGTCTTGGTATTGTTTTCCTTTTGCGATCATCCATTTGCAGCCTTTATAGTTTCCCCATTGGGTGTGGTTCCTAAGAAGAAATCTGGAAAGTTTCATTTGATTCACAATTTGTCATTTCCCATCTGCCCAAGGAATCGTGTTTGGTTCAGTATGCCTCCTTTGACTGTATAGTGTCCTTCATTTGCTGATGTTGATGGGGGCCTTGCTTGCAGGGCCAGTCCAAGGGTTTCTGATGCTGAGTTGTGACCCCTCATGCTGAGCTGTGCTGCAGCCTTCACACTGCTGATTCAGGCTGGGGGGACGTGGCTCAGCTCAACAGCAGCAGCATGCCATGTGCTTCGGCACACATGGTGTGCCACTTCTGACCCCCCTCCAACATAACTTCGGAGCATTAAAAGGGGCAGGCCATGTGTGCCAAAGCACCTGGCCTGCTGCCAAACCTAGCTGTCCCCCTCCCCCTTGAATCATCAGCAGTGCGGCGCAGCTTAGCATGGGGGGGGGGGGAGAAAGGACGACACAGCTCGGCATGAGGGGGGTGGCAGGCCATGTGTGCCAAAGCACATGGCCTGCTGCCCACAGATGTCTGCCTTTCTAGGCAGTTAAATAATATGATGACGTTCAGTAGAACTACAGGGAAATACTTTAAAACTATGTAGACCTGCAATCTACTCCATTTAAATATTGTAGAAAAAAGCTTAAACAGTGAAAATCCGGGTTAAGGGGATCGGTGGGCACGACGCATAGCCTGCATACATGAAAATTGGGCCCACAGTCTTTAGTTGGGTTCTTGAAATTCACCTACAGGGTTATCCGATGGGATGGCCTTTCTCCAGGCAGTTGATGCATGCCATGCTGGGGGTCATTAAGTCCTCTCATCATATTTACATCTCCAAGGGGATGCGCAATGACTTGAGAGTTTGAGATTCCTTCCTGGCAATTTAATGGGACTTCTGTCATCCAGCTCAAGGAACTTTCTAACTTCGACTTGCAATTGTTTTCCAATGCATCTGGAGGTTTAGGCTTTGGCCTCTACTTTCAAGCTTCTTGATGCATGGAGCACTGGCCCGGAGAATGACATGAATCTGGACTGATATGTAATATCGCCTTTCTAGAGCTTTACAATTTGGAAAGACATTTGTGGGAATCGTCATGTCGTATTCTGGTGTGACAATGCAGCCATAGTTGAGGTCATTAACCAGCAGTCTCCTCACTGTATATAGGTGGAGGTTTTGACGTGTGCCTTTGTCTTGTTTGCGCCTCAGTGCAATGGCTAGGGCATGCCATGTTGCCAGTGTGGTTAATCGGATTGCTGTCTCTCTCTCGCTTTATGTGGCCCCTTTTCCAAATTTTGGTGCTGGGAGCGGATATGGAAGGTTTGGTGGTTCAAGTTCACCTTTGGCAGTTTGGCACCCAGGAATAATGATGCTTCTGCAAATGTCTTGGATGTCTTATTTGAGAAGTTTTAAGAAGATGGCTGACTTTTTGGAAGGTAAAGGGTGGCATGGTGGGAGGGTTCCTGATAAGTTGCTGGGGCAGTATATTGTGATGGCCAAGGATAGGGGTTTATTCAAGGCAGCAGATCACTTGCACCTCACAAGGTTTTCCTTTTTCTAAAAAAAGTGGCGAGTTGGGGCAATCCAATGGCTGCTTTCATTGCGCGGCAGCTCCTGGTTGGCTGTCTGGGGTCGGATAAGCTTGCTCCCAACCTATCTCGCAAGACCTGTTAATATGGCTGTGGGAGGGTCTGCCGGCAGTGGCCAATTCCCACTTTGAGGTGGTTCTGTTTCAGGCCATTTTTTGCCTGGCCTTCTTTGGAGCTTTCAGAGTTAGTGAGCTAGTGGCCATATCTGCTCGAGCTCACTCCGGGGCTCGCATGGCTTTGGAGCATGTTCAGATAGCAGGTGCCCAGTTGAGAATTTTCCTTCCCCACTCGAAGATGGATCAGTTTGGAAAAGGGATGTTGATGGTGCTGAATAGCATTGGGGATTTGCTCATATGTCCGGATGGTAATTTGCATGGCTACTTATCCATCTGGTTGGTGGCTACCGGCTGGCTGTTTATTCACACTAACACCTTGCCTTTGACTCAATTCCAGTTTACAACTGTGCTGCGGAGGGTTCTGAAACATGTGGGATATGATGCACAGCAGTTCGTGCTTCATTCATTCTATATCGATGCAGCGACTAGTGCAGCAGTGGCTGGTCTTGACAATGAATAGTGCGGTATATAAGAGACTGTAAATAAATAAATAAATAACCCACTGATTCAGTGGATTGGCAGATGGCATTCGGGGGCATTTACTGGATATATTGTTTGTGAAAGGGGTGGGTTGGCTGTGAGGGGGTATTAATATGTCTTTCCTTTTGCAGATTATCTGCAGCGCTCACAGCGGTAATGGTGGTGGGCCACTCATTTGTCTTTTGCGTGGGACAGCGAACTGCATCGTGGCCTCGCAGCCCTCATCAGACATTAGCCTCATAAGGGGTCATGTGGTCCTCATGTGGGAGGAGGAGTGGCCTAGTGGGTGGGGCAAGGTACTTCAGGCCAGAAGGTTGGGATTCAAATCCCACTAGAGAACAGCAACCTTGGGCCAGAAGGACTGGGGTTTCTAGTCCCACAGGTGCTCCTTGTGGTCTTGGCAAGCCATTAAACCCTCTATTGCCCATGTTCCCTGTAAGTATTAGTGTATGTGTCTCATATCCCCTCATGTTAAATGTATCCCCTAATTGTGTTGTGTCCACTTTGATTGAAGGATAAGGTGATATACAAAACTGTCTAAATAAATAAATAAGGGGTGTGGCTGGGAAAGCACAGGATGTTTTAGTGATAGCTCATCCCCCTGTTGCAGTACTATGCATGCATACAGTGTCAACCGTCTGGGATTGTACATAATACAGATATTCCATCTATGCAGATGATGTGATGCTGTACCTCCATTTGATACATCATATCCTAATTTTACCAGCATCATCTTGTGCTTTACCAAAATCTCATAATGGTTAAATGAACATAAGCTCAACTTCAATTACAAGAAAACTGAGGTCTTTTTTGTGTCATGAAATCAGAATTTTATCTCGCCACCAGATCTAAAAGTTGGGAATATATCACTCTCAATAAAGAAAAAAGTCAGGTAACTTGGTATTATCATTGATGGTTCATTAAAATTAACAACCCACCAAAAAAAGAGTAAAGTAGCCCAAATGCCCTCGAGTATGGAGCAGACAGAGCTTAAATATCACAAATTACTCATGTCTACCAATAGCCAAATTAATATGAATAAAATACAGTTTCTAAAATGTTTGTATACAAATTCTAGAAGTCTAAAAAATAAGATGGGAGAGTTAGAATATATACCACTAAATGAGAGGTTAGATATGATTGGAATCTCAGAGACATGGTGGAAGGAGGACAACCAGTGGCACACTGTGATACCTGGGTACAAACTATATCGTAATGATAGAGCTGATCAAATTGGTGGAGGAGTTGCGCTCTATGTTTGAGAGGGCATTGAGTCAGAAAGGATTAAAGTTTTGCGGGAAACAAAATTTGCTGTAGAATCTCTATGGATTGAAATTCCATGTAAAAATGGGAAGACGATGGCAGTGGGGGTGTACTGTCGACCACCTGGCCAGAATAAACAAATGGATGATGAAATGCTCAAAGAAATAAAGGACGCTAACAAAAGTTACAGCACAGTAATACTAATGGGTGATTTCAATTACTCCGTATTGACTGGGTCAGTGTCACGGCAGGACATGCTAGGGAGATAAAGTTCCTAGATGAAATAAATGACTGCTTCTTGGAGCAGCTGGTTCATGAACAAAACCAGAGGAGAAGCCATATTGGACCTAGTCCTTAGTGGAACACCAGATCTGGTGCAAAAGATAAGGGTGTTGGGGCCACTTGGCAATAGTGATCATAGCATGATCGTGTTTGATTTAATTAGTGGAGGAGGGATAGTAAGGAAATCCACAGTACTACCTTTTAACTTTCGAAAGGGAGACTATGATAAAATGAGGAAAATTGTTAAGAAAAAACTAAAAGGAGCGGTTGCAAAGGTTAAAGACTTACATCAAGCTTGGGTGTTGTTTAAAAATACTATCTTCCAAGCCCAGACCAGCTGTATTCCACGCTTTAAGAAAAGTGGAAGGAAGTCCAAAAAACTGCCAGCATGGTTTAAAGGTGAGGTCAGAGAGGCTGTTGTTGCCATTAAAGCATCTTTCAGGAAATGGAAAAAAGAGCCAAATGACAAAACCTGGAAACAGCACAAGCACTGTCAAGTTAAATGCAAGGCATTGATAAGGCAGGCAAAGGGAGAATTTGAGAAGAAGCTTGCTGTGGAAGCAAAAACGCATAATAAAGACTTTTTCAAGAACATTCGTAGCAAAAAACCTGTGAGAGAGTCAGTTGGTCCATTAGATGATAGAGGGGTTAAAGGGGTACTAAGAGGCGATAAGGCGATAGCAGAGAGACTGAATGAATTCTTTGCTTCGTCTTTACTGAGGAAGATGTAGGGATGTTACCCATGACTGAAGTGGTATTTAAAGGTGCGGAAGAATTCAAGGAAATATCGATACATCGGGAAGATATATTATAACTATTAGATGAACTGAAGAGTAGCAAATCACCTGGGCCGGATGATATATGTCCAAGGGTGTTGAAAAAACTGAAATGTGAGATTGCAGACCTGCTAATAGTAAACTGTGAACTATCATTAAAATCATCTGTAATAGTTGAAGATTGGAAGATGGCGAAAGTAGCACCAATTTTTAAAAAGGATTCCAGGGGTGACCCAGGAAACTACAGACCGGTGAGCCTAACGTCAGCACCGGGAAAAGTGGTAGAAACCATCATAAAGAACAAAATTGCTCAACATGTAGACAGTCATGGCTTAATGGGAGACAGTCAACATGGCTTTAGGCAAGGAAGATCTTGTCTTACTAATCTGTTATGTTTTTTTGAAGGTGTGACTAAACAGGTAGACAAAGGTGAGTCAGTTGATATAGTGTAATTGGACTTTCAGAAAGCTTTAACAAGGTCCCTCATCAGAGCCTTTCGGCAAAACTAAAGAGTCACGGGATAGGAGGCAGTGTACTATTGTGGATTAGGAACTGGTTAAAAGATAGAAAGCAGAGGGTAGGGCTAAATGTCCAATTTTCCCAATGGAGAAAGGTAAATAGTGGTGTACCCCAGGGATCTGTGCTGGGTCCACTGCTTTTTGACATATTAATAAATGACCTGGAAAAGGGAATAACGAGTGAGGATATCAAATTTTCAGATGACACAAAACTATTTAAAGTTGTTAAAACCCAAGAGGATTGTGAAAACTTGCAAGAGGATCTTGATAAATTGGAAGACTGGGCATCCAAATGGCAGATGAAATTTAATGCGGACAAGTGCGAAGTTATGCAACTAGGGAAGAACAACCCAAACTATGGTTACACGATGCGAGGTTCCACATTAAGAACCACCACCCAGGAAAAGGATTTAGGCACCATTGTGGATAACATGTTAAAAACCCTCAGCCCAGTGTGCAGCGGCAGCCAAGAGAGCAAATAGAATGCTAGGTATCATAAGGAAAGGAATGGAAAATAAAACAAAGGATATTATAATGCCTCTATATCGTTCCATGGTGGGACCGCACCTTGAATATTGTGTGCAATTCTGGTCGCCGTATCTTAAAAAGGATATAGCGATATTAGAAAAGGTTCAGAGAAGAGCCACCAAAATGGTAAAGGGGATGGAAGGATACCCCTATGAAGAAAGGCTAAAAAGGTTAGGGTTCTTTAACCTGGAAAAGAGACGGCTGAGGGGAGATATGATAGAAGTCTATAAATTAATGAACGGAGTGGAATGGGTAAACGTAGATCGATTGTTTACGTTATCAGAATATAGAAAGACTAGGCGACATGCAATGAAGCTACAGAGTAAGCTATTTAAGACTAATTAATAAAAGAAAATATTTTTTCACTCAAAGTGTAATCAAACTCTGGAATTTGTTATCGGAGGATATAGTAAAGGCTGTTAGTGTAGCTGGGTTTAGAAAAGGTTTGGATAAGTTTCTGGAGGAAAGGTCCATAAACCATTATTAAGAAGGGACCCAGGATATCAATGCTTGACCCAATACAAGCATTGTCTTTTGGGGAAACTGCTAGGTGCGTATGACCTAGATTGGCCACTGTTGGAAACAGGATACTGGGCTTGATGGACCTTGGTCTGACCCAGTATGGCATATCTTATGTTCTTATGTAATTATGTAAAACCTACAGCTGGTATGATCTATAGCAAACTTTGGGGTATGTTTACTAAATGACGGTAGCGGCCTCTGTTATCGCAGGGAAGTCGCTACCGCCATTTAGTAAACATACTCCTAAGATTCCTCAAACACCTAAGGCCCCTGCTACCACATCAGGACTTTAGATCAGTACTCCAAGCTATGGTACTCCCCTACATCAACTTCTGCAACACCCTCCTACAAGGGCTCCCAAGACAGGCTATAAACTATCCTAAGATATCTCAGCATGATGCTGCTAGAATTATTGTCAAAGCAAACCCATCAGAACACATTACTCCCATCTTATTCCAGCTACATTGGCTGCCCATACATAGCAGGATCAAGTATAAAATACTAATAATGCACTGTATATGTTCAAACTAATAAGGGAAGTATCACCATCCTATTTAACTGAACTTATAAAAAAAGTTCCTCAAATGACAGGCTAAGAAGGCAGTTTAGCCAAAACACTCGTACCCTCTTCCTACCGAAAATTTATCAGGGTGTTGACCAATAGGGACTTTAGTTTCACTGCACCAATATTATGAAATTCCTTACCAGACAAACTTAGATCTATTACTGATCTAATAACCTTCAGGAACGATCTCAAGACACATCTTTTTATAGAACATTTTGGCACATCCGAACAGAGGCAAGGTTTTATCCCCACATAATATCCTCTCTCCAATACTAAATCCTGGTACGGCAGCCCTGTTGTTATCAGCCTTACATCATAATTATTTATACCCACAAGATGTAATATTGAGCAGCAATGTAAATAACCCTACAGTACATACTGTAAATAAACCTACATGTTGTCATGAGGTAGACAGCACAGACCCTGAAATATTAAGAAATGAAAAGGAAGAAGAGCTTACCTTGCAGCCTCAAGGGCAGTTGCAGCATTCACAGTACAGAGAGGCAGGGAAAAGGAAAACAAACTTTCCACATGGGTGTAGTGACGCAGTAAGAATTGAGAGTGCCAATCAGGCTCACCTGGACTCAGACTCACGTTCCACGTTAGAGGAGCTGAGAGATAAAAGCAGGTGGGGAATCTCACAGAGACAGAGTTGGAGTGGGAAGCAGATTGGAAAGGAGAAAGATAATTGGAAGCAGCAGAATGAGCATTGGCAGTGGAAGCTGGAGCCTGGATTAGGGCGGGAGCCGGAGCTTGAATGCCAGGAGGAAAGCAGAGACCAAAGAAACTCTGACTGCTGTTTCAGGCAGGCTTGGAGAGAAGGTGAGAGTAGGAATCCCCAGCACAGCTCCTGATATCTGGGACTTACAAAAGCAGCTCCAACTGGTGGCAACTGAGGTTTCCCCAGGGCTAGATACAGATAGCAGCTTCATAGGGGCTCAGTGTCCTTATACAGGGGCAGGTCCTAGCCCTATGCAATGGGAGAGCAATAGCTCAGAAAATATCCCTGAACCGATGGAATGTGCTGTATGCGTGACTGATGATATAGAGAGCCTTTGTTAAATGGAAAGAGCAAGAAAGAAACTGTATTTTGCACATTGAAAAGTGTTGGACTTTATTGCTGGAAAGAAGCATGTTTATTTTTGGTTAAACATCCTTTACCCTGGTGAAAACAACCGTTCTTTTATGTTGTCCCTTATTCTATGACATCCTCAAGGGAAGGGGAATAAAACCCAACTTTAATTTCACTCGGATCACGACTACAGTGTCCTTTATAACCACAACTCCAGGCTATCCCGGGTCTAGGCAACTGCCTAGGACCGGCATGGTCTCACAAATGGCGTAGTTCTTGGATGCCAGAAAAGAGGACACCGTGCAAGAGGGACGGAGTCACCAGCGCCAGAGGACGCAACCAGGAAGGAGGTGGAACCACACCCAGACAACCCCAGGAACCGGGAGCAGTCAAGGACCTTCTCAAGGCCAGAATCATCACCTGACTCAGGTAATAGTATCTGGGACAGCCAGGGTGGGATTCTGAGGAGGTATCTGAGGGACTGAAAATCCCAGTGGGGGGAGCAGTGGGAAAAAAAAAAAGAGAGGTTCTGCACTTGTTTTTTTTTTTTTTTCTCTTTCTCTGATTATTGCAGGTTGCCAACATGGAGTCACCAGCGGATATCCTGAAGTGGATGGGGCTCCAGTTTGAGAAGCAACGCAAATTTGCCCAGCAGTGCCAGGAACAAGCCCTAGCCGCCATGCAGATACAGCAAAAGCCGCTGACGGACTTGTTGCAGGCGGTACTGCAGGAGCGGCAAGCCGAGAGGAAAACCGAAGGACACTTTGGCGGGGTAGGCCCACAGACATGTGGCATTTTGTCTTTTGGACAGTGGTCAGGAAAAGACAATATAGACGATTTTCTGGAAGCCTTTGAGCGTGTAGCTCGTGGTGGAGGCTGGCCCGAGCAACAATGGGCGGTTCGCCTAGCTACCTCCCTGACGGGAGAAGCCCTGGCGGCATACAAGGCTATGCCGGCCGCCCAGGCTAATGAGTATGCCAATGTGAAAGCAGCCATATGGGATAGGCTAGGCCTGTCGCCTATGGCATACCGTAGAAAGTTGAGAGCTACAAAGATCCAACAAGGTGAAACTCTGAAGGCTCTAGGCCAGCGGATTCATAGCCTTGTATGGAAGTGGCTCATGCCAGAAGGGAAGACAATGGAAAGTATTTTAGATATGCTTGCGTTAGAGCAATTCTGTGAAGCTGTGCCTGTAGAGGTAAGGTCATTCCTCACTCTACAGAACTGCCAGACGACGGACGAGGCTGCTCTCCTAACGGAAAGATTCATAGAGGCTCAGATAGCACATGGCCCACAAGGAGGAGCGAGCGGCTCGCGTAGCATGGCAAACTCTGGTAGAGTAATGAAAGACCCAGGATTGAGCATACCAACTACAGAAAAATGTAGAAGTAAAGGTATAGCGTATGACTCTCGCATATTATGTTTTAAATGTGGGAGGTTGGGTCACAAGGGATATGAATGCAAAGAGCGCACAGCACTAATAGGGGAAAAAGCCAAGTATAAACAAGGGGGTTTTTACCTGGGGGTGGAGGTACATGGGGTGCAGGCCGAGGCCTTGCTTGATTCTGGGGCCGACCAGACTATGATGTCGGAGCGGTTCTGGCGGCGTTTACAGGCCAGCAACCAATCTGCCCCAAGTCAACCAGAAGGCATGGCCAAGATAAAGTGCATACATGGGGCGGCTAACCCTTACACCCTGAACAAGCTGTCCATAAAAGGGTTGGGTGTTTGGAAAGAGATCTTAGTCGCTTTAGTCCCCCGTCTCCCTTTTGACCTAGTGTTGGGCCGTAATTGGCCGTTATTCGAGGAAGGGATAGGCGAAGGCCTACTAAGTGAAGAAGAGAGCGCTCCTAGGAAGTCTTACATCCAGCAGGGGGCAGGCCAGGTTAAACCCCGGAAGGCGGATAAGCGGGGAAAGGGAGGGGCCCCAGAACAGCTGAAGGACAGAGGAGAAGGAAAAGCCTTAATGACTTTAATTCCGGGACCTTTGTTTGCAAAGCCGAAGAAGGGAGAGGCAGGTAAAGAAACCCCGGAAAACATTAAAGAGGCCAAAAAAGAAGGCTTTGTGCTGAAGTATTGTAAGGCAGTCCCAAACGCCCAAGCGCCCCAAAGAGCTAGCGCTGCTGCAGCTGGGTACGATCTGTTCAGCGCAGTAGAGAAGGTAGTACCTAAGAGGGGAAAGGACTTAATAAGCACTGGGATACAAATTCAGCTGCCAGCAGGTTGCTACGAGAGGATAGCACCCCGGTCTGGGCTCGCGGCCAAACATTTCATTGATGTTGGGGCGGGGGTTATTGACCCCAATTACAGGGGGGTTGTGCAGATTCTACTCTTCAACTTTGGGGAGCAGGATTTTAAGGTCAAGGTAGGGGACAGAGTAGGCCAACTTATATGCGAGCGGGATGGGTTCCCCGAGCTAAAAGAGATGCCATACCTGACCACCACTAGCCGAGGAGGGGGTGGTTTTGGTTCCACGGGGCAGAATGAGGTTAAGGCTATGGCTGCCCTCGCAGAGGAAAAAGTAGATGAGGACTTAGGACCCCGGGTACAGGAGTGCAAGGAAGACCCAGCTCCA
This sequence comes from Ichthyophis bannanicus, assembly GCA_033557465.1. NCBI lineage: Eukaryota > Metazoa > Chordata > Amphibia > Gymnophiona > Ichthyophiidae > Ichthyophis > Ichthyophis bannanicus. Next base: position 1,626,000,705 of record CM066031.1, on the reverse strand, counting down.
AGAATGGGGGAAGAGTTGTCGCAGCAGCAGCGGGATCAACTAACACGTCTGCTAGCAGGGTTTCGGGATGTCCTCACTCCATTGCCAGGAGAGACCGGGTTGGTAGCCCATGAAATTCACACTTCACCGGGAGAAATAGTAAGGCAGAGGCCTTATCGCCTGCCGGAGGCCCGTAAGAAGGAAGTGGTAGAACAGGTCAGGGAAATGTTGAAAATGGGAGTCATCGAGGAGTCCAAAAGCCCGTGGTGCAGCCCGGTGGTTTTGGTACCAAAACCGGATGGGAGTCTACGTTTTTGTATAGACTTTCATAGAGTCAACGCCATCTCCCTTTTCGATGCGTACCCCATGCCCAGGATCGAGGAGTTGCTCGACAAGTTAGGGCAGGCCCGCTATCTGACCACCCTTGACCTTACGAAAGGGTATTGGCAGATTCCGCTTACCCGGGCCTCTAGGCCTAAAACAGCTTTTAGCACACCCCTCGGCTTATTTAAGTTTAAGCGAATGCCGTTTGGCTTGCATGGAGCAGCCGCGACGTGCCAACGCTTGGTTGACCAGGTGCTACGTCCACACCACCAATACGCAATGGCATATATGGACGACATAGTGATCCATAGTGAGAACTGGGCCCAGCATCTACCTAGGGTGGAGGCTGTATTAAAAGCCCTACGACAGGCCGGGCTGACCCTGAATCCGGCCAAATGTTTGTTTGCCGGGGAGGAGGTGAAGTATTTAGGGCACATGATCGGGAAAGGTATGGTGCGGCCGTTAGGTAGTAAAGTAGAAAGTGTCCAGAAGTTCCCTCTGCCAATGACCAAGAAACACCTCCGTAGTTTCCTCGGGTTGGTCGGTTATTACCGCCGGTTCATACCGCGGTTTGCGGATGAAAGTGCGGTCTTAACTGACATGTTAAAAAAAAATGCCCCAAATAATTTGGTCTGGTCAGCAGAAGCGGAGAGGGCGTTCCTCTGGTTAAAAGGGAAGCTTTGTCAAGCCCCAGTATTGCGAGGGGTAGACTTCCACAGACCTTTTATCCTACAGACGGACGCCTCCGAATCGGGTCTCGGGGCCGTCCTATCACAGGAATTTGAAGGAGTAGAGCACCCCATTTTATATTTAAGTAGGAAATTGTCTGGGGCAGAGTTTAATTACGCAACAGTGGAGAAAGAATGCCTGGCGATTAAGTGGGCAGTAGAAGCTCTTTGTTTTTACCTCACGGGTCGCCGATTTATACTCGTCACTGATCATGCACCCCTAAAGTGGCTAGGTACGATGCAAAATCATAATCCGCAGCTCACTCGCTGGCATTTGGCCCTGCAGGCATTTAATTTTACGGTGAAACATAGGGCAGGCAAGCTCCACCTTAACGCAGATGCATTGTCGCGTATTCCGTGCTGTACGGACACTTGTTCCTCAGCCCGCAATAGCTTAAGAGGGGGGATATGTCATGAGGTAGACAGCACAGACCCTGAAATATTAAGAAATGAAAAGGAAGTAGAGCTTACCTTGCAGCCTCAAGGGCAGTTGCAGCATTCACAGTACAGAGAGGCAGGGAAAAGGAAAACAAACTTTCCACATGGGTGTAGTGACGCAGTAAGAATTGAGAGTGCCAATCAGGCTCACCTGGACTCAGACTCACGTTCCACGTTAGAGGAGCTGAGAGATAAAAGCAGGTGGGGAATCTCACAGAGACAGAGTTGGAGTGGGAAGCAGATTGGAAAGGAGAAAGATAATTGGAAGCAGGGCCGGCCCGTCCATTGAGCGAGAATGTTTTTTGCACAGGGCCCCGCGTTTCAGGGGGCCCCGCGCAAAAAACATTCTTTTGTAAAAGTAAAATTGAAAAAAAAAAAAAGAAAACCTGTCTCCTGCCGCTGTCGGGGCCGCCGCGGCAGAATCGAGCGTGCCGCGGGGCCCCCCTGTACCCGGCACAGCCTCTCCTCCCTGTAGCAACTCTCTCTTCTGAGCTGCAGTCAGACGCGCCGGCTTGCAGAGCGCGAAGGGAAGAGTTTCCCTTTCGCGACTCTGTTAGGCCCGCGGGGGCTGATGGGAACTTCCCATCAGCCCCCGCGGGCTTAACAGAGCAGCGAGGGAAAAACTCTTCCCTCGCGCTCTGCAAGCCGGCGCGTCTGACTTCAGCTCCAACGAGAGAGCTGCTACAGGGAGGAGAGGCTGTGCCGGGTACAGGGGGGGCCCCGCGGCACGCTCGATTCTGCCGCGGCGGCCCCGACAGCGGCAGGAGACAGGTTTTCTTTTTTTTAAAAATTTCCCTGGGCTGGGCTGGGCGTTAGGAGTGGTGCTGGGCTGGGCTGGGGGTTAGAAGTGGTGCTGGGCTGGGCTGGGCTGGGCTGGGGGGGGGGGTGTTAGGAGTAGTGATGGGCTGGGCTGGGCTGGGCGGGGGGGGGGGTGTTAGGAGTAGTGATGGGCTGGGCTGGGCTGGGGGGGGTTAGGAGGTGTGATGGGCTGGGCAGGGCTGGGCTGGGCTGGGGGGGGGAGGTGTTAGGAGTAGTGATGGGATGGGCTGGGCTGGCTGGGGGGGGTTAGGAGTGGTGATGGACACTGGGCTGGTTGGGGGGGGTTAGGAGTGGTGATGGGCACTGGGCTGGCTGGGGGGGTAGGAGTGGTGATGGGCACTGGGCTGGCTGGGGGGGTTAGGAGTGGTGATGGGTGCTGGGCTGGGGGGGTGAGGAGTGGTGAGGGGCGCTGGGGGGTTAGGAGTTGTGATGGGCGCTGGGGAGGGGTTAGGAGTGGTGATGGGCGCTGGGGGGGCTTAAACTAAAAATTGGGTGATGGGGGATTAGGACTGGAAATGGGCTGGTGGGATTAGGACTGGAAGTGGGTTGATGGGGGGTTAGGACTGGTAATGGGCTATGGGAGGGCTTAAACTAAAAATTGAGTGATGGGGGATTAGGACTGGGAGTGGGCTGATGGGGAGGTTAGGACTGGTAATGGGCTATGGGGGGGCTTAAACTGAAAATTGGGTGATGGGGGATTAGGACTGGAAATGGGCTGGTGGGATTAGGACTGGGAGTGGGCTATGGGGGGGGCTAGGACTGGTAATGGGTTGGGGGGGGTTTCTAGGACAGTAAATGGGCTGAGTGGAATGGGGCTTGAACTGCAAATAGCTGTTGGGGATGGGGCTTGAAATGGAAATGGGCTGAGGGGAAGTGTGGGGCTTGAACTGCAAATAGCTGATGGGGACGGGGCATGGAATGGAAATGGGCTGAGGGGAAGTGGGGGCTTGAACTGCAAATAGCTGATGGGGAGGGGGACTTGGAATGGAAATGGGCTGAGTGGAAGGGGGCTTGAACTGCAAATAGCTGATGGGACGGGGGGCTTGGAATGGGCTCTTAGGGGAGGGAGCTAGGACAGGAACTGGGCTGATGGATGGGCTAGGATAGAACTGAGAATTGGGTGTTGGGGGGAGCTAAGATTGGAAATGGGCTTTGGTGGGGGCTTGGATTGAAATGGATTCATGGAGGGGCTAGAACTGGAAGTAGGCTCATGGGGGGCTTGGTTTAGAAATGGGCTGAGTGGAGGGGAGCTAGGATTTAACATGGGCTGATGGTGGGGCTAGGAAAGGACTAGAAATGGGCTGATGGGAGGCTGGTATTGGAAATGAGCTGATGAAGGGACTCGGATAGGACTGGAAATGGATGGGGGAGCTAGGACTGGAAATGGGCTGATGTGGGGACTAGAAGGGAGCGGATACTGGGTGGGGCTGGAACTAAAAGGGAGCTGATGTTGGGGGAGATTAGAAGGGGATGGGGCTGGGAGAATGAAATGGAGAGGGGAAAAATATTTTGTGTGGGAGGGAAGAAAAATGTACAATTGGCCGAGTATTGGGAGACTAAGTGGGGATTGAGGATGGAGGGGTAAAATTTGAGTGGATGAAATAGGAATGAGGAAAGAGCAAAAGGAGAAAGATTATTATGTTAAAGCAGATGTAGAGAGAGAATGGAAAAAACTAGAAGAGAAGAAAGGACAAATGGACAGCAGACGATGGAGAGATAGCAGAAGACACAAATAAACCAGAAGAAAGTGGCTGGAACAATTGCAACTGAAAAAAAAATGCACAAAAGGTACAAAGATATCTCTTTATTTTGAATTTATTAACTGGAATATGTCAGCTCTGGGAAATGTGCATCATTAATGTCTGTGCTTTGTTTAGTACAAGAGGAAATTAATTTATAGTTTTATTTCTACATTGTTGTTGTACATTCCAAGTTTGGCTTTTAGGGTTCCCAGTTTAATTATTGTCTTCCTGTTTTTAAATTGTGATTCCTTGTTTGGTGATAGTCTATGTTCTGCATGTGTAACTGAGCTGAGGTATTCTGTTTATGTAATTCCTATTTGACATTGTCACTTGTTCTCTTTCCCCAGTAGGTCATGTATTGTTATTCTCTGAAATGTATTGGTTTAATATTTGCAGTGTTGCCTTTTGATAGGTAGTGTATGGTGCTTTATGAGTCCTGGTAGTGCTGTTGGGATACGGTGGGTTTGCTATGGGTTCTAAATGGGCAGTGTTTGTAGTAGTTCCTAATGTGCCTGGCGGTTGGCACTGGATTATAGTAATGTAGAAATCTTTGTCTTTTTTTATCCATACACTCATGAAGAGGCATGTTTACTAAAAGTTAGTGTATGGTAACATTATGCAAATATTTATGCAAATGAGGCCCCTTATGCAAATGAGGCCCCGCACCGAGTCTCCGCACATGGCCCCGCACCCCCCTTGGGCCACCCCTGAGCGCCAATGCCACTGAGCAGTTTCAAAAATCAAACCGTGGTGATAAAAGATTATTTTCATTTAAAGAAATGCATTCAAATATCTGCAGTAGATCTCCTTTGAACTCAATGACAGTAACAAATGCTTTTATCTATGCAAAAAGTGATCACATTCACTGACATAACAGGGCAGAAGAAAGATGAAAGATGTCTCTGTTCTGGGTGTTGGTAAAAGGTCTGACTGTGGGTGCCTCTGAATAACAGAATACAATAAATGACAGCTGGAAGAACGTCGAGGTTTCAGTGCTGTGTATAATGAGCTTATTCAACTCTAGCAGTTCTGAACAGTCGTTAAAACCAAACACACTGCTGCATTTAGGTGTGTTTATCTTAAGGGAGAAATGCTGTTTAAATCATATTGCTTCACCAACCTTGCTTTTAGAAAGATGGTACAGATCAGGGTTGTAGGATGACTGTTCAAGTTGGTGGTGCTGTGAAAGGTTTATAGGCTGCCACTTAGCTCAAAGGCTAATTAAGCACATGCTAATTATTTCAGTGAGAGGGGTAATAACATTCTAAAGTGATGTCCTTTATGCAGAAAAGCGCATTAACTATTTTTGTGGCTACTTAGTTGTGAGAAAATTAACAAAACTCTCCGTGCCCTTTCCTCCTTGCTGCACCATTTTATTTGGGACAGACGTCCCGAGTCAGTGCATCATGTGCTCTCTCTCTTCCAGGCTAAAACAATCACCATTTTGAGGTTGCTTTTACAGCTTGATCATTTCTCTTTAAAACCTCTCCTAGAATCTTTTTTTTTTCCCCACGTATGTTTGCCTTGACGAGATTGTAAGCTCTGTGGAGGAGAGATCATCTCTTTTCTCTGCACCTGTACAGCACCGCATACACTTTGCACTTTAGAAGTTAAAAACCAGCCTGAAAACATGGTGGTCAATATTTAAAAGAAAATATCTGGAAACTGCAGCAGCTCTCCATAGATATTCAGTGGCAGTCTCTGGACAACGCCGCTGAATATATTTATAGACAGCCTCGGCTCTATCCGGAGAGTGCAGGGGTGGTGCATGGACAGTTCTGGAAATTATTCGGACGGCAGTGATATTCAGCCTCTGGAGAATGTTAAGCCAGAAAAAAAGGCCATCTTATTATGTAGCTAATTTCGTTGCTATCCATATAAAGCTGCCAACACTGACTGCAGGTGTTCTCCGGGGACAGCAGGAATCAGTCCTTCGATATGGGTGACGATGGTGCTGATGAAACCCGTGTGGAAGCATCTCCCCAGCTTTCAAAGAAAACCTTTGGGAGATGCACTTACACATGCGTGGTCCACTGTGCCATCTTGTCTCAGTCCAATGGCAGAGCTAAGATGACAAAAATTAAAATACGGTAAAGGAGCATCTCCTAGGGGAGGAGGGAGAGTTGTAAGGATAGAGAACACCTGTTACAGGTGAGTAACTACGCTTTCTCTGGGAACAAGCAGGAAGTCAGTCCTCACATATGGGAGTCCTCAGCTACAGGCTACCAAGAACCTGTAACCAAAAGAAAAATGCCACAGCAACCTGCAAAGAGTGAGCCATGATCAACAGCAGTTTAGTCCCTACTGAGAGACTTTCGCAAGACCCAAGTGTCCAGTGAGAAACCAGCACTCCAGGCCTGAACACAGAAGGGTCGGAGGGCAAGAGTTACCTACACCCAAAAGAGATTACGAAGTACGGCCTGGCCGAAGGTGCTCTCCAGTCAGGACTCTCTCTCCAGGTAGTAGTGAGCTGAGAAAGTATGGACCGAAGACCAGGTGGCAGCCCGGCAGATGTCCGTCACAGGGACAGAACACAGATTTGCCACGGAGGTAGCCAAGGCCCTGACATGGTGCGCCATGACCCTTTGGTCCAGTGAGATCCCTGCCTGTTCATAGGCAAGGGTAATGCGGTCCGCCATCCAAGTGGACAGAGTTTGCTTAGTCACTGGGACCCCCAGGCGACTGGGTCATAGGATACGAAAAGCTGAGGCACTTTGCGGTGGACCTATCTTCATTGCAAGTAAAAAGGACAGGGCTCTCTTACAATCTAGATTGTGGAGAATGGTCTCCGCCTTACCGGCATGAGGTCTTGGAAAGAAGGTAAAAAGTACTACCTCCTGGTTGAGGTGGAATGGGGATACCACCTTCAGCAGAAACATGGGGGGAAGGGGTGGCAGAGCACCACCCTGTTCTTCTAGAACCTCGTGTAGAGGGGCTCTGCCATCAGAGCCTGGAGCTCACTGACTTTGCAACCTGATATGAGTGCTACCAGGAAGACAACCTTCCAGGATAGATACCGGAGGTGATAGGTATCCAGAGGCTCGAATGGAGGCTTAGTGAGCTGTGAGAGCACCACATTGAGATCCCATTCCGTCACTGGAAGGAGGACGGGGGGGTTTGGATAACATGAGGTCCCACAGGAATCGGGACACAAGGGGCTGAGCTGAGAGGGGTTTTCCCTCAATGGAATGGTGATGCGCTGCGATGGCGCTCAGGTGTACTTGGACCGAATTGGACTTCAGTCCCACCCGCAATAAGTAAAGCAGGTACTGAAGTACCACCTGTACTGAGCAGGAAAACGGGTTCGCCCGTCTTTCCGCACACCACACCAAGAATCAGCGCCACTTGAAGGCGTAAGCTCTTCTAGTCAGAGGTGGCTCTATCATAAGGCAGGGTGGGGTGGTCGCCTTGTTGTTGTTGTTTTTGTTGTTGTTAAGTGCCATCGAGTCGGAGTCGACTCATGGCGGCCCTCTGGATAGCTATCCTAAATTGTGTTCGGTCTTGAGTCAGGTGGCTCATTCTTGACAGACTGGTACCCATAGCTGCTGTTATTGTATCGATCCATCTCATTGCTGGCCTTCCTTTTTTGCGTTGACCTTCTATCTTGCCAAGCATGATGTCTTTCTCTAATGATCTCTCTCTTCGCATGATGTGTCCAAAGTATGAAAGTCGAAGTCTTGTCATCTGAGCTTCTAAAGAAAGCTTAGGTTTGATCTCCTCTAGTACCGACTGGTTTGTTCTTCGGGCAGTCCATGGTATACACAATATTTGCCACCCAGCACCATAATTCAAAGGCATCAATTTTCTTCCTGTCTATCTTTTTCACTGTCCAGCTTTCACATCCATATGATGTTATTGAAAATACCATGGCTTGAACAAGTCAAATCTTTGTATGGAGAGAGACATCTCTGCTTTTGAGAATCTTATCTAGGTCTTTCATAGCCATTCTGCCAAGAACAATTCATCGTCTGATTTCTTGACTGCTTGTTGCTTCTTTATTGATAGTTGATCCAAGTAGGTTAAAGTTGTTCATGATTTCAATTTCTTATCCTTCAACGTTGAACCTGTTGATTATCCCAGTTGTCATGATCTTTGTCTTCTTTACATTAAGGTGCAGGCTCATTTTGAGACTATGTTCTTTGATTGTGAGAAGCAAATGTTTCAGATCATCTTCACTTTCAGCCAGTAATGTGGTATCATCAGCATAGCGAAGGTTGTTGATGAGTCTTCCACCAATCTTCACATCTCTGTTGTCTTCATACAATCCTGCTTCTCTGATGATTTGTTCTGCATATAAATTAAACAGGTAGGGGGAAAGAATGCAGCCTTGTCTTACACCTTTGCTTATTTTAAACCATTCTGTTTCTCCTTGTTCTGTTCGAACTGTTGCTTCTTGATCAATGTATACATTGTGCAAGAGTACGATCAGGTGTTCTGGTATACCCATGCTTCTTAATGTGGCCCAGAGTTTCTCATGGTTTACACAGTCAAAAGCCTTGCTATAGTCGATAAAGCACAAATAGATATCCTTTTGGTATTCTTTAGTCTTTTCAAGGATCCATCTCACATCCGCAATGATGTCTCTTGTTCCTCGCCCTTTCCTGAACCCTGCTTGCACTTCAGGTAGTTCTTCGTCCAGGTATGGTTGTAGTCTCTTTTGAATAATCTTCAGTAGAATCTTGCTGGCATGTGGGATCAGAGCGATTGTGCGATAATTTCCACAGTCAGTTGGATCACCTTTCTTTAGTATTGGTATAAACACAGATCTTTTCCAGTCAGTTAGCCATGATGTTGTCTTCCATATTTCTTGGCAGAGCCTTGTAAGTACGGTAACAGCTGCATCAGATTGCTGTAATACTTTTATGGGAATGCTATCAATGCCTGGTGCTTTGTTCTTTGATAAGGCTTTCAATGCTGCTTCAACTTCTTCTTTTATCACCAATGGTTCCTGATCATAAGGTACAGGTTGAAACGGCTGTTGGTCCACTTGATCTTTATCATATAAAAAACTCTGTATATTCCTTCCACCTTTTCTTGATCTTCTCAGCATCATTCAACATAGAACCTTGAGCATCTTGTAACATTCCAATTCGAGGCTGGAACTTTTGCTTTAACTCTCGTAGCTTTAGGAAAGCCGATCTTGTTCTTCCTCTAATAGTTTCTTCTTCTATTTCCTTGCGTGCATCGTTGTAGTACTTTTCCTTGTCCTGTCTTGCTGCACGTTGGAAATCTCTGTTGAATTCTGTTATTGTCTTTCTTTCTCCTCTGGCTTTAGCTTCTCTGCGTTTCTGGGCAATTTTCAGAGTTTCTTCCATCATCCATTTTGGCCGTTTTTGCTTTTTCACCTTTTGTAGAGACTTCTCGCTTTCTTCCAACACAACCTTCTTGATCTCATTCCATAACTCTTCTGGAGCTCTGTCATTTGTATCTAAAGCAGCAAATCGATTTTGCAGGCAGTCTTTAAATTCTAGTGGTATATTCTCAAGGTCATATTTTGCTGCATTCATGAGTGGTTTGCTCTTTTTCAACTTTAGCTTGAGTTTGCATACTAGTAGTTGATGATCTGTACCACAGTCAGCTCCAGGTTTTGTCTTTGTTGATGTTATAGAACATTTCCATCGTTGACTTCCACAGATGTAGTCAATTTGATTTTTATACAATCCATTGGGTGAAGTCCATGTGTACAGTCACCGCTTGTGTTGATGGAAGAAGGTGTTTGAGATGAATAGATCGTTGGTCTTGCAGAATTCTATCAGTCTTTCTCCAGCTTCATTTCTATTGCCAAGTCCATATTTTCCAACTACTTTGCCTTCTTCTTTGTTGCCAATATTTGCGTTCCAGTCACCCATGACTATCAGGATATCCTGTTTGCATGTTCTGTCAATTTCAGCTTGTACTTGTTCATAGAACTCTTCAATTTCATTCTCTTCTGCAGCTGTTGTTGGGACATCTACTTGAATTATAGTTCTGTTGATAGGCATTCCTCGTAGACGAATAGAGATTAAGCGTACGCTGACTGCATTGTATTTCATTACAGTTCTTGCAAGGTTCTTCTTTATTATAAATGCAACACCATTTCTTCTTTGTCTTTCATTTCCAGCATAGTAGACCATGTGATCATCTGATGCAAAGTGCCCGATGCCAGTCCATTTCAGTTCGCTGACACCCAACAGATCAAGTTGTACACGTTCCATTTCATTCTTGACCACCTCCAACTTTCCTTGGTTCATGCTTCGTATGTTCCATGCAGGGCCGGCCCGTCCATTGAGCAAGAATGTTTTTTGCACAGGGCCCCGCGTTTCAGGGGGCCCCGCGCAAAGAACATTCTGCTTTTTTTTTTATTACATTTAAAAACAAAAACCTGGCTCTAGCTGCTGCCGCTGCCGCGTCCGTCGCAGCAGCGGCAGAATGGCGTGTCCCGCGGGGCCCCTTCTCCTCTTCGAGCCCTCTGCAAGGGCTTTCAGATTCGCGAAGGGAGAGTTGTGCTCCCTCGCGTCTCTGTAAAGCCCGCAGGGGCTAATGGGAAATTTCCCATCAGCCCCTTTAGACGCGAGGGGCTGATGGGAAATTTCCCATTAGCCCCTGCGGGATTTACAGAGACGCGAGGGAGCACTCTCCCTTCGCGAATCTGAAAGCCCTTGCAGAGGGCTCGACGTGGAGAGGGGGCCCCGCGGGACACGCCATTCTGCCGCTGCTGCGACGGACGCGGCAGCAGCTAGAGCCAGGTTTTTGTTTTTAAATTTGCCGGAAGGGAAGGGAAGGGAAGGGAAGGGGGGGGGGCTGATGGAGGCTGTCTGGAAATGGGGTGGTGGGGGGTTAGGACGGGAAATGTGCAAGGGGGGGGGTTAGGACTGGAAATGTGCAAGGGGGGGGGTAGGACTGGAAATGTGCAAGGGGGGGGGGGGGTTAGGACTGGAAATGTGCAAGGGGGGGTTAGGACTGGAAATGTGCAAGGGGGGGGGTTAGGACTGGAAATGGGCTGGGACTGATGGAGGCTGACATGAAATGGGCTGGGGGGGGTTAGGACTGGAAATGGGCTGGAGGGGGGGTTAGGACTGGAAATGGGCTGGGGCTGATGGAGGCTGACTGGAAATGGGCTGGGGAGGGGTTAGGACTGGAAATGGGCTGGGGGGGGTTAAGACTGCTAATGGGCTGGGGCTGATGGAGGCTGACTGGAAATGGGCTGGGGGGGTTAAGACTGGTAATGGGCTGGGGGGGTTAAGACTGGTAAAGGGCTGGGGGTTGATGGAGGCTGACTGGAAATGGGGTGATGGGGGTTAGGACTGGAAATGGGCTGGGGGGGTTAAGACTGGTAATGGGCTGTGGGCTGATGGGGGCTGTCTGGAAATAGGGTGATGGGGGTTAGGATTGCTAATGGGCTATGGGGGGGGTTAGGACTGCTAATGGGCTATGGGGGCGCTAGGACAGGAAAAGGGCTGATGGGGAGGGGTTAGGACTTGAGGTGGGCTGATGTGGTTAGGACTAGTAATGGGCTGTGGGCTGATGGGGGGGGGGGTTAGGACTGGCAATGGGCTATGGGGGGCTGACTGGAAATGGGCTGATGGGGTTAAGACTGGAAGTGGGCTGATGGGGGGTTAGGACTGGTAATGGGTTATAGGGGGGGGCTTAAACTGAAAATGGGTTGATGGGGGGCTAGGACTGGTAATCGGGTGGCGGATTGCTATGACTGGAAATGGACTGAGTGGACGGGGAGGCTTGAACTGCAAATAGCTGATGGGGAGGGAGCTTGGAATGGAAATGGGCTGTGAGGGAAGGGAGCTAGAACTGAAAATGGGCTGATGGAGCAGCTAGGATAGGACTGGAAATGGGCTGTTGGGGGGAGCTAAGATTGGAAATGGGCTGTGGTGGGGGCTTGAATTGAAATGGACTCATGGAGGGGCTAGAACTGGAAGTAGGCTCATGGGGGGGGTTGGACTGGAATTGGGCGGAGGGGAGGGGAGCTAGGATTTGTCATGGGCTGATGGTGGGGCTAGGAAATGACTAGAAATGGGCTGATGGGGGGCTAGGATTGGAAATGAGCTGATGAAGGGACTCAGACTGAAAATGGATGGGGAGCTAGGACTGGAACTGGGTTGATGGGGGGCTAGGACTGGAAATGGGCTGATGCAGGGACTAGAAGGGAATGGATGCTGGGTGAGACTGGAACTAGAAGGGAGCTGATGTTGGGGGAGGATTAGAATGGGATGGGGCTGGGAGAGTCAAATGGAGAGGGGAAAAATATTTTGTGTGGGAGGGATGAAAAATCTACAATTGGCCGGGTATTGGGAGAGTAAGTGGGGATTGAGGATGGAGGGGTAAAATTTGTGTGGATGAAATAAGAATGAGGAAAGAGCAAAAGGATAAAGATTAGTATGTTAAAGAAGATGTAGAGAGAGAGGATGGAAAGAAAACTAGAAGAGAGAAGAAAGGACAAATGGACAGCAGACGATGGAGAGTTAGCAGAAAACATGAAGAAGAAACCAGAAGGAAAGTGGCTGGAGCAATTGCAACTGAAAAAAAATGAACAAAAGGTAGAAATATATCTCTATATTATGAATTTATTAACTGGAATATGAAAGTTCTGGGAAATGTGCATCATTAACATCTGCGCTTTGTTTGGTACAAGAGGAAATTGATTTATAGTTTTATTTCTACAGTGTTGTTGTACATTCCAAGTTTGGCTTTTGGGGTTCCCAGTTTAAATTATTGCCTTCCTGTTTCTAAATTGCGATTCCTTGTTTGGTGATGGTCTATGTTCTGCATGTGTAACTGAGCTGAGGTATTCTGTTTATGTAATTCCTATTTGACATTGCCACTTGTTCTCTTTCCCCAGTATTCTCTGAAATGTACTGGTTTAATATTTGCAGTGTTTCCTTTTGATAGGTAGGGACTGGTGCTTTGTGAGTCCTGGTAATGCTGTCAGGATACAGCGGGTTTGCTATGGGTTCTAAATGGGCAGCGTTTGTAGTAGTTCCTAATGTGCCTGGCGGTTGGCACTGGATTATAGTAATGTAGAAATCTTTTAGTCTTTCTTTATCCATACACTCATTAAGAGACATGTTTACTAAAAGTTAGTGTATGGTAACATTATGCAAATATTTATGCAAATAAGGCCACTTATGCAAATGAGGCCCCGCACCGAGTCTCCGCACATGGCCCCGCACCCCCCTTGGGCCGCCCCTGATTGGAAGCAGCAGAATGAGCATTGGCAGTGGAAGCTGGAGCCTGGATTAGGGCGGGAGCCAGAGCTTGAATGCCAGGAGGAAAGCAGAGACCAAAGGAACTCTGACTGCTGTTTCAGGCAGGCTTGGAGAGAAGGTGAGAGTAGAAATCCCAAGCAATTGCAGGAAGACACGTTACCTTGGAGAACCAGGGCTGGAGAAAAGCAGGCTGGCAAACCCAGGTGGGATAAGCAAAACTGCAGCAAGGTCTTCCCAGCCAGAGGGGTCCTCACACCATGGCAAACTGTCCAGTTAACAGAAGGCAGAGGTCACGTCCAAAGAAGCACACAGGAAGCAGGAAGTGAGTTTCCCTCAGCCAGACATCGTAACCAGGGTTCCCACAGAAGAGCAGGCTGCAGGGCAGAAAGAAAGCCTTGGCTGGAGACAGAGGAGTTTGAGACCATCTTCTCCAAAGGAAAAGATAAGTACCCTGTTTCTGATAAGGGGAGAAAAGGGAGTCTCCGGGATAGAAGCCAGGCTTATAACCGGCAAGGGAACTCTTATTGGCCCAAGCCGTGGGAAGAAATCCCCAGCACAGCTCCTGATATCTGGGACTTACAAAAGCAGCTCCAACTGGTGGCAACTGAGGTTTCCCCAGGGCTAGATACAGAGAGCAGCTTCATAGGGGCTCAGTGTCCTTATACAGGGGCAGGTCCTAGCCCTATGCAATGGGAGAGCAATAGCTCAGAAAATATCCCTGAACCGATGGAATGTGCTGTATGCGTGACTGATGATATAGAGAGCCTTTGTTAAACGGAAAGAGCAAGAAAGAAACTGTATTTTGCACATTGAAAAGTGTTGGACTTTATTGCTGGAAAGAAGCATGTTTATTTTTGGTTAAACATCCTTTACCCTGGTGAAAACAACCATTCTTTTATGTTGTCCCTTATTCTACGACATCCTCAAGGGAAGGGGAATAAAACCCAACTTTAATTTCACTCGGATCACGACTACAGTGTCCTTTATAACCACAACTCCAGGCTAACCCGGGTCTAGGCAACCGCCTAGGACTGGCATGGTCTCACAAAGTACATACAATTATTTTTATACTTATGTTTCTACCTATAAATGTATTGCGTAGTTTTATTGCACCAACATGTTGCATATCCCCTAGTTCACACTCAATGTTTTCTGATGTTAAATGTTAATATAAGATAAGAACATACGGTATGCCATACTGGGTCAGACCAAGGTCCATCAAGCCCAGTATCCTATTTCCAACAGTGGTAAATCTAGGTCATCAGTACCTAGCAGTTTCCCCAAAAGACACATTTTCCACAATGCTTGTATTGGGTCAAGAGGTGATATCCCGGGTCCCTTTTAATACTCGTTTATGGACCTTTCTTCCAGGAGCTTGTCCAAACCTTTTTTAAACCCGGCTACACTAACAGCTTTTACTACATCCTCTGGCAACAAATTCTAGAGTTTGATTACACGTTGAGTGAAAAGTCTTAAATAGGTTACCCTGTAGCTTCATTGCATGTTTCCTAGTCTTTCTATATTCTGATAAGGCAAACAATCGATCTACATTTACCCGTTCCACTCCATTCATTAATTTATAGACCTCTATCATATCTCTTCTCAGCCGTCTCTTTTCCAGGTTGAAGAGCCCTAACCTTTTTAGCCTCTCTTCATAGGGGTATCCTTCCATCCCCTTTAACATTTTTGGTGGTTCTTCTCTGTAATTTTTCTAATAACGCTATATCCTTTTTAAGATACGGCAACCAGAATTGTAGACAATATTCAAGGTGCGGTCACACCACGGAACAATACTGAGGCATTATAATAGCCTTTGTTTTATTTCCACAATCCTCATGGTTTTAAACAACTTTAAATAGTTTTGTGTCACCTGCACATTTGATAACCTCACTCATTGTTCCCTTTTCTAGGTCATTTATGAATATATCAAAAAGCAGCGGACCCAGCACAGATCCCTGGGGTACTCCACTATTCATCTTTCGCCATTGGGAAAATTGGACATTTAGCCCTATCCTCTGCTTTCTATCTTTTAACCAGTTCCTGATCCACAATAGTACACTGCCTCTTATCCCATGACTTTTTAGTTTTGCCAAAAGTCTTTCATGAGGGACCGAGATTATACTCCACATACCATGGTTTAGGAGGGAGATTCATTACTTTCATAGTATGCACAAAACGAATCCATTTGGAGAAATTGCTCCTGAAGAAAATTAGCTACCGAAAGTTCAGAACATAGAATAAAGGACTGAGAGATTGTGAAATCTGTTCTTTTCTGTTAATTAGAAAGATAATTGTAGAAAAATCATTTGCATTTTGTCAATGAATATTT
Organism: Ichthyophis bannanicus; assembly: GCA_033557465.1. Classification (NCBI taxonomy): domain Eukaryota; kingdom Metazoa; phylum Chordata; class Amphibia; order Gymnophiona; family Ichthyophiidae; genus Ichthyophis; species Ichthyophis bannanicus. Next base: position 1,625,985,146 of record CM066031.1, on the reverse strand, counting down.
ATTCTAATGAAACTTTCATCATTGATAATAAAGTTAGAGTGCTGTAGAGGAGCAGCCTAGTAGTTAGAGCAGTGGCCTGTTGACCAAAAGACCAGGGATCAATTCCCACAGGCACACCTTGTGGCTGTGGGCAAGTCACTTTACTCTCCATTGCTTCCGAAGAATCACACCTTGCCAAGAAAATCCAGGAGTCAGCATTGACTTCAAGATGCACAAAGTTAGACTGTGTTCTTGATTAAAGAAATTATTCTCATTCCCTCTCTTTGGCTTATTCCTTAGAAGCTGAGAAGTCAAAGGGAAATTAGAACACTGGGTTTGTTACAATCGCACTGGAAGAGACCAATTGAAAGGAGATTGTGCAGATGAAGACAAAAATTAAGGGGCCTATTTACTAAGCCATGTTATGGCAATAATTATGCCTTAAAGGGCAATTAACACATGCTGAGAGCCTATAATGGGTGTAAATTGCACCTAGCCCATGAAAATCTGGCCCTACACATGTTAAAAAATAATGAACTACTTTGCATGTAAATACAAGCAATGTGCTTAATTTATATGCAAATTGATAATGCAGCTTGTGTTAAAATGGACATGCTGTATTATTCAAAGAAAATTAACAACTCAAGAGGCTGTTTACTTTCCTTCAGGGACACAACATCCAATGCTCATGGGAACATAGTCCAAAAAATGTCCCTCCTGTATTTGGCAGCTTGACTCCTAGTGGACATATCTCAAGAAATGGAGGCACTGGGACAGGAGTGACTGGGAATAGTTTGAGGCACCAGTGGATACCAGGTATAGCCTGGTATGTGCTAAGAGGAGGAAAGACTGGGGAAGTACATATTTTTAATGCCATGTCCCTTCCTTTCTGATCACACTTCTAAGGCCCTTATTCACTCTCTAGTCACCACCCGTTTAGATTATTGCAGCATGCTGCTTTCTGGTCTCCCTTAGAATCATCTCTTTCCCCTTTAATATGTTCAAAACTCAGCTGCATGGCTAATCTTCCACCATTCTCCCTCTTTTCAAGTCACTGCACTGGCTCCTATCTGTTTCCATATTCAGTTCAAACTTTTCCTACTAACCTATAAGTGCATTCCTTCTTCAGCTCCTCACTATCTTTCCTCTTATCACTCCCTACACCCCTCCTCGGGAACTCCACTCCTCTAGCAGATCTCTTTTATCTGTGCCCTTCTCTGCCACCGCCAGCTCCAGACTTCATTCATTCTACCTTGCTGCCCCATATGCATGGAACAAACTACCCGAGTTAATAAGCCACACGCCATCTTTGTCCCTATTCAAATTCAGGCTAAAACCTGCCTCAGGCTAAAACCTGCCTCTTATGAGTGCCTTTCATTCCTGATCCCTTTATTCTCCTATTCATCACCAATCTGGATATTTGCTATTCCCTTATTTTAACCTAGTCCCCAGTTGTTTTGTTGTCAGTCTTGATTAGATTGCAAGTTGCAATGAGCAGGGACTGTCTCTTTTTTTGTACATGTACAGCACTAAATACACCATGTAGTGCTATACAGATGTGGCCTGATTCCATCCAGGATGTACAGGCCCTCTGTGCACCCGGTCGGAACCGGACGCACAGAGGGAGTCGCAATTCTGATCCCATGGGGCACGTCTAGCCCTGCGGGATCAGAATCGTGAACAGGCCTGTATAAGCAGGCTGGGACTGTGATTCAGCCTGGCCTGCACATACAGGCCTTACCTGGCTAACTCAGTCAGGGTTTTTAAATGGAGCCGTGGTACCATAGAGTTCAGTTGCCATGGCACCATGGCTCCTTTTAAATGATCCCCGGCCGCTGGCTCCCAAAGTGCTTTCCCCACAGCACGATCCCTGATCTGGCCTCCCAGGGCCAGGGTCAGGCTGCGGGGAATGCCTTCTGCCCCCTGCCGCTTCATCCAAGCCCCAATCCTGCTGTTCCTGCCACATCGGGGAAGTTATTCCCCGTTCAAGTTGCCAGCCCTGGACATACAAGGCCAACAGAATAGGCCCTGTATGTCCAGGGCTAGCAACTGCTCACTGCCTGCCCTAACGCTGCCCCCGATCCACACCTTTCCCACCCCCATCTAACTTCCCCATACAACCCCGAATGACCCCCATAATGATGATTATTAGTAGTAGTAGTAGTAGTAGTGAGGTGTGTAGGAAGATGAGCTGGGATATTCTGTCAGCCTATGCTAACTCCTTTAAAAGGCAGTGAGCTGATCTGGGGCCTGGTATTGCATGTTTCAGTGACTAGAAATAAGTGATGTTTCCAGCTGCAACAACACATAAAAAAATAATTGTTGTTGTTGTTAAGTGCCGTTGAGTCAGTGTCGGCTCATGGTGACCCTCTGGATAGTTGTCCTATACTGTGTTTGGTCTTCAGTCAGGCAGCTCATTGTTGATAGAGTGGCACCCATAGCTGCTGTTATTATATCGATCCATCTCATTGCTGGCCTTTCTCTTTTGTATTGACCTTCTATCTTGCCACTTCTATCTTGCCAAGCATGATGTCCTCAGTACTGCCTTTTAACTTTCAAAAGGGAAACTATGATAAAATGAGGAAAACAGTTACGAAAAAAACTAAAAGGAGAAGCTGCAACAGTTAAAGATTTACATCAAGCATGGGCGTGGTTTAAAAAAACTATCTTGGAAACCCAGACCAGTTGTATTCCGTGCTTTAACAAAGGGGGAAGGAAGTCCAAAAAACTAGTTTAAAGGTGAGGTCAGAGAGGCTGTTGTAGCCAAAAAAGCATCTTTCAGGAAATGGAAAAAGGAGCCAAATGACAAAAACTGGAAACAACGTAAGCACTGGCAAGTTAGATGCAAGGCATTGATAAGCCGGGCAAAGAGAGAATATGAGAAGAAGCTTGCTGTGGAAACAAAAATGCATAATAAAGATTTTCAAGTACATTTGTAGCAAAAAACCTGTGAGAGAATCAGTTTGACCATTAGATAATAGAGGGGTGAAAAGGGCACTAAGAGGGAACAAGGCCATAGTGGAAAGACTGAATAAATTCTTTACTTCAGTCTTTACTGAAGAAGATGTAGGTAAGTTTCCCATGAATGAAATGGTATTTAAAGGTGATGCATCAGAAGAATTGAAAGAAATAACATAGAAACATAGAAATATGATGACAGAAAAAGACCACATGGCCTATCTAGTCTGTCCTTCCATATCAACAACTACAACAGTCCACTTTTTACCTTTAGAGATCCTCTGTGTTTGTCCTATGCTTTTTTGAATTCAGTTACTGTCCTCATCTCTACCACCTCCACTAGGAGACTATTCCGCATATCACTCCTGAATCTACCTCCCTTCACCCTCATCCCATGTCCCCTCGTAGCAGAACTTGCTTTCAATTGAAAGAGGCTCTCTCCCTGAACATTTATGCCACGGAGGTATTTAAGCATCTCAATCATATCCTGCCTTTCCTCTAAGGTGTACATATTAAGATCCTTCAGTCTGTCCTCATATGCTTTATAATGAAGACCACTAATCATTTTAGTAGCCACCCTCTGCACCGACTCCATCCTGTTCACATCCTTTTGAAGGTGCGGTCTCCAGAATTGCACACTATACTCCAAATGAGGTCGCACCAAAGACTTATAGAGAGGCATTATCACCTCCTTTTTTCTGCTAGCCATTCCTCTCTGTATGCATCTAAGCATCCTTCTAGCTTTTGCCGTCGCCTTTTCTACCTGTTTAGCTACTTTAAGATCATCAGACACAACCACGCCTAGGTCCCGCTCTTCTTTAGTAGACAAAAGTACTTCAACCCCTATACTATATTGCTCCCTTGGATTGCTGCAGCCCAAATGCATGACCTTACATTTTTTAACATTAAATCCCAGCTGCAAAATTCTAGACCATTCTTCAAGCTTAGCTAGATCCCTCCTCATGTTATCTACACCTTCCTGGGTGTCTACTCTATTGCAGCTTTTGGTATTATCCGCAGAGGCAAAGCTTACCCGACAGCCCTTCCGCTATATCACTAACGAAGATGTTAAAAAGAATCGGACCAAGGACAGATCCCTGGGGCACACCAATGGTAACATCCTTCTCCTCAGAGTGAGTTCCATTTACTTGTACTCTTTGTCGCCTCCCACCCAACCAATTTCTAACCCAAGCAGTAACTTTAGGGTCCATCCCTAGGGTGCTCAGTTTGTTTATAAGTCGCCTGTGAGGGACAGTGTCAAAGGCTTTACTGAAATCTAAATACACCACATCTAGAGCTCTCCCTCAGTCCAACTCCCTGGTCACCCAGTCAAAGAAATCAATCAGATGTGTCTGACAAGACCTGCCTCTGGTGAATCCATGTTGCCTCAGATCCTGTAATCCGCTGGACTCCAGAAACCTCACTATTTTCTCTTTCAGCAGCGTTTCCAATAATTTACTCACCACCGAAGTTAAACTAACCGGTCTGTAGTTTTCAACCACATCCTTACTTCCGTTTTGTGTAAAGGCACCACATGAGCCTCTCTCCAGTCCTTTGGCACCACTCCCGACTCCAACGAGGCATTGAAAAGGTCAGTCAGTGGAGTTGCTAGAACGTCCCCAAGTTCCCTCAGTATTCTAGGGTGTATCCCATCCGGTCCCATCGCTTTGTCTACTTTAAGTTGAGCTAGTTTCTTACGAACACAGTCTTCTGAAAATTGTTCAAGATGTCCCTCGCTTCTGTTCCTATTTGTGGGTGTTTTCTGAGGTCCTGCTCCTGGTTCTTCATCTGTGAACACAGAACAAAAATATTTGTTAAGCAATTCCACTTTATCCTTATCAGCTTCTACATAATCCTCCCCTGCACCCTTGAGTCTGACAATAAAAGTTTTGCCCTTCCTCTTCTCACTAATATATCTGAAAAATGTCTTATCCCCCCATTTTATTGCATTGGCTATTTCCTCCTCCTTTTGAATCTTTGCCTCCTTGACTACTTTGCTAGCTTCTCTAAGTTTTTCCAAATACAGATGCCTGTCTTCCTCTCTCTGTTATCTCTTGTATTTCATGAAGGCCTCCCTCTTTTTCTTCACCTTTTCAGCTACTTCTTTCGAAAACCATAGCGGTCTCCTTTTCCTTTTACCTTTATTTACTATTTTAACAAAAAGGTTGGTTGCCCTTAAAATATCCCCTTTCAGTTTTGCCCACTGTTTTTCTACTTCCCACAGCTGTTACCATCCCACTAACGACTCCCTGAGGTATTTGCCCATCTTCGCAAAGTTAGTCTTCCTAAAGTCTAAGATCCTCACCTTTGAATGGACTCTAACAGCCCTAGTCCTAATAGTGAACCACACCATCTGGTGATCACTGGATGCAAAATGATCTCCCATTACAACATCAGAAACACTTTCACCATTGGTAAGCACCAAGTCCAGTATGGCCCCTTCACGTGTGGGGTCTGTTACCAATTGCCTGAATAGTTCTCCCTGTAGAGAATCCAGGATCTCCTTACTTCTAGATGATACTGCAGCAGGAATGTGCCAATCAACATCTGGCATATTGAAATCTCCTATCAGTAGCACTTCCCCTTTCCTAGCAATGCTGCATATGTCTTCAATTAACTCTCTGCCCACCTCTTCCTCTTGTGAGGGAGTTCTGTATATCACACCAATGCAAATAGATTTCTCTTTCACTCTTTCTAGTTTAACCCACAATACCTCCTCTCTCCCTTTTAAGCTCTGTAATTCCAAAGCTTTAATAGTAGTTTTTACATATAGTGCCACTCCTCCTCCCCTTCTTCCTTCCCTGTCCTTTCTGAATAAAGTATAGCCAGGTATAGTTACATCCCAATCATGGTTTTCTGTGAACCATGTTTTTGTAACTGCCACTAAATCCAAGTCAGCCACTCCCACCAAAGCTTCAACATCAGGGATCTTATTTCCCATGCTACAGGCATTTATACACACTGCTTTCCATATGTTACCCCTGTTACCCATTTCCATAAAGGTATTTAATGTTTCACCTACCTGGGGGCTTTCACTTACCTGGGGGCTTTCTTTACCCATCTCCAACGAATCTAGTTTAAAGCCCTCTTCAGTAGATTAGCCAGTCTACTACCGAAGAGGTGTTGACCTTTCTTGGACAGATGGATGCCATCTCTGCTCTGCAACCCTTGGAACAGCATCCTATGGTCTAGGAAATATCAATAAAGTGGGACGATATATTACAAGTATTGTAATACCTATAAACTCCCCAGTACATATATAAGTCTATGTAACAGGCATCTCTCAGTCCTCTTTAATGGGGGAATACCACCTTGTCCTAATTCCCTGAACCACAGTTAATAATACAGTCCCAACTGGATGGGACTACCCTGTAATTCCAGGCATAACAATCTCTCTTTGCATAAGTCTTTACTCATACTTAACTTCCAGCCTCAGTCCAACATGCTCTGTAGCTTTTTAACCGAAACTTAGAAAAAATAGTTAACACATTCTGTGTTGGGCTTCTTAGCAGTCTTGCTGATCTTCTTGTACTTTGGCTTCTGAATCAGACCACCACCACCACCTACTATCAAGATTGTCCAAAGCTGTTTTTAAAACAAATCCATTCTCTTCAAAAAATTAAAGCAGAATATTTTCAATATCTGTTAGGAGGAATATTATGTATGGAGGAATATTATGTATATATCAGAAGGAATTTTATATATGTATCAGACATATCAGGGTTATTACAAGTATGCTTGCTGCCAGTGTAGGCCACAGTTCATTTTCCAAATCCGCAGAAGAGGTCTGTTAGCTTGTTTACTGTGAATGTAGGACACAGGTCATCTGCTAACTTCTCAGAAAAAGCCTTTTAGCTTATCTTTGCAAAAGCAATGAACACACATTGTATGGAGACATAAGTAGAGAGAGCAATCGAGACAAGTTATGCTAATTCCTTTTCTTTCCTATCCCCTTTTTGGAGGCTCTTTAATGATAACCTTTTAACTCTGCAAACAGCTGTGCAAAGATGACCCATTGCTCAAATATAATTCAGCCTTGCATCTGTCTGTAACTTTATATGACGTATTTGGTTATGACATATTTGGTACATCTTTAGGGTATATAAGCTAATGTATATCCTGAATAAAATGAGCAGCTTATATCATACCTATAGTGTGTTATTTGCTGTTCCCAAGTGCTTATACTGAAAAGCAGGATCCAGGGAGACAAAACCAAATTCATAGCATAAGCATCAGTTGTGGTAACCAAGATAAAATAATATCAGTTGGGGTAACTGATACATAGAACAAAGAACCCAATCTGTTCTGATAGCACCATCCCTGACAGCCCAGTTCCTCTCCACGTAATCTATATCCCTAAAGTTCCCAAGCTTCATAAATATTATGTTTTCTCAAATGTACAGCTGCATATAAAAAACACCCCTCTCATATTCCTGCCCCAGATATTCTCATGCCCCCTCACTCACTCAATCCACTATACAAACTATTTGATAGCAAATTACCTGGACCAGATGGTATACACCCGAGGGTGTTGAAAGAACTGAAATATGAGAATGCAGACCTACTATTAGCAATCTGTGAACTAGCATCAAAATCATCTGTAGTACCTGAAGATTGGCGAATGGCCAATGTAACACCAATTTTTAAAAAGGGTACCAGGGGTGATCTGGGAATCTGCAGGCCAGTGAGTCTGACATCAGTACCAGGCAAGGTGGTAGAAATCATTATATAGAATAAAATTACTGAACATATAGATAGTCACGGTTTAATGGGAGAAAGTCAACATAGTTTTAGCCAAGGAAGATCTTGTCTTTCTAATCTGTTAAATTTTTTTGAAGGTGTGAATAAACAGGTAGACAAAGGTGAGCCATTCAACATAGTGTATCTGCATTTTCAGAAAACCTTTGACAAGGTCCCTCATGAGAGACTCTTGGCAAAGTTAAAAAGTCATGGGATAGGAGTCAATGTACTACTGTGGATCAAGAACTGGTTAAATGATAGAAAGCAGAGGGTAGGGCTGAATGGCCAATTTTCCCAATGGAGAAAAGTGAATAGTAGAGTACCCCAGGGATCTGTGCTGGGTCCACTGCATTTTAAAATAGTCATAAATTACCTGGAATGGGAATCTCAAATGAGGAAGTCAGATAACACAAAATTATTCAAAGTTGTAAAAACACAAGAGCATTGTGAAAAATTGCAAGAGGACCTTGACAAATTGGAAGAGTGGAGGATCAAATGGCAGATAACATTTAATGTGGACAAGTGCAAAGTTATGCACCTAGGAAAGAACAACCCAAACTATGGTTACACGATGCAAGGTTCCACATTAGGAACCACCACCCAGGAAAAAAATTTAGGAGCCATCTTGGATAACACATTCAAAACCTCCGCCCAGTGTACAGAAGCAGCCAAGAAGGCAAATAAAATGCTAGGAATCATAAGGAAAGGAATGGAGCATAAGACAAAGGATATTATAATGCCTCTGTATCTTTCTATGATGCGACTGCACCTTGAATATTGTGTGCAATTCTGGTCGCCATAACTTAAAAAGGATATAGCAGAATTAGAAATACTACAGAGATGAGCCACAAAATGGTAAAGAGGATGGAAGGATCCCCCTATGAGGAGAGGCTTAAAAGGTTAGGTCTTTTCAACCTGGAAAAGAGACAGCTAAGGGGAGATATGATAGAGATCTATAAATTAATGAATGGAGTGGAACAGATAAATGTAGATCGATTGTTTACACCATCAAAAAGTATAAAGAGTAGGGGACATGTAATGAAGCTACAGTGTAAGCCAGCGATGGCGAACCTATGGCACGCGTGCCAGCTGTGGCACGCGAAGGCCTTGCAGCTGGCACGCGTGAAGGTCCGCAAAAAAAGAAAAAGCGGGCTCTGGCTGCTGCCGCGGACGCGGCAGCATGCAGTGTCCCGCGGGGCCCCCTCCGCCCGCTAAGCCCCTCTGCAAGGGCTTTCAGATTCGCGAGGGAGACAGCGTCTCCCTCGCGTCTCTGTTAAGCCCGTAGGGGTTAATGGGAAATTTCCCATCAGCCCCTTTAGACGCGAGGGACTGATGGGAAATTTCCCATTAGCCCCTGCGGGCTTAACAAGAGACGCGAGGGAGACGCTGTCTCCCTCGCGAATCTGAAAGCCCTTGCAGAGGGGCTTAGCGGGCGGAGGGGGCCCCGCGGGACACTGCATGCTGCCGCGTCCGCGGCAGCAGCCAGAGCCCGCTTTTTCTGTTTTTAAATTTGCCGGGGGGGGGGTGTTAGGACTGCTAATGGGCTGGGGGGGGGGGTGTGAGGACTGCTAATGGGCTCGGGGGGGGTTAGTACTGCTAATGGGCTGGGGGGGGGTTAGGACTGCTAATGGGCTAGGAGGGGGGGTTAGGACTGCTAATGGGCTAGGAGGGGGGGGGGGTTAGGACTGCTAATGGGCTAGGAGGGGGGGGGGGGTTAGGACTGCTAATGGGCTAGGAGGGGGGGTTAGGACTGCTAATGGGCTAGGGGGGGGTTAGGACTGCTAATGGGCTGGGGGGGGGGTTTGGACTGCTAATGGGCTAGGAGGGGGGGGGGTTAGGACTGCTAATGGGCTAGGGGGGTTAGGACTGCTAATGGGCTGTGGGCTGATGGGGGCTGTCTGGAAATGGGGTGATGGGGGGTTAGGACTGCTAATGGGCAGGGGGGGGGTTAGGACTGCTAATGGGCTAGAGAGGGGGGGTTAGGACTGCTAATGGGAGGGAGGGGTTAGGACTGCTAATGGGCAGGGCGGGATAGGACTGCTAATGGGCTGGGGGGGGGTTAGGACTGCTAATGGGCTAGGAGGGGGGGTTAGGACTGCTAATGGGCTAGGGGGGGGTTAGGACTGCTAATGGGCTGGGGGGGGTTAGGACTGCTAAAGGGCTAGGAGGGGGGGTTAGGACTGCTAATGGGCTGGGGGGGGGGGTTTGGACTGCTAATGGGCTAGGAGGGGGGGGGTTAGGACTGCTAATGGGCTAGGGGGGGTTAGGACTGCTAATGGGCTGTGGGCTGATGGGGCTGTCTGGAAATGGGGTGATGGGGGTTAGGACTGCTAATGGGCAGGGGGGGGGTTAGGACTGCTAATGGGCTAGAGAGGGGGGGTTAGGACTGCTAATGGGAGGGGGGGGTTAGGACTGCTAATGGGCTTGGGGGGGTTAGGACTGCTAATGGGCTGGGGGGGTTAGGACTGCTAATGGGCTAGAGAGGGGGGGTTAGGACTGCTAATGGGCTAGGGGGGGGGGTTAGGACTGCTAATGGGCTAGGAGGGGGGGGTTAGGACTGCTAATGGGCTAGGGGGGGTTAGGACTGCTAATGGGCTGTGGGCTGATGGGGGCTGTCTGGAAATGGGGTGATGGGGGTTAGGACTTGTAATGGGCTATGGGGGGGGTTAGGACTGCTAATGGGCTAGAGAGGGGGGGTTAGGACTGCTAATGGGCTAGGGGGGGGGTTAGGACTGCTAATGGTCTGATGGGGAGGGGTTAGGACTGCTAATGGGCTGACGGGGAGGGGTTAGGACTTGAGGTGGGCTGTTGGGTGGGGTTAGGACTGGAAATGGGCTGATGGGGGTTAACACTGGAGGTGGTCTGATGGGGTTAGGACTGGTAATGGGCTATGGGGGGGTTTAGGACTGATAATGGGCTATGGGGGGCTGGGACAAGAAATGGGCTGATGGGGAGGGGTTAGGACTTGAGGTGGGCTGATGGGGTTAGGACTGGTAATGGACTATGGGCTGATGGGGGGGTTAGGACTGGCAATGGGCTATGGGGGGCTGACTGGAAGTGGGGGGTTAGGACTGGTAATGGGTTATAGGGGGGGGGCTTAAACTGAAAATGGGGTGATGGGGGGTTAGGACTGGAAGTGGGTTGATGAGGGGGGGATAGGACTGGTATTGGGTTGGGGGGCTGCTAGGACTGGAAATGGGCTGATGCAGGGACTAGAAGGGAATGGATGCTGGGTGAGGCTGGAACTAGAAGGGAGCTGGTGTTGGGGGAGGATTAGAATGGGATGGGGCTGGGAGAGTAAAATGGAGAGGGGAAAAATATTTTGTGTGGGAGGGATAAAAAATCTACAATTGGCCGGGTATTGGGAGAGTAAGTGGGGATTGAGGATGGAGGGGTAAATTTTGAGTAGATGAAATAGGAATGAGGAAAGAGCCAAAGGAGAAAGATTAGTATGTTAAAGCAGATGTAGAGAGAGAATGGAAAAAAAAAACAAGAAGACAGAAGAAAGGACAAATGGACAGCAGATGGAGAGTTAGCAGAAGACACGAAAGAAACCAGAAGAAAGTGGCTGGAACAATTGCAACTGAAAAAAAAATGCACAAAAGGTAGAAAAATATCTCTTTATTTTGAATTTATTAACTGGAATATGTCAGCTCTGGGAAATGTGCATCATTAATTTTTGCGCTTTGTTTAGTACAAGAGGAAATTAATATATAGTTTTATTTCTACAGTGTTGTTGTATATTCCAAGTTTGGCTTTTGGGGTTCCCAGTTTAATTATTGTCTTCCTGTTTCTAAATTGTGATTCCTTGTTTGGTGATGGTCTGTTCTGCATGTGTAACTGAGCTGAGGTATTCTGTTTATATAATTCCTATTTGACATTGCCACTTGTTCTTTCCCCAGTAGGTCATGTATTGTTGTTCTCTGAGATGTATTGGTTTAATATTTGCAGTGTTGCCTTTTGATAGGTAGAGTATGGTGCTTTGTGAGTCCTGGTAGTGCTGTTAGGATACGGCGGGTTTGCTATGGGTTCTAAATGGGCAGCGTTTGTAGTAGTTCCTAATGTGCCTGGCGGTTGGTACTGGATTATAGTAATGTAGAAACCTTTTAGTCTTTCTTTATCCATATACTCATTAAGAGGCATGTTTACTAAAAGTTAGTGTATGGTAACATTATGCAAATATTTATGCAAATGAAGCACCTTATGCAAATGGGGCTTTAATTGACGTGCTGGCACTTTGAGGAAATTCTTTGGTTTTGTGCGGCAGTTTGGGCACTCGGGCTCAAAAAGGTTAGCCATCACTGGTGTAAGCTATTTAAGACTAATAAGAGAAAATATTTTTTCACTCAACGTGTAATCAAACTCTGAAATTCGTTACCGAAGGATGTAGTAAAAGCTGTTCGTGTAGCTGGGTTTAAAAAAGGGTTTGGACAAGTTCCTAGAGAAAAGGTCCATAAACCATTATTAAAGAGGAACCAGGTAATGCATTGATTGCTCCATTACAAGCATTATGGAACCTGTTTTTCTTTTTGGGAAACTGCTAAGTACTTGTGACCTGGGCCACTATTGGAAACATGATACTGGGCTTGATGGACCTTGGTCTGACCCAGTATGGCATTTCTTATGTCCTTCTCTAGCGATCTATCTCTTCATATCCAAATTATGAAAGTCAAAGTCTTGTCATCTGAGCTTTTAAGGAAAGCTTAGGTTTGATCTCCTCTAGTACTGAATTGTTTGTTCTTACTGCAGGATATATTAACCCATGGCACTGAGGTATCATGGGTTAGTGAATCCTATAATAGTTTTCCTTTGGTAAAATAATACACAATTGCATTATTTTCACACCTCCAGCCACTGGCCACTACTCCCTAGGGTCAGGTCTCATGCACCAGGCTTCTTGGCTTGGTAAATTGGGTGTCATCAGAAAGCCAAGCTATGCAAAATAGTCTGAGTACACAAGAAGAGTACAGACTCTGCTCTACCAGGAAGGACTCTCTGTCCTGGCTCACATTCCCCAGTAGTGTGCTGTTCCCAGAAACCCAGTTATACCCAGAAACTCCCCAGTGCATTTATAAGTCTATGAAACAGGCATCTCTCAGCCCTCTTTAATGGGGGAATACCACCTTGTCCTCATTCTCTGAACCACAGTTAAAAATACAGTCCCAACTGGATGGAGCTACCCTGTAATTCCAGGCAGAACAATCTCTCCTTGCATCAGTCTTTACGCATACTTAACTTCCAGCCTCAGTCGAACATGCTCTGCAGCTCTTTAACCAAAACTTAAAAAAATAGTTAACACATTCTCTGTTGGGCTTCCTAATCCTAGCAGCTCTCCTGATCTCCTTGTACTTTGGCTTCTGAATCAGAGCACCACCACACCTACTATCAAGATTGTCCAAAGCTGCTTTTAAAACAAAACAAAACTCTTCAAAAAATTAAAGCAGAATTTTATCAATATCTATATCTCTGTCCCTGACAACCCAGTTCCTCTCCCCATAATCTGTATCCCTAAAGCTCCCAAACTTCATAAATAATATGCTTTCTCAAACTGACAGCTGCATATAAATAACACCCCTCTCGTATCCCTGCCCCAGATATCCTCCGACCCCCTCACTCACTCATTCCACCATACAATCATAACCCCCATTCACTCATTCAGACCCCACCAATGTCTGTAATCTCCACATCCACTCATTCACTCATTCAAATCCCTCCCTTTCCATTACCATTCATTCACTTACAAACATACCCCAACCATGCACTCTATCCGTGAAGCACATTTTGTGGAATGCTTAAGAACACAGACTTTTAAACTAGCCTTGTTTCCTTTGTTTCAGTTTGTTTCTTTTAAAATGAAACGAAAAACGTGCAGAGCATGGCTCATGGAATACTGAATAAACCCCCTTTTTGCATATGCATTGCCTGTGTGAACACGTATGTGTGTGTTTGTGTCTCTTTGTCTTGTTTGTGAGTGTCTTTGTAGGCTGGTATGTATGTGCATGTGTGCTTCTATATGTGCGTGTCCATGCTCGCATATGTGTGCGTGAATAGTTGCATGTATTAGTATGACTAAGGTTTTTCATATATCGCTATTCAAATAATATATGACATCACTGTGGTTTACAATCATGATATAATGTTAAAAAACCCAGCATATAAAGAACAAAACAAGCTCCGGTTCCATTACTTAGGCACACTAGGAAGGGAATACATAGGATAAAAATGTCTTAAAAAAAAAATATCAGACTTACGATAGAATACGGAACTGTGCAAGTTGCTCCTCAGCAAACCTATTAAAAAGAGAGAAAAGCTGGGCCAAAGAGCCAGGTCTTAACTGCTTTCTAAAATCTACTAAAATAACTCTCTCTAATCAAATTTACAGCAGAAGAGAAATTTCCAGCTGGTAGAATGGAGGCTTAAAAAACAGATGCTGCATTTCATGAAAACTGAATTCTAAGGGGCCTTTTTACTAAAGCACACTAAGCAGTTAACGTTTACTTTTGCGTGTGGCCCACATGCTTGCTTGGGCCCATGGTACCTGGAACTGCAGGAACATGAGTTACCACACCCTGATTTGTGTGCCAACTGCTACTCATGCATTGGGGTGCTGAATGGACAGTATAAGGGGAGAGTAGGTGGATAAACACACTGCAGTTAGCACGGGTGGGGGGTGGGAGACATTGCACGCTGCCAATGTTGCCATTAGTGTAAGTACATGTAATGCCACCTCAGTCTGTGAGTTAAGTGCATCCATGTAATAACATACAGTTTACAGATTATTGATTTGTTATACTGCCAATCATGGACCATACCTTGGTGGTGCACAATAGAACCAAAACAATGAACATGCAGACAGAATAACAATAGCAACAAGAAAAACAACAGGACAGAAGGGAGCTGGGGGCCTAAGTTACAAAGTCAAAGTGACATCCTAAGACCACAGATGGAAGGGAAGGACAAGGGAATAGACAAGACAAAAATCTGAAGGGAGGGGGAAGGGAGTCCTAGGAGTGCAACTGTGGTAGGCAAAGGCCTATGATCCACGATGCTTGAACTAAACAGACAGGCCTAAGCAGCTTGACCTGTAAGTAAAGCCGGTGGTTAGGCCCAGAGGAGTGAACCCCCCCCCTCCGAATGCTGCTTTCATAGAATCGAAACTTAACTGAGTATAACCAAGCATAGCTAAGCAGAATCGAAACTTACAAAAGACAGAAAAACAACTTTAATTGGTACTGATAAGAGTGTGAAACCTTTTGCGAACTAATTAATTCTGCTGAGAGAAGGGTTACAGTGACCTGCTTTCCCACATGTTCTAGTTAGCTAAGTGACCTTGGAGGAGAATTGTATCAAGAGTCTAAGAACTGTCCATTGTAATGGGGACTGTAAGGGGGGCAAGCAGGTGCTGAGCCAAGACCAAGGTCCTCATTGGATGACTACGTAGTGGTACCAGGACCAATAGATGGAGCATGAAGGGGTACCGGGACCAATGAGAAGTTTGCCTATGCACAGAATGGAGAAGAAAGGTATAAAAATTGTTGTTTTGCCAGAAACCATGGCTCAGCCATTTTGAATGTGATTCTGCTTGAGTCTTGTGCACAAATAAATGATTTGGACCTTCTGAACAGACTCCTGGTATTATTGGATTGTTTGCGCTCTGCCGCTACATATTCTTGGTGCGTTGGCCGGGAAGGTGTGGTGAACAGAGGGTATACGAGCCGATATACCACGACTTTCCGCCTCCATAGGTTTGGTCCTGCCGGGCTCGTGCCCTTCCGACGTGGGCTCGACTCCCAGGCGCCACCGGTCCAGTTGCATCGGAGGGAGTTGGGCCAGGCCTCGGCGGGTGCCGGACCCGGACGGAGCCAACACCTCGAACCCGTGAGGGGAGTCCGAGGTCCAACTCATGCGCTTGCTCGGGAACGGGGACCGGATCCGGTGAGTATAGTTTTTGGTATGTCTAGACAGATGAGTCAGAACTGCAGTCTGTAACTTGGAACTAGTAACTGGCCACTTGGAACTTGGAACTTGGAATTTTGATAAGAGAGCCTGATCCCCTTTCAAGACGGTCCGATTAACCCTGCATAGTGTATTCGTGGGGTGAAACTATTGTCTTCTTGGAACTTGGAAAAAGCCGGTATAACTTGTATAACTTTGGTATAGCCTAGTCAGAATAGACAGGATTGGGCTTGTTTGGGAGTACGTTGCTAGCATGATTGTGTGAATGAAGTGTGGTTGAGAGGTCTGGTGACACAGACCAAGCGAAGGCGGACTCCTGAGTCACGCAGTTCCTGGCCGGGCGACCACGTCCAGGTCGTAAAAAGGAGGAAGCGACCGTCGTCTTGTCTTGTTATTTGTTTCCCCTAAATGTTTCTAGGGCCGTGAGGACCCCTCACCCATGGTCCGCACTCCTTTTCCCTTCTGTCTGTTGTTGCGCGCACACATCGATATGGGAGGGGCGGGATCTACTGTGCACACTCCACTAGAATGTATGATTAAGTATTTTAATAAAGGATATTCAGGAGATTATGGGGTGAAAATGACTGCGTCACGATTGCAACTCTTGTGTACTAGGGAGTGGCCCACCTTAGACCCCATGTGGCCCCGAGATGGAACATTTAACATAGGAATTATTAAGTCAGTTCATCGGAAGGTGCGAGCATCGCACCCCGATCAGTATCCCTATATAGATTCTTGGTTAAGTACTTGCGAAAGCCCGCCCCCTTGGGCTCAGCGCTGCTATGAAGAACAGTGTAGAATAATGGTAGCGCTGACAGAACAGATACAGAAGACAGGGATAGAACAGAAGTCACAGAAGTCTGTTTATGTTGATCCCGAGTCCCCAGAAGTTGTTACTAGACAGCCCCAAGCTCAGCACCCAGTAAAAGTACCACCGCGTCCCGCGGCAGGCCCCCGGGACCGGCGAGTTTCACTCATTGACCTACCAGAAGCTCAGCTAGATGACCCACCCCCTGAAGAGATTGATCAGTTAGAAACTGAGGAAAATTCTGAGTCAGAAGAAGAAGAGGAAGAAGGGACATCTTCCCGGGGCGAGACTGAAAGTGTAAAATCAGCTGTTAGTACCAGTTCATCAGTTGCAAGTAAGAAATCTAAGACAAAGCCTAAATTGAGAAAGAGGGGCCCTATCAAGAAAGTAATACCACTACGGCAGGTCCCGGGAATGCCAGTAACGAACGAAGAGAACCAGATAGTTGCAGGACCCACCAGTCTAGTTTATGTGCCCTTCTCCACCACTGATTTGTTGAATTGGAAAATGCATTATGCTTCCTATACTGATAAGCCCCAAGAATTAACAGAAGTAATGAATAAAATTATGCAAACCCACCAGCCTACTTGGGCAGATTGCCGTCAACTCCTGTCCACTCTATTTACTACTGAGGAGCGGACAAGAATTATGCAAGCAGCTGTCAATTGGTTAGCAGAAAATCCCCTAGTAGCGGGAAGAGAAGGAATAGATAACTGCGAAGCAGCAAAGAAAGAATTTCCCAATGAAGATCCTCAGTGGGACCCAAACACCGATGACGGATCCAGATCCCTAGCCCGGTTTCGTCAAGGCCTTATGCAAGGCCTGCAAAAGGGGGGTCAGAAAGCCATGAACCTCTCCAAGGTAGCCGAAGTTATCCAGGGCGCAGATGAAAGCCCAGCAGTATTCTATGAGAGATTAGCTGAAGCATATAGAATGTATACTCCCTATGACCCAGCTGCACCTGAAAGCCTATGCATGGTGAACGCCGCTTTTGTCAGCCAGTCCCAACCAGATATTAGACGCAAATTACAGAATTTAGAAGGGTTTGCGGGCATGAATACGTCACAGCTAATGGAAGTCGCCCAGAAAGTGTTTGTGAACCATGATAATGAAAGACAGAAAGAAAGTGAGCGTAAAATGAAGAAGAAAGCGAATTTTTTGGCTGCCGCTTTAGTTGAACAGAAACGGGGAGGTTTCCCTAATCGAAGGAGCAGAGGAAGAGGAAGGGGCCGAGGAGATAGCCGGCCCCTGCCAGGCGTAAATCAATGCGCTTATTGCAAGGAAGAAGGACACTGGAGGAATGCATGCCCGCAACTCGAAGACGCCTCACGCGAAGAAGAAGAAAATGCCCCTCGGAGAGAGAGGGAGAGAGGCCGATCACAGAATTGCAGAGGGACAAATCGAGTACATTTCCAACGGGAAAGAGAGGAGGCCATAGAAGAAGTTGCAACCGCAACGGACTATGATTTAGATGAAACAGATTAGGACAGACCGGGCTCCGAATTCGCTTTAGGTCCCCAGGAGCCTATGGTCTGTTTAAAGATAGGGGACCAATTCATGGACTTTATGGTTGATACTGGAGCAGAACATTCTGTAGTAGATAAGCAAATAGCTCCCTTGTCCACGAGAGCAGTTACTATTATGGGAGCAACTGGCGCCAAAGCCACCAATTCTTTTTTGAAAGACCGTGTTTGTGAACTAGGAGGACAGCAAATAGCACACCAATTCCTTTATATGCCTGAGTGCCCAGTGCCACTACTGGGACGAGATATGTTAGCCAAACTGCAGGCCCAGATATCCTTTACTGAGAAAGGAGAAATGCAAATGACTGTAAACTCAAAGCCTGCAGGACTCATGGTGCTCACTGTCCCCCGAGAAGAAGAGTGGAGATATTACAGTACCAAACCAGTTCCTGATACCAATTTCAGCATGCCAGCCAACATTATGGCTCCTCCTGGAGTATGGGCAGAAAGTAACCCACCAGGTCTAGCCAAACACATAGCCCCAGTGATTGTGACCCTTAAGCCTGGAGCAGCACCAGTACACGTTAAACAATACCCACTCCCAAGACCAGCAATTGAGGGCATCCATCATCATTTACTAAGATTGCTGGAGTATTGCCTTCTAAGAGTATGTCAATCACCATGGAATACGCCTCTCCTGCCAGTCAAGAAGCCTGGGACAGGTGATTACCGCCCAGTACAAGATTTGAGGAGAGTGAATGAAGCAGTTGAAACCATACATCCAGTTGTGCCAAATACCTATACACTCTTGGGACTGATACCTGCTGAAGCTACCCACTTTACTGTCCTGGATTTGAAAGATGCCTTTTTCTGCATACGATTAGCCCCGATTAGCCAACTGTTGTTTGCCTTTGAATGGCAGGACCCTGTCTCAGGGAGGCGGGGCCAACTCACTTGGACACGATTGCCTCAAGGATTCAAGAACTCACCTACCATTTTCAGTGCAGCACTGAACCAAGACCTTTCGAGTTATCCTGTAACCCCTGGGAAAAAAGAGTGCTTCTTCAGTATGTGGATGACTTGTTAATAGCTACCACCTCGGAGAGTGAATGTGTACAAGCCACAAATGACCTTTTACAACTACTAGATGAAGCTGGATACAAAGTTTCCAGAGCAAAAGCGCAGCTATGCCAAACAGAAGTAAAGTACCTGGGGTTCCGGCTGACCAAATGAAGCCGGCAATTAGGACCAGAAAGAAAAGAAGCTGTGTGCAGTATCCAAACCCCAACTACCAGGAGACAAGTCAGAGCCTTCCTGGGAGCAGCAGGATACTGCCGAATATGGATACCCAACTTTGCTCAGATTGCTAAACCACTATATGAAGCCACCAAAGGAGAAGAGAAATCACCACTAGAGTGGGGACCTGATCAAGATGAAGCTTTTAAAGCCTTGAAGGAAGCGTTAATGTCATCACCAGCACTTGGACTACCAGATGTCCAGAAGCCTTTTCATTTATTTGTACATGAAGTGCAAGGGAACGCTCTGGGAATGTTGACCCAGACATTGGGACATTGGGAGCGGCCCGTAGCATATTTATCCAAACAGTTGGACGCTGTAGCCAAAGGATTGCCACCATGTTTGAGAGCGGTGACAGCCACAGCATTGTTAGTGAGTGAAGCAGACAAACTCACCTTAGGACAGAACCTGTACGTTACAGTACCACACGCTGTGCTTGTCCTCATGGAACAGAAAGGAAACCACTGGTTCACTAATTCCCGAATGCTGAAGTACCAGAGCATGTTATGCGAAAATCCCCGGATACAATTGGAAGTGAGCCATGCCTTAAACCCAGCCACCCTGATACTAATCAGCAAGGACCCACCAGAACATGATTGTATGGAAGTCATGGACACTGTGTTTTCAAGTCGACCTGATCTAACTGATGTACCCATAGAGAACCCTGATCAGACTTATTTCGTGGATGGAAGCAGCCTCATCATCAATGGACGACGCTGTGCCGGGTATGCAGTAGTCACCCGGGAGAAAGTCATTGAATCATCAGCTCTCGCCTCAGGAACATCAGCACAGAAAGCAGAATTGATAGCGCTAACAAGGGCACTAGTAATAGGTGCCGGACTTCAGTTGAATGTATATTGTCACTCGGTTGCCGGTGACACAAAGATTATACACCACTAGGTAGCGCTGTTAAAGAACAAAGAGTCCAAGTGTAGGGTAATAAAGGCTTTTATTCCCCGTTTAAAGCAAGGTTCAACTAAGAGATATTTTAGATAACCGAAACAGTCCTTTGTTTTAAAAGGTACCAATATTCACTGGCTAGTTAACTGTTACTTCACAGTTTAAAGCAGGTTTTCTTCATAGTAATCTTCAGTATAATAAACATCAAATTATACTTCATTTATTCTTCTGTGGAGCATACACACTTTGGAGGATAGGCAGTGCACCAATCACATTCCATTTCCTCAGGCAAAGGTGAGGGAATAGTGCTGGGAGAATCCACTTCCATCAAATCCTCTCCCCTATACTGATTCAAAGGGCTTCCACTGTCCCTGTCTATTTCAGCATGGTAATCTCCAGCTTGGGAGTTTGGCTTCACATAACCAGGGACTCTTAAGGCTGGCGGTAGTTTAGTGAACCAGTCTGCACTCTTGTTTCCCTTAGGAGGAATCCTTCTTTTGGCATAGCTTTTAGCAGTACAATCTTTACAGTTAATGTTCAATGCCTCATACCTGGGCTCACTGAGTAAAAACTTCCGTTGCTGATAAAACTGCTTTTCCCTCTGAATAGGTGAAATTGGGCAATGATCCTCTAGAGATAAGCTTCTGTCAGAACCTCCCTCTCTGGTTCTTAGCTTTCTTCTCTCTAGGTTACAAACAGGCAGAGTATAGGAACTAGGCGTGGCAGAGCCTCTCACCTTGGAGCAACTTCCACCCAACTCCCCTTGCACAACAGGTCCAGTTTGGGCTTTCTGGCTTCCCACCTTGTGAGGTCTGTTTCTCCTCCAGCTTCCAGCTTGGCTTCTTCCACAGCAATCAGGCTTATGTCCTTGATAGCCTCCAGGCTTCTCTGCTGTTTCTCCTTCTAGTCCAGCTCCAGTTCCTTCTTCCTCTTTCTCCTCCTTCCTCAGCTCCTGCTGCTTCACATGCTCATTCCACTGCCTCCTCTGCTTATGCCACTGCTGTCCAGAAGCATTCTGCTCTGGCTTATAAAGTGAACGTTACTACTGACTTCCTGGTTCTCTTTCAGCTGCAGGTCATCAGTGAGCTTAGGTTCATTAAGACCAGTATGTCTGTTCCTGCTCCCTCTAGCTGTGCCTGAAGGTAACTGCACATCTAGTTCTTCTAAAACAGGATTTCTTTTCTTAAAACCAACTTTATTAGTGCCCGCATCATGACAATATACAGACTCAAAGTACGCTTTTACAACTTTACATGCTCATGGAGCTCTGTATAAAGAACGAGGACTCATTACCTCTGGAGGAAAATCCATTAAGTATGGCCCAGAAATATTAATGTTACTAGATGCAGTATGGGCCCCGGCCCGAGTGGCTGTTATGCACTGCCGAGGACACCAAACAGGAAAAGGAGAAGTTGCCCAAGGAAACAGATTTGCTGATGCTTCAGCGTGAAAAGCAGCCATGACAGGCCAAATTTCACCACAAGTAACACCAGTACAAGCAGTATTGTTTCCAGTACCCCTCAACTTGTGGACGCCACGATACACCACAAGGGAGTTGGACTATTATTGCACTACAGAAAAGGGGATACTGAAGGATGGATGGATTGGCTGCCACCAGCAGAGGGTAGCCAACCTCCAGGGCGGATAGTGATCCCTGAGTCATTGGGACCCGCCTTTGTAAAGGCCTTTCATCAAGCCACACATTATGGAAAAAATGCCATGGAAAAAGCACTCAGACCCCATTTTTGCATTTCAGTGTTGGGAGCCTTGTCAGCCTCAGTAGCTCGCCAGTGTGTAACTTGTGCAAAGAACAATGCCAAACAGGGTCCTACACCACCACCCCGAGCTCAGTCAGGTGGTGTAATCCCTATGCACAACCTACAAATAGACTTTACTGAAATGCCCAAAGTCAGTGGATATCGTTACTTGTTAGTTTTAGTTTGCACCTTCTCTGGGTGGGTAGAAGCTTTCCCCACCAGGACTGAAAAAGCCAGAGAGGTCACCAAGGTATTGCTGAGAGAAATCATCCCCCGATATGGAATCCCTGCAGTAATAGGGTCAGACAATGGGCCCTCATTTGTATCTCAGATTACCCAACAGTTAGCAAGTGCCCTACAGATACAATGGAAGCTACACACTGCATACAGACCCCAGAGTTCAGGGAAAGTTGAGCGAATGAATCGCACTCTGAAATCCCAGTTGTCTAAGCTATGTCAGGAGACCCACCTGAAGTGGCCCCAAGTTCTCCCAATAGCTCTACTTAGAATACGCTCAGCCCCTGTGAAATCATCAGGATTTTCTCCCTTTGAAGTCATGTATGGTAGGCCCCCACCAATAGTGCAGGGGGTAAAAGGGAGTTTGACACAAATTGGTTCAGAGATAACCAGACAAGAACTCCTAGCTCTTAGTTCTGTTCTGAAGACACTTCATGCGTGGATACAGGACCAGTTACCCATCAACTTGACGGAATCCTTGCATCACTACAAGCCTGGTACCTCGGTGTGGATCAAAGATTGGAAGAAGATACCGCTGGAACCTCATTGGAAGGGACCATACACCGTTATCCTGTCCACACCAACAGCTGTCAAGGTCGCTGAAATCGAATCCTGGATCCATCATAGCAGAGTCAAGCCAGCAGCAGTTCCAGAACCAGATCAGTGGATAGCAGTGCAGCATCCTGATATTCCTTTGCGACTCACCCTGAGGCGGCAACTAGCGGCCTAGAGTTCCTCTGGGCCACCCAAGAACTACAGTATTGCATAACTGACAAGTCTTTCGAAGAGGATTGCTGTTTCCAATACAGCAAAGACATTTGTTTTCTTCATAAAATAACTGTGCCATCACAGACTTTCTTCAGGCCAACTGCGGTTGGTAAGTTGGCACACATCAGAACCTTGAGGATCTTCAATCAACATTGACACTCGTTGAATTGTTTTATTAGCAAACGGGTCAGCATTGTGCCAAAAGACAGTGAATGTCGAGGTCAAGATTTTCCAGACTCAGAAAGACTACAATCAACATGCATCTCTGTTTCTACTTTGTCCTGGTTGCCTGCCTGGGGGGATTTGAACTTGTTCTTGCTTTACCCCCATGTACTGCCTGCATTACTTCCACTCGAACTGGAATGAAAGTAACTCAGACTTTGCTTTATCATTCTTACTATACCTGTACTGGTACAGTGAGCCGGTGTATATACAACACCACTGAACTGAATGTTTGTACTAAGGGAAATACTAAAGTTTGTTTTAACCCATATCAGAACCCATCCTATTATACTCTAGAAATATGATGGGATGATGCAGATGGAGCTTTACTTAATGCCACACCCCCACTCACTGACCCTACAAAGGGTGCTGTTTTGTATTTTGATGCTTGCGATGCTATAAATAGAGATGGTCGGTCTCATTGTGCTAACTGGGAAAAAAGCATATTATTATGATCATAAGTATATGTGTCCAGAAGGAACCACCGGGTGGGGGCATGTACAGGTAAACGAGTTTTAGCAAATGGATATAGCACAGCACCAGTTAAAGATTACTATTGTCCAAAGTGGGAATGTGTGTTTTATGCTACATGGAAGACTGGTATGGTAGAGAATACCAGGGATAATCGAATGGCAGCCCTGTTTAAGCCCCATCTGAAGAATCCAGAGAACTGTAAAAAGGGTGCCTGCAACCCATTAGAGTTACACATAATAAACCCTAGTGCCTGGAAGCAAAGATATAAATTTGGACTACGTATTGCAGGCACCGGATCAGATCCCGGAACCATTGTATATATAAGACTGAATACCCAGGCCCATCGTTCATCACAGTATCATATACATAATACTTTCTATGAAACCATGCATGTAAACAAGTTTGAAATTCCCCATCCGTCACAAAATCTGTTCTTAGAATTAGCTGGAGCAGTCGTATCCAGTCTCCACATTTCAGACTGTTACTTCTGCGGAGGAACTAGAATGGGTGATCAGTGGCCCTGGGAGGCCCAAGAATTGAATTACTCAATAGCTTACAATCATACTGAATTGCATAAGACCACCAGTGAATGGGTATTAGCACACCCAATAGTAGGACGTCTGTGTTACGCTCGGACTGGACCCCAGTTCACCTTGAATGTAGGACAGCTTGTCTGTCTTAGCCAGAAGTTTTATAATGACACCACTAAACAGACGTCTTGGTGGTCAGGAGTTAATGAACTTGAACCTACCAACCCATTAGCGAAATTCCCTGAGCTTGCCGATTTATGGACTAATCTCGCCCAGCCTCATGCCTGGCAAGCCCCACCTGGCTTGTATTGGATCTGTGGGACCCGAGCATACGCTCGACTCCCCATTCACTGGGGAGGGGCATGTGTCTTAGGAACCATCCGACCTTCTTTCTTTTTATTACCCACAGAACATGGAGAACAATTAGGTTACCCAGTCTATACAAAGAGACAGAAAAGAGCAGCCTTGAAGATAGGCAAGTGGGAGAGATGGGATGGGGAAGATTGGCCACCTGAGAGAATTATTGCCTATTATGGACCCGCCACTTGGGAGCAAGATGGCACTTGGGGATACCGGACCCCTGTGTATATGATAAACCATATCATACGCTTACAAGCAGTAGTTGAATTGATTACTAATGAGACTAGCCAAGCACTCACACTTTTAGCTAGACAAAGCACACAAATGCGTACTGCAATATATCAGAATCGCTTGGCACTAGATTACTTATTAGCCGCTGAAGGAGGAGTATGTGGTAAGTTGAATTTAACCAATTGTTGTTTGAAGATAGATGACAAAGGTTAAGTAGTTGAAGAGATTGCTGAAAACATGCGAAAGCAAGCTTACGTGCCAGTACAGACCTGGCATGGTCTTAAGATACCTAACTGGTTTGAATCTATCTTCTCTGGCCTGGGGGGACTTACTACTTTTGTTATGATAATATTAGTTATTGTAGTCTTGTTTCTGTTGTTACCATGTATAATCCCATGTTGTATGCGCTCCATTAACAGTGTTATTGAAAATACCGTAGAACGCAAGACTGCTACAAAGATTTTGGCCTTATGGCACCCTAATCCTAGTATGTATGGCCGTAATCCGACTCCAGTATAATTGAGTGATTTAACTCTCACACCTTATTGAAAATAGGGTGAGATTAATCAAAGGGGGGAATGTGGTAGGCAAAGGCCTATGATCCACGATGCTTGAATTAAACAGACAGGCCTAAGCAGCTTGACCTGTAAGTAAAGCCGGTGGTTAGGCCCAGAGGAGTTAACCCCCCCCCCCCCCCCGAATGCTGCTTTCATAGAATCAAAACTTAACTGAGTATAACCAAGCATAGCTAAGCAGAATCGAAACTTACAAAAGACAGAAAAACAACTTTAATTGGTACTGATAAGAGTGTGAAAACTTTTGCGAACTAATTAATTCTGCTGAGAGAAGGGTTACAGTGCCCTGCTTTCCCACATGTTCTAGTTAGCTAAGTGACCTTGGAGGAGAATTGTATCAAGAGTCTAAGAACTGTCCATTGTAATGGGGACTGTAAGGGGGGCAAGCAGGTGCTGAGCCCAGACAAAGGTCCTCATTGGATGACTACGTAGTGGTACCGGGACCAATAGATGGAGCATGAAGGGGTACCGGGACCAATGAGAAGTTTGCCTATGCACAGAATGGAGAAGAAAGGTATAAAAATTGTTGTTTTGCCAGAAACCATGGCTCAGCCATTTTGAATGTGATTCTGCTTGAGTCTTGTGCACAAATAAATGATTTGGACCTTCTGAACAGACTCCTGGTATTATTGGATTGTTTGCGCTCTGCCGCTACACAACCAAACAGCGAACTGGAAGCAGGCCAGACGGGAAAGCCAACTAGTCTGGGAGCTGCAGAAGGAAATGCCTGCGAACAAAGATGACCCTTAAGTTGGGCTTTGAAACCGTTGAAAGAAAGCTCACAGCGCAAATGGAAGGGAAGGGAATTCCACAATCTGGAAAGCAGAGGAGTGGGCGGCTGTGAAGCGAACTACCCTAGGACCAGGGACCGCTAGCAGGTTATGAGAGGCGGAGCAGAGAGTGTAAGAAGGGATGTACGATGTGAGGAGCTGAGACAAAAAAGAAGGGCTGCCAGCATAGAACACGTGAAAAGCAAGGGTGAGAACCTTATAGGAAACCCAAGAGGGAA
Source organism: Ichthyophis bannanicus (assembly GCA_033557465.1). Classification (NCBI taxonomy): domain Eukaryota; kingdom Metazoa; phylum Chordata; class Amphibia; order Gymnophiona; family Ichthyophiidae; genus Ichthyophis; species Ichthyophis bannanicus. The sequence goes on along the minus strand of CM066031.1, from coordinate 1,625,958,883 downwards.
CTGGCAACTAGTGTTCAGAGGCGAAAAGAGGGGTAACACTACTGAATCATCCACATACTGTCAGGAACATGCTGGTCACATCCCTGACAGCTACTGCGGAAGCTTTACACTTAACGCACATTAGATTTTGCACTAAATGCACATTAGGTGCAAAAACCTAAAGCACTTCAGTAAAAGCAGTAAAAGAGCACCTTAGGTTTCATTGGAGGAGGAAAAACAGAGATTATTTTGCCAGGATCGTAGAGCATGCTGTGGACAGTATATATATATTTGTGCATGCATTGATATGTTATTATGTGAGTGTGTGTGTGTATGTGTGAGTGTGTGTGTGTGTGTGTGTGAGAGAGAGAGTATGTGTGTGTATGTATTTGTATCTGTGCTGGTTTTCTGTGTGTCTGTGATTGGGAGAGGAGATGAGAGGGAGAGCTCTTTGGCAGGTGCCATTTTGTACTTGCAATGTTGCTGTGAATCAGTGTTGTATGCTGCAGCTGTTGGAACTATTTTTCATATAGAAATGCATTGAGGCATTTTTTGGGGGTGAGGTCTTAATTTCTCTTCTATCTCCTACCACAGGAGCAGCAGAAAGTCTTTTTTGGTTCAAGGGGCCAATCCCCTCCGCCCCGCGCCCTTTCCCCCCCCCCCCCCCCCCCCCCCATCTCCAGCCCTGCCCCAAACCCTCTAGTTGCTGATGTATTGGAAAAAATATTGATGGAGTCACGGCCCCTGTGGTCCACCCCATTCCACTGCATTTGCCACAGGTACAAACTTTCCTGTTCAATACAGGAATTTATTCCAGTTTATTTCCTGCCTTCCTGTGACTAAAACAGCCTTCCAGTGCTCTGCCTTGACAGCCTTCCCATTGGCTGCATCTTACCTACAGTCTCTGATGCTAGTTACATTGAAGCAGTCAGGGCAGGCTCATTCATTGGGGGGGGGGGGGGGGGGGATTGGCAATCCGCATATAGAGGTTTTAAACTCTGCAAAATGTACAGACATGTCAGCTATCCTTCTAGTTTTCAGACATTAATATAAAATTCTGAAAAATCCTGAAAAATAGCCAGACAGTTGTCAACCTTAACATCCCAATTTCTGATCATATCTGATAGTGCCCCTGTACGTTGGACCCTAGATATATTTCTAGTTTGCAAATACCTTGATCTAACTCTGCTGATGACAACAGATATTAGTTGGAAGGGAACATGACAGCCAATAACAAAAGCAAAACAATTGAGTTAAGTTTTAGAACAGAAATAGCAATAAAGAAAATGAAATGGAATGTGAAAACTTTAAAATGCAGCACATCACATCTAGAGAATTATTTGTAATCCCTGTGTCTGTGTGTGTATGGTGTTCATGTTCTTGTTGTGTATGTGTCTCTGTGTGCTGTGCATATGTTGGTGTATGTGAGGTTAGCTTACAACAGAAGTGATGTAGTTTTGGGGGTAGGGTCAGGGCTGGCCCGAACATCAGGAAACAGATGGTTGACCGGGGTGGCAAATTCTGAGAGACAGCAAAAAGCAACAGTAGTCAAAGCAAAACAATAGAGCCATGAACACACTCTTTAACCTGCAGGAAGAGCTGGCACACACATACATACACAGCCCGGTTTAATATTCAAAAGTATGATGTGCATTTTACTAGACTGATATAGGAAGGGTGGTATTGGGAGGATCACAGCTGTTGAGTTTATCAGACTCGCAGAGGAGGACATAAAGCTTATGGTTTGCCTAGGCCCTAGGGCAGTGATGGCTAACCTTTTTGAGCCCGAGTGCCCAAACTGCCGCACAAAACCAAAGAATTTCCTCAAAGTGCCAGCACGTCCATTAAAGCCTCATTTGCATAAGGTGCCTCATTTGCATAAATATTTGCATAATGTTACCATACACTAACTTTTAGTAAACATGCCTCTTAATGAGTATATGGATAAAGAAAGACTAAAAGGTTTCTACATTACTATAATCCAGTACCAACCGCCAGGCACATTAGGAACTACTACAAACGCTGCCCATTTAGAACCCATAGCAAACCCGCCGTATCCTAACAGTACTACCAGGACTCACAAAGCACCATACCCTAACTATCAAAAGGCAACACTGCAAATATTAAACCAATACATTTCAGAGAACAACAATACATGACCTACTGGGGAAAGAACAAGTGGCAATGTCAAATAGGAATTATATAAACAGAATACCTCAGCTCAGTTACACATGCAGAACAGACCATCACCAAACAAGGAATCACAATTTAAAAACAGGAAGACAATAATTAAACTGGGAACCCCAAAAGCCAAACTTGGAATATACAACAACACTGTAGAAATAAAACTATAAATTAATTTCCTCTTGTACTAAACAAAGCGCAAAAATTAATGATGCACATTTCCCAGAGCTGACATATTCCAGTTAATAAATTCAAAATAAAGAGATATTTTTCTACCTTTTGTGCATTTTTTTTCAGTTGCAATTGCTCCAGCCACTTTCTTCTGGTTTCTTTGTGTCTTCTCCTAACTCTCCATCTGCTGTCCATTTGTCCTTTCTTCTGTCTTCTTGGGTTTTTTTTTTCCATTCTCTCTCTACATCTGCTTTAACATACTAATCTTTCTCCTTTTGCTCTTTCCTCATTCCTATTTCATCTACTCAAAATTTACCCCTCCATCCTCAATCCCCACTTATTCTCCCAATACCGGCCAATTGTAGATTTTTTATCCCTCCCACACAAAATATTTTTCCCCTCTCCATTTTACTCTCCCAGCCCCATCCCATTCTAATCCTCCCCCAACACCAGCTCCCTTCTAGTTCCAGCCTCACCCAGCATCCATTCCCTTCTAGTCCCTGCATCAGCCCATTTCCAGTCCTAGCAGCCCCCCAACCCATTTCCAGTCCTAGCAACCTCCCAACCCAATACCAGTCCTAGCCCCCCCTCATCAACCCACTTCCAGTCCTAACCCCCATAAGCCCATTTCCAGTCCTAGCTCCCCCATCTATTTGCAGTCCCATCCGAGTCCCTCCATCAGCTCATTTCCAAACCCAGCCCCCCATGAGCCCATTTCTAGTCCTTTCCTAGCCCCACCATCAGCCCATGTCAAATCCTAGCTCCCCTCCACTCAGCCCATTTCCAATCCAAGCCCCCCATGAGCCTACTTCCAGTTCTAGCCCCTTCATGAGTCCATTTCAATCCAAACCCCCACCACAGCCCATTTCCAATCTTAGCACCCCCCCAACAGCCAATTTCCAGTCCTATTCTAGCCCCTCCATCAGCCCATTTCCTGTCCTAGCCCCCCCTCACCCATTTCCAGTCCTAGCTCCCTCCCCCTCACAACCCATTTCCATTCCAAGCCCCAATCCCATCAGCTATTTGCAGTTCAAGCCCTCCTTCCACTCAGCCCATTTCCAGTCTTAGCCCCCCCATAGCCCATTACCAGTCCTAACCCCCCCATCAGCCCATTACCAGTCCTAACCCCCCCATCAGCCCATTTCCAGTCTTAGCCCCCCCCCATAGCCCATTACTAGTCCTACCCCCCCCCCAAATCACCATCACCATCACCAGCCCACTTCCAGCCTTAGCACCCCCCATGGCCCATTACTAGTCCTAACCCCCCCCCATCAGCCCATTTCCAGTCTTAGCCCCCCCCATGGCCAATTACCAGTCCTAACCCCGGCCAATTACCAGTCCTAACCCCCCCCCCCCTGGCCAATTACCAGTCCTACCTCCCCCCCCCGGCCAATTACCAGTCCTACCCCCCCCCCTGGCCAATTACCAGTCCTACCCCCCCCCTGGCCAATTACCAGTCCTTACCCCCCCCATCAGCCCCTTTCCAGTCTTAGCCCCCCCCCATGGCCAATTACCAGTCCTAACCCCCCCCCTGGCCAATTACCAGTCCTACCCCCCCCTGCCAATTACCAGTCCTACCCCCCCCCCGGCCAATTACCAGTCCTAACCCCCCCATCAGCCCCTTTCCAGTCTTAGCCCCCCCCCATGGCCAATTACCAGTCCTAACCCCCCCCCCATCAGCCCCTTTCCAGTCTTAGCCCCCCCCATGGCCAATTACCAGTCCTAACCCCCCCCATCAGCCCATTTCCAGTCTTAGCCTCCCCACCATAGCCCATTACCAGTCCTAAACCCCCTTCCCCCCGATCATCCCCAATTAAAAAAAAAAACCCAAACAAAGCCGCTGCGTCGGCCGCGGCAGCCGCAAGAGCACTGCCGCGGCTGGCTCCCGAGCTCTGCCGCGGGGCCCCCCCCCCCTGCCCGGCAGAGCCTCCCTGCATCATCTACCTTCAAGTCGCAAAACGCGGGCTTCTTTCAGAGCCGCGAGAGTTTCCTTTCTCGCGGGAGAGCCGCGAGAAAGGAAACTCTCGCGGCTCTGAAAGAAGCCCGCGTTTTGCGACTTGAAGGTAGATGATGCAGGGAGGCTCTGCCGGGCAGGGGGGGGGGGCCCCGCGGCAGAGCTCTTGAGGCTGCCGCGGCAGAGCTCTTGAGGCTGCCGCGGCAGAAGCAGCCGGTTTGTTTGGTTGTTTTTTTTTTTTAATTTGGGACCTTTTAAATGCGGACCTTCCCGCGTGCCAGCTGCAAGGCCTTCGCGTGCCACAGCTGGCACGCGTGCCATAGGTTCGCCATCGCTGCCCTAGGGCATCTAATGCACTTGCACTGTCCCTGGGTGGGGTTAGTTTGCAGGATGGTGGAGCAGTTGCAGTGGTGAGTTCTTGAGGATGGGGGAAGATGTGTGGGGGATGGTTTTTGGGAGTGGAGAAGCAATTGTGGGGCAGCTGACAAGTCAGAAGTGGGGAATATTTTATTGGGGTGGGGTTAGTATGTGAGGTGGTAGGGTAATTTCAAGGGGCAGTGTGCAGGGTTTGGAGCAGTTGTGTGGGGCTAATTTTTGGTATGGGGAAGTTTGTGGAATGGTGAGATAGTTTTTGAAAGTGGAGGAACTTTGCAAGATGGTGAAACCATTGAATGAGTAGGTTTGGGGTGGGGCAGTTTGTAGGGTGGTGGAGGAGTTGCAGGGGGTAGGTTAGTTTGTGGTGTGGAGGTTATAGGGAAGGAGTCTTTTATGAAGGCAGGGTAGTTATGGGAGGTTGTTTTTTGTAGTGGGGACATTTTGCAGTGTGGTTGAGCAGATGTGGGGATGTAGTTTTTGGGGTTAGGGCACTTTATGGGGAGATATGGAAGTTTTATAGGTGGTATTTTTGGGGGGTGGGGTGTAGGGCAATTTCAAGGGAGTACTTTTTGGGGGGGTTCGAGGCAGATTTTGGGTATGGAGCAGTTTGGGGGACAGGGCTAGGAATATAGAAAATAGCAAGAGATAGTTTGAAACTAGGAATTCCCTGATTTATGGGTCTCAGGAGCAGTTTCTCCAAATGGGTTAGTATTGCAGATACCATGACAGTCATTTTTATTCATTTGCTAATATTTAGCTCATGCCTTTCCATTAGTAATTTAAGATGATTCGCATTCAGGTACCTAGATATTTCCCTGTCCCTGGAGGGCTTGCGATCTAAGTTTGTACGTGAGGCAATGGAGGGCTAAGTTGCTTGCCCAAGGCCACAAGGAGTATCAGTGGGATTCAACCCTGGTCTTTCCAGTTCCAGGCTGCTGCCCTAATCATTAGGCTACTCCCCCTCATGAACCTCACTTCTAAGCTAGCATATGTGGAGTATGATCTCAGTCTCTCAAACTTACTGCTAATGCTTGGCGCAATACTTGCATCGTGCCAAAAAGAGTCTCCTTCTGGAGTTCTTAAGATGTAACATATATAGGTAAAGGTGTGCTTGGAAATTCTTCTTAATCAAACCGGTGGCACCCAACACTATGTGACATATTTCTGTATCTTTCTGCCACATTTTCATGGTCTCTGACTGCATTTCTTGGAACTTCAGAATCTTCTCTCTCCACGTGATTCATAGAATAATCACTTGGAACCGACACCTTCACTGTGTAACACAATTTTTGTTCCTGGATAGTGACTGTTATTTCCTAATTGCTTATAACTTAAAAGTATGGAAAATGGTTATTATTCACATTAAACTTTGCTTTTGTGAACAGGAGATTGATATTTGTGAAACGTATGTATTCCCATTGTTAAAACAGGCTTACTTGTGCCTTTTTGTTCACACAAAATAAAAAACCCCACAACATATAATACTGTATTTACTTATATTTAAGTTATTCAAGAAAGACCATAAAACATTTAGAAGTGAGTAGATTTTCAACATTTACGTTTATATTGTAAATCACTTTCATGAATAAGCCCCCAGATGTAGTCTCCCATCATGTTTTCGTTATACTGTCCTTGGTAACAGCGTTCAAATCCAGTATATCCTAGTGGAAACTTTTGCCTTGCTCCTCTGGTATGCTCCCATGTTCTCCTTGAATTTATCAAGATGAGCATCGAGGATATGGACTTTGAGAGATATCCTGCAGCTCATTTTGCCATAATTCTTAACCAGAATCTCAACCAGCTCTACATAGTTTTTGGCCTTGTGATTTCCCAAAAATCCATGAACCACTGCAACTCCATCCTAGTAAGAAGCTTAGGAAATTCCATGCACTCAAGAATTTTTTTAATTTGTGGTCCAACAAAGACACCAGCTTTGACCTTTGCCTCAGACAATTTAGGGAAGAAGTCTTGAAAGTACTTGAAGGCTGTCGACTCTTTCTCTAGAGCTGTGACAAATTGTTTCATAAAGCCCAATTTGATGTGTAGTGGTGGCAGCAGTAACTCCCACTTCACCAGTGGTTCCACCAGTGACTTCCACTTCACATTCTTTGTTCCAACAAAAAATTCAGTTCGTTGTGGCCAGTCCCACCTGTGGTAGTGTGCCATGATGTCCCGGCTGTCCCAAAGACAAAGATAGCAGGGAAACGTGGTAAAATCACTTTGGAGACCAATCAGAAATGTCACCATTTTAAAGTCATTGATAACCTCCAAACCATACTCAGCTTACATCATATCTTCTAGCAAGGTCTTGACGCTGCTGTAATCTTCTTTGAGGTTCACTAAGTGAGCTATAGGAAGCGACAGGTATGTGTTCCCATTATGTAGCAGCACAGCTTTGAGGCTCCTGGAAGATCTGTCAATGAACAGGCGCCACTCCTTTGGATTACATGCAATTCCAATAGTGTCGAACAGACCGATCACATTATGGCAAAAGCAGGGCCTAACTTAACTAGTGAAGAAGCTGGAAAAAATGTGGTGACACTGCCTCTGATCTGTGACTTGCACACTTTCATCCAACAATTTCCACTGCTTGAACCTGGACGTCAAAAGCTCGGCATTGGACTTAGTGAGACCAAGATCTCTGACTAAGTCATTGATGTCATTTTGGTTTGGGTAGTAAGGGTTTCTCTCTTCAGCTCCACCACTGATATTGTAATCTAGATCTGCAACATCTTCTTCGTTTTGTGAATTGTTTTCTTCTGAAGACAGATGCTTTCTCTGCGGAGGAATGGGTACAAGGAGCTCTGGGCAGTGTGGCACCGGGACAATGGATGAAGGAATGCTCAGATACATGAAAGAAGGGGCATTCTTGCCAGTTCAATGTTTAGAAGGATTCACCATGAAGAAGTAGCAATTACTCAAGTGGTCAGTGGCATATATAAGTATGATGATAAAATTAATTTGAATTAATGATGTTCTTGCTAAATATTTCATATATTATCTAAAATTTAATAACAGTAAAGATTTTATAACATAAAATGCCACAGTCTAAGCCAGCATCAATTGTCCAGCTTATCTTCCAGAGTTTTCTTGCAGTACTCGCAAGTGAAATGAGGCATCCAGGATTTGTCCTGATCCCCAACAGGCATGCCGAAATATGCCTTATAAGCTTCAAACATCTTGGCAGATGCTTCCACGGAGTACATTTTCACTCTTGCCTTGATAAAATCACCACAGACATAGCAAAATGTGTCTGCCAGATACTTATAGCCTCTTGATGCCATGTCAGTCCACTTAAGAAGCTAGAATGAAAATAAACTGGTGAGCTTAAAACACATGTTGTTGTTGCTCGCTCCTAGGTTTACAGTTGGTAAGGAGGCTGCTGAACGACTGTGTTCACTCCACACAAATCCATCGTTTATATAGATGTGAGGTGGAAGTGACATTATAACGGTCACCAAAAGGCTTTTATTAAAAGTTCTCAAAAGTTATACAAAATTTCAAAAGTTTTGCAAAGTTCTGGAAAGCTCTAGAAAGTTCTAGAATTTTCCAAAAGGTACTCCAAATTTACTTTGAACTAAATCTATCTAGAATGTCCTCCAAAATAGGTAATTTTCAAAAATATCACTCTCCTGGTCTCAAAAGCAATGTTTGTGGGCCATAATTGCCATTTCCTATGGTTTTGAGACATAAGATATTGGAAAATAACACTTATTACCCAGGAACAAGAAAAAAGCAAAAATTTGTTACATGATGCCGTTCTGCTGTTTTTCTCCCTTACCACTATATCGGGTTTCCTCACATCCAGTTTCTTATCCATCAGAATGGGAATGTTCCAGGTTCTTTTAGGGCCATGATCCCAGTGCTTTTCAGAGACAGTGATGATTTAGTGTTTACAGAGTTTCCAAAGTATGAGGTGTGCTACTTTGTTGTACCTTTCTATATAGAAATTTTTTGCCATCAGACCTTCACAGCCAGCTAGGAGGCAAATCACCGTTTCCAGCTCTTTCTTATAGAATTGACATATGTCTGTTTTGCCAATTTTTTCAATGCTCGCTGTAAGCCATCTCATCTGTAATCTGCTGTCCTTGGCTATCTCACTATATGTAAGTTTCTATACTGTAGAAGATGGAACTCCTTCCCCCATAGAAATGCAATGGGCCCCATTTTGAGAGTAGGAGCTCATGTTTCTGGAAATCCCCACTCCAATTTCGTCTGTTTTTGAACTTGATGTGCCTTTTGTACCAGTTTTCTCACATGCCAAAGATTTAAGCCAGTTAAATTTTTGGAGAGTTAATTTGCCCCTAGACAGGTGGACAGACATAAATTTTTGACCCCTTTTTAGAATTGTATCTAACTTCTGTTGGGTTGAAAAGAAAAAAAAAACATACAAAAAAAAAAAAAAGAAAAGGAATATAAAAAGATAAAAAGCCACAACTAATCCCCAACATCAACTGATCAGAAGCCAGAGATATTGTGTTATACTACTGATTTTGCCAAACAACAAAATGGTGATGGCTTCAGGGCAACTGATAAATATAACAACTGTGGAATGGAGTTTCTTTTCAGTTTAAAGCCATGGTGGGTCTGAGGGATGGTGCCAAGCTGGGGGCTTTCTATGCCATTGTTTTCTTTTTATAAATAAAAAAAGAACATACTTTTATTCTTTATTTTGTTTTAAAATGTAATGAAATGAAACAGAAAATTTGGGAGATTAGTTACTAAAGTGCTTTAATGTTACTCAGTGGAACCTAGGAGCCCTTTTACTAAAGCCCACTAAGCATTTAACATGTTTTTTAGCATGTAGTAATGGCTCCAAGTTACCATGCAGACCTTACACTAATTCCCATGGTAACTGCACATCAAGCAATGGGGCAGAGAATGGGTGAGTTAGGAGTGGAGAGTGGACATGGATACTACATTCTAGTTACTGTGGAAGCAGTAGCTGCATGTTAACTGTCGATATGGCAATTAATGTAATTGTAATTAACGGGTTCTCTATGGGTGACGTTAGGACACATGTCCATGTGGTAACTTCCAGGAGCTTGCTGGTCATGCCCCCGACACTACAGAGGCTTTGCATATAAGTCACATTAGTTTTTATGCTAAATGTATGTTAAGTGGAAAATCTTAATGGGCTTTAGCTAAAGGCCTCCCTAGTTACTAGTAACCTGTGCTAATGGTGAATTAACATGCATTAGTTAGCCATCAGTAACTAGACTCCTTTGTTGGCATTTCCTGTTTTGTTTCAAATGAAAGTGTATCCCTATTAAAACAGCAATAAAAAAAATAATATACAAGTGAAGAGGAAAAGCAATATTGGGGTCATTCCGAGGCACAAATAATGGGGATGGATGTCCCATTGGGACATCCATCCCCGCTATTCGGGCCCTTTCCCAACCCCATCTTCCTTCCCCATGCATTGTACAGGAAAGGTAGATGGGGCGGGAAAGGGACGGATTGGGGGCAGCATTAGGGCGGGCAGTGGGCAGTCGTCTGCTCCAGATGTATAGGGACGATTACATTGTCATCCCTGTACATCTGGGGCTGGCGGCTTGAACAGGGAACTTATTCCACCTTGGAGGTGGAATAAGTTCTCCTAGTCAGCGGAGGATGGCAAGCCTGGGGAGCGGAAGAGGCGGGGGGGGGGGGGGGAAAGGACATTCCCCGCAGCCTGAACCTAGCCTTAGGAGGCCAGATCATGGATTGGCTGTGGGGAAAGCACCTTTGTAGCTGGCAGCCAGGGATCGCAGCTTTTCAATGGAACCATGGTGCCATGGCAACCGGACACCATGGTGTCGCGGCTCCATTGAACAGCCATGATTGAGCTATCTGGGCAAGGCCTGTAAGTGCAGGCCAGACTGAATCAGGGTCCCCGCCTATACGTACAGGCCTGGTAGTGATTCTGATCCCATGGGGCTAGACGTGCCCTGCGGAATCAGAATTGTAGCTCTCTCTGTTCTTCCAGTTCTTTCCGGAAGCACAGAGGGCCGACACGTCGATGTCAGAATCGCGCCCTATACATTTTTGCTATTTTAAAGAAGTATATGCTTCAACTTCTATGCACAAATATTTACCCAGCAGAATGAAAAAAAGGATACAAATATGGAAAAATAAGAATTTTGAGTCATGATTATTTCTAATAAACTAGTTTATAATTGCCCTTTTTAAAAAAATAAAATAGAGATATAATATTCATGTTTATGATTTGCTGTAATTGGAAGCTTTCAATGAACTGCTGAAAGACTAAAGGAAATGAAAATTTTTCAATCTCCCCAGGAGCCAGAATATTTTACTTGGGAAAATATCATTTTTTACATAAAATCACTAAAAAATATTTTTTTTTTTGTCTTCAGCAAGATCAATGGCATGGAACAAATGGTGCACATCCTGTTTACTACTTGAACACTTTACTTTTAAAAGGTGCATTATTGTACATATCAGTCAAAATACCTGATGTTCTGAAAACCACTAATTTAGTCCTACTGTACTTTAACAATAGAGAAGTAGCCTTCAGCCAAAGATATGCAGATCTATAATTAGTATTTTTTCTTATATACAAGAAAGCTTAAACTAATGTATAATATTCCAGAACGTGGATATGCATACAATTCGGCCATAATGGGGTCAATGATAAAACAAAACAGGTTAAATATTGCCCATTCAAAAATCTCCCCCTTTACATGGCTAAATTTGTGTGGGTAAAATAATTTCCTGCCCAATTTAATGGCATCATTTGCTAAAGCTTAGCCTGTGATAATGGGGTAGATTTACAAAGCAGTGGTAGCGGTGTCCATGCGATATCGGAGCTGCAGCCCCATATCGCACGGAGACCGCTACCGTGCTTTTGTAAACATATCCCTTAGTGTCCTACCCGTCACAGGTCCCTGTGGCAGACAGCATGCAATCTTAGCATTAGCATACTCTTTTAGCAAATATCCCCCCCCCCCTTTTCTAGCAAGGTAAGAGAGGAGTTACTTCAGGGTATGTCTAGAGTAGGCTGTTTAAATCTAGCTCATTAAGACAATCTTTCATGGTTACCTGGTTGAAATCTAGACAGACAGTTTTGAACAAGTAACTCTCAAATATACATGTACAAAATGTGTAGAGAGATCTAGCTGAATATTCCATGATACATTTATCCCACTATAAGCGCTACTGAATTTACCAATTATTGTAACCGGGGCAGGTCGGACCCGGTGCCACCCCGCACTCCCCCCCCCACCAATCTGATTGAACTCCCCCCCACACCAACCTTTATATACAAAATAACACCGACACCGTAACTTGGGATCAACTGGTCGCAGCTTTATTAACAGTCATAACATTCCATAACATACTTAAACAGCAACTTCTAATAACCCCCCGAGCGGAACGAGCCCTCACCCGCCATACCATTAGCAAGGTGACCTCGTTCCACTCCCGCCGCGGCCGGGCCAGTGGCAAACATGTACTCCCCCTTTTACCTGGCCTCGCCATATTACTAGCAAAGACCGGCCAAGGGTAATCTGGGTTGGGGGCACCTGCCCCACCCCAATTCCAGTCTTAGGCTCCAGACCCCGGAAACTTCCGGGATCCCTCCACCCGGCATAGAAGACGTTAACGTCCCTACGCCGCCCCCCCAAGACCAAGCTGCGACCAGTGAGCCTTGCACTGCAAGATATATTCCAAAGCCTCCTGCCAGTCATTCAACAGTAAATCCACCCCCACTGGGGATAAATGCACCCTGTCGTACCGGTACAACCCCGCACAATTTACATCAATCCACGAGTGCAAAATCTGATACCCCCGTGATCACAGACCCAACGCCCAATTTGCCGGTTGATCTTAGCCAACCCATGCGACCAATGTCGCTGCTGCCGGCAGGCAGGCCTTGGAATGATATCAGACCACAATAAAATAACGTCATGAAACAACCAAAGAACTTCAGTCAAATCCCTCTTCGCTGCTTGAATCAACTGCTTACAAGTCCATTCAGTCAGGTCATTTCCTCCCAAATGCAGTAGAATCACTGCCGGGGCCGTCCTCACCCTCCAGTGGTGCCGAAGAAAAGGTAAGAGCTGTGGCCACCGCAGACCACGCTCACCCAGCCATGAAACCGACACCACCTCCGGGTCAAGACCTAAATTAGGCCCCAACGGCCGCTCAGCTGCCTGCAGCCCCGCCCAATGCACGAATGAATGTCCAATCATCCAACATCCAAGCGGGCACCGCACAGCATCTGCAAGAGAAAGAAACAGTCAGGCCTGTGGACCGCTCCCATCATAAACAGACGTAACCCCTAAAAGCCTGCGATCTCCATCTGCCAATCATCTGTATCTCACCCTCCAACAGCCACACCACCATGGCACTGGTGGCTGCTCCAATACGGAATGAATGTGGTGTGAAACGTTGCGGATCCACACCCATATGCCTCAACGCCAGCCGCAGGACTGCCGTCACTTGGAAACGTGACACACGTCGCAAATCCTCATGCAAGAAAAACAGCCTCCCCGCAAACGGGCGCTCTGACACGTACCTTCTCAAGGCAGCCACCGGGTAGGTGGGGAGGCCAGCCACTTCATGCAAAACCACCCACAATCCTTTCCCCATCTGGTCAGTTTTCGATCTGGCCAACCTCACCCTCAACTGCCCATCCCCGAGCAGCACGTGTTGGCACAGTAGGCCCCCACAACCCGCGGCCTGGCTAGAGCTGGCCACCAACTCCCCTATCTGGAAAGTTCTGAAAAAAGCCAGACAGAAAATTGCACGGAACAACGTAGCTTCATAGGTGGATGACACCACTCCAGTTAGCGCCGCACACAGTCGTACCGGCAACCTCCTGTCCCCAGCGGGCAGACAAGCTCGCTCCCATCCGTGCAACAACTTCCAAGCCAGGAACCCCGGACCAGAGTAGCTCCATCCTGCCGCCCTAGCAAAAAAAGTAAAACCAGCTAATTGACTCCGCACTGACGCCCTGGATACGCTATTCCCTTTCGCCTGAACAATATAATGGCCCAGTAAACTGTCCGCGGCCACGCCAGGCTGCCATCCATGCGACGTCAGAAACTCCCACAATATGTCGCAACCTCTCGTGTACGCCGACCATGTCGCTGCCAACACAGAATTCCGTAGCAGCTTCACCATTCCTGCAGGCCAATCCGCCATAAATGCTCTGCAACCGCCAATCCTTCCTCTTCTGCCTCTGGTGCCAAGGTCCGGAACAGCTCCCACTTAGAACGAGAAAGGGCATCCGCAATGCTATTAGTGTAACCGGGAATATGCCGGGCCTTCACACATACATTCAAATGCAAACAAGCCAGGACGATATCCCTCATCAACCCTGCCACCTGAGGACAACGTGGAGAATACCGGTTGACCACCGCCACCACAGCCTCATTGTCACACCACCAGACCACTCTACGATTCCAGAGCTTGTCGGGCCACAACTGCAGCACCACCAACATGGGAAAAAGTTCCAAAAACGTAATGTTCCAAATCAGACCCACCGCGTGCCAAGCCTGCGGCCAGCTAGCTGCATACCACTCCCCTCTGAAATAAATACCCAGCCCTGCGCTACCCACCGCGTCCGTGTACAACTGTAAATCCACACTAGACAGCTCCGCCTCCATAAGGACTGAAATCCCATTAAAGCCTTCCAGGAATTCATCCCAAACCCTCAAGTCCGCCTTCATGACCTTAGACACTTTGATGCGGTGATGTGGTTTCCGGACTCCTGCTGTGGACGCCGCTAATCATCGCAGAAACACGCGGCCCATCGGTATAACTCTGCATGCAAAATTCAAAGAACCAATCAGCACCTGCAACTCCCGCAAGGAAAGCTTAGAGGATGCCAACCCATTAGCCACCAGCACCCGCAACCTCATCACCTTCTCCAGCGGGAGGCACGCCACCATGGCCAAGGAATCCAGCTCTACACCCAGGAAGGTAATACAAGTGGCTGGACCTTCCGTTTTACCGACGGCCAACGGCAGCCCACAAGCACCAGCCATGTCCCCAAAGCCCTCCAGCAACCGCTGGCACTCCTCAGACTGAGCCGCACCCACAAAAAGGAAATCGTCCAGGTAATGGACGACATTCACACAACCGACCTTCCGAACCAATTGCCAAAGCAAAAAGGAACTAAACTTCTCGAAGTAGGCACAAGATACAGAGCACCCCATAGGCATGCATTTGTCCACATAGAACTCATCCTCGAAGCAGAATCCTAACAAAGGAAAAGCAGCCGGATGCACTGGCAGCAAGCAAAATGCATCTTCAATGTCTACCTTCGCCATCCAAGCACCAGGGCCACACCGTTTCACCAACCTAACTGCCTCATCAAAGGACGCATAACGAACCGCACACAGCTCCTTCGGGATATGATCATTCACGGACGCCCCCATCAGAAACAACAAATTATGAATCAAGCGAAATTTCCCCGGCTCCTTCTTCGGCACCACACCAAGCGGGGAAACCACCAGATTCGCAAAGGGCCGCTCCGCGAAAGGACCCGCAATTCTGTCCAAGCTCAGCTGTAATGCCAACTTCTCGTGAACTATGGATGCAAAACGCCGCACCGAAGGAGAGTTGCCCGCTGACCTGCCCAGCACCGACCCCCACACCGGAATTCGAAAACCAAATTGAAACCCATTTTCCAAAACCCCTCTATCCACCCTCCGCGGATAGCACCTTAAACACTCCGCTATAACCTCCCAACGAATAGGAGTGGGAGCCAAGCCCGATAAGTCGAGATTACTTAGGAGCAGAAGGGGGGAGGGCAACCGCGCCTCCCTTCTTAACACATTTACCGGCGGGATGCCCACCCCCGCAGGTCGAGCAAACATGCCAGAACTTGCAGTCCGGAAACGGGCAGGAGGACTTATTGAACCGCCAACAGATATCCCCAGACCCGTCCCCTGCCGCTTTCTGGGGGGTACCCCCCGCTGCACGAAAGGGGTGACCCGGACCCGACACACTTCCTGTCAGAACCCGCACCCCACCCCCACCACTCGCACCTGCCCTGACTGACATCTGGGCAAGCCATAAATTAATATCCTGCGTACCCCAAATCAGCCACTTACTCTCTTCCATCTTGTCCCTAAACTTCTCATCATAATTCAACCAAGCAAACCCCCCATGTGTCTGTGCCGCCTCAAGAATGGAATCCGCGTAAGCCAACAACATACCATAATCTCCCGGACATTGGTGACCCCACACGCTTGCCAACAGCAGAAAGGCTCTAGCCCAATTCACCACATTACGAGAAACTTTCTTTACCCGCCCTGCCTTTTCATCTTCCTTGCGCTTCTTCCTACTCTCGCCCGACCGCTTCCTGTCCTCCAACAAACGGAAAATGTCAATGTACCGCCGCTTCAGAATCTTGCGCCGCAAGTTTCTGGGCACCCCTTCCCATAACTCCACGAACGAGACCAGCGTAGGCATACTCTTCCCCCTAGTGGACGCGGCCAACGTCTGGCCTATCCCTGCACCCAAATGCGCAGATCCCGCTGAAGATGATGACGAGGAAACCTAGGAGGTGGATGACTCTGAACTGTGTCGACGCCTACAGGAATGCTTCCTCTTCATCCTGGACTTACGCCCCCTTTCTTCCCGTGCGCCCGACGGCTCCGGCCCAACCCCGCTATCCACCAGCAACTCACCTGCAACTGCTGCGTTGCCAGCCGGCAAACCCCTCGACGGGATCTCAGGCTCCAGAAGCCCCACGTCACCTGGCTGCACCCCGCCAGCATCGACTGGGCCGACTACGGGCCTCGCATCACCTCTCGAGGAAGCTCCAGACTCTGCAATCCAGGAGGCCCACTGCATTCCAAATCCCTGACCCGAAGCCCGATCCGTGGATGAAACCTGAGGAGACAAAAAGGGCAAGGAAGGAGGGGCGGCAAACGAGGTACCAGCCAGCTGCCAAGCCCCCAGCCACTCGGCCCTGGAAGAGCCTAGCCCTCCTCCCCGCCAGTGCTCCCACGATGCCGGTACACCCTGTGCACCCACACCCCGTGCACCCAGCTCATGTGGTACGGATGTCCTTGACCGACGAGGCCAGGGGCCCCGTGCCAAGGTGTGACCCATCCCCCAGCCCACGGCCCCCCACCCCAACCCACATCCCTTGCCCACCCAACCCGTGCACGCCAACCCCATCCCTTAAATCCCCCATGCTCCCCTCAGCCTCACTGGCCCCCCTATATATGCCCGAAGGAGCCCCTCCACAATCCCCTTCCACGACAGCTCCCAACCCCTGAACTGGCATCCCAGGGCTACTAGCTCGCTGACTCGCATCACAAACCACATCCCCCCTGCGTCCCCACCCCGAAGGTCTCCCTGCCCATGACCTGGGTGCGGCTGCCACTCTCCCCCCCTTGTCCCAGCCCCCTTGCCACCCCGAGTATCACTGCCCCCAGGAGCATGCACTACCTGGCCCCAGTTCATCATACTCCCCCCCCCCCCCGTTCAGACACCCCGAGGGCCCTCCTAGACTCCACTGAAGGCCCTGCCTGCCCTCCTCGCCTGCCCCCCGGAGCCCGCCCCCCCCTGTTGAGCCCCCTTCCACTTCCTTGCCACCCGCGGTGCACTGGCATTGTCCCCTTGTGCTAAAACCACAGCCTGAATAAAATAAACTTTACGGCCGGAAATCATCCCCACTTGCCTTCTCCGCACTCGAAGATGTCTCCGCCCTGCTCCAGGCAAACTCAGCAACCACACCGATGGCTCCGCACTGCTCCCCACTGCATCCGACACCACAGCCCATGACACCCGATCAGGCCGGACAATCACAGGCAACACCAGCCCTCGCACCCTTCTCCCTGCACCGCTCCTGGAGACTGGCGCCGTTCGCGCATCTCCCCAACATGCCGTGGGCTCAGCTACTCCCATTGGCTCACCTAGCCGTCTATCCACGGCGAGCCAATAGCTTTGAACCCAGCCCCATGGTACCGCCCCACACACGCGGATGCAAGCAGGGTCCCCGCACCGGGCCGCGCGCCCGGTTACCAACGGCCATCGGGGACCCTGCCCCACGGCCTTACCATTATCATAATAAATGACTAGAAAAAAATTGCTGAGAGGTGGTGCTTGTTTTCTCAATATGAGATGTTCACTTATAAAAACAATTTCAGGAATGAGTAGAAGTATACAATATATACAGTACAGCTTTCGAGCAGAAATGATAATTAAAAGAAAATTAAGTATGATAACTGATTTGAACGAAAGGTCAGAGATATACTGAGCATTTTCCCACTCCACCCCCCCCCCCCCCCCCAAATCTGATCTCCATAAAAAATGGCAGTTGAAAGGATAAAGCCTCATGGGGAGGGAGGAAAAAGGAAGAAAAGAATGTGAGAGGGCTTAGTTGAAGACCTTTATTGAGTCCGGTGGAGAGAATATAGTATTCCTGGTAATATGCATCAATTCCGATTTTTTTGTAGTTTATGAATAGGCTTTGACTGTTGAACCACTCTGTCATTGATTTAAGGCATGCAAGAAACCAACCAAAGGATATTGTTAGAAGAAATTACAAACTAAGGCACCTAGGGCCTGATATTCATCTGTGCAGGGCTAAGCGCCGTAGCCATTTAGTCCTGCCCACCAACCCCTTAACCCCAGATATTCACTTCCGTGGCAACGAAAGTGAATATCCAGGTTTGATCACACTTCCTCAGCTACCTTATAGGCGCCGAGCACTAACCGTTCAGTTTCCAATATCATTGCTGCATGGTTAGCACTGGTCCCCATCTCTGCTGCACCCTGGAATTCCCCCGTCATGCCCCGATGCTAGCCAAAGAGCATCGGGGCATGTAGGGGACCTAGTTGGGGATATTCAACAGTACTACCGGTGTAAGTGCCGTCAAATATCCGGTTAGCAGGCATTTACATGGTTAGCTGGCACTTAACTGTGTAAATAACCTTTGAATATTGGGCCCCTATTTACTAAGCCATGCAATGGTATTAAATATGCATGAAAGGATAGTGAACACATTGAAAGCCTACAATGAGTGTAATTTGCACCTAACTCATGAAAACCTGAACCAACATGTTAAAAAATAATGAGCTTCTTTGCATGCCAATGCAAGCAAAATGATTCATTATTATTCAAATACTAATGCAGCTTGTGTTAAAATGGGCAAGCTGTGTTATTCATGGAAAAGTAACTGCTCCAGAGATGTTAACTTTCACTCAAGGACATTGACTTTCTAACACACAATCCAATGCTCATTGGGAGGGACTTAAAGGAGCTGTCATAGTCCAAAAAAGTCCCTCCCTTATTTGGCATTCTGACCCTAGTGTTAGCACTTCAAAAAAATGGAGGCACTAGAGAAGGAGTGACTGGGGATAGCTCAAGGCCCCAACTGGACACCAGGGGTAATTTGGTAGGTGCCGAATATGGGAAGGGGGAAGGCTTGTAGAGGTACATAATGTAGCTTTGATGCAAGGGACTGGGTGTGTATTGAGGCGAGCCAGGGACATTATTTCAGACTATACCAACCCTTTAAAAGAGAGTAAGCTAATCTGGGGCCCACTATTGCATGTTGCTGCAGTTGGAATAAGTGATGTTCCTGGCTGCAGCAACATACACAAAAAGGTAACTTCATAGTAACATAGTAACATAGTAAATGATGGCAGATAAAGACCAGTATGGTCCGTCTAGTCTGCCCAGTACGATGTCAAGAGTAGGCACACCTGCCACTCTGTGCAGGCCCCCCTTCCCTATGTCTTTGTTTAGGGGTGATCCCACCACTCCATGTAGGACACTCCTATATGTTAAGGAATTAGTTCAGATTATTTTGATATTTTCTTGTTGCTATAAAGGGATCCACTGTGTCTGTCCCATGCCCTTTTGAACTCCGTCACCATATTTTCCCCCACCACTTCCATCGGGAGGGCATTCCAAGCATCCACCACCCTTTAAGTGAAAAAGTATTTGCTGACATTGCCTTTCAATTTACCACTTTGTAGCTTCCTGTTATGCCCTCTAGTTTTGCAGCTTCTCCGTCTTTGGAAGATGTTTGTTTGTTCATTATTTCTCTTTAAGTATTTAAAGGTCTGAATCATATCTCCCCTGTCCCTCCTCTCCTCCAAAGTGTACATTTTTAGGTCTTCAAGTCTCTTCTCATAAGGCTTCTGTTGCAGGCTCCAAATCATTTTGGTCGCCTTCCTCTGAACAGTTTCCAGTCTTTTTACATCCTTTGCAAGATATGGTCTCCAAAACTGAACATAGTATTCCAAGTGAGGCCTCACCAGTGACTTGTACAGTGGCATAAGTACCTCTTCCTTTCTGCTGGTAATTCCTCTTCGTATGCAGTCCAACATCCTCCTGGCTTTTGCCACCTCCTTGTTGCACTGTTTTGCCACCTTGAGATCTTCAGAAATAATCACTTCAAGGTCTTTCTCCTGATCCGTACACACCAATCTCTCGCCCCCCTATCGCGTACGTTTCCCTTGGGTTTCTGCTACCCAAGTGCATGACTCTGCACTTCTTCGCATTAAATCTTAACTGCCAAGCATTAGATCATTCTTTTAGTTTTTGTAGATCATTCTTCATGTTAACCACTCCCTCGGGGAAGTCCACTCTGTTGCAAATTTTCGTGTCATCTGCAAAAAGACAGACTTTTCCATACAGTCCTTCAGCAATATCACTCACAAATACATTGAACAGTGCCGGGCCCAGGACCGACCCCTGGGGCACCCCACTAATCACTTTCCTTTCATCCGAGTGAGCTCCTTGTACCATCACCTTCTGTCATCTGTCAGTCAACCAAGTTCTGATCCAATTTACCATCTTCGGATCTATCCCCAAGCTACTGAGTTTATTGATAAGCCTCCTATGAAGAACAGTATCAAAGGCTTTGCTGATATCCAGGTAGATGACATGCCCCTGATCTAGTTCCCTGGTCACCCAGTCAAAGAACTCAATCAGATTTGTTTGGCAAGATCGATCTTCGGTAAAACCATGTTGCCTCGGATCTTGCAACCTGTTGGTTTTGAGAAAGTTCACAATTCGTTCTTTCAGGAGTGCCGCCATTACTTTTCCAATACTGAGATAAGGCTCACAGGCCTGTAGTTTGACACTTCTTCCCTGTCACCACTTTTGTGTAGAGGTACGACATCAGCCATTCTCCAGTCCTGTGGATCTGTTGAAAACATCCTTTAATGGCCCTGCAAGAACCTCTCTGAGCTCTTTCAGTATCTTGGGATGTATCTCATCCGGTCCCATGGCCTTGTCCACTCTCAGTTTTGCAAGTTGTTCTAACACATCATCTTCTGTGAATGGTGTGGTATCTACTTCATCCCCAGTTTTATATTTGGGAGTCACAGGTGGTGCTTCTCCAGGACTTTCCTTAGTAAAAACAGAGCAGAAGTATTTGTTTAACAATTTCGCTTTTTCAATGTCACTTTCCACGAGTGCATTCCCAGCACTTCTGAGTCCTGCAATTCCACCTCTGATCTTCTTCCTTTCCCCAATATACCTGAAGAAAGTTTTGTTGCCACACTTCACATCTTTAGCCATCTCTTCCTCTGCCTTTGATTTTGCTATCCTTATTTCTCTCTTTGTCTCTTTGAGTTTGATCCTGTTTTCATTTCTGTGTTCCTTTGTTTGCAAGCTTTTGAATTTTGCGAAAGCTGTGTTTTTTGCCTTTATTTGAGCAGCCACTTCTTTGGAAAACCAAATAGGTTTTCTTCCCTCTTGTTTTTGTTTACTTTTCTTACATATTTATCTGTTGCCCCTTTTATTGCCACCTTTAGTTTAGCCCATTGCAATTCCACTTCCCTTATCTCCTTCCACCCTGTCAGCTCCTCCTTTAGGTACTCGGCCATTTTATTGAAGTCTGTGTTTTTGAAGTTTAGGACCTTGAGCTTGCTATGATTGGCCTGTACCATGGCTTTTATCTCAAACCACGCCGTGTGATGATCGCTGCTGCTCACAGGGGCACCCACGCAGACATTCAACACGCTATCACTGTTGGTGAGTACTAAATCCAGTGTTGAGCTTTCCCTGGTTGGTTCCATCACCACTTGTCTAAATAATGCATCTTGGTGAGCATCCACATTTTTTTTCCTTCTTTCCAGATTTGCAGAAGGAGTAATCCAATCCACATCAGGTAGATTAAAGTCACCCAATATGATAGCTTCTCCCTTTGTGTCTATCTTGGCAATATCTATAATCAATTCGCTATCTATCTCTTCAATTTGTGTCGGAGGTCTGCATACTACAGCAATATGGATGACAGTGCCATCTCCTCTTTTCAACACAATCCAGAGCACTTCTTCCTTTCCCCAAGACCCCTGCATTTCAGTAGCTCTAATATTGCCATTGACATACAAGGCCACTCTTCCTCCTCTTCCATTTTCTTTGTCTCTTCTGAATAGATTATAGCCAGCTATGGCTATATCCCAATCATGTGATTCATTTAGCCACGTTTTTGTAATGGTCACAATGTCCAAATCCATTTCCACCATTAGGGCTTCTAGGTCCAGAACTTTGTTGGCTAAGCTTTGAGCATTAGTGCTCATTGCTTTCCAGGATTTAACTGGCTTGTGTGTATTTTGCATTGCTTTTGTTCTGCCCACATCTTCCTGCTTATTTTTGATGTGTGGTTGAAAATTGTGGCTGTTTCTGATGTTATTCTGCTTTTGCAGGGGGTGACGTCCAGAGCTTGACCTTCCACATCTGTGTTCACTTTCTTCTCTAAGCACTTCAACAAATTGGTTTGTATTACTGCTGTCTGAAGGGTCTGGGAGGCACTTGACTATCTTCTCTCCATTGAACAGTTTTCCCAAGTTGGTGCCTCTGATGATGGAATCCCCAAGTACTAGTAGTTTGCTGTTTGGTGAGGTTTTCTTCATGTTTTGTCCTCTAGCAGGAGATTGGGAATTTTCTATCTCATTTAAGGGCCCTTCGGTTTCTTTGGATTGGGCATCCTCATTAGCCAAGGCAGAGAAGGCATTATGCAGGGATATCTCCTGATACATAGGATGTCTTTGTGTCATAGGTCGCAATCTACCAGAACCCACTGTGATCCATGTATTCCTGGGGTGTTTGATTCTTTGTGGGAGTGGTGGTGGACGTCATTCAGTTTGTGTCTTAGAAGAGGTGCGTTTTATTGCAGCCAATTCCTCCCCAAGTTCCATGTCCTCATTAGGCAAGGCAGAGGAGGCATTGTGCAGGGATATCTCTTGATGCATAGGATGTCTGTGTACTACAGGTTGTAATCTACCAGAACCCACTGTGATCCATTTGTCCCTGGGGTGTTTGATTCTTTGCGGGAGCGGTGGTGGACGTTATTCAGTTTGTATCCTAGAAGAGGTGTGCTTCATTGCAGCCAGTTCCTCCCTCAGTAGGGTCACCTCTTTATGCTTGGCAGCTAGGTCTTCACTTAGTAGACTCAGTTCTTTATGCATGGCAGCTGACCTGAAGCACAGAGGACAAGCTCTCAGGTTCCAAATGATTCATCTTGGAATGAATGTACCACAGTTATTGCACTGAATACAAGACATGCTGAATAAGCAGTCCTAGAAGAAGAAGAAAGGAAGAAGAAGGGGCGGACCTTAACCCAAGTTAAAAGGATAGATGGCAACGTATGCAACCACTATATAGGCAATGCAGCCCCTGGGGCGGGTGGGGTGAGGGATAGGGTGGGTGAGAACCTAAGTGTCTCTGGCTAGTAGGCTGTTCCTGAACTGGGGCACCCACAGATATCTGCTCCAAGGCTACACAGGAAAGCAGTCAATCAGTCAGAATATCCCAAATGTAATGTATAGCCACAGTTAAACCTTATATTAGCAATATCCCGAAAAAACAAACACTTAAACCCTATATTGGTAGCTAGAAACCAGCAGAGATCATAAAGAAAATTATAGTCTTAGCTTTCGGCTTTGTGAGCACTCCAGAGCTCATGCAGTCTGCCTTAGACCGGTATTGTGTGTCCAAGTGTGAGATGGTCTACAATCAGCCCCTCCCTGAGAGCAAGCTATTCTCCAAACAGTGCAACAGATTTAACCCTTTATTATCTGGATACTTAGGTCCCAGTAGTCTGAATATCCCCAAACTTAATGTATAGCCACAGGTAAACCTTATATTAGCGATATCCCCACAAAACAAACACTTAAACTCTATATTGATAGCTAGAAACCAGCAGAGATAATAAACTTCAGGATCCACTGCTTCTCCTGTGATACTACCAGGGGGTTGGCAATTTATAAGAGGAAGTGCTTCAGTGCACTTTAATATACCCTTTACTTCCAAACAATCTTTCAAAAAAAAAAAGTTTATAGTACTTGTTAAAAGAAAGGTGATATTGCACCGCTACCCGGTTAGCGGCCTGTGGGTAAAATTAGGCGAAGCAAAAGCTGGATAAGTTTTACTTGCAGGAGCTAACCAGGTAGTGGTGAAATTTCACTGCTACCCAGTTAACTTCAGTGGCATCATAGGCTGTGTGGTGACCCCAGATATTCAAAGCCGGGGCCACATATGACCCCAGCATTGAATATCCAAGGTTAGAGGTCAGCAGCGACGACTATGCGGTGTAGCAGTACATAACTGTCCCAATTGAATATAGGGCCCTACATGTGCCAAACTAGGCACAGACATTGCTCATAAATAATCAGGATGAACAAAAACATCCTGTCTCCATAAGAATTCTTTCTCTCAAAGCAATTTCATCTGCAAAATACGACCTTGGCTTCTCTCCTACATATCTCTCTCCAGGCTGCTAGTGAATTCCAAGCTGCCAGGCTTCAGGCTGTTCTCATTTCCATATTATTAACTCTTTCAGAGGGCCCAGTACCCTACTTAAAGTCCCTTTCTACAAGGGTATTATAGGAAGATGAAGGAATCCTTATTGCATCCAAATAAGCATGTGTATGGATGGATGGGTTGACAGATAGACAAGCAGAGGAGAAAGCCTCAGTGGCTGGCGCTCCTGCTATGGTGAAATGTTTGGATGAGTCTGAATTTCTGGTAGTAAAAGAATCCTGTTTTTTCTGTATTCTGTACACTGGTGGAAATTCATAAAAACAAAAAGGGCTACCAGGAAGATAAATATTGACAAGTATAGGTTGTTAAGACAGTAATTATAGGTTTAGAATTTTTTAGCACTGGAAATAAAGAATAAAAGGATATGGACGAATAACTCAAATTTAGCAAGGAGAAAAAGGTACTTGGTGTACTTTTTGCTGAGTCATTACATATATCTATTCCAAAAGAAGACAGTCATCTTGAAATGATTTGGAAAGTTCTGGATAATTATACTGAATCACATACTCTATCTAGCCCTATATATTTAGCTAAGCTGACTCATATAATTTTAACTAAGCACAACTTTTTAATTTGAATTAGAAAGTGTTTTTTGGCAAGGATGATGCAGGATGATTAATGAAAATATTGCACCTTCAGAGACTAATCCTTAGGATTGGTTTGAATGACTACAATCATAATCTAAAAGCGTGATAGTACTTCATGACTGATACTTGTGTCATTTGGACAGTGGGGTGAGACAAAGCTGACTGGGATTTCTGAATGATTGACCCTACAGTATATGATCACAGTCATAAGATCAAGCAAAGATTCAGTTTGTAGAGGTCTTTCTACATACAAATGATAAGCTACTGAGTACAATCAGCAGTGAAACACTTACCAGTTGAGTCTGGTGCATGTTTTCAAACTGGACCCCCTAATATCAACAGGCAACTCCTTTCCACCCATGCCCAGTGCTGTCAGTCTTCTTCACCTTCCCAGTGTTTCTACACTCTCTTTCCAATGTTTTGACCCTTCTCCTTTCCATCTGGTGCTTTCAATATTTTGTCTGACCAGTCCCCCCCCCCCAACCCCCCAATCTATCACTGCTTCTATTTCCTGCTGGGAGTGAAACATCATTTTGGAAGGGCTAAACAAAGCAATATCCAGCCCCACATCTAAGTTCTCTAGCTGTTGATGCTGTGTTGGACAAAACTTTGTGAGGCCATGGCTCCTGTGGTCCAGCCACTTCTGCAGCCTATGCCTTTGAGTATAAGGCTTCTGTTCCAGCCTCGCACAGCAGCTTAGCTCATTCTGTTCACACCAGCCAATCAGCCATAGAAGGCAGAGCATCAACAACAGCTCACAAGCCTTCCTCTTCACCTCCCATTTGTGGTTCAAGTTACAGGAAACAAAAGACTGCAAAAGAGGGGGCGTGTTCATGCTGTTTTGCCTGCCTAGTCTTCTCTCTTATTATGAGTCTTGCAGGTCAGCCAGCTGAAACAGCAGGACTCTTCACTGTAGGGCCCTGGTACAGCTGTCCTCCTACTCCCCCAATGCCTCCTTGTGGGCAGGTATGTAGACAACTCTTCCACTCCCACCCCTCCCCCAAAGTTATCCATGGACTTTCTACCACCAGTGAAACTCCCTATGACCCCCCTGAAGAAGCCCTCCACCTCCATGAATACCCCCACCCTTTTAGATACTTCCAATCCATTTTAATAATCCCTAATTTTCCAGTAGATACAGGGAAGGAGCAATCCCCAGCCACTCCTGCACCACGTGGCGCTGGGTTCAAAAAGGTTGATTGTGACCTCTAGCTGTAGTCTTATGGTACTTCTGCTAGGAGTCAAGCTGCCATTAAAGGCCATAGTTACTAAGCTGTGGTAAAATCTCAGGTCAATTTACAGAGGGAGTCACCGATCTTTCATAACTCAAGTTAGTGACTCCTGTGGTAAAAGAAAAATGTAGCTTGCACTGAACAGCTGCACCTCAAAGCTGTTATTATTTTTGCTGCCAAAAACACATGGCTTGGTTCTCCTGGTCACTTTCTTAAAGAGGCAAGCGCTTTTGAAGGAAATCCATGATCTGTGGTCACCTTCCCTCCCAGCAGCATCAAAGAGTCAGTGGCCCCACCAAAGATACGCTAATAGAGACCCTGCTACCCTTGAAGCCACATTGAAAGCCCCTCTGAAGACCCCTACCCCCAGAGCACAACTACCCCTCAAAAACTCCCCAAAGGGCAACCTAGGCCTACCTTAAATTCTCCCTGGTGGTCTAGGGGTACCAAACAGAAGCTATCCCCATTAAGGGGCATCATGGTTGGAGAGGAAAGAGGTATCTTTGGGATGGGCCCCTGACTCTTTGATGGGGCTGGGAGGAGGGTAATCCCAGATCACAGATTTTCTTTAAAGGCACCAGTCCCTTTAAAAGTGTGGCCAGGAGCATAGGACCATGTGCTTGTGGCCCAATGCTCCCTGGAGAAAAAAACTGCACCAACTTTGAGCTGGCATTATTTTTACAGGATTAACACAGCTTGTGCTGTTTAATGAAAGCTGTTATTCCATTTACATCAAAATGAAGTATTTTGCATCTCATTACAAGACATTACAAGAGGGAGCAGTGGCCTAGTTGTTGGGGAATTAGGGTTGCCAACTTTTTCACCGAGAAAAACCCGACACCTGTTGCTCGCCATGCTCCACCCATTCTCCGCCCCTAGTCCCACCCCTGCCCCGCCCCCAGCCCCACCCACAAAAATTACCGAGGATATGTGTAGGCTAACTTCCTTGGTCAGATAATAATTAAACTGGGAACCCCAAAATCCAAACATGAAATGTACAACACTGGAGAAATAAAACTCTAAAGTAATTTCCTCTTGCACTAAACAAAAACGCAAAGATGTTAGCAATACACACTTCCCAGACCAGACATATTCCAGTTAATAAATTCAAAATAAAAAGTATTTTTCTACCTTTTGTTTGGGCGTTTTATTTTTCAGTTGCAATTGCTCCAGTCACTTTCTTCTGGTTTCTTTGTGTCTTCTGCGAGCTATCCATTTGTCCTTTCTTCTCTTTTAGATGTTTTTCCATTCTCTCTCTATTTCTGCTTTAACATACTGATTGTTTCCCTTTTGCTCTTTCCCCCAATTCTTTCCTTATTCCTTTATCATCCATTTAAATTTCACCCTTCCATTCTCAAGCCCCTCTTACTCTCCCAATACCCGGCCCATCATAGACTTTTCTTCCACCCAAAATATTTTTCCCCTCTCCATTCTCATTCCCCATCCATTCTAGTCCTCCCCCAAAATCAGTTCCCTTATAGTTCTAGACCCACCCAGCATCCACTCCCTTCTAGTCCCATTCTCCCATGCCCCACATCAGCCCATTTCCAGTCCTATTCCAGCTCTTCATCAGCCCATTTCCAGTGCTAGCCCTCACATCACAGGCCATTTCCAGTCCTAGCCCCCCCCCCATCACAGCCCATTTCCAGTCCAAGTCCCCCATCACAGCCTATTTACAGTCCTAGGCCCCCCCCCCACCATCACAGCCCATTTGCAGTCCGAGTCCCCCCGCACCATCACAGCCCATTTGCAGTCCTAGCCCCCTTAATCACAGCCTATTTCCAGTCCAAGTTCTCCCTCCCTCCACCATAGCCCATTTCCAGTCCAAGTTCCCCCCCCCCTAGCCCTTTTCCGGTCCAGGCCCCCCCCCCCATCACAACCCATTTCCAGTCCAAGTCCCCCCCCATAGCCCTTTTCCAGTCCAGGTCCCCCCCCCCATCACAGCCCATTTCCAGTCCAAGTCCCCCATCACAGCCTATTTCCAGTCCTAGGCCCCCCCACCATCACAGCCCATTTGCAGTCTGAGTCCCCCCGCACCATCGCAGCCCATTTGCAGTCCTAGCCGCCCCCCCACCATCACAGCCCATTTGCAGTCCTAGCCCCCCTAATCACGGCCTATTTCCAGTCCAAGTTCCCCCTCACTCCACCAGAGCCCAGTGCCAGTCCAAGTTCCCCCCCCCCCCATAGCCCTTTTCCAGTCCATGTCCCCTCCACCCCCATGACAACGCTTTTCCAGTCCAGGTCCCCTCCCATAACCTTTTTACAGTCCAGGTCCCCCCCCCCATCACAGCCTATTTCCAGTCTAAGTTCCCCCTCCCTCCACCATAGCCCATTTCCAGTCCAAGTTCCCCCCCCCCCATAGCCCTTTTCCAGTCCAGGTCCCCTCCACCCCCATCGCAACCCAATTCCAGTCCATGTCCCCCCCCCCATAACCTTTTTACAGTCCAGGTCCCCCCCCCCATCACAGCCTATTTCCAGTCCAAGTCC
This sequence comes from Ichthyophis bannanicus, assembly GCA_033557465.1. Taxonomy (NCBI): domain Eukaryota; kingdom Metazoa; phylum Chordata; class Amphibia; order Gymnophiona; family Ichthyophiidae; genus Ichthyophis; species Ichthyophis bannanicus. The sequence goes on along the minus strand of CM066031.1, from coordinate 1,625,930,167 downwards.
CCCCCCATAGCCCTTTTCCAGTCAAGGTCCCCCCCATCACAGCCCATTTGTAGTCCTAGCCCCCCCCCCCATCACAGCCAATGCAGTCCTTGGCCTCCCCCCCCCACCCCCCGACCAGCACCGCGGTTGTCTGAGGGGCTTTAGAGGGAGCCGGGGAAGCCCGCCCGAGGCCCCGGCTCCCTCTGTACAACCGCCAGCGTGAAGAGCCTTTTCCTTCACGCTGGCGGTTGTTTCTGTGAAGCCGCGAATGCTGGGAAAGGTTAAGGGGCATTGCCTTTAACCTTTCCCAGCAATCGCGGCTTCACAGAAACAGCCACCAGCATGAAGGAAAAGGATCTTCACGCTGGCGGCTGTACAGAGGGAGCCGGGGCCTCGCGCAGGCTTCCCTGGCTCCCTCTGAAGCCCTCCGGTGTGTGGGCCGGCCCTGGGTGGGTTTTTTTTTTTTACTTCGGGTCGGAAGAAAAGCCGGTCTTTTGCTCTGGCCGCTCCGATCTTGCGGCCACAGCAAAAAACTGGCTTTTCAAGGGCCGGTTTTGCATCTGCGCCGGCAGCCGGCCTGGCCATGGAAAAACCGGCCAGGACGGCTGAAAACCGGCCAGTTGGCAACCCTATGGGGAATGTGCATTCCCCATTTTATATATGGAATACATGTTAATGCTTAAATACTACACATCGGAATTTACACCTGTTCCCTGGCACATGTAAGGTCTTAAAACGATGCACCTTTTGGCTAACTCTTTACAGCAGCACCTAATCCCCACTTGTTTATTTTTCATTGTGAATTTAAATTACATTTAAAAAACACCCTCTGTGGATTTCTCTGACGTCTATGTTTGTGAAATGGCTCTCCTGGCTCCATATAGTGACACACACGTGCAGTCTTGCACCTCCCAATTTGGTATTTTAGAAAAGATTCCATGTTTAGCAGAGCCTTTTTAAAAATACTGCTGGAACTATAAATGTTGCCACCTCAATGTCTCAATTCCAGCTTACGTGTCTTTTCTAAAAAAGGCCTTTTAAAATATTTCAAACCCAAATCTTTTCAATGACTGGAACTAGGTGCCAGCCTTTGCTGGAGAAAAGTCTATTTGTAAATAGATGACTGGAAATCCTTATAAGATGAACTTATTTAGGGGATCATTCTAAAAGTTTTAGTTGTGATGTGGATATCTGAAGAAGTGCAGTCGACATCACAGAGACATTTCTGGATTCATTTTACAAATGGCTTTTAAATATCCAGTGTGGGGACATCCAAGTAGGCAGGGGGTATGACAAAGGCGTGTCTGGGATATTGCAGTGGACTTACAAGTCCCCCTTCAATCTCAGAAATGTTTGTAGGCATGTCCACGTTTAGACCTACTCTGGGCATGAATAGGTATTAGGAAACGGTTTGTTTTGGCCTTAAAACATCAAGAAAGTGTAGAGAAGATTGAAAGTTAAGCAACTAGCATAAGATCACAAAAGCCCACACTAAGATTTGAACTCTGGCTATGCTGCTCCTAACCCACTACTCTAACCATTAGACTATTACTTATCCCTGGTCTATGTAGACATTTCCATAGATGTCTATACTGGGCACATCCACATTTGTAAAATCGTGCCTGCATTTTCAAGTGCCTGCTTTTTTTTATCAGATGTTCTGGTTTTGATGTCCCAGATTGCACTTCGACATCCTTTGTAAAATGTGCCTTCACGTCTCTCAGGGATAGTTTCTCCATTTAAGTCTGCCTTTGAAGATATTCGATTCTCCAGTTATTGGCATGTAAGAATAATTTGCTTCCTCATCAACTCATACTATAATTGTGTATATTTCATTGACATGTTAATAATAAAGAAAAATCTTTAATTTGGAATTAATTTTTTTCCAGTCTATGACTGTAGCAACTGAAAACAAAGACCATAGGGATCAATATTTCAAACCATTTGGTTTTTATTTTTAAATTTGGTCCACAAGAAAAACAAATACATAAAATTTGATCCAACAAATCTTAAAAACAATGAACTATGCCATATGCAAATGATACAAAGCAGATCATTATTATGCAAAATGGGTAATACAGCTCCACCCTACACCCCTGGCATCTAGAGGGCTGGCATGGTGCATGTAAAGGTGGTAGCAGCGGCTTACCATTGGTTTCAGAAGCTATAGGGTCATGGTACCAAATTAATTGGTTGTTACCTTTCAGGACAGTCTCGCCAAATGGATTAATTTTGCCCATACTATGTCTGTCATGACATGGTATGAGCAAATTTACCAGGCTTGGCCGGGAATGTTTTATAGACTGGAGACAGAAAGGTATGGGGATAGTGCAAGCCTTAAACCCAGAGGAGAAGACTACCATGCATACCTTTGAACAGCTTAGAGATAAATATGACTGGGGGAAAACAAGATGGCACAGGTAGCACCTCTTTGATAGTGCCCTGTTGGTATGCTTTCCTCAGTTACCTGTATTCTTTGTTTCTCATGCCTCACTCCACTCACAAGAGGAAAGTGAAACAGCTTTGGGTGGCCCATTTGTGGGGATATTTCTCTGTAGTGCTTGTTCAGTGTACAGTAGTGGTGTAGAAGAAGATCACTTGCACACTTTAGAACAAAAAGCATCTTTAAGTTTGGAGCTGTGATTTCCATTGGAACAGCCAGTCAGGAAGTATGCTGGGGCCATCGTTGAAGAGACTCTGAAAGTGAATGTTGGCATTTCTCCTCTTTTGTGGCTGTGAAGAATGGGGAGAGGAGCTGGCCGGCCTAACCGGAGTGCCTGGTGCTGCTGTTTTGCCTTTGGTGCAGCTGCATATTGGAGAGGCATTCTCCATCAGATGTCAAGATGTGCACCCTGCTAATCTGGAGAGCTTAACAGCTGCAGCCCAGTGATCTGTTCTGGTGAGACCTAAAACATTTAATTTTGAGCTTCTGTGGGAAAGTATATCTTTTCTGAAAAAGTCTATATCTACCCAGTTGCAGAATATTGCATTATCTATTGGTCATACTGCCCAGAAGGTGGAGGTGCATGACCGGTAGCTAAATGACCTCATAGTTAAAATCTGCAATCTTGAGGAGAAAATTGAGCAGATTGAAGCTACTAATTTTGCTTTTGTCTTATTCATAAGAGATTTGAATTTCTGCAAAATGCCAATAGGGGGTGTTTCCCTGGAGTGTTGTTTGTGCCGAGCCAGGGATGTATATCTCCCTGATTCTGGAATCGTGGGTGCATCTATACCCATGGTTTAGAATCTTGTTTATTGCGTGCATGTTTTCAGGTTAGAGGTTTCTGCCAATCAGATGGAAATGTTATAGAACTGGGCTCTATGTGAGCGTAGGTACTCAGAAGCAGAGTGGAACCTTTTAGAAACAATGCAACTGATCCAATCCCAAAGGAAATTCATTATCCATTGGCATTTATGGGGTTAGACTGAGCAGAAAAGACAGTGTTTCAGATCTTACCTCAGTACTTGGGGATAATACTGGGGAAAGAGATTGCCCAGCAGAAAATCTGCTCCTGGTTCCTAACAAATAAAAGAAAATGTTATGATATAGATTTTTGGGAAATGAAGTTTAAAATGTTGCACCATTGCTATATTAGGGAGAAGTAGCACAAAATGGGCCTATCAGCAGCACCATACCAATCTAGAAATTTGCCCTGTGATTCTTGAACCCGGCAGCCACCCCATTCTGCCGCCATAGGAACGTGCTCGTTTTGGACTTCAAGGAAACCCAGTGATAACATCAGCCACCTTCTGTTCTTGTGCTCTGTGCAGCTGTTCCGTCAGCACAGCCCTGTTATGGCCCTGCCTATCAGATTCAGGGTTATATGTCAATTATCAAACCGAGGAGGAGAATCACATGCACAGGTTCTTCACTGTTCGGCATTGCAAGGCTATTTGAATAATATGCAAGTGTTGATGGAAAATTGCATGTAAGCAAGTCTACCAACTAAAAAGGAGATTTTACTTCTCTGAGGGACAAAGATGTACCATATACGAGACAATAATTTCCTTCAATATAGGCCTATTGATGGCAAGGAAATGTATTTTGTCAAATTGGATTGAAATGTCTCCTCCCATGTGGGACAACAGTTGAAGAGAATGAAAGAACGAATGCAAATGGAATACCTTGGTGTCTTATATGCACACAAAGAGATACTTGAGAGATATATTGTTGCTTGGTAGTCTTTTAATCATAAATTAACTGGAACAACAAACAGCAGCTTTGAGAATGCAGATATACACCAGGATGGGATTTAGATAGTTAGGGGAGGGAGAATGGGAGGGAAGGGGGAGGAAAGGTTAGGGTGGAGGGTTGGGGGTTTTATATGTATAAAATAAATCATGACAAAAGCGATTATCATTGGGTAGCTAATTTGTATGTTGCTATTGTTCGATATGACTTGTAGTATAGTATTATTGCTCTTGGCAATGGAAATGGAAGACAGTTAAAAGAAAATTGATATATCCAGCCATAAATATATATTTTTAAAAGTACTTTTATCATCACCAGTGGCATACCAAGGGAAGGGTAGTGGGTGCAGCTCACCCTGGGTGCCAACTGGGAGGTATGCACTCCTTCTGGGCCCACACTTTGAAGGCAGCACGTCAAACTTACCTTAAAGCCAGGTGGCTTGTTGCACTGCCTCCAGTGCAGGACTGACAAATTTTATCTCTTGGACTAAAGTCTCATGAATCAGGATTGGAGGCATTATAGCAAGCCACTCGGCTTTAAGGTAGGTTTGCCACATTGCCTCCAAAGTGTGAGCCCAGTGTTGGAGGGTGAGGGGAGTGTGCTGGGAACAAGGAGGGGGCACCCATTCCTGGTACAAAGGGGGCTGGGAATGCCACTGACCAGCACACACACTGTCTACAAGGTCTGATCAATTGATCCATCAATCAAGATGAGAATGTGAATATTTTCTGCATATAAAAAATGATACAAACCCATATCTGCCAATAACTTACACAATAGCTGCATATAAAGATTGAAAAGTACTGTGGATAATACAGATCCTTGTGGAATTGCAGTATTAGTCGTGTACCAATAGGAAATGATCACCCTGAATTCTAACCTGCTGTTACCTATTGTCAAGAAAAGATATAAACCAAGAAAAGGCATTTCCTGTCACCCCAATAGACACCAAAGGGTATGTTTACTAAAGCGCGGTAACGTAGCAGCGGCAATGTTAGCGTGCAGTAACGTGATCAGATGCAACGTTAACATGCGGTAACATCTCCAGCCGCGGTAACCCTCCCAGAGGGTGGAGAGAGGGTGGAGAGAAGGGGTCAATGGGTGGGGAGTGGGCGGGGAGAGGCCCCTGCTACACTAACGTGGGAACATGAAGGCCCGAACATTACCGCGAGTGAAAACCTGTGGGTAGATGCACATTTGCAGGAGAGAGAAACCATTTCAGTGTCAGCAATGTACAGCACAGGCAGTAGTCCAAGAAAAGTGATAGTAGTGCTCCATTTGCAGCAACAGCATAGTGCCCAAGTATGAAAGGCCACTATGGTGATGGTGCAAATGGGGCATAGGGGGCTGCAGGTGAGACATGCAGTGGTGGCAACAGGGGCACAGGGTGGACTAGGCTGTCGCCCAGGTAGCACATAGGAACACAGAAACTGGAAATCAGCATGACAGTGTCTGAGTAAGGTCAAAATGCCCAGTACTCTGTGTACCACAGTGTCCCATCCAGGGGACACGTACCCAGCAGGTACCCCAAACATCACACAGGAACCACAATGCCCGTAATGGGGCAAGCAGTGCACATCTGGGGACCACTCTAACAAGGGTCTATAGACCTTCCCCAGGATAAGTCCCAAACTATCTGTAAACCCAGCAAAATGAACACTCATTATCACAGCCCCTGGTAAGGCAGTACAGGGTGTGACCACATGTTGGGTGAAATATGTAAACACCAGTAGTCTATAATGGAGACACTGGAGCCACATTACATGTCCCAGCCTGACCACAGTCTGCCGGCAGAACACAATCAATCAACCAGGTCGACCCTAGTCAATTGTTGCCAGATTACGAACCGCACACCCTACAGCCATCTCGCCCCCATGTGGAAGTGACAGAACAGTGGCAGGCAGTGATGGGGGGGATGTGTGGATATCCATATATGCCACCGCACCCCAGACCCTGAACCTAGGCACCCACCTACCTGCACAGTGGATAGCCTGGGACTGCACACAACCAGCACCGACGGTATATGGGCATGTCATCATGGCAGGGGGGATGCCTGCAGCAGGCCAAGGTCATGACCTGCCCCAGTGTGCCATGTGCAGTGCAATAAACAAGGTTTGTCTGAGAAAGAGCAAATGTAGCCCCAGGGACTGCACTGCTTCTGTGGCAACAGTGTGGTGCAGTACACATAGCCTTTGTGTCTTGGAGCAAAGGTTCACATCCCAGCTGTGGATCCTGCAATGCATGTCCCTACATTTTACCCTACTTTGCAGATACAACATCAACATGTGCAATCCCAAAAGCTCAGCCAACAGGAGTACAAACATCCACACACATAGGCCCTACTATCCAAAGCTCCATGGAGAGTCAGGCTGTTTGCACCGGCTCGGAGCAAGACTTATCAGCAGAACCCACAACTAGCTCTTGCTCACCATAACAATGCTTGCACTGTGATTGGGACCAGTATGGCGGTCAGGTTTGCCAACCACCCCTATCTTTGCACAATGCTGCAATAGGAGTGGATGAGTGCATGTCCATCCATTGTAGTGCGGCATCCTACTCTGTACTGGGCCCACAAAACGTAAACTGTTGCCAGTGTCAGCCTGCAAATCTGCATACTGAGGAGCAAAGTATTGTGAGTATGGCCAAGAGAGGGTGAATCAGGCAGGATGCGACTGCAGTGGTGGTAGGGCAATGGCTGGTACATTGTAGTGCCCAACCACCATCTGCATGGACAAGGTGGCCACAGCACGTCTTGCTGGGAGAACACTCTCACTCTGACCGAGCTGTGACCATGGCATGGCTATGTTCCCACATAGTGCTACATAGTATTTGTCTCAAGTGATATATGTGTGCTCCCTTTTCTGGAGGCTCAATCACTGAGGCACCTGCCGGTTGTCTGTGCCATACAACCCAGGTCTGGGTGCACATAGTTCCTCTGTGAACATGCAATATAGACTGGCTAGCGGACTGTCTGCAGTTCATTTGTGCATGGCTGGAACACCTGGCGTGGTGCAGCAGGTACGGTCTGACTGTGCCTGCTGCTGGTGAATGTCAGACCATGGTTGGAGGCAGCAGAGGCTTCCAGTACTACTGTTTGTCTGCCAGTGCCCTAGCAACTGGTACAGATCTGGCTAACCCCCCTGATGACATCCACAGCCTAAAGCACCTTTGGTTAAGGTACTGTAAGGTGCATCAGCTTGACAAGCGTGAGCTGTAAGGCAGAACACCAGATGTATCCCTAAAACTGGAGAGAGCAAAAAGGGAAGACAATGAACAGATAGTAAGGTGCCTCATTCTGTCTACTGTAGTGTGCACATTACGTCAAGATGCAGTACTGTGGCGCTACACGCGGTGCAATGCTGCAGACACGCAGCGCACACAATAACGAATGTGAAAGGAACGTCACATGCGTTATTGTATGTGCTACGGGTGTGTTGTGATGCAGCGCGCGTTACTATGCATATGCGACCGTTCGGCGTCATGAGGCCCTGCTCTAAACACAGCAGACAAAATAGTGGCATGGTCACAAAAACCACAGTTCACGCTAGCAGAGAGTATTCAGTATGTAGTATTTAGTCGCATACTGCAGATGTGCATTGCCCACCTGAGCTCACATCCTTGAATGGTGGCAGCTGTCTGTGTGCCAGCCATCTGCCACCTCACAGGGTGCTACAGGTTTCCTTACACACATTCCCTTTGGTGGAACATATTTGCATTGTGCTTGTTGTGGTTGTTTGGGATACTGGTTACAGACGTGCGTTGAGCTACACATGTTCCTTTCCTTTTCTTGTGTTCTGCTAACCTTACTATACAGTAGCTCCAGCTTCGTCACTTCTCCACACACCCTTCCTTCTCTTCACTGTGCACTGCAGTGTCCCCTCCAGGCAGCCTATCCATCCCATGTTAGCTGTTACATATGGTCCCTTTCTTTGGGCTGTCTGGGTGGGCAGTTGGCTCAGTGGTGTTGGTGAGCAGTGTTTGGACTCTTCGGTGTACCAGTTTAATCCTCTCATGCTCCTTTTTGGATCTCTTGCCCATTTTGCTCATGTACACACACCATCCACACAGCTGGCCCTTCAGACAGACCCCTGATGCACTTTCCATTTAATTTGTTTACTCTTCTGCATGCTGTTTTCACTGCACACCATTTCATGGTGTGTGTGCATGTGTTTATCTGTGGCTCACGTCCCCATTACAGACTGCGATATCAGCTGCCTGTGGTCTATGGCCTTACATCTATGGCTCCGTTCTTCATATGGCACCATGTCTGAACATCCCTCAGTGTGCCTTCTACTGTCTGTGCCTTTGATTGCAACCCCTTTGGACGCACTGCTGCTTCCCGTCGGTTGTGACGTTAATGCGTGGTAATTGTCCAAGGTGCCCTATACTGCACATTAATGGCTAGGGCGCCCTGTACCGCGCGTTAACAGTCCATGCTTGCCTTAACACCACACTGCCGACTTCTTTATATGTAACATACGTAACATTAGCGCGACACTTATCGATGTTAACATTACTGCGCCTTAGTAAACATACCCCCAAGTGTTCCATTGAAATATCATGGTCCAAGATGTCAAATGCTGCTGTCACATCTAATATTTAATTCTCAAATCCCCTTAATAGTATATCAAAACAAGTTGTCAATAACAACTCAATGTTATGCTTTAGACTAAAGCCAAACAGAATGGATCCAGAATCTTATTGAATGTTAAAAAGTCACGTGATTCAAAACAATTTTCTCAAGTGTGTTTGCCAAAAAAGTCAAAGATCAACCTAAAATTTAATGGATCACTAGGATCTAATTTAACATTCTTCACAACTGGACAAATCCTTGCTTGCTTAAATAACCATGTCATGGTCCTGAGTTAGTGAACCATTAATAATGCTTGGTAACAACCCTAAGATATCCTCACTTGAAAATTTCATTACTATGCTAGGGTAAGGCTTAGGTGGGCTAGAGGAACAATTTAAATTACTAATAGCTTGCACAATATCACTCACTGATACCATTCCAATTGAATTCCACAACCCTCCAGTATCTATTCTCTCATCATCCATAATCAGTGCTCACTGAAGGAGTCCATACCGAGCTGGGTAATCTTTGCTTGAAAGGAATCAGCAAACTCCTGTGCCATCAAAATTGACTATGGAGGTGACTGGTTGCCATCCACCAAACTCTTAACTACATTGAAGAGCATTATTACAACCCCTGAGTAATGCGTTAGAAAAAAAGTGTTTTCACTTTTCTCTCAATTCTCAAAACAAAAAATAGCTTTTAAACATATTTGAAGAAACTGACTGTAATGGGGTATATAGAATGTTACCCGTCCCTCTCCAAAGGGATTACCAACATTTCCCTTTAAGAGAGTCTGCAGCCCAGAGTTCAGGGCTGAGAGGGCATGGCTCATAAGGAGAGGTTAAGAACCCAGCAGGCTGCAGGATGGAGAGAGGCCTATGGAGACAGAAAGCTCCTTACAAGCCATTCAGGGGAAGGAATCCTTTTGGGAGGTAGGAAACTCAAGGAGTGAGTGACCAGACTTTATTCTTCTGAACTTTAACTTGTAGGCTGGGGGAAGGGTACTGTGAACCAGATTATGAAAGCAACAAGTTGGGGAGGGAATGTTGATTAACTGAAGCACAGTAAAAGTGGGGTTTTGTTTGTCCATGAACGTTTGTGTGCCTGGTATTTTAAGAGCCCTGGCCACTGCATGCCAAGCCCTACCACGCTAATGCATTTTTAAATGGAAGGAAAATATTTCTAGTATAGTCATAAGGTATATTAAAACTGAAAATGCTCAGCCACACTCTTCCTCTCCTTCAGAGAGCCTTTATGCTGATCTCATGCTGTCTTGAATTCAGATACAGTCTGTCTCTACCACTTCCTCTGGAAGACTATTCAATGCGTCTGCTACTCTATGTGGGATGCTTACTTAGCTGCGCTGTTAATGCGGCAGATAGAGCACATTCTAGGGCTGCATTAATAGACAGCGCAATGATTTCTCACTGCTAGTAGTAGATCTCACACCAGTTGCTGGAGTGGGTGAGATAGGGGCGGCGTGTGAGTGTGTCTGTAGTATGCATTCACTGTGCATGTCAGCAGGATACTATAACCGTCAAAGTCGCAAACAGCACGGATGCAACTAATGCCACCTCAGTGGATGGTGTTAGTTACATCCATAGTGCTGCTGGGCCGCGTCCTTTGTAATTTTGACATGGTAGCTGCTGGGGAAATATTGTGCATGCCCCCAACTGATATGGCATGGCTTTTGCAGCTGACGCAGCACCACATGCCCTTTTCTGCCATGTTAGCTGCAAAGCCTAACACAGTTTAGTAAACATCCCCCTATTTGTAATGACTGCTTTCCTTAGATTACATTTCCCCTTAGTCCACCCTCTTTCAGCTGAATCTTATGACCCCTCTTCTTTCTGTTGAAAGAGGCCTGCCACCTGTACATTTATACCCTGGAGGTACTTAAATGTGTCCATTTTACTTCCCCTATGCCACCTTTCCTCCAAGGAATACATCTTTAAATCTCTAAGTCAGTCCCCATGTATTTTATGACAAAAACTGGTGCTCATTTTAAAAGCTAACCTCTAGAATGATTTCTCAGTTCTGAGCAAAAAAAATGTTCAAGGAGAATGTTAAGCTATAAATGCATTTTAATAAGAGCTGCAATACATTTGTCCAAGGGGTAAGGTACATGCTGTTATGAGAGAGAGTTATTTTTGCCATATGGATTTTCCATCGAATAACCGATATTCATTTGGTTCAGCTATATAAGTTTACTTTACTCAAATAGATCTATAATGATTTGAGAATGGTTCAGTGGTTTAGTAATAAAAGCAAAATTTGAATTTAGTCACTTGACTGATCTGTCGACAATCATAGATATCATGGAAAATATAGCAAGCAATGCAGAACTAGCTGGTAGTGTATGAAGAGCAGATAATGGGAACAGAACGAATGAGTGCATTCACATTATTATTACCACAAGACAAGAAAATGATTTAGAAATTTTCATATAATAACTATAATTTAAATCATGCACAAATACGCTAAAAACAGAAGAGAAAAAGAAATTGGATTTTTACTACAGAACTTTGCTAAAATGTAGTAAACAAGGACAAACAGCTTTTGCTAGTGTATGCTCTGCCTTGATAGGTTGGGAAGGTTTGATACAAATCAGAATAATCTAATTTTTTCATCTTCTGATTTGGAATTAATGAGATCCTTTGTGACTATTCCTGCATCATCTTTACTCAAGAGAACTTAGAGAATCTGATAATCATTCTGGTGCAGACACTCAAAATTTGATCATTCATTCCTGAAGTGTCATCAAAACAGTGATACATTTAAGATCCAACATGATTGCGGCCCAAATCAACTAAGTTCTAAATAGCATGTAATTAAATTGCACCAGGTGTTTCCTCTAAAACAGAAAATTCTTTCCAAGTGAAAAACTTCAAAACACGATCCCTGAATAAATATAAATCCATATGTCCCAAGATACCCTCCTCCACTCCACACTTAGCATAGAGAGGTGAATCAACAATCCCAGAATGTTGTACTGACATTCCTGAAGGCAGACACAATCACATGGCGTTGAGACCCTCCTCACCACTCTACTCAGCACCTTAATCACAGGGATCGATAACAGTAGTAAAGGATATGCGTTAATCTTCATGGACATTGCTGCCGCTTTCGACTCAGTTAACCACTAGATGCTCCTGTCATGGCTAAAAGAGAAGGGAATCCTGGGCTCAGCCTTGAGTTGGTGCAAGTCATACCTGACAGATAGATGGCAGCAGGTAAGAACTGGCTCCGGGACCTCCAAGCCGTTTAAACAAATGCAAGGGTTCCCCCAAGGGTCATCACTCTCAGCCCTCCTCTTCAACCCATACATGCAACCCATTTGCTCATCATCCGTTCCTTCAATGTCTCCTGCCTTGTATATGCCGACGATGTACTACTCTTCACTCCATTCTCAATCAAGCAACCTGATTTCTTGACTCTAACAAAATGCTTTGAAGCTGTCACAGACTGGCTCCACACACAGAGCCTCAGGATTAATTTAAAGAAAACAGATGTCCTCTTCATCACCAGGAATCACTCCTTCACCCCTCCCACATCAATAAGAGTAAGAGACACGGAGCTCCTGAGCAAGCCCACCATCTGCTACCTGGGGATCACCCTTGTCCAGCATCTCGACATGAAAGCACACATAAGCAATACCATCGGAGCAATCTGTCATAAGATACAAGCCATCCGCCACCTACGACCCTTACTGGAACCAGACAATTTCTGGATGATTTTACAAGCATTGGTAACCCCACATTTCGACTACACCAGCGCTATTTTGCAGGGAATCCCCAAGAACACTCTGAACCCCGTGCAACTAGCAATGAATGCAGCTGCCCGCATCCTGCATGGAACCTCAAGAAGGGACCACATAACCCCAATTCTGAAACAACTCCACTGATTGCCGATCCACTGCAGACTCACCTTCAAAGTATTACTAATGACTTTCAAGGCCATCAACAATCAATCCTCCACTTCCCTTACGGACCTTATCCTCCCCACTCCTTCAAACAGGGCCAGAAGGTCATTTGCTGCAAACACACTCGTAATCCCTAGCGCAGTAACAAAATGCTCCCAGGTAGCAAAGAACAGAGCATTTGTATTTTATGCACCTACACTCTGGAATGCCCTCTCAACCACCATCCGGGCTATAACCGACCTCGCCCAATTCCGGAAGGCACTGAAACACCATCTATTCCTCCAACATTACTCCCTGTACAGTGAAACAGCACAACCTAGCTTACCCTCCACCCACCAGGTGACACCACCGACACACCCAGGGCATGATAATGTACCCACAGTCTGAATATGACTGCACAAACTTGTATATAACCTAAAATTTATGTAGTTCAGAGAGTGTCGTGTATCCACAGCCGTACCTGTGACATAACGAATAGCTCAGTTGTATATAGTTACCCCTGTTAAACCCAAGCTGTATAACCTGTTCTCTGTAATGTGCATCACATTCTCTGCTGCATTGTACAAATTGTTGTTATATGTAAACCGCGCTGATTTTAAAGAGTGCGGTATAGAAATAATATAAATAAATAAATAAACAAAACACTCCCAGGATACGAGCTACACGCCCCCGAAGATCCAATCCCCCACCTCATCTCCCAATTCCGTCTTCCAGTGGACCACCAGATGAGCTAGACTAGGGGCAATTACCTCCCGCCTAATAGTTTTATGAACAGCTGAGATTGTCAGTCTCTGGGCCCCTCCTCCAGCCCCCAGGCTTGCTGCAGCTTGTCTGCAAATCCTGCCCTCAAGGACACATTGGGCAAAGAATGTATAAAATGCTGTAATTGAAGGAAGGCAAAGATGCCCTTTCCTCCGAATCCAAACTCCTCCCTCAACTGCTAAAATGTCAGTAGGCCACCCTGTTCGTCCAAGACCTGACCTATTCTGGAAAGCCCTCCTTCTACCCACATCTGAAGCCAACTAGACTGCCACCTTGGGGGAATTCCACATTTCCCTGGGGGTTCTGCTGAAACAACCCATACCAATAGCACCAGGTCCTACTCAGTGACCCCAACAAGCAAGAAGAGTGAAGATGTCTGGGAAGTTTCTTGGGGGGGGGGGGTGTCTTGTAGCAAAGAAACAAAGTCGAGCCAGCGGAACCACGCACCTTCTAGCTTGTTGGGAGTAAGGTCCAAGGCCCTTGCTACGCAATCTCATAGATGCCTTGTCAAGCAAGCTATATTGTAAATGTGAAGGTCAGGCAAACCAGCACTTCCATGCTTCCACTGCCCCCTACCCCCAAGCACCCATAGGGTATGCGGGCCCTCTACCCACTCCAACAAAAGACAGAAATCAACCTGCCAACAACCCACAGGTCCTTCTAAAGCAGATACAATGGCATCATCTGGAGGTGTACAGCCACTTGGGGAATAGTACCACCTTATATAGGCTTACCCACACTAGGAAGGAGAGAGGGTACGTCTTTCACACCCCTAAGGTTTCCTTGGTGTGGGCCAATAAATGCTGTACATTTTTGCTATAGAGATCCTGAGGATTCCCCATGATGTAGATCCCAAAATACTAGAAGGAATCCTCTACCCAACAGAGAGGAAAGGAACCCCTCCACACTGCTCAACCTCCTCTGTCCAAGCCAGCACCTTGGATTTGAGATAATTTAGCTTCAGCCTAGGCATGCTGCCAAACCTCTGAAATTCCTCCAATAATGCTGCCAATGAAGCCTCCGGGTGTATCAAATGTACCAAAATGCCATCTGTGAAGGCAGCCACTTTAAATTCCTGCCCATGTATCTTCACTCCCTGGACCTCTGGGTTACCCGGGATACACTGCAAAAGAAGGTCAGGACTCAGGTTAAACAATAGAGGTGACAGGGACAACCCTGCTGGGTGCCCCTCTGAGTCTGAACGGGTCCATAACCCCCCCCCCCCCCAGTTACTAAAATAGAGGCACAAGGAGCCATGTACATGGTTCTAACCACCCCAAGGAAGCCCTCACCAAGTCCATACCACTCCAGTACTCCAAAGAGGAAGTCTCGGTCCACCATATCGAATGTCTTCTCAGCATGAAAATTTACCAGCAAAGATGGAGTGGACTGGTAGCATCCACATTCCAAGGACGTTAGGATCCTCCTCACATGTTTTACCTTATACCTCCCCTGCAAAAACCCCACCTGATGTTCCAAGATAAGATAGGGGCCCACAAAGCCAAATGGTCTGCCAACATCTTAGAGTAAAACTTCAGGTCACAGTTAAGGAGAGAGATAGGGTGATATGAGGTGACATCCAGGGGATCCTTCTTGGGTTTAATAATCAAGGTAATATAGGCCATGTTCATCATGAGAGCTATCTGCTTGCCCTACATCATCTCATTATTCAAAGATTCCAGGATAGGGGCTATCTCCATCCCCAAGAATTTATAGAATTCACCGCCGTACTCAGTGCCTTGAACCATGCCACTCATTTAATCACTTAGAGGACCTCTTCCAATGTGATAGGCACATCCAGCCAAGCCCGTGCTTCTTCACTTAGACTCTGGAGTCCTACCTGCTGCAGATAGGCCTCCAAACCTTTTGCCCCCTTACTCCCTAACGTTTGTCATAGTAACCCCAATATTCTCACCCAATAGCATGCACCGCGTTGACTACTGTTCCATCCTGTTGGCGCATCACCATAATCTGGGTAAGCCCTCTTCCCTTCTGAGTTAGGCATGCCAAGAGATGACCCAGTTTGTCGCCATGGTGGAAGAAATTGTACCAATAGTACAACAAAGACTTCTTTGCTCATTGATGCAGTAGAGTATTCAGTGCCGCTTGGGTAGCCAAAAATTTCTCGTGGGTCTTCCTGGAAGGGCGGGCTGCTGCCCACCTCCAGTCTCAACAGAGCTGCCTCTTCAGTGCAAGCAAACACCTATCCAGTTTCCATCTCTTGCACTATACTAGAAAATATGACCCCCTCAGCACTGCTTTAGTCATTTCCCAAAAAAGGAGCAGCTCTGCCTGGTGCTGGGCATTAAACACCACATAGTCCTTCCACTGTTGCTTAAGAAACTCCTGAAATTTCACGTCTTCATAAAGTGCTAAGGGGAATCTCCACCACCTAGCCCCCTCCAGCGCCCCCCCTCCACATCTACCCATACCAGGGTATGATCAGATACCTAAATCAGAGCGATAATAATCTCCTACACCTAAGAAAACAAAAGCCAGGACACCAAGAGATAGTCAATCCAGTACTGGGTAAAGTGTACCCCCGGACACATGGGTATAGTCCCTCTCAAGGGGGTGGAGGACCTGCCACACATCAACCAGATCCAAATGCTCACATACCAAGGAGACACCTCATCAAGGATCTATCCTACTGTTATGGGGAGTTTGGAAGCAATCAAGCTGCAGGTCAAGGACTGCATTAAAGTCCCCACCAATCAGGAGGTCCACCATGCCCCAGTCCCAGAGCACACCCAGAATCTGCCTATAAAAGATGTGATCATAAGTATTAGGAGCATAGAGACTAGGCTATGCCCCTGGAACTACATAAGAACATAAAATACGCCACATTGGGTAAGACCAAGGTCCATCAAGCCCCCATATCCAGTTTCCAACAGTGGCCAATCCAGGTCACAAGTACCTAGCAGTTTCCAAAAAAGATACACAGGTTCCACATAGCTTGTATTGGGGCAAACAGTGGATTACCTGGGTCCTCTTTAATAATGGTTTATGGATCATCCCTCCAGGAATTTCTCCAAACCTTTTTTAAACCCAGCTACACTAACCACTTTTACTACATCCTCCGGTAACGAATTCCAGAGTTTGATTATGCACTGAGTAAAAAAATATTTTCTCTTATTAGTCTGTACTTTCATTATATATACCCTAGTCTTTCTATTTTTTGATGGCATAAACAGCCGATCTACGTTTACCCATTCCATTCATTAATTTATAGACCTCTATCATATCTCCCCTCAGCCATCTCTTTTCCAGGTTGAAGAGCCCTAACCTTTTAAGCCTCTCCTCATAAGGATATCCTTCCATCCCCTTTACCATTTTGGTGGCTCTTCTCTGTACCTTTTCTAATTCCACTATATCCTTTTAAGGTACGACAACCAGAATTGCACACAATATTCAAGGTGCGGTCACACCATGGAATAATATAGAGACAATATAATAGCCTTTGTATTACTCTCCATTCTTTTCCTTATTTTATTTTTTATTTTATTTAGCACTCACTTATATACCGCTATTTCCAGCGATCAGCAGCGGTTTGATTACATCTTTGGGGGTTGTCAATCAAGACCGAGAAATGGGGCTAATATATACATAGTTCTGGGGGTGAGGCACAGCACACAAGATTAGAGTCTTAGAGATTTGACTACACATATTTACATTTTTACATTAATACATATTTATACATATAGCAGTTCAACAGAGCATGATTAATTGATTGTTTCGCTTCATCTCTATCGTACTGAGAGTCACATCTGATTGTAGTGACTTTTGAATAGATGAGTTTTTAGTTCCTTCCGGAAAGCAGTAATGTCCTTGATTGATCTCAGCTCGAATGGGAGTTGATTCCAGATAGTTGGTGCAGAGAATGAGAATGCCCTGCGACTAGTACTTGCTCTCACAGATCTGATGCTGGATGGGACTTGTAGTGTGCCTGCGTTGGAAGCTCTCCTTTCCCTGTTTGCTGGTTGCGTGCTGATAAGTGTGGAGAGGAATGAAGGGGCTATGTTATTTATCAGTTTGAACGTGGTTACCAATGTTTTGTATTGTATCCTGGCTGCAATGGGAAGCCAATGTAGTTCAATCAAAACCGGTGTAATGTGCTCTGCCATGCTTGTTCTCATGATGATCCTGGCCGTCACATTTTGGGCCATTTGAAGGATATTTAGCAATTTTTTAGGCAGCCCTTGTGAGATGGCGTTACAGAGTCCAGGTGTGGCATAATGAGTGCTTGTGCAACAGACTGAAAATCATAGGGATCGATTATATTCCTCAGAGGTTGTATCACTCTAAGTTAATGGAAGATGGCCTTGTTTGTTTTACGCAGTTGTGTTTCCATTTTTAGGTTACAGTCGAGTGTTACTCCCAGGTATTTGATCTCCTTCTTTGTGTTGTACGTGTTGTTACACAGGGTGATTGTAGGAGGAGGCTCAAAATTTGGTTTACTGGATATATACATTACTTCAGTTTTCTTATGGTTGATTGTCATGTTATTTTGTTGTAGCCATCTTAACATCTCATCCAGGCAGGTTTCGAGTTGAGCATATTTAGGGTCTGTGGTATCCAATTGTGTGTAAAGCATAATATCATCTGCGTAAATATGATAGTCAATGTTATGCCTTTTGAAAATGTCACAGAGGGGCTGCATGTAAATGTTGAAAAGTAGTGCCGAGAGAGCCGATCCCTGGGGTATGCCTTGAGTTTGAGAGAAAGCTTCAGCCTTTTCGCCATTGAATTGGACTTGTGGCCTTCTGTTCATTATGTACGAGGAGAACCATTTGAGGGGGGTTCCCAAAATTCCTATTGCTTCCAGTTTGTTAAGGAGGATCCCATGATGGACAGTATCAAAGGCGGCAGAGATGTCAATGAAAATGAGTATAAACATTTTCTTTCTGTCTTCAAGGCCTTTGAGGAGGTTGTTCATCAGTGCTATTAATAGCGTTTCGACCCCATGATTTCGTCTGAAACCGTATTGCTGTTTGTCCAGGATTTCACGGTCATCAAGGTGTTCCTGAAGTTGTATGAGCACTGCTTTCTCAATGATTTTTGCCAGGAACGATATGCTGGAGATAGGACGGTATGAGGTTGGGTCCTCTTTGTTGAGTGAGTTGTTCTTTAGGATTGGCCTGATTATAGATTTTTTAGTTGGGCAGGCATGATTCCTTGACTAAGTGATTGGTTCACAATGTGAGACACTTGTTGGACGATTTTCTTTTTTGCTGCTTTGATCCATGCAGTTGGGCAGGGGTCCAGTGGGGAGGTGGTGGTGTTTATGCTAGTTATTATGCTGATAGTTTGTTGTTCATTTATATTGTGGAAAATGCTCCATGTCTGTTCTTGCTCAACATCTGTTCTCTGGTATGATGCATCTACACAGAGAGTGGTCGCTGTGGTAGTCAGCTTGCTTGCGTAGTGATTTGCCAATGTTTGGGGATGGATGGATCTACCCTGATGTTCTGGCAAGGCTGTTTTAGTTAGAGATTTTACTATTGAGAATAACTCACGCGGTTTGTTGATGGCTTTGTTTAAAATGATGGTGTGGTGCATCCTCTTTGCAGTGTTTACCTCATCTTTGTATCTTGAGAGGAGGTTGAGGTACTAAGTTCTGTGTTCGCTGGATTTGGTATGTCTCCATCTCTTTTCAAGTTTTCTAAGTTCTCTCTTCATTCTGGTCAGTGTTATGGTGTACCAGGGTTCTGATTGGTGTTTGGACGGGTTTGGTGAATTGTTCCACTTAGGGTTTGCTGTAGTCTGAATTCCAGTGTCCCAACTGCTTGTTAGTTCATTAAGGTCTGTTTTCTCCAGGTCTATGTGGGACTTAATGGTATTTATAAGACATTCCAAGTTCAGTTTCTTAAATCTTCTTTGTTGTTGTATTACTCTATGTGCTTTTGCGTCTTTAGGTAAGGTAGGTATTCTTATTCTTATATTGATTTGGTAGTGGTCTGACCATGGTAACGGGTTGATCTCTATCAGGGGTTTCCCATCGTTGCACTGATCCCTCGTGGGGGTGAAGACCATGTCCAGTATATGCCCCTTCTCATGTGTGGGCTCATTTACTAATTGTTGATACCCTAGTTGGGTCATGGCTTCTAGGAAGGTATTTGCATGCGTGGCTGTAGTTGATGCTAGATTTAGGTCTCCTAGGATGATTTGGAATATTTTTGGTTGCGTTGAGGATATGTTCTCTAACGCTGAGGCAAGTGTCTCATGATTTGGCGAAGGGGATCTGTATATCAGGCAGTTGGATAAGGCTGTGTTTTCCACCTTGAGCAGGTCGATGTCTGTGTTTGAGTTCAGGTACGTGCTTGATAGTTGCAGGTTGGTTTTAGCTATTATGAGGACTCCTCCACCTTTCTTGTGTGAGCGGGGGCAGTTATACAGGTTGTAGCCAGGTTTGCTTATCTGGTTTAATATTGCTGCATCGGTGTCAGTGATCCAGGTTTCTGTTATACATAGGATGTCAGGTTTCTCATCTGTGATGATGTCGTGGATTATGTGGGTCTTATTCCTGATCGATCGAGCATTGATGAGGGAGATATTACAGATCTCTTGCCGTGTCTGTGAAGCCTGGTTGTGAGTGGTCTGAATCAGTGTTGGGTTGACTGTATGTTGCAAAGTTGTTTTAGACTTGCGGTGCCTCTGCGTTCTTGTATGACTGTTAGTGGAGGCCTTCTGCTGGAGTGTGTGTGTTAATATATTACTGGTGATGTGGTAGGGTGCGAGTAGGGGCGGATGTGGCGTTTGTATGGTGTAGAGGAGGTAGATTGGTGTGCATAGGTGTGGGAGAGATTGGTACCAATTTGCATTTAGGGCGTAAGCTGGGATTAGCGTGAGCAGGCATATTCTTTTTTTTTTTAATTCTTTATTTTCGTTTTATAACAACAAAGGAAAAGGAAGACATACAGCTAAAAGACAGATACATAAAGTGTAATACATACACCAAAGTAAACCCCTGCCACCCCCCTCCCCCCTGCTTCTTCTCTAGAAAACTAATCATTCCCGAAGCGGGCGTGTACTTACATTATTGTGTTACAAAACCTAACGGTGATCTGAAACATGATGAGTGCACATTATACAGGCATATTGGAGCAATGAGCAGATTGTACATAATCAGTAAGCATCTGCCATTTAGACAAGCGAGAGTGAGTTTGGGCATGGGGAATAGCTCTCCGAGGTATCTGCTCATATTGACTATATAAGCAGACGAGGTTCCACCATTCATTGACAGTAAGTCGAGAGCTATCCTTCCAATTCCTCGTGATTAAGCATATGGCTATACCCAGCATGAAATCAAGGAGAAAGCGACCCTTCTTAGGAAGAGAGGGGACCTCCGCCACAGAGCGGAGTCCCACGATCTTCCAAGAGAGAGGTTCGTGAAGGTGTAAGATAAATTGAATACAACCCCAAACCCGCCCCCAATAAACCTGTAGTTGAGGACATTCATAAATAGCATGAGCGAAGGTTCCCACAGCAGTATGGCAAGACCAACACTGGTCCCTAGCAGTTGTGTTCCATTTGGCAATTTTTTCTGGGGTATAAAAGCATCTGTGTGCAAATAGCAGCATGATCTGAAATATGTTGGGAGTGAATCTTTGCAGTGTCCACCTGAGGAACTAACAGTTTTGATATTAGAAAGAAGTCTATGCGAGACTGGGATTTGTGAGGGGAAGAGAAGAAGGTGAAGTCAAGCTCATTGGGGTGTAGAAACCTCCATAGATCAACTAAAGCAAGATCTTTGATCAGGGAGGTAAGCGTGGTGTGACTCTTGGGGGGACCACTTGTCCTAGGCGGCTGTTTGTCAATCAGGGGATCAAGGACTAGATTGAAATCCCCCCCAATTATCAATGAAGTATTAGCAGAGGCCTGCGCAACCTGAGCAATGGTAGCAAAAAAGGCAGGGTCATCCACATTAGGAGCGTAAAGGCATATACATGTAACTTCAAGGCTACTTATCTTGAGGTGAACTCTGGACCATCTACCTTCTATATCTGAGCTAGTCGGAATAATAGTAGCATGCAAAGATTTCCTAACCAGTATGGCAACCCCACATTTCTTAGAAACGGCTGGGGAATAGGCGGCCACCATGTAAGGTTTAATATTGAGTTTAAGAGTTTCCTTCGAATTTAAA
This sequence comes from Ichthyophis bannanicus, assembly GCA_033557465.1. Taxonomy (NCBI): domain Eukaryota; kingdom Metazoa; phylum Chordata; class Amphibia; order Gymnophiona; family Ichthyophiidae; genus Ichthyophis; species Ichthyophis bannanicus. The sequence goes on along the minus strand of CM066031.1, from coordinate 1,625,908,590 downwards.
TGCGTTTCTTGGAGAAAAATCAGATCCGCAGCTTCCTGACTTAGGTAGCTTAGGATTTTCTTCCGTTTTATCGGATTATTGATTCCTTTTACGTTCAATGAGAAAATCTTACATGGTGCCATCAATCGGTAATAGACATTTTAGGTAAGGGCGCTTGAAAACATACAACATAATCAGAATCTGTGCAACAATGACATAATCACCGAGTATGCTGGCTAATACACTCCATATTGAAAAGTATGTACCAAAGTATCTTAGAGAAGAAGCAAAACCCCCAAAGAATATGGCGACCAGATGTCTGCGGGAGGAGGCCCTAGAGAGGAAATAGAAAGACATGAAAAAAAAAGAAAAGAAACACCAGAGTCCATAATTAACACTGTCTCTGATACTCATCGAGGCTACTGTGGGTAGATGGAGTCGGGTCACAGATATCATCAAAAGTAAGGCAAACAAACTGCCCTCGCCAGACTCTTTGCTGGGCTGCGGCAGATCCAATATGGCAGGTACAGCGGATATGAGAATACTTGCAGGAATATTCTGGAAGTCAGCGCATCAGGTCGGCTTCTTTGGAATCCAAAAACTCCGCTAGTAGATCAGGGTCCTCAAATGTTCTTGTCTGATTGTGAAGCGTGACTCGGAGCTTGGCCGGGTACATCAGGCCATAGCGTGCTTGTAGTTGTTGAAGCCTCGGCCGGAATTCCAGAAAGCGCTTTCGGCGGTCGACCGTGGGTTTAGCCAAGTCAGGATAGAAGGAGATCTTGTGGCTCTCAAACTCCATATGGCCCTTTGCCCGAGAGGCACTTAGAATTTGCTCCACGTGTTGATATCTCAAAAGTCGAAAAATGATAGGCCGCGGGGTCTTCCTGTTGAGCGTTATGCTTGTGGGTACACGATGAGCGCGATCGATCTCCAAATCTTTGGTAAAGGTGATTTGGAGCAGGGAAGGGAGGATTTTGCATAAAAACTCTTTCATGTCTCCCGATTCCGCTCCCTCCGGTATGCCCACGAGTCGTATGTTGTTGCGACGCGCTCTATTATTGCCATCTTCCACTTCTTTCTGCAAGGCCCGCACCTGACGTTCAACTTTGTCGAGTTTGGACAACCGGGCCGCATGGGAGTCCAATATGCTCTCCATTTTGTCCTGACGCGAAGAAAGCCCTTCTAGCTTGCTTTGCAGCACACCAAGATCTTCCCGCAGCGCTCGGAGTGCTTCACCGTTTGACTGCACGAGGTTTTTGACCCCTCTAATCTCTGCGAGGATTTCCTGCTGCATTTCGGGGCCCTCGCGCAAGGCCAGCCCCTTCTGCGGGGGCGGGGGTTCAGTTTTGGAACGTTTGCCGTGAGAAGCCGCTGGAGATCCAAATTCCAGGCGCGTGGGTTTGGTCCCCGCCATCTCACCAATGTGCCCCGGCAAGATCAGAGTAGAAGTTCCAAGTATGTACGGTGTTAATTCAGGATTCTGAGTAGGCCTCTCGGGAGCCTCAGCGTTATGCGACCATCCCGCTGGACATCAGGCTCCGCCCCGTGAGCAGGCATATTCTAAGGTACAGGATTATCGTCTTCATTTCTTAGTGGTGTGTTGTAACTCTGTAATGACTTTTACCCTGGTAACTATATTTGCAACCCTGGTAACTATATTTGCAACATTAGCAAGTATAAGTATCGACAGTAGCATGTATATGTAGCAACATTAGTAAGTATAGGTATAAGTAGGTAGAAGTGGTAACATTAGCAACATTAGGAAGTGTAGGTATCAACATTAGCAACATTCACAATTATATGTAGCAAAAACAGAGGTAGAGGTAAGTATCTGCCGTGAATATCTGTAATTGGTAACACTAGCAGATATCTGTAGCAATACTAGTGGCAGAGTTGGTGGCAAGCCCTATCACATCCACAGCAAGTGTCAGTAATACTAGCAGTATCATCAGCAGGATATTTGTAAGAGAACCTTATCAGACACAGTGGTAAAAGAGATGGCTTGTCTGTAGCAGTCTCCTAAAGGTCCGGTTGTGGTTCCCTGGTAGGGTCGGTGCCTTGTCTTTGTTTTCTCGGAGTGGGTAAATGGTAGTTACTATGAATGTGTCTTACCTCCTCGAGTGATCCTTCGGTGGTGATGGACATGCGGCTTTCCTCAGTGTTGGCAAGCTCGACCCAGCTAGGGGAGCTCGAGGCGCGTGTTGTTTGGTGTTGGCAAGCTCAGACCCGTCCTGGGGAGCTCAAGCCGTGAGTTATTGTATACACTTGTGCTTTTTGTAACTCGGACTTGCCCTCTGATCGCTGGGTAAAGTTGCTCACCTGGACTTCAATCGTCGTGGATCCAAGGGTGTTTCTACGGGGTTGGGATTCGTTCCCGGGTTTGGAGGAATGAGTGGCTGCTTTTTCGGCGCAGGGTACTCCTGTAGTTCGGTGGGGAGGCACTGGTTTCTTTACGCCCAATGACCACCGCCTAAGTCCACGCCAAAGGGCCCTCTGGCGAGGCCCGCCAGGCGCGGGCACGCCCAGTAGGGATGCCGCTTTATATGCGGTTTGGCTCCTCTGCTCCCACTGCCCCGATTGGGCAGGAGTTAGGCAAGGGAGCAACCGGGAGGGGATGGCAGCGAAAGCGGCTCCCTCGGAGTAGGGACGCCGCTTTATATGCGGTTTGGCTCCTCTGCTCCCACTGCCCCGATTGGGCAGGAGCACTCCCACTGCCACGATTGGGCAGGAGTTAGGCAAGGGAGCAACCGGGAGGGGATGGCAGCGAAAGCGGCTCCCTCGGAGTAGGGACGCCGCTTTATATGCGGTTTGGCTCCTCTGCTCCCACTGCCCCGATTGGGCAGGAGCACTCCCACTGCCCCGATTGGGCAGGAGTTAGGCAAGGGAGCAACCGGGAGGGGATGGCAGCGAAAGCGGCTCCCTCGGAGTAGGGACGCCTCTTTATATGCGGTTTGGCTCCTCTGCTCCCACTGCCCCGATTGGGCAGGAGCACTCCCACTGCCCCGATGATTCCTAACATTCTATTTGTCTTCTTGGCCACCGCTGCACACCGGGTGGAGGGTTTCAACATATTATCCATGGTGATGCCTAAATCTTTTTCCTGGGTGGTACCTAATGTGGAACCATGTATCGTGTAACACAAACTACAAAGAAGAGCACCTACTTGCAGGAACCTCAAAGACACAAAGAGCAAGAGGTATGGTGGTCACATGCGCTTTATTGATAACGAAATACCCCAACACGTTTCGGCAACACCTTCATCATGGGACTGAGAACTGCAAACAACAAATAATAAGTAAACCAAACATGTAAATTACATGCAAATAAAATGAACTTAAAAATTATATATTAAAATCACAAATAAATTTGTTAAACAGAATCTAATCAACAATATCTTAAACACATGCAAATAAAGAAATTCTTAAAATCATTAAGAATAAGAAACCGAAGGACACACATACACATCCAAGAATACATAGCATTACAAGAGTATTGTAAAAAAAATATTGTAAAAAATACTCACATTTCTAGATATCATTAGAGTGATGAAGCATACAGAAGAAAACAATATTGTAGACCTAAACCTAAACCTATGATAGTTCAGCTAAAAATTCTAAAGTTATAAACATAATCATCAGCATCATATGTACATTCATAAGAGAAAAAAAAATATATATATATAATAGGAAAACCCAGACCAACGAGTAAAAACCAAAAGACACAGTGCATGAAACATATATGTATATATGTATCTATACTATGTATAAAAATTAAATCTAATCATGATTTTTCATCAATATTACTGTGATTCTCTGATTTTTTTATCACCTTCCACATTTACATGTATATAATTTGTACACATATTCTTCTGTGTGCACTTAGTGTCATTGTTTGTTCATTGTGAACTTATATGTTATATGGTATATTTTATTGTTATCATTTGGGTTCATTATAAATTTTTATACATAGTATAGATACATATATAACTATCATAGTACTTCCGCCACCTGGGCCTGCCATCCACCGACATCCAGGGGGACTTATTCCCCCAATGGGATGTCCATCCCCACTATTCATATGTTGGAGTATGCCCACAGTCACAAAAATATAACAGATTAGTAAGACAAGACCTTCCTTGGCTAAAGCCATGTTAGCTTTCTCCTATTAAACCATGGCTATCAATACATTCAGTAATTTTGTTCTTTATAAAGGTTTCTACCATTTTGCCTGGTACTGACTTCAGGTTCACTGGTCTATGGTTTCCAGGATCACCCATGGAAGCCTTTTTAAAAATTGGCGTTACATTAGTCATTCACCAATCTTAAACTATTACAGATGACTTTAATGATAGTTCATATATTACTAATAGTAGGTCTGCAATCTCATATTTCAGTACTTTCAGCATCCTCAGATGTATACCATCTGGTCTAGGTGATTTGCTACTCTTTAGTTTATCAATTAGTTCTAATACATCTTCCTGGTTTATCAATATTTCTTTCAATTTTTCCGAGACATCACCTTTATATAACATTTCAGTCATGAGTAACTTCTCTACATCTTCTTCAGTAAAGACTGAAGCAAAGAATTCATGCAGTCTCTCCACTATGGCCTTGTCCCTCTTAGTGCCTCTTTCACCCCTCTATCATCTAATGGTCCAACTGACTCTCTCACACGGTTTTTGTTAAGAATGTAATTGAAAAAGTTTTTATTATATGTTTTTGCTTCCAGGGCAGGCATTTTTTAAAATTCTATCTTTACCTGTCTTATCAATGGCTTGCATCTAACTTGTCAGTGCTTATATTGTTTCCAGTTTTTGTCATTTCGCCCCTTTTTTGCATTTCCTGAAAGATGCTATTTTTGGCTACAACAGCCTCTCTGACCTCACCTTTAAACCATGCTGGCAGTTTTTTGGACTTCCTTTTGCTTTTCTTAAAGCGTGGAATACAACTGGTCTGGGCTTCCATGATAGTATTTTAAAATAACACCCATGCTTGAAGTAAATCTTTAACATTTGCAGCTGCTGCTTTTAGTTTTTTCTTAACTATTTTCCTCATTTTATCATAGTCTCCCTTTTGAAAGTTAAAAGGTAATACTGTGGATTTTCTTGCTGTCCTTCCTCCATTTATTAAATCAAATGTGATCATGCTATGATCACTTTTGCCAAGTGGCCCCAGCACCCTTCTTTCTTACAACAGATCTTGTGTTCCACTAAGGACTAGGTCCAAGATGGCGTTCCCTCTTGTCGGTTCATGAACCAGCTGCTCCAAGAAGCAGTCATTTATTTCATCTATTAACTTTATCTCCCTAGCATGTCCTGCCATTACACTGACTCAGTCAATAGTAGGATAATTGAAATCCCTCATTATTACTATGTTGTAAATTTTGTTAGCTTTCCTGATTTCTTTGAGCATTTCATCATCCATTCTTGCCAGGTGGATGGAGCGTTTTTTCTCTGTGCTGGGGGTTATGTTCTTTGAATGTTCACCAGTGGGTTTGTGGGGTTCTGCAAGGTTCTGCTTTGTCCCTTACTCTTTTTAATAGCTTTATGAGTCCTATGGGGGATATCTGTAGGTGATATGATTTGAAGGGTTTTTTTGTATGCTGATGATATTCATCTGGTGATTGACTTGGAGATGGATGAGACTGAAGTTCTGCGGTGTGTCACTTGCTGTCTTGAGGATATCGCTTCTTGGCTACATTTGCACTGATAGGTTCTTAATATTTTGAAGTCGGAGGTATTACACTGTGAGCCTTTAAGTGATGATAGCTTAAAGACTGGCTTATCTATCGGGAAGGTTTGTTTGTTCTGGAAGGGATAGCATTCATGACCTAGGAGTCATATTGGACACAAAACTGGAACTTCAACAACAAAATTTGAAAGTAGTACAGGTGGCGTAAGGGCATTTATGCCTGATTCATCAACTAGTTGCTTATTTGGATCAGAATGCACTTCACCAGGTGGTTCAAGCATTAGTACTATCTTGGCTTGATCATTGTAATGCCCTGTATGTGGGACTACCGGTGTATTCCCTTAGGAAGTAACAAGTAGTCCAGAATTCATTAGCAAGGGTTATTTTTGGCCTTAGCTGTAGCGATTTGGCTGCAGGACTGTTATCACAATTACATTGGCTTCCAATTAAACAGAGATGTACAGTATCTTCAAGCTTCTGGTGTTAGCATTTAAGGCTCTCCGGGGCCTGAGGCCTTGGTATTTAAAGGATTTATTGCAATGGTATGTGCCTGGTAGGGCTGTGTGCTCTGTAGAAGCCCAGATATTGCAAGTTCCTGAGTTTAGTCAGACCCTATTACAATGATGGTGCAAGCGTTTATTGTATGTTACTGCTCCAGTATTTTGGAATTCTCTTGCTCTGGCATTATGTTCTGAGTTGAATCTTTTGACCTTTTGTAAAGGTTTAAAAGCTTTTTTCTTTCCTTAGTTTTTGTCTCCTTGGGGGGATAAGGATGCAGTGGCAGTGAGGCAAATATGAGGCAGCTGGATGGGATATGATAGGATGATTTTTAATGATTTTAAATTGCAGTTGATTGTTGCCGTTTTTAATTGATGTCTGAACACCGCCTATAATGCTTTGCAATTGACAGTCTTTAAATGCTTTTAAGTAAGTAAGCAAGTATACCCCCAATGTCATTGTGCCTTCCCCTTTTTACATGGAATTTCGATCCATAGAGATTCTACAGTGTATTTTGTTTTCCTGCAAAACTTTAATCCTGTGTGACTCAATGCCCTCTCTAACATAGAGTGTAACCCCTCCACCAATTTGATCTACTCTATCATTGCAATATAATTTGTACCCAGGTATCACAGTGTTCCATTGGTTGTCCTCCTTCTACCAGGTTTCTGAGATACCAATCATATCTAACTTCTCATTTAGTGCTATATTTTCTAACTCTCCCATTTTATTTTTTAGACTTCTAGTATTTGCAAACAAGCATTTTAGAGGTTGTATTTTATTCATATTAATCTGGTTATTGGTAGACAGTGGTAATTTAGAATCTTTAAACTCTGTCTGCTCTGTACTTAAGGGCATTTGGGTTACTTTTGTCTTTATTGGAACTTCTCTGTTGATATGCCCTAACTTCATTCCTTTGCTAGTATCCTTCAAGGATACATGCTTCCAAACCATGCACTCTTGGGTGACTGTTGGCTTTTCCCTATTATCTAGTTTAAAAATTGCTCTATCTCTTTTTTAAAGGTTAATGCCAGCAGCCTGGTTCCATCTCTGTTTAGGTGGAGCCCATCCCTTCAGAAAAGCCCCTCCTTTCCAGAGAATCTTGCCCAGTTCCTAAAAAATCCAAAATCCTCTTTCTTGCACCATTGTCTCATCCACACACTGAGACTCTGGAGCTCTGCCTGCCTTTTTGGTCCTGCGCCTCAAATGGGAAGCATTTCGGAGAATGCTACCCCGGAAGTTCTGAATTTCAACTTCCTACCTAAAAGTCTAAATTTGGCCTCCAGAACCTCCTTCCCACACTTTCCTATGTCATTGGTACCGACATGTACGTACCAAAACAGCAGACTCCTCCCCAGCACTATCTAAGACCTTGTCTAGGTGGCACATGAGGTCTGTTCCTTCGCTCCTGGCAGACATGTTACCAGGCAGTCTTCACATCCACCACCACCCAGCTATCTACATGCCTAATGATTGATTCACCAACTATAACAGCTGTCCTATTCCTTCCCTCATGGGTATATGGCCCTGGAGAAACCTCCTCAGTGTGAGAGGGTTTTACATCACCTAGAGGACAGGTCCTAGCTACAGGATCACTTCCTGCCACAGCAGGGTGATTCTCTCCTGTCATGTGACCTCTCTCCTCCATGGCAACAGGGATGCTGCCAGACTGGAGGTGGGACTTCAGTACTATGTCCCTGTAGGTCTCGTCTATATACCTCTCTGTCTTCCTTATGTCCTCCAAGTCTGCTACTCTAGTCTCCAGAGATCAAACTCATTCCCTGAAAGTATATTTTTCAAGGTATAATATCCATCATGTGATTCTTTAATAGTGAAGAGGTGAGTGGCAGTGGTAGATGGATGGCAGAGCAAGTCCTGCCGCCTCCTTCTCCTCTTGCCACAGACTTGTCAGCCCAGCTTGCCTGATTGCCCACAGAAAACTTTTAAAGAGGCCTACTGTCCTGCTCCATGCCTCCTCTCTTTCTATAGAGTGCTGCCCTGTGGAAGTCGGAGGCCCGAAAAGCATTTCCCATTGATGGGACAAAATCCCAGGTATCATGAGACTTTGGCCCGTCAATGGGAAATGCTTTCTCAGGCCTCTGGTTGTCACAGGGTAGAACTTTACAAAAAAAGAAGGGGCAGGACACAGAATAGTGCAGAGTGGCAAACATCTTTTAAAGTAAGTGTGAAGAGGTTTGCCACTGCCATTGATATTTTGGGATTGTGGGGGTTGCTTGGGTGGTATTTACACCATTGGGTGAGAGTCTTCACTTCTGGTGGGGGGTTTGTTTGACTTCCAGTCTGGGTTGAAATGCATCCCTACTTTTTTGTGCCCTGTGTGGCTACACCACTCACACTGGCCTAGGTACAGTCCTGTGGAGGAGTAGCTTAGTAGTTCGAGCACTGGGTTAGGCGCCAAGAGACCAGGGTTTGATTCTCACTGTCAGTCCCTGTGGCCTTGGGAAAGTCATTTAACTCTCCATTGCCTCAGAAGAATCCAAGTTATCAATGTCCCTGTTTAATGTACATTACCAAGTTTAAGTTACAATGTAAACCAGTTTGACTAAAAATGATAAAATAGTATAGAAATATTAAATATTTAATCAAGCTGGCCATTAAGGAACATATTTCATGATTATTCAGTTGTAACCAAAATCCCCTAATTCCCCATCAAGGACTTTTGGTTATAACCAAAAATCGGAAGCCCTACCTATAGCTTACTATGCAGTAATTGACTGGGCTTGTGCTCTAACAGCTGACAATGGTAAAAGGGTCCGTCAGTTCTTCAGAAAGATTCACTGAACCAATTTGAATTACCAATAGAATTACCTTATCCTTGATAAATTTAGGCTCCTATGTACTAAACTGTAAATGGTATTGCACATCTGATAGTGTGAATAGCACTAACACATCAAATAGCACATGCTATTTCACACAAATGCAAATCAGCTACTATCACGTTTGTGAAAAACAGTGGCCATTATTTGGCATTCCACTGTACACTCCTTCCACATACAGTACAATCCAGTTTGCATATTTTAGGGGTAATTTTATAAGGAGTCATATTTAGTTATTTAACAAACTTTTATATACCACGCCTTCCTGAGATCAATGGCGGTTTACATGAAACGTCACATATGTGCCATGACTGTGCTTAAATCATCTATTTTCAGTGATTTATGCACTCAAATGGGCCTTTCTCCATGCAGTTTAGTAGATCACTATTCTGTAAGTATTCATGTCAGGCCAATGTCAAGTACTTTCAATGTGGATGTGCACATGGGTAAATCTTGGGCAGAGCATGCATGGAGCTCAAATTTATATATGTAAATTATAAAACACTATAATTTATGAATGTTCTTTAAAAATGTATATGCAGGAATTTACAGCAGCCCTAGAGTTGGTGTAAGTAATTGTGCATAGGTTTCATGCATGTATCTTGCCATTTAAGTCCCTGAAAATTTTAAAGACCTATGTCTGTTATGAAATAGCAGAGCTAAATATTTGTAGATTGACTTCTCTTAAGAAACTGCAGGAAGAGGGCCTCATATTAGACCAGTGAGAAAAGCCTCAGGATTCAGATGGTCATATTGATAAAGAACGTCCTAATCAGCAGATTAGGAGTGGGGGGGGGGGGGGAGGGAGCTTGAGGAATAGAAGGTTCTACCACAGATGTTCCTGATTTGTAGGGATTGTCCTCAATTTTATAGCTGTGCGCCCAACTCCCACCTGTTTGGCAGCCTCCTGTCCCAGATTCCAGCAATAGAGACAGAGGGGGCAGAAAAAAAATATTTTCACTTTGGTGATTTGAATATATCATTTTTTAGAATTTTAATCCATTGTCTTTATATTTTGCACAGTATCAGGGAAATGCATCACTGTTTCTATTTCTTTGTTGATTTGACCGCTTAGAAGTGACATTGTTGCTGTCATGTTGGCGGGGGGCAGGGTAATGACTCCTCCCTGCTATGCCTTGTTGCTCAAACTTGGAGCTAAGGTGCCTCTTCCTCTCCCTCCCTCTTCCAATAAGTGTCCCAGATTTGCCTGCAAAACATCTGGCAACCTTACCTAGAGCTAAGATTAAAACTGGGGGCAAGGTTCAGGGCATTAGAAACCATGTATAAGGACTATAATACTTACAAGATGCCTGTCAACAAAAGTGGTTTTCAATGTTGGGTAAGTCTTAGTTCCTGGGCTGAACTGGGATAGGAAGATTGTCCCTTAAAACCGTTTTCCTGGCACTACCACAAAAACGCTATTAATTTCTTAACAGTGTTCTTTTTCTTACTACATGTAATGACTGCAAGACGTAAGTATAGTGTCAATAGATTAAGAGTTTGTCTTTGTAGTTGTTTATCTATGTTCCTATACAGGATCATTGCCAATAAATTGTACGTTCAACCCATGCAAGAGAACATCCTACAAGAATGCAAAAATAACAGATAAATCAAGCAGATACTAGTGACTAATGCTACAGTATGCATGTCTGTCACTTGTGGTAGTCCACAAAGCAAGTTTTGCCCTTATCGGAGTGAAGCTGGACCTTGCAGACCCTGCACATGACCGTAGTGTTCTTCGAACACATACGACAGCGTCCCTGCGTGCAGCTGATGCGTTCATGAAGTAACTCCTGTGCCTGCCGGATATCTTTTGGCAAGTTGGCTATGTGATTTGATCTGATTGAATGTTCCTGAATGGCAGTGCCCTTCAAGAGACACAAGGTGATGTCACGTCTGAATGTCGGATGATCCATGTCACTTCCATGAAGGTGACAGTGTATTTTCCAAGCAGCCACAACAGATACGTTGAGGATGTTTGTGAATAGTGGCCACCACCATTTCTTTCCACGCACAGATGGCCTGTAGCTTGCTAAGAGCCTGTCCATGAGATCCACTCCACTCATTCCTTCATTATAGCGCTTCACCACAAAGGGTTGAGACACAGCAACATCTGATGCACCCTTGACTCTGCGACATACGGTTTGAAGTGGGTCATGTGTGAGATTGTTGCTGGCAATGCAGACAACAGAATTGTCATGCCACTTTGCTACATAGACTGACCCATCACATCGGTAATCATATTCTCCTCGTTGGCCACTCTTCTTCATGTCCTTTGTACTTTGAAGTTCTTTGTGTGCTCTGACAGTTCTCAGTTCCCGAATGGTTCCTGTAGCTGCAACATTTCTCTCTGCGAGTGACTTGATCAGTGCGTAACTTGTAAAAAAATTATCGAAGAACAGGTGGTGACGAATTACATCTGAATGCTTTTCAATAACATCAACCATATGGTTTATGACCCTGGAGCCCAGAGGTTCCATCGAATGTGTAGAACTTTCTCATCCGGTGTACAGCTTAATGTTGTAAGGGTAGCTGTTGATGCCACACATACACCACCACTTAAAACCAAATCTAATTGGTTTTCCTCTTATAAACATTTTCATGCTGTGGTGGCCAAAGTACGGAGTCATAGACTCGTCAATACTCAATTCATTTTGGAAAAACACAAACTGCACCAAATTCGCATTGACGGCAGTAATAAGTGGAGCAACCTTAGCCGTCTTGTCGCCTGCTTTGAGCTCAGCATTGTCAGCCAAGTGAAAGTAGTTTTTGATAGTCTGATACCTCTTGCTGCTCATGGCCTCATGGACAATAGGCACGCCTAGATCTTGCTGACTGCTCTAGTAGTCTGACTCCTGTGGCAGGACGTGATAGCCAGACAACAGCAGGATTCCCAGAAAGCGACAAATTTCATCCACTGTGATTTGAAACTGACTGTCGTTCTTATCTCGGTTAGCATAAAGGTTGCTTTACATTATAATTTCTGTCAGCATTTTGTCATTGAATATAAGGGACAGGTTACCTCAGGCCGGAAGGCCAGGGGTTCAATTCCCGCATGGGGACAAGCAACTTCAGGCCGGAGGGACTGGGGTCTCTAGTCCCATGGCCACTCCTTGTGGCCTTGGGCAAGCCACTTAACCCTCCATTGCCTCAGGTACACTTAGACTGCAAGCCCTTCAGGGACAAGGGAATAAAAAGTACCTGTTAGCATACATGTAAACAGCACTGATTCTAAAGAGCGCGGTATAAAAAATAAATAAATAAATAAGGCTCCATATGGAAATGGAGAAAGCAACAACAGAACAGGAAATGACTTGTCAGGTAAATGACTTGGCACCAGCGATGAAATTACCTTAGTGAACTTTGTTGACTTTTTCCACTGAATTGCCTGTTTCTGCTTCAGATTCTTACACTTTTTTGCTGGAGGGCTGCTTTCATCTTCACTACTAATACTCTCATCTTCGTCTGTCTCCTCTGCTATCACTTCCAGTTCGCCAGCAGTTTCAAAGGGGTCATCATTGTTCAAATTGTCAGGAACATCTTCAACATCACTGTCAGCTGCAGAATCACCTGCAGACGGCGGCAACACAATGATGGTTGTCGGATGAGTTAAATGTTCCACAGTTGACATAGCATCTTGGACTGTAACTGCCCGATGAAGTTTGCTACGTCTGGTGCCATAGAAGCTTCTTGTATCCATTGGTTATCAAAACTGAAGGAATTATCTGAAAACAATGTGCATTGGCAATTATTAGTCGACTTTTGGATAATTCTGGCAGTGTTCCTATATAGGAACATGAGACATATACATAAAATTTACCCCATCACAAATCAAATAAAATGTGACTGCACCTGTGCAACACGACCTGGCATGTCTCGTACACAATGATCAGCGTCAAAATGTAAAACAACCAAGTATCTCAAAATTATAACTGCTAAATTTGACTTACCCTCAAATTGTAAAAAATGTGAAACTTTAAATGAAATTAAAACTGTTGTGCAACTGATAGCATTTAATGTTTGCACCGCTGTTAAATATGAAGTCACCACTTGTTCACATTCTGCAAAGAATATTTGTATTTGAAAATCGTGTACATAAAAAATAGGTAACGTTTGCCATGTTCCTATACAGGAACATTCTTTGGATACTTTCTATAAAAACCACTGCACAGGCAAGAAGAGCTCAGATTGCAACAGGGAGAAGCAGTTCGAAGAACCTCAAGAGATCCAGATCCAGAGGGAAGAGCCTGAGAGATCCCGATCAAAGACTGAGAACTCCAGAGCCGACAGAGGAAGCACACAAGCCTCAGAGGGGAGGCCCTGACAACTGCAACATGACAATGAAGCATTCGGATGAGAGATCTGCACATTTTTCCTTTTGGGGTAATTTTGGACTAGAGTGGCAGCTAGGGAAACACAGGGCTGGAACCTAGAACTGTGCTCGTACAACCTAGACACTGTGTGCAATGTACTAACTCTAAATTGTCAATAAAATATATTATCCCAGAGAAAAGCAGATCCTATGTGTTTTATCCATATGGGAAAGAACCCAGAAAATGCAAAAAAGGGGTTTATTCCCCTCTTACTACACTCCAACCCACTCCTTCTCCAGCAAGTCCTAAGGACTCCTGACGGCTCTTTAATTCCTGTGCTGTTGCTGCCACCGTTCTGCCTTCTCTTTGCCAGCAGAACCCCAGAACTCCCATCAGCTCTTTGCAGAGGAGAGTTGTAAGCATCTCTTTGTTCATATATGTGCAAAGAAACAGATGCATACAGGCAGATAGACAAGCAGATGGACCCTTCCCAATAGGCACTATCCCTTATGTAAGACATTCCTAAAACCAGAACAAAACACTCTTCAGTATGCAAAGGCCTACAAATTTACGGAAATGTACTACATAACTGCAATTGATTTTTAAAAAAAAACTGCTGCAGAATTTGAATCAATGCCACCCTCATTGATTCAAATCAATGGTATATCACTTCCATTTAAGGACTCAATTAAATCCCTGGGCATCACACTGGATAACAAATTATCCTTTATGCCCTTCATATTCTCTACAGCATGGGTTCTCAACCCAATCCTTGGGACAAGCCTAACTAGTCAGGTTTTCAGGATAACCACAATGAATATTCAAGAGAGAAATTTGTATGCAATGGAAACAGTACATGCAAATCTTTCTCATGCATATTTATTATGGTTTTTTTAGATTTGACTGGCTAGGTGTGTCCCGAGAACTGGGTGGAGAATCCCTGCTCTTAAATAAAGGGTACATTTTTCACACTCAGAACAATTTGAGTACTTAGATCAGCGGTTCTCAACCTGTGGGTTGCGACCCCCACAGGGGTCGCCACAGGATTTAGCGGGGGTCGTCTCGTTAAAAAAAAAATTAAATTAAATGCGCAGAAGTTGCTGCCGCTGCCGAGTCCGCTTCTCGGCAGCGGCAAATTCACTGACTCCTTCTTCTGCAGCCGCGGCTCCCTGCCTCTTAGGGAACCGCGGCTGTGGTTGTAAAATCATTGCGGAGCCCTTCCTGTCTCAACAGGCTCCGTGCAGCATTGTCTCGCCTCTAAAGGAAGTTCCTTTGGAGGCGGGACAATGCTGCACGGAGCCCATCGAGACAGGAAGGGCTCCGCAATGATTTTACAAGCACAGCCACGGTTCCCTAAGAGGCAGGGAGCCGCAGCTGCATTAGAAGGGAGTCAGACATGGGGAGGGGGGGGCTGACATTGACATGGATGGGGGGGCTGACAGGGAGGGATGGAGGGAGGGGGGATGACATGGAGGGAGGGATTTAATATGGATGGAGGGAGGGGGCTGACATGGAGGGAGGGAGCTGACATCGATGGATGGATGGATGGCGGGAGGGGGGCTGACATGGAGGGAGGGAGCTGACATGGAGGGATGGAGGGAGGGGGGCTGTCATGGAGGGAGGGAGCTGTTATGGATGGATGGAGGGAGGGAGCTGACATGGAGGGAGGGGGCTGACATGGAGGTATGGAGGAAGGGGGGCTGACATGGAGGGAGGGAGCTGATATGGATGGATGGAGGGAGGGAGGGGGCTGACATGGAGGGAGGGAGATGATATGGATGGAGGGAGGGAGCTGATATGGATGGATGGAGGGAGGGAGCAGAAATGGATGGATGGAGGGTGGGGGGCGGACATGGTGGGTGGGAGCTGATATGGATGGATGGAGGGAGGGGGCTGACATGGAGGGAGGGAGCTGATATGGATGGATGGAGGGAGGGGGCTGACATGGAGGGATGGAGGGATGGAGGAAGGGGGCTGACATGGATGGAGGGAGCTGACAGGGATGGATGGAGGGAGGGGGCTGACATGGAGGGAGGGAGCTGTTATGGATGGATGGAGGGAGGGGGGCTGACATGGAGGGAGGGAGCAGATTTGGATGGATGGTGGGAGGGGGGCTTACTTGGAGGGAGGGAGCTGATATGGATGGATGGAGGGAGGGGGCTGACATGGAGGGAGAGAGCTGATATGGATGGATGGAAGGGGGCTGACATGGAGGGATGGAGAGAGGGGGATGACATGGAGGGAGGGAGCTGATGTGGATGGATGGAGGGAGGGGGGAGCTGATATGGATGGATGGAGGGAGGCGGGCGGACAGGGAGGGAGGGAGCTGTTATGGAGGTAGGGAGGGAGGGAGGGGGCTGAGAGGGAGGGAGGGAGGCTGACATGAACAGGGGAGCTGACATGGAGGGAGGGAGGGGGCTGACATGGACAAATGGAAGGATGGGGGCTGACATGGAGGGAGGGAGGGAGGGGGCTGACATGGAGGGAGGGAGGGGGCTGATATGGATGGAGGGAGGGGGGCTGACATGCAGGGATGGAGGGAGGGGGGCTGGCATGCACAAAAGGGAGAGACGGGGACATACTGGACAGACAGGGGATAAATGCTGGACAGAGGCAAGAGACAGTGTGGGTTAGGATTATAATGGGCTGATGGGGGAGCTAGCACTGGTAATGGGCAGATGGGAGGGGGCTAGGACTGGTAATGGGTTGATTAGGGAAGGCTAGGACTGGGAATGGACTGATCGGGGGGGTATAACTGGTAATGGGCTGATAGGGGGGGTATAACTGGTAATGGGCTGATGGGGGAATAGGACTGGTGATGGGGTGGGGGGGGGGGGTAGGACTGGTAATGGGCTGATTAGGGGAGCCTAGCACTGGTAATGGGGTTGAGGGGGGACTAGCACTGGAAATGAGCTTATTAGGGGAGGCTAGGACTGTCAATGAGCTGATGGGGGGTAGGACTGGTATTGGGCTGATTAGGGGAGGCTAGCACTGGTAATGAGGTTGAGGGGGGATTAGCACTGGAATTGAGCTGATTGGGGGGCTTTGACTGGGAATGGGCTGATTGTGGGGAGGGGATGATAGAGCTGCTGGCCCTGGAAGAAAACTGGGGGCTAAGGCTACAAATGGGCTGATATGAGGGGATGGAAGAATGGAACTGGAAGGGAGTGGATCTGAGAAGGGCTGCCATGGTATTTGTACTAGAAGGGACTGGTCAGTGGGGAAGGAGGGGGACTGGAAGGGAATGGGCACCAGTGGCAGTCATGGGAATGCAAGTTGACATTGGAAGGTACTGGGAGTGAGGACTGGAAAGGGGCTGATACTGGGGAGGGTTACTGGGACTGGAAATAGGCTGATGGAAAGAAGAAGTGAAGAAAACGAAAGAAGAGATAAGAAATGGCAGATGGACCATAGACCACAGAAAGAGAGCTAAGAGAAGACAGGAAAGCAGAAGCCTCAGATCGGGACCAGCATGATCAGAGAATAAATTGGTCAGACAACAAAGGTAGAAAAAATAATTTTATTTCATATTAGTGATTTGACTACAAAATCATCATAATTTTGAAATCAAATATTGTTACTTGTTGTGATTAATTATTGTGGTTTAAATACGTATTTTATAAATAAAAACATATTGCAAAGGCCTATAATATATTAATAATTCAACAAATGATTACAGCGACAATGCGTTAACGGTAAAGGAAGAGAGACGCATTTGATTTTATCATTGGGGGTCACCACAAGTTGACCAACGGTAAAAGGGGTCACGGTACAAAAAAGGTTGAGAACCACTGACTTAGATCCTTCATTGATTCTAAATCTTTGTGAACCTTGCAATATGTTCTAATAATCAACAAGGTTGATTGCTGCAGTTTCCTGTTTGGGGGCGGGGGGATACCATCTCAGGCAAAACACCATCAACTTGTTTGAAATGTAGGGAATAAAATGATTTACCACGCTAAGAGAACAGGCCATGTGTCTCCTCTACTTTTTGAACAACATATTGTCATATTCAATCCAAGATCTTAATGATTACCCACAGAGCCCTTTTATACAGGACTGCCTCTCTTCCTGTCAACCTGTCTTATTCCCTACCATCCTACTCATCCGGCGATCCTCTCAGGGTATCTTCTTGGTGGCCCCCTGGTTTAGAAGGCTGCATCTTGATTACTCCTGCAAACTGCCTTCAGCTGCATTGTTTCATCATAATGGAATGCTCTTCCAGCTGACCTTAGAACTGAATCCTCATAAAGCCTTCTCCAACTTCATTCAGGAATAACTTCAATGTCGAGCCTTCCAGTCTAGCAGCTTTCTGTTGACATATATTTTATGTGCTACTTATGTCTACCGGAAAAAATTGTTCTGCTACCTCATACTGTAAAATATTGAACTGTTTTATTCAAGTCTGTATTTGTTCTGCTATGTAATCATTGGCTTGCACACATCCTTGTTGTTATGCGAAAGGTGGCATATCAAATAAATCATATAAATAAATTCTTGAAATCTGCTGCTGAAAACTGGGTACTGTATTAATGTTTAATAAACAGTGATTTGGCTGATTCTTTCAAGTTATATGGGGTAGTAACAGAAAATTTAGAGATTTTATTTATTTAGCTAGGCTTATATGCTGTTTTTCTATAAGTCAAAAGAGTGTACACTCAGGTACTGTATACATACATATATATATTTCCCTTGTCTGTGAAGGCTCAATATCAATCTTTTTGTACCTGAGGCAATGGAGGGTTAAGTGGCTTGCCCAAGGCCACATGGAGCACCTGTAGGACTAGAAACCTCAATCCTTCTAGCCCAAGGTTGCTGTCCTTTAGTGGGATTCAAACCCCTGGTCCTTTGGCTTGAGGTAACTTGCCCCAACCACTAGGTCACTCCTCCCAGGTAAAAAGAGTTTAGCTTGTTTGGGGATTTCTTAGATTTTTTTTCCTGATTTTCTGGCATTTTTGGATTTGTTTCAGAAGTTCATTTAAAAAGAAGATTAAAGGGCATGGTAAGGGGAGCACAGGGTGCCTGCCTGGAGTCTGAGGATGTCACAGTGAGCAGTGGGTGTTGGTTCCAGCCTGCCTGAAGCCCGGAGATCGGCGTTGGAGTTGTGACTCTAGCCATTTGGCTGTGTCATCTGCCTGCACCTCCTCTTTAAAAACCGGGGCTCCTCCCAGTCCTATTGGGAGCAGAGGGTGCCTG
Source organism: Ichthyophis bannanicus (assembly GCA_033557465.1). Lineage (NCBI taxonomy): Eukaryota > Metazoa > Chordata > Amphibia > Gymnophiona > Ichthyophiidae > Ichthyophis > Ichthyophis bannanicus. Next base: position 1,625,890,077 of record CM066031.1, on the reverse strand, counting down.
CCTGGAGTCTGAGGACGTCTCAGTGAGCAGTGGGTGTTGGTTCCAGCCTGTCTGAAGCCCGGAGATTGGTGTGGGAGTTGCAGCTCCGCCCATTTGGCTGTGTCATCTGCCAGCACCTCCTCTTTAAAAGCCGGGGACTTTTCTGTGCGGCCACAGATGCACGGCCACGGACACTCCAACGTTGTCAGTTCGGTGTCAGGAGGTTGATTTGGAGGGATGCCGCACAAAAGGAAGAATAAGGGACAGGCGTCTTCTGGGAGCTCAGCAACTGTGAGTAAAATCGTGGGCCCTATGGATAGACATGTTTCTTCTTCTGTTGTAACAATCCAGGCAAGTTCTCCCACGCAGCTCTCTTCACCCTCTGAGTTGGGGGCTACTTTAAGCTCCATTGCTCGAACTCCACCTCCACAGCCTTTAGCTGCCCTGGAGCCACTGGGTGAGAAGGAACAGACTTCGGGACTGGTTATCCCTGAGTTTAATCTCTCAGTGACTCCCCCTTATAATGTCTCTTCGATCCCTATGCCATCATGTTTACATTTTAATGTTTCTTTGGCTCCTCAACCCTTGCTGGGGTCTATTCTTGCCTCTCTTACTTTAATGGATATTTGGACAATGGTTGTTCAGACAAATCATTTCTTAAAACTGTTTTTTATCAGACATACAGCTATTCTAAGGAGGTTGTTGCTAAATTTGAGCAACAGGATGTGGTCTTTGCTCAATTAAGTAATGGATTATCTAGATTAGATCGTCAGTTCTCCAATGTTCAAGCAGCCAGTTTGGCAGGGATGAGAAATGCCCTGCTTTTACATGGGTGGCTTGAACTGCTGCAGAATGTGATACGTAGTAAAAATCTAAGGGGCTTGTTTACAAAGCCGCGGTAGCGATTCGCGATCGTTATCGTAGCCGCGGCCCCATTGATTTCAATGGGGCCGCGGCTCCGATAACGTTCGCAAATCGCTACCGCGGCTTTGTAAACAAGCCCCTAAGATTTCTTAATTTTCCTAAAACTCATTATCTTTTACCATTAATTCTGTTGTGGAAATACTTTCAGGAATATTTAAATATGGAAGATGCGGATAAGATGCAAGTTACTAAGTTATATTACTTGTCGGATAAGCCGGTTAGAATATCAGCGGGGTCCCCTCCAGTTTCCACTGACTTGTCCCAATTTTTGGAACAGTCAGTGGATGATATCCCTGGGAGGGCCACTTTGGTAGTTTCTTTTGCTGCTGATATTGAGAAATAACAGGTTATGAAATTATATTTTAAGTATAAGTCTGATTTATTCTTTGGTCAGTTGGTTCAGGTTTTTCCAGATGTGGCTAGGGCCATTGAAATTTGCCGTAAGAGTTTTCTTCAGTTAAAACCCCGTGTGATTGCATTGGGAGCAACTTTTTATTTGAGATTTCTTTGCAAATGTGTGATATCTCTGCTGGGTGTCCATTATGTTTATATGGACCCTCAGCAGTTAGAGGTTTTTTTGAAGAGCTGGGAGGCTGGGGTACGTAGTAGCACCTAAGGGTAGGTTTTTTATGTTTATTATATATGACCTTGTTTTGTTATTGGGATCTGGGAATTTAGAGATTGACAATGTAAATTTGTTCTAGGTTATTGTTGCCCTCTGCTCTCCTGGATGTGGACTAATTGCATTATTACTTGGGTAATCCTTCGGGACATGGTATTTTTCCTTTTTTGTTGTGTTTCGCATGTTTCTTTATATATGTCTCGGTTCTATTAAATGGAAACTGCTAATAAAAATAAAAAAGAAAAGAAAAAGAAAGGGCATGGTAACTAAACGTTACTACACATTAATGAATACTAATGGGTGTTAGGTGCCATTGTGCAAATAGAAATATGAGGATTGTGGGCATGTGTCATTAGCACATGTTAAAACCTTTATTAGACACACAGTTCCTCTAAATATGCATCAGAACAGTTTAATTCATGCAAGTCCATTATACACACATTAATGCATAGGTTAATGCAACTTAAATGGATTTTGCTTGCACTATAACAAATACATATCCTTTTAGAGAAGGCATTAAGAAACCTCACAGAATGCAGAGATCGGACAGATATTTTAAGGAGAGAAATTTGATGTCTTTGATGAGATGGCAAGGTAGTCACCTGCATGTTCCAAATAATTTGATTCCATGCATAAATTATACTGTATAACAATTTAATTTTTCTGCCATTAACATTGTCTCTCTGATTTGAAATATTTAAGTAGGAACATCAGGGTACATTTATAAAATGGTGCCCAAGGGTACACCTTCATGCTCAGTTATCTGCTCAGTTATGATGTTTCATTACATAGCACAATGCAATGCTATGCTTGCCAAGGAATCACATAAACATATGGTTTGTAGAAAGTGCAAAACTCTCAATTAAATTGCCATTTGGTTGCACAAGGGTAGATAAAAATCTTAGGTTAGAGAATTCATTAGCCTTTGAAATTTTCGTAAGTGCCCGAGTGTAACTGAATTTTATAGAAGTCATTTGGTAATTTTAAGGAAACTGAATTTTATAGAAGTCATTTGGCACCTTTCTAATTCTTACGTTTCGATTATTAGTAAATCAATACTGACAAACACGCCCATAAGACGCAGTTCAAATTCTTAAAGATATTAGTGCACACTGTAATACGGGCTTAGAGGAGTCAAACTACTGAAGGGCTATTTTAGTGTCTCTTTTTTTATTTCCCTGAACTGCTAGAGAAAGAGACAGATGTGGAAATTATGAACCATGTAACACAGGCCTTTTGGTTTTTAAGGGGCTAATTTTATAAGACAGACGTGTAAAGACCCTATTTTCAAGGACCTAGGCATGCTTTTGAGAAATCTTGGCATAGACATTTATCCCTGGCATAGAGCAGGCATGTGTGCTCGTGCCAGGTCTGTATGCATTTTTACACCACTTACTCCCAAGTTTATAAAGTAAAGTACACACATGATTCACTTTATATAAAATAGGTTTCAAATATGCACATGCTAATGCATATTAACTACATGGGAGCTTATGAAATTATCCTCTAAGATGGTAATTTTATAACCAGGTGCCTAGTTTTAGAAACCCAGAACATGCCTATCCTGAGCCTATTTTATAAAGACAAATGGGTGCCTATTTTTCTTTATAGAGTAGGATGTACAGTAAATGGAGCAAAACTCTAGGTGCCTGCATTTAGAGTACGCCTGCCCTAGAGCAGACGTAAGTGCAGGCATCTAGATTTTGCAAGTATGCACCTGAATGATAGTATTTTATAACTTAGCTGCTTAATTCTAGGCTCTGACTGGGCTCCGCCCAAGCTCTGCCCCTGTGCATGCCCACACTGAAAGTATGTGCAATTGCACTTAGGCATGCACTTACAGAATAGCGCCTACCTAAAGAATGCTTTTAAGTGCTCATTTGGGCTCCAAAGTCCTTTAAAATAAAGACTTAGGTGCCTAAATGGTGCAGAATTTCAGACGACTCCCTTATAGAATCAGCCCCTAAATGTCATGTTTTTAATAAATCAAGATATATTTGCATTTAGAATCTAATAAATAGTGAATACAATATGATCTGAGGTACATTAAAAGTTAAATGCATTTTCAGCAGTGCTACCCACATAAGTGCTCCCTTGGGAAATTCACTTTGGGGACCTTTTACTAAACTGCATAAAAGTTTTGCGGTAAATAATAGGGGCTTGCCCAACAGATCTCCTGTACTGTGCACAGAAAAGTCCCTTACCTCATGGTAAGCTCATATGCAATTAGCATTGATGCACTTACCTTCTCCCCTTAAGAACTTCAAAATTGACAGTTAGTGTTCAGTAATTACTGTGCATAGACTACAACACCCTCTCTCTGCCCATAACTCATCCAGGACCTACCTCTTTGCACGTTAAGTAGTTAACAGGAATTTTTATTGCATTGGCTACGTTTACCATGTGGTAGCACTAATGGTTATTGTGTAGAAAAATATTTCAACTGCTCAGAACACTTTAGTAATTTGAAATTACTAAATAGATATATACCTGTTTAAAATTAGACCTGCTACTTATCTGTCACTGTTTAGAAAGATAAGTTATACATTCAGTGGCTGAATATATACTTTTTTCTCCACACTCACCACACTCCAAATGCCCTGTTTTTAAATGTATTGAGCGATTTTGCAGTTTGAATGGCCAAAGCTTATACATGTTCTGCTCCTAACCAACCCAGCCCCCACCTAATCACATGCTACCCAGTTTGCTTAGGACTTTTAGTGTGGGTCTCATGCTAACTTTTAGTGCCGCATACTTACCGTGGGCTAAAACCTGCATTAATGGTCAGCGTGGTTTAGTAAACATGCCCCCAGATTTCTAATTGTATGTATTTTTTAAATTTGATACAAAAGTGTAAAATTTTAGAGACTTCATTCTTGTGCTTTTCCGAGGGTACAGAAGTAGAATTTTGCTTAGAGATCTATTTATTAATGCTACATGATGGGGCAGCAAAGTGCATAAAAAAACCTGTTAGGAGAGTAAACTAGCTTCTAAAGGGACTCAAGGTCCTTGGGTTCAATCTTCCTTTTTAATAATCTTGACAGCTCTAAGATTCATTCTACACATTAACACCAATGTGGCCCAAGCTAAAGAGAGCCTCTATGCAGCATATAGTTAATTCATGTGACACATTACAGGTACCTCAGTATAATTTTTTTACTATGGTTTGTCATATTATGGGGATAATCTGACATGTAGTGCAAAGTGGAGTAATGCTTTGGCTTACTGAATATTTGTCATTTCTATAAAAAAAGCTTCTGAACATTACTGCTGCAATTCCCCTTTCTAAGATTAATGAGGATTATTCGGTGGACTTTCTCATATTTTGCCCTAGTTTGTAAAATTTATAAGAATATATTGATCTGTTCAAAACAGAACAGATTATATTACATTTAGAAAATTGTTAAAAGGATAGTTTTTTAGAATAGTATTTTAGATTATCTTCTAGACCAGCGTTTTTCAACCACTGTGCCGCGGCACACTAGTGTGCCGTGAGATATTGTCTGGTGTGCCGTGGGAAAAATTCCAATTTCATCCGTAACATGTGGCCTCGGCTCACAAATTAGGGTTGCCAACCGGCCGGTTTTCAGCCGGCCTGGCCGGTTTTTCCATGGCCAGGCCGGCTGCCGGCACAGTTGTAAAACCGGCCATTGAAAAGCCGGTTTTTTGCTCTGGCCGCAAGATCGGGAGCGGCCAGAGCAAAAAACCGGCTTTTGTGCCAAAGTCCGCGGCGCGAACGCGATTCCCTATAGCAGTGCAGCCGCTGGTTCTGCTTTGTACAGAGCAGCGGCTGCACTACACTTACATTGAAAAGTAAAGAGAAACTGTGTCAGGAGCCCTCCGATCATGCAGAGCTCGAGGAAGTGATGTCATGGGGGCGGGCTCCTCACAGGCTGTCTTTCCTTTTCAAATTAACTTTAGCTGCAATAAAGTTAATTTGAAAAGGAAAGACAGCCTGTGAGGAGCCCGCCCCCATGACATCACTTCCTCGGGCTCTGCGATGACCGGAGGGCTCCTGACACAGTTTCTCTTTACTTTTCAATGTAAGTGTAGTGCAGCCGCTGCTCTGTTCAAAGCAGAAGCAGCGGCTTGGGCAGAGGGGTGTGTGTGTGTGTGTGTGTGTGTGTGTGTGTGTGAGTGAACCAGCAAGGGGAGGGGGGGAGTGTGAGTGAACCAGCAAGGGGGGGGGAGTGTGAGTGAACCAGCAAGGGGGGGGGGGAGTGTGAGTGAACCAGCAGTGGAGGGGGGGGTGGTGTGAGTGAACCAGCCAGGGGGGGGGGCGATGGTGTGAGTGAACCAGCAGGGGAGGGGGGTAAGTGAGTGAGTGACCCAGCAGGAGGGGTGAGTAAGTGACAGGGGGGTGGGTGAGTGAACCAGCAGTGGAGGGGGGGGGGTGGTGTGAGTGAACCAGCAGGGGAGGGGGGTTGGTGTGAACCAGCAGGGGAGGGGGGTTGGTGTGAGTGTTTGATTCCTATTCAAGAGAATTACTTTATATATAGTCAATACAGGCACAGAGATAAATTTTTTTAACATTTTCTAATGGTGGTTTGCCTCGTGATTTTTTTCATGAAAAAAGTGTGCCTTTGCACAAAAAAGGTTGAAAAACACTGTTCTAGACCACTCCTAAAAATAATTAGTCTGAGCTGCAAGTAAATGATTCCAGTACTTGTAGTAAATGATATAGGATACTTTATTTCTAATCATAGCTTTTATACCTGTAGGGGTCATTTATCCTGTTGATTTCACATTAGTAATAGGTGCAGTCATTTGGAGGACAAACTTTTTATCTGTTCTCTTAAGCTTCCATGGCCAATATCATGATCTTTGCAGTTTTCCAGGGCATGCTGCAAAAATCATAATTGATTATCCTCTGAATTTTAATGAGAAAGGCTGAAGAGAGAACCATATTTTGGCATGCACTGTAGACTTTGGCTGGCGCCCATACAGAGGCCAAGTTTTCAAAACATATCTGTAGGTAAAGCACCGATTTCCCCACAGAAATAAGCTTTCATAAAATCATGTGCAAGTGGAGGGTAATTTTGTAAGGGTCATCAACTACAGGGTGGCCCAAAAAAAGTGAGAACATCTCATAAATTAAAAGCTTAAATAGTTTACCTTTTTTAGCTATATACCATCTTTATTTCGACAATTTCCAGTCGCCATCTTTTTTTAAAAAATTTGTCAATCGTTTACATCTGACTTTTTGAAATTTTAAATAACTTATATGCTATGAGATGTTCTCGCTTTTTTTGTTCCAAATTCTGTAAGGTCTGGATCCTATCTCCACCTCTAGGTTTAAGGGGTACATGATCCAGAATCCTCCAACGAAGATCATCAAACTTATGTGAATACTCCAAACAGTGATTAACTAAAGGTGCTGTGAGCAACTGTGTGCGTAATCGAGAGGCATGTTCACCTAGTCTTTGTTTGCAAATCCGCGAAGTTCTTCCTATATAGAGTAGCATACATGGGCAAACAATCAGGTAAACCACATAAGCAGTATTACAGTCCGTATGCCTTAATCCTAGAGGTGGAGATAGGATCCAGACCTTACAGAATTTGGAACAAAAATGGATCTTTAAACTGAATTCTGTACATCCTGATGGTTTGAATCAGCAGCTGGATTGGCATACAATTTCCTAGCCTTTCGAATCGGGAGGGGGCGCCTGATTGGTGGCTCCTCTTCCTTTTTCTGATTGGCTCCTCTGTATTTGCTACACCTGATGGGAGTGTCCCATTTAGGATTCATGAACTGACTCAGATGCCTGGGTTATAAAACCATTTCACTTAGCTATGCTTTCAAGGCTGACGTTACTACACAGTGGTCTGACCTGAAGCAGGGGGCTTATGGATATACCCCCGAAACGTGTCACGTCGTATATTTGACACACTGTTGACTACAGCGTCTTTTAAAGCCTATTCCTCGTCTAAAGCTAAGTATCAGCTATTTTTTGAATGAGAGCTGTTTTAAATCTTTAAATGATTAAAAAGGACGGGCCACGGTGGTAGGAGGAGTGTTTCCCTTTCTACTGGGCTGGCCATTCCGACAAAAAAAATTATTTGTTTAAATTGTTTTTTTCCACTGGGTTTTTGTTGTTTTGCTATCTATTAGAGCTCAGAGGGAAGGTTTTTTGTGATACTTTTTGTGAATTTCTGATGGCAGAAAATTTCTATACAAAAAGGCACAACAAGGTGACATGCCTCGTTCACTGAAAACTTTGTAAGCACCACAACATTGCTGTACCAGAAAAACACTGGGATCATGACACCAAGAGAAGTATGGAGAATGAAAAAATTATGATAAAGTAGGACATTACCATTCTGAGGGATAAGAAGATGGATGCAAGAAAACCCATAGTAAAAGGTAAGCTCTGATGAGCAGGGACTGTCTCTTACATGTCTGTGCAGCACTGCGTACGTCTTGTAGTACTATACAAATGCTCAATAGTAGTAGTAGTAGCAAAAGAAATACCAGAATAGCACTGATAATAAAGGTGTCAATTCCAAATGATTATTCTGTGAGAGAAAAGATCCTGAGTTACCAAGAAATGCAGTCAGAGACCAAGATGTGGCACAAAGATACTGAAATATTTCCTGCTGTGTTGGGTGACACAAACCTGATGAAGAGGAATTCCGAAGCATATCTTGACAAGTTGCCTATGCATGTTACATCTTATGAACTCCAGAAGGAAGCTCTTTTTTGCATGATGCAAGCATTATGGCAAACTCTAGCAGTAAATTTAAGAGACTGACATCATACTCCATATACCCTGGCTTAGGAATGAGGTTCATTACTCACAGGTTAATCCATTTGGAGAAATTGCCCCCAAGGAAAATTTAAAAGCAACATCAAGAAATAGTTTCCTGGGAAGGGAGGTGGATGACTGGAATGCTCTCCCATTGGAGGTGGTGGGGACAAAAACAATATTGGAATTAAAAACACATGGGTAAGCAAAGCCTAAATTACTTTCACACTTCAAAAAAACATAGAGTGTTTGTAATCTCAACAAAGCACCAGTTACAAACCAAAATAAAAAGCATAGGGTGGGGGTAACCTGCATAGAGTGTCAATTACATCCTAAATACCCTACTGGGCAGACTAGATAGGCCATGCTGGTCTTTATCTGAATAGCATTCAAAATGATAAAGGGAATGGAAAGCATAGTCCTATGAAAAAAGACTTAAACGTTTAGAGCTCTTCAGCTTGAAAAAGAGATGGCTGAGTGGAGATATGATAGAGGTCTATAAAATAATGAGTGGAGTAGAATGGGTAAATGTAGATCAGTTGTTTACTCCTTCAAAAAGTAGAAAGATTAGGAGACACAAAATGAAGCTTTAATGTAGTACATAAAAACATAAAATAAGAACATAAGATGTGCCATACTGGGTCAGACCAAAGTCCATCAAGCCCAATATCCTGTTCCCAACAGTGCCAATCTAAGTCACAAGTACCTAGCAGTTTTTCTAAAAGAAACAGGTTCCACAATGCTTGTACTGGGGCAAACAGTGGATATCCTGGGTCCCCTTTAATAATGGTTTATGGACCTTTCCTCCAGGAACTTGTCAAAACCTTTTTTAAACCCAGCTACACTAACAGCTTTTACTACATCCTCCGGTAACAAATTCCAGAGTTTGATTACACGTTGAGTGAAAAAATATTTTCTCTTATTAGTCTTAAATAGGTTACCCTGTAGCTTCATTGCATGTCCCCTAGTCGTTCTATATTTTTATGGCGTAAACAATCGCTCTACGTTTACCCGTTACACTCCATTAATTTATAGACCTCTATCATATCTCCCCTCAGCCGTCTCTTTTCCAGATTGAAGAGCCCTAACCTTTTTAGCCTCTCTTCATAGGTGTATCCTTCCATCCCCTTTACCATTTTGGTGGCTCTTCTCTGTACTTTTTCTAATAACGATATATCCTTTTTAAGATACGGCGACCAGAATTACACACGATATTCAAGATTTGGTTGTACCATGGAACGATACAGAGGCATTATAATATCTTTTGTTTTATTCTCCATTCCTTTCCTTATGATACCTAGTATTGTATTTGCAATCTTAGCCGCCGCTGCACAATGGGCAGAGGGTTTCAACATGTTATCCATGATGACGCCTAAATCGTTTTCCTGGGTGGTGGTTCCTAATGTGGAAGCTTGCATCGTATAACCATAGTTTGGGTTGTTCTGTCCTAGGTGCATAACTTTGCACTTGTCCACATTAAATTTTATCTGCCATTTGGATGCCCAGTCTTCCAATTTATCAAGGTCCTCTTGCAATTTTTCACAATTCAGCACATTTAAGACTGATTGGAAAAAATATTTTTTACTCAATGAGTAATCAAACTCTAGAGTTTTTGCCAGTGGATAGAGTAAAAGCTGTTAGTTTAGCTAGGTTTAAAGGAAGTTTAGCCAGGTTCCTGAAGGAAAAGTGTAGAAACCATTATTAAAGCAGACTGGAAAAATCCATTGGGATAAGCAACATGGGATCTTTCTACTTTTTGGGAAACTGGAAGGTACTATTTATTTCATTTAACAGGTTTTTTATACCACTTTATCATTTCAATCAAAGTAGTTTATATTGTAACTTGAACTTGGTAATGTACATTAAACATAGACGTTGATAACTTGGTATTTTTCTGAGGCAATGGAAGGTTAAGTGACTTGCCCAAGGCCACAAGGAGTGCTAGTGGGAATCAAATGCTGGTCTTTTGGTTGTTAAGCTAGTGTTCTAACTATTAGGCTATTCCTCCACCTGGGCTGACCACTGCTGGAAATTGGACAGTGAGCTTGATGGATCTTTGGTCTGACCCAATATGATATATCTTATGTTCTTATGTTCATTTCTATGTAAAAGGATTAATCTGACTTGAGCTAACCCTTCTACCAGGTATTCTGGCCAGGCAGTTATCTGCACATCTAGGAAACAGTTGTGCTGAACATTAAACCTGGATATTCAATGCTGAGGTCATATCTGGTCCCAGCATTGAATATCTGAGTTCACTGCCTAGGCTGATTGCTAACCGGGCAGCGGTAATATTGAGCCACTACCCGGTTAGCAATATGCGGCAAAGGTTAGGCCAGGGTTTCCTGCACCTGGCTTTCGCCACATATTGCTAACCAGGCAGCATCTCAAGATCACTGCTGCCTGGTTAGCGATTGGTGCTGCCTCCACGCTGCCCCAGAATACCTCTGACATGTCTCAATGCTAAGTGCTTAGTGTAAGTGTGGGTTACTCCTTTCCCAGCACTATATACCACTTACCCTCGGGATGTCTGCTAATCCCCTGGGCCGAGGAACCACCTTACCTTCTCTGTCTGGAATTCCAGGGGAACAAACACACACACACACTCGCATATAAGTAGTATGTAAGTTTATTCCACAGGTTAGAGGGGCTGTCTGTCTTTTATACATTAACAGAAACATATACATACGTCATCAACTCATCCCCTGAGGCCTACCACAGCTTATCAGTAACTTCACAGATGTTAGTCGTCTCCGTGTAGAACAATCAATTTGTCTTAGCACAGCACATTCCTTCCATATATAGATATGTACAGGATTCCCATTTTCCCCTGCGGGCCTTTTAGTCCTGCTACACACTTTAAGCTTTATTTCCCCTATCAATTCCCCCCTTTGGGCCTGCATAGGCCCACTATAAGAACAGCCAAACAGTCTTCTGAAGAACAATTAAGCAGACATTATTAACTGGAGGTCAGTGGTGGCGTGCTCAGGTACATCAGCCACTGTGGAAACAGGTGTATAAGAGTACATAAAAGTGGTGGAGCTCTGCAGGGCCTGAATCCAAGTTGCATTGTTCTCTGTCCGATGTGCCTGCATCCAAGGTCCTTTGGTTGTAAAATAATATATAGTCAGCACAATGACAACCGAGATCAATAACAAGCAGAACAGAGCCAGCCAGGCAGACCTCATGGCTGGGGCAAGTCAGACGTCTTCCAGGAATCCTCCGGTGCACTCTTAACGCGTGAGGCATGTACCCAGGTCGGATGCTTATCAGTTAGCATGGCTGTGCGAGTAACTGCAATAATCTCCTCCGGATCTCCAAACGGTGGGTCCCACTGGCCCTTCTCATGAAGCAGCTTTACCAGCACATGGTCTCCCGGCGGAACGGGTGCGTTGGTTCTGCAGAAGGAAAAGGAAAAGCATTATACACTTGTTCAGACACAGTGCACAAATATTGAGCTAGCTGTGTAGCATATTCTTCCTGTGCCAACAACAAGTAATCTGTCATTATCACCGTTCCCTCGGGCCATTTCCAGGGTAAGGGTAAGGGTTGTCCCATCAGAATTTCAAAAGGAGAGAATCCAGATGCCCCGGGGGTTAGCCTAATTTCTGCCAATACAGCTGGCAGATACACTGGCCACCTTCCTGGGGCGTGTTGTGTAGCCTTTTAAAATTTTTCTTTAATTGTTCGATTCATTCGTTCTACTATCCCTGATGACTATGGGTGATATGGGACATGAAATTTCCAATCAATGGCAAACATCTGAGTAATCTGTTGTAACACCTTAGAGGTGAACGCTGGTCTCTGATCAGAATCTATAGAAAGGGGACACCCAAAGCGGGGAATAACTTCCTTACAGAGAATTTTTGCTACTGTTCTAGCATCTTCCTTAGTCGTGGGAAAAGCCTCTGGCCACTTTGAAAACCTATCTACAATGACCAACAAATACTTATAGCTCCCTATCGATCGTGGCATACATGTGAAATCTACTTGTAGGGCCTGAAACAGGCCTTGGGGTGGGGGTAAATGTTGCAATTGTCCTATTGCTTTTCCCTGCTGAACATTATTCCTAGCACATACTAAGCATTGACTCAGTTGTGATTCCACTAAATGAGGCAAATCTCTGCAAACAAATATTTCTTGTAACTCCTTAAGGACCGTCTTCCTGTTTTTATGCCCTACCCCATGTACTTGACCAATTAAGAGAGGGGCTGCCGCTTTCGGTAGCCCTCTTCGCCCCCTCCCCCACACACTTTTCCCTGCCAAATCTGTGCTGAATTTAAACTCATATTATGTTGTTCCCAGTACATAATATCCTCGGGATCTGCAGCAGCCTGCAAGTGGTGCAGGGGAAAAGAATGCTCAAGAGGGGAAACATAATATTCAGACAATGGAGGATCAGACAAATAGTAAGAAACTGTCGGCATGCCCTGAGAGATATTATTACTACGTAAAAGTTCAATTTGGGCTTGTGCACACTGTTTGGGTGCAAGCGCAGCTAAGGCATTGCCTTGAGAGGCAATAGAAGTGTCATATCTGTGTGCGGAACATTTAATAACGGCGACTTCTTTGGGTTTACATAAGGTGGCCAGCAGTTCATTAACCATGAGAAATTGGTTTACCGTCTGCCGTTTTCCAGCCCCTATGCCTCCATAAGAGACCAAAATCATGCACCACCCCAAAGACATACCTGAAATCTGTATAAATGTTAACACGTTTATCAGCAAATAATTCACAGGCTCTAGTAAGCGCTACCAATTCTCCAGCTTGTGCAGAGCCATAAGGTAATAACTGGGCTTCATGTAAAATATTTGGGAGTTCTACAATGGCATAAGAAGCAATGTAGGCATTGTCTGCGGGACAGACACAGCTCCTATCCACAAATATATGTGGAGCGTCCGGGAGCAGGGAGGAGGACAAGTCGGGACATACTGACGTCTCAAAGTTAATCAACTTTAAGCAATCATGTTCTTCTTGGGGCAACTCGGAATCATCTACTGGGTGCATTAAGGCCTGCAAGGCCAGCATCAGGGTAAAGGCAGTGGATTGCTGTTTAACCGACAACCCTTCGGTAGTTGTTAAAATTACCTCATACCCACTAAGGCGCTGGGCTGTCATGTGTTGCGTAGTGAGCTTCTTTAACGCATTCAAAACAGAGTGGGTAGAAAACAGAATAGTCTCATGAGACAGAGTAATCGGGATAGTCATCTGTATGGCAATAGCCGAAGCAGCCAGGGCTCACAAACATGCAGGCATACCCTGTACCTGGAGGGGCAATTTTTTCAATAATTATCTGACTGAGCGCATTCCCACCCCCTCCCCTGTGGTCTTGAGCCAAAATAGCTGCCATAGTTCCTCCCTCTTCCCTTACATATAAGTAAAACATTTTCCCATAGTCGGGTAGTCCTAGTGTAGGAGCCGAGATAAGCAGCTTTTTCAAAGTGGCAAATGCAGAAAGCATTTCTTCCGTCCATTCAATAGATGCAGAGCCTGGTAACTTAAAAGTAGCCCTTCGCAATATGGAATCCCAATAAGCACAGTCCGGGATCCAAGCATGACAGAAGGATACTAATTCAAGGAAAGCCAGCATTTGTGTCACTGTTGTTGGAGGGGATAATTTTATAATTGCCAATACTCGGGCGGGAGAGAGCGCCCGGTTTCCAGGGGACAGCATAAACCCCAAATAGGTAACACGCTTGCAGCACCACTGGAGATTTTTTAGAGAAGCCTTATGTCCATGGGAGGCTAAATGGCAGAGCAAGGATACAGAGTCGTTTTCACATTCTGTGATTGTTTTCGAACATAACAACAAATTGTCCATATACCTGAGAAGGGTGGAGGAACAAGGCGGATGCCACATTTCAATTGATGCCTTAAGAACAAGAGAATACGCCTCCGGGGAATCAATGTATCCCTGCGGCAGGCGAGTCCAGGTGTATTGTTTGCCTGCATGTGTGAAAGTCATAAGAGGCTGCGTGATGGGGTCCAGGGGTACACTAAAAAAGGCATTAGCTAAATCAATAACCGTAAAGCATTTGGCTTCCGTAGGAATAACAGTAAGTAGCCCGGCAATATTGGGTATCACCGGTGCCAGCGGGACAACAACATAAGAACATAAGATATGCCATACTGGGTCAGACCAAGGTCCATCAAGCCCAGCATTCTGTTTCCAACAGTGGCCAATCTAGGTCATATGTACCTAGCAGTTTCCCCAAGAGACAAAAGTTCCACAATGCTTGTACTGGGTCAAGCATTGATATCTTCGGTCACTTCTTAATAATGGTTTATGGACCTTTCCTCCAGGAACTTGTCCAAACCTCTCTTAAACCCAGCTACACTAACAGCTTTTACTACATCCTCCGGTAACAAATTCCAGAGTTTGATTACATGTTGAGTGAAAAAATATTTTCTTTTATTAGTCTTAAATAGTTTACCCTGTAGCTTCATTGCATGTCCCCTAGTCTTTCTATATTCTGATAACGTAAACAATCGATCTACATTTACCCGTTCCACTCCGTTCATTAATTTATAGACTTCTATCATATCTCCCCTCAGCCATTTCTTTTCCAGGTTAAAGAGCCCTAACCTTTTTAGCCTTTCTTCTTAGGAGTATCCTTCCATCCCCTTTACCATTTTGGTGGCTCTTCTCTGAACCTTTTCTAAAATCGCTATATCCTGTTTAAGATACGGCAACCAGAATTGCACACAATATTCAAGGTGCGGTCTCACCATGGAATGATATAGAGGCATTATAATATCTTTTGTTTTATTTTCCATTCCTTTCCTTATCATACCTAGCATTCTATTTGCTCTCTTGGCCGCCGCTGCACTCTGGGCCAAGGGTTTTAACATGGTATCCACAATGACGCCTAAATCTTTTTCCTGGGTGGTGGTTCCTAATGTGGAACCTTGCATCGTGTAACCGTAGTTTGGGTTGTTCTTCCCTAGGTGCATAACCTTGCACTTGTCCACATTAAATTTCATCTGCCATTTTGATGCCCAGTCTTCCAATTTATCAAGATCCTCTTGCAATTTTTCACAATCCTCTTGGGTTTTAACAACTTTAAATAGTTTTGTGTCATCTGCAAATTTGATAACCTCACTCGTTATTCCACTTTCCAGGTCATTTATGAATATGTCAAAAAGCAGCGGACCCAGCACAGATCCCTGGGGTACACCACTATTCACCTTTCTCCATTGGGAAAATTGGCCAATTAGCCCTACCCTCTGCTTTCTATCTTTTAACCAGTTCCTGATCCACAATAGTACACTGCCTCCTATCCCATGACTCTTTAGTTTTGCCAAACGTCTCTGATGAGGGACCTTGTCAAAGGCTTTCTGAAAGTCCAGATACACAATATCAACTGACTCACCTTTGTCCACCTGTTTATTCACTCCTTCAAAAAAACATAACAGATTAGTAAGACAAGATTTTCCTTGTCTAAAGCCATGTTGGCTGTCTCCCATTAAGTTGTGACTATCTACATGCTGAGTAATTTTATTCTTTATGATGGTGTCTACCATTTTTCCTGGTACTGACGTCAGGCTCACCGGTCTGTAGTTTCCAGGATCACCCCTGGAACCCTTTTTAAAAATTGGTGTTACATTGGCGATCCTCCAATCTTCAGGTATTAGAGATGATTTTAATGATAGTTCACAGATTACTGATAGCAGGTCTGCAATCTCATATTTCAGTTCTTTCAACACCCTTGGATGTATACCATCCAGCCCAGGTGATTTGCTACTCTTCAGTTTATCTAATAGTTGTAAGACATCTTCCCGATGTATCGATATTTCCTTCAATTCTTCCGCACCTTTAAATACCACTTCAGTCATGGGTAACATCCCTACATCTTCCTCAGTAAAGACCGAAGCAAAGAATTCATTCAGTCTCTCCGCTATTGCCTTGTCGCCTCTTAGTGCTCCTTTAACCCCTTTATCATCTAATGGACCAACTGACTCTCTCACAGGGTTTCTGCTACGAATGTACTTGAAAAGGTCTTTATTTTGCGTTTTTGCTTCCGCAGCAAGCTTTCTTCTCAAATTCTCTCTTTGCCTGCCTTATCAATGCCTTGCATTTGACTTGCCAGTGCTTGTGCTGTTTCCAGGTTTCGTCGTTTGGCTCTTTTTTCCATTTCCTGAAAGATGCTTTTTTGGCAACAACAGCCTCTCTGACCTCACCTTTAAACCATGCTGGCAGTTTTTTGGACTTCCTTCCACTTTTCTTAAAGTGTAGAATACAGCTGGTCTGGGCTTCCAAGATAGTATTTTTCAACAACACCCAAGCTTGATGTACGTCTTTAACCTTTGCAACTGCTCCTCTTAGTTTTTTCTTAACTGTTTTCCTCATTTTATCATAGTCTCTCTTTCGAAAGTTAAAAGGTAGTACTGTGGATTTCCTTACTATCCCTCCTTAATTAAATCAAAGGCGATCATGCTATGATCACTATTGCCAAGTGGCCCCAACACCCTTATCTCTTGCACTAGATCTGGTGTTCCACTAAGGACTAGGTCTAATATGGCTTCCCCTCTGGTTGGTTCATGAACCAGCTGCTACAAGAAACAGTCATTTATTTCATCTAGGAACTTTATCTCCCTAGCGTGTCCTGACGTGACACTGACCCAGTCGATACCGGGGTAATTGAAATCACCCATTATTATTACTGCGCTGTAACTTTTGTTAGCTTCTTGATTTCTTTGAGCATTTCATCATCCATTTTGGTCATTCTGGCCAGGTGTAAGCTGATTTACGGTCCATAAATCCTGGGTAAAACGGAACCCATCCCCCTTAGGGACGGGATTCATGGCAGTATTGTAAGGAGAAACAGTAGGAACTACAATACCTGCTGTGATAAAATCATGGATCATGGATGCAAAGCAGTTTCCTTAGGGCCAGACAAAGGGTACTGTCGGATACAAACGACAGCTTGAGGATCCTTCAAACATGCCACGTATGGCGTACAGGGGACAAATCCGGCGTCAGTTGGGGAGGTGGCCCAGAGTTTAGGAGGAACCTTAGACAACCCATGCACCTCTGTAGAAATCATATTCAATAAAAAGGGAGAGTGCAAGGCAAAAGAGCCATCCGAATTACTAATAGTTACTGCTTCTAGACGACACAACAGGTCCTGCCCCAGGAGACTCACTGGACAGGAGCGAATAATCGTAAATGAATGTGTAAACAGAACAGTATTATTACCAAGCGTGGAGACAGACAACGGGGGTGTAATCCACGTGGGGGAAGAGGTTCCATTTATCCCAACTGAGGCAGGACCTGGCGTTAAGGGTTCCCTATAAACAGAGGCATGCAACGTAGAGCAAGTCGCTCCCGTATCGATTACAAAGGAGACTTGCTGGCCATTAATGCACAACGTACAACAAGGGGGCTCCTTCCATCCACCCGTTAACTGAACCCAGATCGGAACTGTTGCCTCAGGGCAGCCCTATGGCGCTGCGGGGGCTGTTGCCATGTAATAGGGATAACAGGGGTTGTGGGGCTACTAGATGGGGGAGGGAGTGGTGCTGATGGCGTCGTGGGAGGGAGAAAAGCCCACTCCCCCTGAGTCGGCCCAGGGCCGCTACCTGCCGCGTAAGGGCACTCATTTTTCCAATGTCCTTGTTGCTTACAATGAAATCAAATCTGATTCCTAGATATTCCCTGCCCTATTCCTCTTCCACCACTCCGCCCGCCTCGAAACCGGCCCCGCTGTCTCCTCAACCCGTGAGATTGCGACCACTGAGGCCCTGGGGGTTGATATCCCCCAGGGTAAGATTGCTGGCAACCAATATCCTGCTGCCAAGCATGATAAATTTTACCTTTCTTAACATCCATATCTGCAAAGCATCCCGCTGCTTCCTTCGTTAATATTACCTTCTCCACTTCTGCTGGAGTCATGCTAAACCAAGCATCTATCATTCGCTTACATGCTACAGTCACTTCGGGGCTCATAGCCCCAAACAACGTCTGAATATACATCAAAGCCATCAGGCCTTCCTGTGATAAACCTGCCTCCTCCTTCCAACACTTACGAAACCTTCGCACAAACTGTGAAACTCCTTCCCCTGGTTCCTGCACGCATGCAATAGACGCAGCAAAATTCTGTTTTGCCCCAAATAAATGCTCAAACTCTCCTAACACTTCGTCCCACATCTTTTTTTATCACCTTGGGATATCGGAGGGGGTAATTAGAATCATCTGGCATCTCATAAGAGTTCGCCAGTGACTTAACTCTAGAGAAATCAAATGGGGTTTCTTCATCATATCCCAGGACATCCTCAATAATGAGGCAGTAGTCCTGCGCAGTACACTGCAAACCACGAGTCATACGTTGCAAGTAGTGCACAGTGGAAGCTGGCGCTTTCATAGGGTTTGGGGCATGCTGTAAAATAGAAGAACGGATGACGGGATCCAGGGGCTTAACAACAAGCTGGTTACCAATAGTTAAAAAAGGGTACTGGATGTATATATGGCCCTTAGAGGTAGGGTCTCCTGTCACTCTATCACTGTTAGAAGTTCTCACATCATTTGAATTCAGCTTATGAAAGGGGTTATGAGGGCTAAGCCCATCCCTATGAGCCCTAGCCCTACTCTGTTCCTGTTCCCCCGCCCGATCTTCGGTTGAAGGCATCGGAAGGGGGGAATTAGGGGGTAATGATGGACTCCAGTGGGACAAAAGGGACCAGGGAAGCAGTGGACCCTCCGGCCCCTGCTCGCGTCCCCAAACCCCCGGTAGAGACCTCCTGAAATGTCTTACACAATTGGTGATACATGTTTTCCCTGTGCGTGTCCCGACCAGCAGGGGCGGGCCCAGATTCAGTCAAGCATAGGCTTGAGTGAGAAGGTAGGGCAGGAGAAGGTAGCCAGGCAGCGAGCGGTGGCGGAGGCAAACCGGCAGGCTCCTCCTCCTTGCCACGCACAGCGTCATAAGTAGCACATATCTGACGAAACATTTTATCTATGGGTAATTCCCAGTGGGTGGGGGCACGCCCCACCATTACTACCGGGAGGTGCGCGGTAGAAGCAGCCGCCCCAGAACAATGTCCTCTAGTGAATCAGAGTCTCTGGCTGGTTTTACAATGGCGGCCGATTCAACCAGGGAGTGGTAAATGGGCTGATATGGCGGAGGGGCCGTGGGCACCCAGGAGGAGGACACCTGGGGTTGGGGCGATTTCGGAAGCAGTTCCTGGGGTGAGTCAAGCACCGGTAGGTGCTGACCATTATAATAAGGAGCCAGTTGTATCCATACAGTACCACATTCCTTCATATAAGATTTTGGCCATTTCGGGTCTCTGGAATAAAAGGGAAAAGCTTTCTTATCCCCCAGACAAAGTCCCCAAATCATATCTAAATGCCAGGCAGAGAAGCTACCCTCCCTGGGAAAAGGATTTGAGCTACATAAACCTTCTGTCCACCCCGCCATATTATCCACCCAGGAATTAGTATAATAACCCCCTGCCACTCTGTCTACGTATTCCTTTGGCATCTCCCCATCTACCGTGGGTGCGCCGGGAGGGACCGGGGTACGGTGAGAATAGGATGCCTTCTTAGCTGCAGTTTTAAACCTTATCACAACATTTGGCTGCGCACGCACTCCCGCAGATTCTGGAGTGGTCCCCTTACCTTGGAACCCCCCCATCCTCTAATTAATATCCAACAATCGCACGCTTGGCCACTTGCTTTCTGCCAACAGCCATCACTAGCTCTATCGCTTCAGGCCGAGGCAGGGGCGTCTTGCCAAGCTCACACAATCACACAAGCCACAGAGAAGGAAAAAGGTATTACCATGGACCCGGCAGGACATCCCCGTTATGCATAGCGCTACCAAAGCGCATTCCCGAGATGAGTTACCAAAGCTACGTCAATTTAGGAAGTCGGGAAATCCCAGTGCAGCTATCAAAGCTACGTCAATTTAGGAAGTCAGGAAATCCCAGTGCAGCGGGGAAATCCTCACTTCTGACACCAAATTGTAAGTGTGGGTTACTCCTTTCCTAGCACTATATACCACTTACCCTTGGGACGTCTGCTAATCCCCTGGGCCGAGGAACCACCTTACCTTCTCTGTCTGGAATTCCAGGGGAACAAACACACACACTTGCATATAAGTAGTATGTAAGTTTATTCCACAGGTTAGAGGGGCTGTCTGTCTTTTATACATTAACAGAAACATATACATACGTCATCAACTCATCCCCTGAGGCCCACCACAGCTTATCAGTAACTTCACAGATGTTAGTCATTTCCTTGCAGAACAATCAATTTGTCTTAGCACAGCACATTCCTTTCCATATATAGATGTGTACAGGATTCCCATTTTCCCCTGCGGGCCTCCTATTCCTCCTGTACACACACACTTTAAGTCTTATTTTCCCCTATCACTTAGCATCATGGCGTGTAGAGCTGGCAGCCACGGATATTCAGTGGCAGTAACAGGAGCCATGAAAAGTTATGTGACATTGACATGTGTAAGTTATGTATTTTCAATGACTTGTACTCATGAATGGGCCTTTATGCATGCAATTTAGTCAGTTGCTATTTTGTAAAAATGTGCTGATGGTATGTACTTTCAGTATAGGCATGCACAAGACTTCATTCATAAGTTATAAACTACTGCAGCTTGTTGAATACTAAGCAAATCCACCTGCTTCTCTACCTGAGTCAACCCTGCCACCACATCCTGTGTGAATGAGCAGTTGGGTCACCGTAGAAACTAAAGTATGCTCAGTCCGTGTCACCACACTCTAGATATCAGCAAGGGAGACCTGTGAATCCAAGATCTCCGTGGCCTCAACCAGAGGGGGAGTCCATATTACTGGTATAAGAGATCTCACCACAGCAACTGGGGCACTCTGTTCCGACGGAGAACCACAGGGTGAATCCACAGGAGTAGATCCCAAGGGGGGAGGGGTGAAGTACAATCAACTGAGCTTAAGGAAGCCCCCACAGAAACCTCTGAAGGGGAAACCACAGCTGAATGTGAAACAGCCCCAGAAAATGGCAGTACGTGTCTATCCATAGAGCCACTCACCACAGGAATCAGTGATGCCGCTTTCTTCTTCCGTTTCCCCATAGATAGAATCACATGCACTGCTTCAAAGGTGCTTCTGCGGTGCTCCAAGGGGCCTAAAATGCCACTTGTATTGCACCCCTTGGATGTGCACCACCCTCATGCGCCCACCTACGCAGGGCAGACTGGGAGGTATTAAAAACAATGCAGCAAGGCCCCCGAGGTCATCGGGGCCGTCCTGCCCACCGCCTGCTGCTCTGGTGACCTCTGGCTGCCTGCAACAACTTCTCCCCTGCAATTAATTTAATTATACATATTACAACTAATTTAATTTATAAAATTAAGATTAAAATAAATAATAAAACACCAAAGATCAGTACATAGTGAATGGGGAAACAACTGAGTGCTGTGGAGAGTGTGAGACCGGATCTAGTCTTCCCCAAAAGTTAAATTGAAAAAGTGGATTGTTAGATTTTTGGAATTTTTTAAAAGATGATTCCAACCTAATACATACAGGCAGAGAGCTCCAGATAGTAGAGGTGCTGAGTGACAAGTGAATTTGTGACTTGCTAAGTTGTTAAACGGAATGAGTAGCATATTCTGCCTTTGAGAACGTAGGCATCTTGAAGGAACATATTGAATTAGAAGATCTGATATGTATGGGGGGAGGGGGCTGATAAGTCTCTGGCCTTTTTATTTGGTACCAAATAAAATGAAACGGCAGAGAGATCATCCAGACCTCCGGAAGCTTTCTGTTTCGTTACAAAGCCAGAAACTTATCAGCCTCCCCTCATTGCTGGGGAGACCTGAGTAAAATGATTTATGTGCAAGTAATAGTACCTTAACTTTGATGCAATATGAGATAGGGAGCCAGTGGTTGTCTTTTAAGAGGGGGTGACGTGGTCAAATCTACAGGAGAAAGTAATGAGTTTTGTTGCCAATATTCCTGTGCTGGTTTGGACTCAGGCGTCTGTTGCAGATCAATTTCAACTTTTTCTCTCTGATTTTGACCTTTGGGACAGGATGCAATCAGGATTTAGAAAAATGTTTAGTACAGAAACAGTGTTAGCTGCAGTGATGAATGTGAGTGCTGTTGGCTAAACTGGATTCTATAGGAGTAGTGGGAAAGGTATGGCACTGGTTTGAAGGATTTTTAAAAAATTGGATTCAACAGGTCATTTGGCAGGGGGTATTGTTATACAGAATCTAGGCATCTCTTATTACTCTCATACAGATGATGTCACTCATAAATCCTATGGAAACAACATTGCAAGAAACTTAGGATTATATGGACAGAAACACTGTATGTGACTTGGAACAGTTTAAAAAGATAAGAACATAAGAAATGCCTTATTGGGTCAGACCAAGGCCCATCAAGCCCAGTATCCTGTTTCCAACAGAGGCCAATCGAGGTCACAAGTATGGCAGGTTCCAAAAAAGGCACACAAGTTCCACAATGCTTGAATGGTTTTTGGACCTTTCCTTCAGGAAGTTGTCCAAATCTTTATTAAACCTAGCTACACTAACAGCTTTTACTACATCCTCCGGTAACAAATTTCTCTTATTAGTCTTAAATGGATTTTGTTGTAGCTTCATTGCGTGTCCTCTAGTCTTTCTACTTTTTGATAGCGTAAACAACCGATCTACATTTACCCATTCCACTCCATTCAGTAATTTATAGAACTCTATCATATCCCCCCTCAGCTGTCTCTTTTCCAAGTTGAAGAACTCTAACCTTTTAAGCCTTTCCTCATAGGGGTATCCTTCCATCCCCTTTACCATTTTTGTTGTTCTACTTTGTACCTTTACTAATTCAGTTATATCCTTTTTAAGATATCGTGGCTCACCAACTCAGATACAGTCCTCATCAACCAATTCATCCCCCATAAGAACATAAGATATGCCATACTGGGTCAGACCAAGGTCCATCAAGCCCAGTATCCCGTTTCCAACAGTGGCCAATCTAGGTCATACCTACCTAGCAGTATCCCCAAGAGACACAGGTTCCACAATGCTTGTATTGGGTCAAGCATTGATATCCTGGATCACTTTTTAATAATGGTTTATGGACCTTTCCTCCAGGAACTTGTCTAAACCATTTTAAACCCAGCTACTAACAGCCTTTACTACATCCTCCGGTAACAAATTCCAGAGTTTGATTACACGTTGAGTGAAAAAATATTTTCTCTGATTTGTCTTAACTAGTTTACCCTGTAGCTTCATTACATGTCCCCTAGATTTTCTATATTCTGATAGCGTAAACAATCGATCTACGTTTACCCGTTCCACTCCATTCATTAATTTATAGACCTCTATCATATCTCCCCTCAGCCGTCTCTTTTCCAGGTTGAAGAGCCCTAACCTTTGTAGCCTCTCTTCATAGGAGAAGCCTTCCATCCCCTTTACCATTTTGGTGGTTCTTCTCTGTACCTTTTCTAATAACGCTATATCCTTTTTAAGATACGGCGACCATGGGGGGGCGGAGCCTGATGTCCAGCGGGTTAGACGCTTCGCGCTGAAGCTCCCGAGAGGCCTACTCAGAATCCTGACTTAATACCTACCTAAACTTAATATTTTGCTCCGAACTTACCGGGGTACCTCGGGGGGGATGGCGGCCCACAAACCAGCGCGCTTAGACTTCGGGTCTCCCTCTTCTTCACACGGAAAACTCTCCAAAACAGAGTTGTCTTCCCCACAAAAGACAGTTCCACTTCGGGAAAACCCCGAAATGCAACAGGAGATCTTGGAGGAAATACGCGGTGTGAAGGAACTGGTACAGTCCAACGGAGAGGCGCTCCGAGCCATGCGGGAAGACTTCGGTGTGCTTCAAGACCGGCTTGAAGGTCTCTCACTACGGCAGGACAACATGGCGGGGGTCCTCGACTCGCACGCGGTGCGCTTGGTGAAACTGGACAAGGCTGAGCGTCAGATACAGAATCTTCAAAAAGAGTTAGAGGATAGCAATAATCGAGCCCGTCGCAACAATGTAAGGCTCATTGGAGTACCGGAGGGGGCCGAAGCAGGAGATATAAGAGAATTCCTGGTCAAAACTCTTCCCTCCTTGCTGAAGATCACTTTTCACAGAGATCTGGAAATTGACCGAGCACATTGTGTTCCTATCAACATGGCCCTCAATCGGACGACCCCCCGGCCTATCATCTTTCGATTACTGAGATATCAACAAGTTGAGCAGATTCTAAATGCTGCCCGGGCGAACCATCATCTGGAGTTTGAAAGTCATAAAGTCTCCTTCTTCCCTGACTTGGCAAAGCCCACAGTTGACCGTCGGAAGAGACTCCTTGCTTTTCGCCCTAGACTTCAACAGCTACAGGCTCGCTTTGGCCTATTGTATCCAGCGAAGCTCAGAGTGACTCTCCATAACCAAACCAGAACATTCGAGGATCCTGATCTACTAGCAACATTTTTAGATTCCAAAGAAGCAGACCAGATGCGCTAATTCAATAACTTGGATCTGTAACCCGCCGGATCTGTCCGCCATTTTGAATGGCCCGACGCGGTGATCACCGCCTAGAACAGAGACTGCCTGGACTTTTCTTTCTGTCTATCTATAACTTTCTTGGTCTCCTATCCTTCCATGATGTGCACCTCGGTTGGATTCGGAACACGCACAGCTATACAGGTTATATGTTTCAATAAGGCCTTCTCTGGGGTTTCTCCCCGCAGACACATGGTCGCCAGTAATTTCTGGGGTTCTGCTTCTTCTCTAATGCACTTCGGTGATTCTTTTTTTATATGGGGCGCTTCATTGTTTTTCATTAACTTATTTTCTGTCATGTCATGTGTACAGCCATATACAGTTAATATGAGGGACATTGTGAAATTATGTGCGTTATCATGTTCTCTTTCAGAATTTTTAACTTTTCTGAATGGCCTTATGTAAGCTCTTATCACTGAATGTAAAAGGCATCAATAGTCCAATCAAAAGAAAGAAAATCCTTAGCTATCTTAATCATGAGCATGCTGATTTAGTGTTTCTTCAGGAAACGCATTTAAACTCCGCTGAAACACTGAAACTCAATGCTAAGCCCTACATGGTGGCTGCCTACTCTCCCGCCGTTTCCAAACGGTGTGGGGTAGCCATCTTGGTTAAGAAGTCTTTGCAAGCTACTGTACTGGATACTAGCTCTGATAAGGAGGGTAGATGGGCCCGTGCACACCTTAAGGTTGGAGATAGTGAAATCACGTGTATTTGTATTTATGCTCCGAATGTGGATAACCCTGCTTACTATGCAAGTATTGCGCAGTTGGCACAGGCCTCTGCCAATACTCCATTAATACTTGGCGGCGATTTCAACCAAGTACTTGATCCTTTGATAGATAGACAGCCGCCTAGAACGAGTGGTCCACCCAAGAGTCTTGATACCCTTACAGCTCTGATGAAAGATCTTGCGTTAGTAGATATATGGAGGCTGCTTCACCCCTCCGACTTAGAGTTCACCTTTTTCTCAGCCCCCCATCACTCACAATCTAGAATAGATTTTTTTCTTATCTCCAAAGCACTGATACCCCAAGTGGACACGGCTAGGATTCATCCTCTCCATATTTCAGATCATGCTGCCATATCTTTCTCATTACATGTCACTACGCAAGGTGAACATCCCCGTGCTTGGTTTTTTGATAGATCCCTACTAGACCAAAAAGATTTTCAGGTTGACATAAAGGCCGCTATCCAGGACTACTTTCATTTTAATTCACCCCATGACACTGCGAGCTGGGCTTGGTGGGAGGGTTTCAAGGCGTCTATCCGTGCAACTATAACTAGCTATCAAATCCGACAGGGGAAACAACGAAAGCAACAGTTACTGATTCTAGAACAACAGATACAAGCTGGAGAGCGTCTCCTCACGTCCCGTACTGACCCATGTATTTTACTTCGCTTACAACGTCTTCGTTTCCAATACAATCAGCTTTTATATACCGCTGCTGCTAAAAATATTGAATCACAACAAGGGATGTACTATCGGGAAAATAACCGTGCTGGCAAATTGCTAGCCAATGCCCTGAAAGGTCAAAAAGAAGCCAAGCGTGTTACCGCTCTCCGCAATCCGTCGGGGGGGAGCTTGGTCACTAACGATACAGAAATATTAGAACTCTTTCATGATTTTTATACTCGGCTTTATCAAACTGAATGTGATTTCGAGCCAGAAGTATTTGAACGATTACTATCAGGGGTACAGCGACCGACCCTATCTGACGAAGATAGAGAGGCCATGGACAAACCATTCACTTTATCAGAAATTCAATCGGCACTCAAGAGATGTGCCACAGGTCGAGCCGCAGGCCCGGACGGTCTCCCAGCTGAATTCTACAAAACTTTTAACGCTGACTTAGCTCCGTTTTTGAAACTTTATTTTTCTGCTCTGGCCGAGGAGGGATCTCCCTCTGGATCCTTCTCAATGGCTAATGTAGTAGTTTTTGAGAAAGAGGGGAGAGATCCGCAACTAACAGCTAATTATCGTCCAATTTCCCTACTAAACGCAGACTATAAAATATTTGCCACCATTCTCTCCACCCGGCTCTCTGACAAGATGTCTACTTTAATACACCCAGATCAATGCGGTTTCATTCCCGGTAGATCAACTGCTGATAATGCTAGGACCCTATGTCATGTATTGACTGCCGCAGTTAATCTTGATCGACCATTGGTTGGCCTCTCACTTGATGCTGAGAAGGCCTTCGACCGCTTAGAATGGCCCTTCTTGTTTGCAACTCTTCGCTGGTACGGATTCGGAGAAGGCTTTCTCCGTTGTCTCCAAACCATGTATGCACAGCCTACAGCTAGTATCTGTGCTAATGCTTTAAAGTCTCAGCCATTTCCCCTGCAACGCGGTACTCGCCAGGGATGCCCACTATCTCCACTTCTTTTCGATCTCGCACTCGAACCCTTAGCTTTACTAATCCGGCAATCCAAGGATATTCATGGAGTTCCTTTCTCTCATAGGGAAATCAAACTTTCAGCGTATGCTGATGACCTGATGCTCTTTGTCTCCCTAGACTCAGTGCCGGCTGTCCTAGAGCAAATTGATAACTATTCACAACTCTCGGGCTATAAGATAAATTGGACCAAATCGGTTGCCTTTCCACTAAATCCTTTGGTCCATCAGGCAGATATGCAATCCTTTCCCTTTTTATGGCAACCTCGCATGGTCAAATACCTTGGGGTGCACTACTGCTCTCCTTTAGAAGACACTATCACCTTTAATGCTAAAGACTTAACCTCTAAGGTCCGGGCGCTTACTCAACGCTGGACTCCTTTAACACTTACTTGGTGGGGCCGCCTAGAAACCATTAAAATGATGATTGTTCCCAAAGTGAACTACATTTTAGAAATGTTGCCATGTCTCCTACCTCGACGTACATATAAAGACTTAGAGGGTCTTCTGACTAGATACTTATGGCAAAACAAGACACCTAGGATAGCGAAACATAAGTTACAAGCAGATAAAGCACATGGTGGTGTCCGTTTCCCTGATTTCCTGAAATACCACCACTCTTTTCTTCTCAAACAAGGCGCTCGTTGGCTGGAAGACCTAACACCGAATAGACCAGTGTGGCTAGATATAGAGGAGGACCTTTGCAAACCAATCCCTCTTACTTATCTCCCTGGTATGACTCTCCCATCAGACTCCCACTATCCACCAATGCTCTTAGACACTTTAGGTGCCTTTAATACCCTTGAGCAGTCTCTAGACTCCCGACTTTGTCCGCTAGATAGACTCCCGCTTTGGCACAATGCTCGATTTCAAATACAAAATAAACCGATGGCGTGGAGCCCCTGGTACACTAGGGGCATTTGGATCCCTAACCAGCTGTTCTCTGATGGTCGCTGGAAGACTTTTAGTGAATTACAAATTGAATTTGGTCTCCCAGCGAAACACTACTTTCAGTTGATGCAACTTCAGCATTGTCTTCGGAGTGCTAAGGTGCTCCCGCCATCGGAACCCCATACCCAAGGATTATCGGAGATTATCCGATCTATCGGGAGCTTATCGGGTGTAGCATCTAACTTTTACAAAACTTTATGTAATACTGTAAATAGGGGCACTCCTATAGCACAGAAATCCTGGGAGCGGGAAATGCATGTAACTTTGACCCCGGAGCAATGGAGCCTAGTCTGGAGCAAGGTGACACGGGTCTCTCGATCCGCCTCACTCACTCAGACACTTTTCTTTCTAGCCCACCGATGTTTCTATACTCCTGACAGGTTAGCCAAATGGAACGCCACCCAGAGCAATAGATGCTGGACATGCCATGCGGCCATTGGTTCACTCACTCATGTTATGTATGAATGCCCTGCATTACAGTACTACTGGAGTCGGGTCTGGGGTCGTATTCAATCTATTTTGCACTTTCAAGAGCCCCTCTCTTGGAAGATAGTGGGACTCCGCTCAGTTGCGGGGATCCCCTCTCTTCCCAAATCGGCTTACTTCCTTTTAGACTTTATGCTGGGCATAGCTATTTCTCTAATTACGAAATACTGGAAAAATAGCTCCCATCTGAGCCCCAATGAATGGTGGAATCATGTCTGTCTCTACAGTAAATATGAGCAAATACCTCGTATGTTAGCTTTTTCCGCTCAGACCCCCCACCACTTGTCTAAATGGAAGATGCTCAACGACTATGTTCAAACTGCTCAATGCTCTCATCTGACTGTTTAAATCTGTGTAAATCTCTGTCACATGATCATTCTGTATCGCAGATACTATTTCTGTTTGTTTTGATGTACAATTACTGTTGTTTATAAGCGCTCATATAAAGATACTTATCAGCTTAGAGAAGAAGCATAGGGGTGGGGGGTAATTGGGGTTGCTTTTCCTTATTGTATGTTTGTATTTGTATCCTTTGGTGTGTTGTTTATTTTTGCTTGTTGTAAAATGAAAATAAAAGTTTAAAAAAAAAAAAAAAAGATACGGCGACCAGAATTGCACACAATATTCAAGGTGCGGTCGTACCATGGAACGATACAGGGGCATTATAATATCCTTTGTTTTGTTTTCCATTCCTTTCCTTATGATACCTAGCATTCTATTTGCTTTCTTGGCCGCCGCTGCACACTGGGCGGAGGGTTTTAACATGTTATCCACGATGACTCCTAAATCTTTTTCCTGGGTGGTGGTTCCCAATGTGGAACCTTGCATTGTGTAACCATAGTGTGGGTTGTTCTTTCCTAGGTGCATAACTTTGCACTTGTCCACATTAAATTTAATCTGCCATTTGGATGCACAGTCTTCCAATTTATCCAGATCCTCTTGCAGTTTTCTACAATCCTCTTGGGTTTTAACAACTTTAAACAGTTTTGTGTTGTCTGCAAATTTGATAACCTCACTAGTTATTCCCTTTTCCAGGTCATTTATAAATATGTCAAAAAGTAGCAGACCCAGTACAGATCCCTGGGGTACTCCAATATTCACCTTTTTCCATTGGGAAAATTGGACATTTAGCCCTACCCTCTGCTTTCTATCTTTTAACCAGTTCCCGATCCACAATAGTACACTGCCTCCTATCCCATGACTTTTTAGTTTTGCCAAAAGTCTCTGATGAGGGACCTTGTTAAAGGCTTTCTGAAAGTCCAGATACACTATATCAAATGATTCACCTTTGTCTATCTGTTTATTCACACCTTCAAAAAAACATATCAGATTAGAAAGACAAGATCTTCCTTGTCTAAAGACATGTTGGTTGCCTCCCATTAGGCCATGACTATTTACATGCTATGTAATTTTGTTCTTTATGATGGTTTCTACCATTTTCCCCGGTACTGACATAAGGCTCACCAGTCTGTAGTTTCCTGGATCACCCCTGGAACCCTTTTTAAAAATTGGCGTTACATTGGTGATCCTCCAATCTTCAGGTATTACAGATGATTTTAATGAAAGTTCACAGATTACTAATAGCAGGTCTGAAATCTTATATTTCAGTTCTTTCAACACTCTTGGATGTATACCATCCGGTCCAGGTGATTTGCTACGATTCAGTTTATCAAATAGTTGTAATACATCTTCCTGGTGTAGTGATATTTCTCTCAATTCCTCTTCTGTATCACCTTTAAATACCACTTCAGTCTTGGGTAACATCCCTACATCTTCCTCAGTAAAGACTGAAGCAAAGAATTCACTCAGTCTCTCTGCTATAGCCTTGTCTCCTCTTACTGCCCCTTTTACCTCTCTATCATCTAACGGTCCAATTGACTCTCTCCTATGCCTTTTGTTATGAATGTACTTGAAAAGTATTTATTTCGTGTTTTTGCTTCCGTAGCAAGTTCCTTCTCAAATTCTCGCTTTGCCTGCCTTATCAATGCTTTAAATTAAACTTGCCAGTGCTTGTGCTTGTTCCAGTTTTTGTCGTTTGGCTCTTTTTTCCATTTCCTGAAAGATGCTTTTTTAGCAACAAAAGCCTCTCTGACCTCACCTTTAAACCATGCTGGCAGTTTTTTTGACTTTCTTCTACTTTTCTTAATGCGTGGAATACAGCTGGTCTGGGCTTCCAGGATAGCATTTTTAAACAACACCCAAGCTTGATGTAAGTCTTTAACCTTTGCAACCGCTCCTTTTATTTTTTCTTAACTATATTCCTCATTTCATCATAGTCTCCCTTTCGAAAGTGAAAAGGTAGTACTGTGGATTTTATTTACTATCCCTCCTCCACTAATTAAATCAAACAAGATCATGCTATGATCACTATTGCCAAGTGGCCCCAACATCCTTATTTCTTGCACTAGATCTGGTGTTCCACTAAGGACTAGGTCCAGTATGGCTTCCCCTCTGGTCGGTACATGAACCAGCTGCTCCAAGAAGCAGTCATGTATTTTATCTAGGAACTTTATCTCCCTAGCATGGCCTGCCGTGACGCTGACCCAGTCAATACCGGGGTAATTGAAATCACCCATTACACAGGTACACTAAAAAAAATTTTTTTTAAACTGCCTCTAATGTTTCGATTGATTTTTACGTTTTTTGGTGCGCTGAATCCAAATCTGGTAACCAATTTGCTCCATCACGTACAGATGTTTTGCTACATTGGGTTAGCTGTTTGAGGTGAACGTTTCAGATTGAGTGCGATCGAGATAAAAGTTTCTTGGATGAATTCTTTATACTAATTGTTTAGTAGTTATTCAAATAAGAATAAAGAAAATTGTAACAAGGCAGCACATAAGAATAATGTCAACAAAACACACTGTGATGGTAGCAAAATTGTCTGCACTTAAAACAGCCACATACATGTGCACAAACATTGAGCATATAAGAGCGAGGTTAGACACAAAGCAAAGCAAAGAAATGTGCAAAAAATGTTGTACAGGTATGTATGTAAGAATAGAAAACGCAAACCGCACCATTGCAATACATGAAGACAAACACCCGATGGTGTAAAAATAAAATTCTAATAAATGAGATCCGACACTGTGGTAATAACTAGCAAATTTGTATTTCAAAGTTTAGTAAAAACACGATATTTGTCAACACAGTTTAGATTTTAAAGTCATTATTGGGTCAATCAATCTCCTGGTGGGCCCGTTTCTTCTTCCCCCGAATGCTTCTCTTGGTGCGCTGCTTGGCGTATTTTTCATCTGGGGTTTCCCGCAGCAGCAACCAGCAGAAATCAGCCATCATAGTGGTGTTCCATCTTCCTTGGTACCTTCTCTCTGCGTCCTTGATGTCCTGGTGAAACCTTTCACCTTGTTCTTCACTGTACGCCCCCAAGTTTTCGGGAAAGTAGTTCACATGGGAGTGCAAGAAATGGACTTTCAGGCTCATGTTACAGCCTTGTTCTTTGAAGGCATTGAGCATCCTGGCAACAATATCCTTATAGTTCTCATCCCGCCTGTTCCCCAAGAATTTGAGAACAACATCCTTGAAGGAATCCCAGGCTTCTTTTTCCTTCTCAGACATCGTTTCAGCGAACGCTCCATCTGAAATGAGTTTCCTTATATCAGGGCCAACAAACACTCCTTCCTTTAGCTTTGCTTCAGAAAGTCGGGGGAACTTTGAGCAAAGGTACCGAAAGCACTCACCATCTTTTGGAAGGGACTTGATGAATTGCTTAATGAGACCCAACTTAATGTGGAGAGGTGGTAATAGAATTTTATCACGAGGTACCAAGCTCTCATGAAGAACATTTTTCTCACCGGGTCTCAAATACTCCCGAATTGGCCAGTCTTTTTTCCCACAGTGTAGGTCGCGGGCCCGGCTATCCCACAAGCAAAGGAAGCAGGGATATTTGGTGAAACCGGATTGCTGCCCTAATAACATGGATAGAATTTTAAAGTCTCCACAAATCATCCACTTATGCTCATCATAACGAATCTTCTGAAGAATCAGGGCCAAATTCTCGTATTTTTCTTGGAGAATAACAGAGTGAGCAATAGGAACTGAAGCGAATGTGTTACCATTATGAAGAAGAACACCTTTTATGCTGTCTTTTGACAAATCAATGAACAGCCGCCATTCAGCAGGATCATACTTGAGTTTAAACTTTTCCATCACTCCGTATATATCGTTGCAAAATACCAAATCTTCCTCTTTGCTGAAATACTTCAAAAATTGTGTCTCGCGGTTGCGCGGTACCAATAAAAAGTTGTTCCTGGTGACAATAGATTTTTCTGTTTAAGCCGAGAACCTAGCAGTTGGGCAGCATCTTTTGGGAGTCCTAAATCCCGGACTAAATCATTCAATTCAGCTTGAGAGAAAAGTTCAGGTTTCGGATCTGGTTCAGTTTCAAACTCGGAAGTACTGGACTCATCGGTAAAAGCCATCTGATGAGTCTCATCATGATCAGAACCGTCCACACAAATATGATCCAAAGATTTTGGTGGTTCAGGCACAGGTACTTCGTTGCTATGAGGCATAGGCCTAATTGCTGAGGGAAGGTTGGGGTAACTTATTACGTTCTTATTTTTTAAGTTGTATCCCTTCACAATGCAAGAGCAAAAATAGCAGTCACTGCTGTGGTCTCTTTGTTCACGCCACATCATAGGTATTCCGAAACGAAATGCTTGTTTTTTACCTTTCATCCATAAGCGTAGATCTTCCTCACATGTCTTGCACACTTTGTGAGGAGCCCACAGTTTGTCTTGATCGCCTAACTTCAAACCAAAATAGGCGAAATAACCTTTTTTAATAAATGCAGAAATGTTCCTCTGCCGCTTTTTCACGGTATATTCCCCACAAATAAAACAAAAACTGTCCGGAGAGTTGACGCAACCTCTGGCTCTGTGAGCCATCACAAATACACAGCACTGCAAACTACAACTGTAGTGAACCACTTCGGAATAAAGCTGGATTACGACTGAGCAAACAAAAGGTAATAATGAACTTGCAAGAAACTGAAATTTGACAGGAACGTTCATGTCGCAACCACCGTGTTTGAGCGAGCGAACGAGGTGAGGCGAACAGGAAAGAACATGCGCCAGCGCGAGTACTGGATTTAGCCCCCCGCCTCCCAATTGTCCTATTAATGTATAAAATGAATACAAAACACTCTAAAATATCATGAGGGAGTGTTTCTAGTTAGTTAACCATTACAACCTCTATTTTGGGCCAAGAAAATAAACTGCAGTCGGCTAAAAAGAAATTATGTGAACATTCCTTATATGGGTAAGAAATCTAATTTTGCAATAAAACGTGACGTGATGGAACATTTTGGCTATTTTTCCTGGATTCAGCACCCCAAAATCTATAGGAATCAGTTGCAAAACTGGAGGCAGTTTTTTGGTAGTGTACCTGTGTTACTAATAGCAGGTCTGCAATCTCATATTTCAGTTCTTTCAACACCCTTGGATGTATACCATCCAGCCCAGGTGATTTGCTACTCTTCAGTTTATCTAATAGTTGTAATACATCTTCCCGATGTATCGATATTTCCTTCAATTCTTCCGCACATTTAAATACCACTTCAGTCATGGGTAACATCCCTACATCTTCCTCAGTAAAGACCGAAGCAAGGAATTCATTCAGTCTCTCCGCTATTGCCTTGTCGCCTCTTAGTGCCCCTTTAACTCCTCCATCATCTAATGAACCAACTGACTCTCTCACAGGTTTTTTGCTACGAATGTACTGGAAAAAATCTTTATTTCGCTTTTTTGCTTCCGCAGCAAGCTTCTTCTCAAATTCTCCCTTTGCCTGCTTTATCAATGCCTTGCATTTGACTTGCCAGTGTTTGTGCTGTTTCCATGTTTCGTCATTTGGCTCTTTTTCCATTTCCCGAAAGATGCTTTTTTGGCAACAACAGCCTCTCTGACCTCACCTTTAAACCAAGCTGGCAGTTTTTTGGACTTCCTTCCACTTTTCTTAAAGCGTGGAATACAGCTGGTCTGGGCTTCCAAGATAGTACTTTTCAACAACACCCAAGCTTGTGCAACGCCTCCACTTGGGCCCAAGGGCTTACAAGCTGGAAACGGCCTTATACGTCCTCCTTGAATAAAGTTCCCTTTGTTGTCACCAGGGTATTCTGGGACTTGTAGTGACTTTTACTCTTGAAGGACAAATGTAGTTGAGTCAGTGGTTGTAAGGCAGCAAGAAAACTTATTGTAGGGATTTCCAGGGCATTCAAATTTCAGTACTCAACAAAGGCAGAAGGATACATCTCCAACATAAAGATGAAATCAGGATAATGAGAATGACGTAACAAAACCTTTTCCACAGTTCAGCTGTTCTGCTTCTCACACACACTCACACCGAGGACTGCCTCGTGTGGTCAGTTAACAGCAACACAGGTAAACATATAACAGCTGTGGTTTCTTTTGAAAGCAAACTTCTTCACAGCACTGCTTCCTAACTTCAGCACGCAATAAAACTCAGTGAAACATAGAATTAGCTTTCCTCAGCTCAAAGCAGGAACTGCCCTTATTTCCTATACAATTTCACAGATTCTCAGTTCCATTCAACACTGCAGAATCTTCTCTTAAAGATAAATAACAGTCCATTGGAATGGGGTCATATTCAGAATTAGGCAAACATGAATCTACTTGCATTCCTTCAATAGCATCAGGGCAAACAGTATCTCTTTCAGGATTATAAGCTTTCTCAAACTTTCTCTCTTTCAAGAACTCCTGAAATTGGTTCCACAGCAATTCAGCTTGTACAGGTACCTTTAGATTAGGGGAGTGAACCTTTTCCTCAGAAAACAGCTTTCTTAATGCTTCTAGCTTTGGAGTTTCAAAGGCTGTACTTTTATCAGGGCTATGGCTTTTCTCATATGAAAAACTCTCTACCCACTTCTTAACAGCAGACAGTGAGGACTCCGCTTCCTGACCTTTATAACTGGCAAATTGTCTCTCTGCTGAATTATCAGTAATGAAACTGCTGGCTTTTCCTTGGGGATGTTTCCTCAGACAAACGCTGATTTCTTTCCTCCTGGGTTCCTCCAGGCTCTGAAATGCAGGCTCCTTATTTCCTTCTCCAGTCCCTCTTAGGTAGCTGCTTCCTTGGGAGATTTCTTCTGGCTTTCTCCTCCAGCTAAGCACAGCTTCAGCGTCTCTCTCTCCTCTCTCACCTTTCCAACTCCAACAGCTGTTCCTGTTCCTTTCTTCATGTCCACCTCTCCTCCGTTCACCTGTGCCTCTGCCTTCTGTTGCTGTATCCGTATCTCCTGCGTCTGTGCCTCTTGTGTTCCTTGAGTCAGTGCTTCTTCCCTTGACTCTTCCTGGGTGTCTTTTGCTTTGCTCTGCTTGTGGTTTTAAACACCATTGCCTGCTGGGCATTCCCTGTTCTCTGCACCTGTGTGACCAATCAGCAGGGAAGCCTGTCTCCACCCCTGAGCTATGGCGTGGCCTGACTTTAGCAGGGAGCTGACTTTTCCTCTGATCTGGCTTGTAATTCCCCTGCAGATGTGCACTGCCATTCACTTCAAAGGGGAATTCAGGATTTTCTTCAAGTTCCATATCTTCAAGAGAGCTTTCATCAATACACTTGATGTAAGTCTGTAACCTTTGCAACTGCTCCTTTTCGTTTTTTCTTAACTATTTTCCTCATCTTATCATAGTCTCCCTTTCAAAAGGTAAAAGGTAGTACTGTGGATTTCCTTACTATCCCTCCTCCACTAATTAAATCAATGGCGATCATGCTATGATCACTATTGCCAAGTGGTCCCAACACCCTTATCTCTTTCACTAGATCTGGCGTTCCACTAAGGACTAGGTCTAATATGGCTTCCCCTCTGGTCGATTCATGAACCAGCTGCTCCAAGAAGCAGTCATTTATGTCATCTAGGAACTTTATCTCCCTAGCATGTCCTGCCGTGACACTGACCCAGTCGATACCGGGGTAATTGAAATCACCCATTATTATTACTGCGCTGTAACGTTTGTTAGCTTCCTTGATTTCTTTGAGCATTTTATCATCCATTTGTTCATTCTGGCCAGGCGGTCAATAGTACACCCCCACTGCCATTGCCTTCCCCTTTTTACATGGAATTTCAATCCATAGAGATTCTACAGCAAATTTTGTTTCCTGCAAAACTTTAATCTTTTCTAACTCAATACCCTCTCTAACATAGAGTGCAACCTCTCCACCAATTTGATCAGCTCTATCATTACGATATAGTTTGTACCCAGGTATCACAGTGTCCCACTGGTTGTCCTCCTTCCACCATGTCTCTGATATTCCAATCATATCTAACCTCTCATTTAGTGCTATATATTCTAACTCTCCAATCTTATATTTTAGACTTCTAGCATTTGCATACAAGCATTTTAGAGAGTGTATTTTATTCATATTAATTTGGCTATTGGTAGACATGGGTAATTTGGGATCTTAGCTCTGTCTGCTCCATACTTGAGGGCATTTGGGCTACTTTACTCTTTTTTGGAACCTCTCTGCTTTTGGTAGTATCCTTTAAGGATACATTCTTCTGAACCATCCGCTCTTGGGCGACTGTCGGCTTTCCCCTATTATTTAGTTTAAAAGCTGCTCTATCTCCTTTTTAAAGGTTAATGCCAGCAGCCTGGTTCCATCCCGGTTAAGGTGAAGCCCATCCCTTTGGAAGAGCCCCTCCTTTCCCCAGAATGTTCCCCAGTTCCTAACAAATCCAAAACCCTCATCTCTGCACCATTGTCTCATCCACGCATTGAGACTCCAGAGCTCTGCCTGCCTTTTGGTTCCTGCATGTGGAACGGGAAGCATTTTGGACAACGTTACCCTGGAAGTTCTGGATTTCAACTTCCTACCTAAAAGCCTAAATTTAGCCTCCAGAACCTCCCTACCACATTTTCCTATGTCATTGGTACCGACATGTACCAAGACAGCAGACTCCTCCCCAGCACTATCTAAGACCTTATCTAGGTGGTGTGTGAGGTCCGCTACCTTTGCATCAGGCAGGCATGTTACCAGGCGATCCTCACGTCCACCAGCCACCCAGCTATCTACATGCCTAATGATCGAATCACCAACTATAACGGCTGTCCTAACCCTTCCCTCATGGGCACATGGTCCTGGAGAAACTTCCTCAGTGTGAGAGGGTTTTACATCACCTGGAGGACAGGTCCTAATTGCAGGATCACTTCCTGCCACACCAGGGTGATGCTCTCCTGTCACGTGACCTCTCTCCTCTATGGCAACAGGGATGCTGCCAGATTGGAGGTGGGACTTCAGGACTATATCCCTGTAGGTCTTGTCTATATACCTCTCTGTCTTTCTTATGTTTTCCAAGTCTGCTACTCTAGCTTCTAGAGAACGGACTCGTTCCCTGAGAGCAAAGAGCTCCTTGCAGCTAGTGCACACGTAAGACCTCTCACCAACTAGGAGAAAATCATACATGTGACAATCAATGGAAAAGACTGGAAAGCCCTCATCTCGCTGCTGGACTGCTGTCTGCATCTTAGTTTTACGTTTTTGTTTAGATCTTTAAGTTCTTTACTTACTAAGGGTTGCTATGGATATTTATACCAATAAAACTGTACCTAATATGTTTAATATACCTTGTTCACCTGAATCTTAATTAATCTCAGGTCCTTAGTGTATGACTGATTTGGGTAACGAGCTTTGCCTGAGAGCACCTCCTGTCTATTAAGATGTGTAAGTGCCTATAAAGCTATGAGTATCCCAGGGGTGGGTGGGTGTAGGGAGGGCGGGAGGGAAATAACACTTATTAAAAGAGGGCTGCTACACAGTACCCTGTCCTGTGCTGCTGAGGTAAGCTATATTCTTATTTGATTTAAATTATAGCTCTTTGCTGCTGCTAGGCTCTAACATTTGAAATTTAAACTACAAGCTTTCTGCTGGGTTCTAAATTTCACCAGAAAGCTCTCTTCTGTGTTTTAAATTTAAACTAAAAGTACTTTGCTGATGCTAGGCCCTGAGTGACTATTAAATTTAAACTACAAGCTCTCTGCTGGGTTCCAAATTTAACCAGAAAGCTCTTCTGTGTTTTAAATTTAAACTAAAAGTACTTTGCTGATACTTGGCCCTGACTTATTTAACTTAAAATAGTGGGTTCATAGATTAAATAGCTTTAATAGAAAGAATTCCTTTCAGAAAATTCCCAGAAGTATATACTCACAATTGCAGATCTCTCTCCAGAAGTAACAGTCCCCTTTTCTAGTCCTTCAAGAAATTGAGCCTGACTAGTTATGTGGTGGGGAGTCAATTATTTTGGGTTAAGTACCAAATGCTCAAGGAATAGCAGGGTTTTAAGGTTCTTGTGGAAGTCACCACTGGGTTGATGGCTCTTGTTTGGGGTGAAAGGGCATTCCAGAGTGAAGGGGCAGATTATGAGAATGCTCTGTTATTAATTCTTTGACTGCTCGTGGGCTTGTCTAGTGATATTTCCAGCAGGTTGATGGTGTTTTGTCTCCTAGGTCTATTGTTAGTATGTTTTGCTAATAAGGGTGTGAGACTGCCCCCTGAAAGATTGTTTATGATCTTGTGCGTGCTGAGGATGACTTTGTATTTGATTTTGCTCATAATAGGTAACCAGTGAAGCTGTTTAAGGAGTGGAATAATGTGACTCTGCTGGGATTTTGCTAACATAACATTGGCTAAGGTGTTTTGTGCAAATTGCATGGGATATAGTGTGCTCTTAGGTAGACCATGATAGATTGTGTTGCAGTAGTCAAAAATTGGGGAGATCATAGCTTGACATACTGTGTGGAAGTCCATGGGGGTTAGAATTTTGCAGAGGTTCTTTATGATCCAAAGTTTCTGATACATTGATTTGGAGATGTGGTTTATTTGTGGTTGCAGAATGAGCTCTTGATCTAGTGTGATGCCTAGGTAGTTGATTTCAGTCTTGACTGTGGTCTGAATGTTATTTATCATGATTGTTGATGGAGGGTTGAAATTCGGGTCCCTGGTAATGTATAAGATTTTAGTTTTGGTATGGTTGATGTTTATTTATTTATTTATTTATTTTACA
The DNA here is from genome assembly GCA_033557465.1 of Ichthyophis bannanicus. Lineage (NCBI taxonomy): Eukaryota > Metazoa > Chordata > Amphibia > Gymnophiona > Ichthyophiidae > Ichthyophis > Ichthyophis bannanicus. The sequence continues at coordinate 1,625,850,436 of CM066031.1, read as the reverse complement.
GGTCTTCTATACCGCTTTTCTTAAATTCAATCCCATTGAGTAATTGTGTGAAACATTTAGAAATTCTGGTGTAAACGGAAGATTTGGTAGAGAAGGGTGTGAAGATCATAATATCATTGGAGTTTTATAGGTATTTGATTTGAAAGCTCTAAATGACCTTACATAATGGTTGGAAGTAGATGTTGAATAGAATACATGACAGTGCAGATCCGTGTGGCATGCCTTGGCTGAGGGAGAATGGTATGGATATTTGAGTTCCTATTTTTAATTGTTGAATGCAGTCTGAGAAGTAGGCATGAAACCATTTTAAAGCGGTATCATGGATACCAATATTGTGGAGACTATTTAATAGGAGTTGATGAGAGACTGAGTCGAATGTGGCTGAAATGTCTAGGAAAATGAGTATAAATATAATTTTGGTGCCTTGTATTAAGGTATTGAACAAGGAAGTGAGTAGGATTTTGACACCATGGTATTGGTGGAAACCATATTGGTTTGGATCTAGCAGTGAGTGTTTATCCAGGTGTTAGAACACAAGAACATAAGATATGCCATACTGGGTCAGACCGAGGTCCATCAAGCCCAGTATCCTGTTTCCAACAGTGGCCAATCTAGATCATACGTACCTAGCAATATCCCTAAAAGACACAGGTTCCACAATGCTTGTACTGGGTCAAGCATTGATTATCCTGGGTCCCTTTTTAATAGTGGTTTATGGACCTTTCCTCCAGGAACTTGTCCAAACCTTTTTTAAACCCAGCTACACTAACAGCCCTTACTACATCCTCCGGTAAGGAATTCCAGAGTTTGATTACACGTTGAGTGAAAAAATGTTTTCTCTTATTTGTCTTAAATAGTTTAACCTGTAGCTTCATCACATGTCCCCTAGTCTTTCTATATTCTGATAGCATAAACAATTGATCCACGTTTATCCGTTCCACTCCATTCATTAATTTATAGACCTCTATCATATCTCCCCTCAGCCGTCTCTTTTCCAGGCTGAAGAGCCAAAACCTTTCTAGCCTCTCTTCATAGGAGTAGCCTTCCATCCCCTTCACCATTTTGGTGGCTCTTCTCTGTACTTTTTCTAATAACGCTATGTCCTTTTTAAGATATGGTGACCAGAATTGCACACAATATTCAAGGTGCGGTCGTACCATGGAACGATACAGAGGCATTATAATACCCTTTGTTTTATTTTCCATCCCTTTCCTTATGATACCTAGCAGTCTATTTGCTTTCTTGGCTGCTGCTGCACACTGGGCGGAGGGTTTTAACATGTTATCCACGATGACTCCTAAATCTTTTTCCTGGGTGGTGGTTCCCAATGTGGAACCTTGCATCGTGTAACTATAGTGTGGGTTGTTCTTTCCTAGGTGCATAACTTTGCACTTGTCCACATTAAATTTCATCTGCCATTTGGATGCCCAGTCTTCCAGTTTATCCAGATCCTCCTGCAGTTTTCCACAATCCTCTTGGGTTTTAACAACTTTAAACAGTTTTGTATCATCTGCAAATTTGATAACCTCACTCGTTGTTCCCTTTTCCAGGTCATTTATGAATATGTCAAAAAGTAGCGGACCCAGTACAGATCCCTGGGTTACTCCACTATTCACCTTTTTCCATTGGGAATATTGGCCATTTAGCCCTACCCTCTGCTTTCTATCTTTTAACCAGTTCCTGATCCACAATAGTACACTGCCTCCTATCCCATGACTTTTTAGTTTCGCCAAAAGTCTCTAATGAGGGACCTTGTCAAAAGCTTTCTGAAAGTCCAGATACACTATATCAACCGACTCACCTTTGTCTACCTGTTTATGCACACCTTCAAAAAAACATATCAGATTAGTAAGACAAGATCTTCCTTGTCTAAAGCCATGTTGGCTGTCTCCCATTAGGCCAGGACTATCTACATGCTGTGTAATTTTGTTCTTTATGATGGTTTCTACCATTTTCCCTGGTACTGATGTCAGGCTCACTGGTCTGTAATTTCCCGGGTCACCCCTGGAACCCTTTTTAAAAATTGGTGTTACGTTGGCGACCCTCCAATCTTCAGGTATTAGAGATGATTTTAATGAAAGTTCACAGATTACCAATAGCAGGTCTGCAATCTCTTATTTCAGTTCTTTCAACACTCTTGGATGTATACCATCCGGTCCAGGTGATTTGCTACTATTCAGTTTATCAAATAGTTGTAATATATCTTCCCGGTGTAGCAATATTTCTCTCAATTCCTCTGCAGTATCACCTTTAAATAACACTTCAGTCTTGGGTAACATCCCTACATATTCCTCAGTAAAGACCGAAGCAAAGAATTCATTCAGTCTCTCTGCTATAGCCTTGTCTCCTCTTACTGCCCCTTTTACCCCTCTATCATCTAACTGTCCAACTGACTCTCTCACAGGCCTTTTGCTACGAATGTACTTGAAAAAGTCTTTATTTCGTGTTTTTGCTTCCCTAGCAAGTTCCTTCTCAAATTCTCGCTTTGCCTGCCTTATCAATGCTTTGCATTTAACTTGCCAGTGCTTGTGCTGTTTCCAATTTTCGTCGGTTGGCTCTTTTTTCCATTTCCTGAAGGATGCTCTTTTGGCAGCAACAGCCTCTCTGACCTCAACTTTAAACCATGCTGGCAGTTTTTTGGACTTTCTTCCACTTTTCTTAATGCGTGGAATACAGCTGGTCTGGGCTTCGAGGATAGTATTTTTAAATAACACCCAAGCTTGCTGTAAGTCTTTAACCTTTGCAACCGCTCCTTTTAGTTTTTTCTTAACTATATTCCTCATTTTATCATAGTCTCCCTTTCGAAAGTTAAAAGGTAGTACTGTGGATTTCTTTACTATCCGTCCTCCACTAATTAAATCAAACATGATCATGCTATGATCACTATTGCCAAGTGGTCCCAACACCCTTATTTCTTGCACAAGATCTGGCATTCCAGTAAGGACTAGGTCCAGTATGGCTTCCCCTCTGGTCAGTTCATGAACCAGCTGCTCCAAGAAGCAGTCATTTATTTCATCCAGAAACTTTATCTCCCTAGCTTGTCCTGCCGTGAGACTGACCCAGTCGATACCAGGGTAATTGAAATCACCCATTATTATTACTCTGTTGTGACTTTTGCTAGCTTCCTTGATTTCTTTGAGCATTTCATCATCCATTTGTTCATTCTGGCCAGGCGGTCGATAGTATACTCCCACTGCCATCACCTTCCCCTTCATACATGGAATTTCAATCCATAGAGATTCTACAGCAAATTTTGTTCCCTGCAAAACTTTAAACCTTTCTGTCTCAATGCCCTTTCTAACATAGAGCGCAACTCCGCCACCAATTTGATCAGGTCTATCATTACGATATAGTTTGTATCCAGGTATCACAGTGTCCCACTGGTTATCCTCCTTCCACCATGTCTCTGAGATTGCAATCATATCTAACCTCTCATTTAGTGCTATATATTCTAACTCTCCCATCTTATTGTTTAGACTTCTAGCATATGCATGCAAGCATTTTAGAGAATATACTTTATTAATATTAATCTGGCTAGTGGTAGGCATGGCTAATATGGAATCTTTATGCTCTGTCTGCACCTTACTCAAGGGCATTTGGGCTACTATACTCTTTTTTGGAACCTCACTGCTTTTGGTAGTATCCTTCAAGGATACCTTCGTCCGAACCATGCGCTCCTGGGCGACTGTCGGCTTTCCCCTATTTTCTAGTTTAAAAGATTCTCTATCTCCTTTTTAAAGGTTAATGCCAGCAGTCTGGTTCCATCCTGATTAAGGTGAAGCTCATCCCTTCAGAAGAGTCCCTCCTTTCCCCAGAATGTTCCCCAGTTCCTAACAAATCCAAAACGCTCATCCTTGCACCACCGTCTCATCCACGCATTGAGACTCCGGAGCTATGCCTGTCTTTTGGGTCCTGCACGTGGAACAGGAAGCATTTCGGAGAACGCTATCCTGGAAGTTCTGGATTTCAACTTCCTACCTAAAAGCTTAAATTTAGCCTCCAGAACTTCCCTACCACATTTTCCTATGTCATTGGTACCGACATGTACCAAGACAGCAGACTCCTCCCCAGCACTATCTATGATCCTATCTAGGCGGTGCGTGAGGGCCGCTACCTTCGCACCAGGAAGGCATGTTACCAGGTGATCCTCATATTCACCAGCCACCCAGCTATCTACATTCCTAATGATCGAATCACCAACTATAACAGCTGTCCTGACCCTCCCCTCATGGGGACATGGCCCTGGAGAAACGTCCTCGGTGCGAGAGGGTTTTACATCACCTGGAGGACAGGTCCTAGTTACAGGATCACTTCCTGCCACACCAGGGTGATGCTCTCCTGTCACGTGACCTCTCTCCTCCATGGCAACAGGGATGCTGTCAGACTGGAGGTGGGACTTCAGGACTATATCCCTGTAGGACTCGTCCATGCACTTCTCTATCTTTCTTATGTCTTCCAGGTCTGCTACTCTAGCCTCTAGAGAACGGACTTGTTCCCTGAGAGCAAAGAGCTCCTTGCACTTAGTGCATATGTAAGACCTCTCACCAACTGGGAGAAACTCATACATGTGACACTCAATGCAAAAGACTGGAATGCCCCATCTCGCTGCTGGACGTCTGTCTGCATCTTAGTTTAAAGCTTGTGTTTAGGTCTTTTAAATTCTGTATACAATAAGGATTGGTGTAGATGCTTATACTAATAAAAGTGTATATAAAACCCCCAATATACCTTGTTCACCTGAAGCTTAATTAATCTCAGGTCCTCAGTGTATGACTGATTTGGATAAGGAGCTGCACCTGAGAGCAGCCCCTTTCCTCTAAGATGTGTAAGTACCTATAAAGCTACAATTACCCCAGGGGTGGGTGGGTGCTGGGGAGGGAGGGGGGAAAAAGTCCTATTAAGGAGGGCAGTTACAAGGTACCCTTCCTGAACCCTCAGCAGGGGGGAGGGGGTACCACACAAAGCCCAGTTAGTTGAGAGAGGCAAGGTAAGTTATACAGCTGAGAAAGCTGAAGTTGCACACCAATAAGACAAACAATAAATAATTAAATAAACAGCTAGAACTCACAGCAAGTTGTCACAGGAGATAAATATTCACCTCTCTAGCAGAGCACTGTCTGAGCACTGCTCTTCCCAGAGCAGAGAGAAGCAAACAAACAAACTATGCACACGTGGAGGGAGGAGACAGGAAGAAGGCTACACAATACCTCAGCAGGGGGGAGGAGGAGGGGGGATTCACTCAGGTAGGCTAGGGCAGGAAAAAAATAGGTTTAAAAACACAGCAGGTTCTGGGGAGAAAGCATGGAGAGAGAGTTAATTTAAAATGAACAGTTAACCTGGCTACCACACAAAGCCCAGTTAGTTGAGAGAGGCAAGGTAAGTTATACAGCTGAGAAAGCTGAAGTAGCACACCAATAAGACAAACAATAAATAATTAAATAAACAGCTAGAACTCACAGCAAGTTGTCACAGGAGATAAATATTCACCTCTCTAGCAGAGCACTGTCCGAGCACTGCTCTTCCCAGAGCAGAGAGAAGCAAACAAACAGACTATGCACACGTGGAGGGAGGAGACAGGAAGAAGGCTGCACAATACCTCAGCAGGGGGGAGGAGGAGGGGGGATTCACTCAGGCAGGCTAGGGCAGGAAAAAAATAGGTTTAAAAACACAGCAGGTTCTGGGGAGAAAGCAGGGAGAGAGAGAGTTAATTTAAAATGAACAGTTAACCTGGTTACCACACAAAGCCCAGTTAGTTGAGAGAGGCAAGGTAAGTTATACAGCTGAGAAAGCTGAAGTAGCACACCAATAAGACAAACAATAAATAATTAAATAAACAGCTAGAACTCACAGCAAGTTGTCACAGGAGAGAAATATTCATCTCTCTAGCAGAGGACTGTCAGAGCACTGCTCTTCCCAGAGCAGAGAGAAGCAAACAAACAGACTATGCACACGTGGAGGGAGGAGACAGGAAGAAGGCTACACAATACCTCAGCAGGGGGGAGGAGGAGGGGGGATTCACTCAGGTAGGCTAGGGCAGGAAAAAATAGGTTTAAAAACACAGCAGGTTCTGGGGAGAAAGCAGGGAGAGAGAGTTAATTTACAATGAACACTTGACCTGGCTACCGCACAAAGCCCAGTTAGTTGAGAGAAGCAAGGTAAGTTATACAGCTGAGAAAGCTGAAGTAGCACACCAATAAGACAAACAATAAATAATTAAATAAACAGCTAGAACTCACAGCAAGTTGTCACATGAAATAAATATTCACATCTCTAGCAGAGCACTGTCCGAGCACAGTTGTTCTTGAATTTGAGACTGAACTACCTTTTCAATAATATTAGCAATGAATAGGATGCTGGAAATTCATCTGTATGAGGTTGGGCAGTATGGGTTCAGGTTCGGTTTCTTTAGGATGGGACATATGGAAGATTGCTTGCGTGCGGGGGGTAGACAGCCAAGACTTAGCAAGACATCAATCATAAGAACATAAAATATGCCATACTGGGTCAGACCAAGGTCCATCAAGCCCAGTATTCTGTTTCCAACAGTGGCCAATCTAGGTCATATGTACCTAGCAGTTTCCCCAAGGGACACAGGTTCCACAATGCTTGTATTGGTTCAAGCATTGATATCCTGGGTCCCTTCTTAATAATGGTTTATGGACCTTTCCTCCAGGAACTTGTCCAAACCTTTTTAAACCCAGCTACACTAACAGCCTTTACTACATCTTCCGGTAACAAATTCCAGAGTTTGATTACACGTTGAGTGAAAAAATATTTTCTTTTATTAGTCTTAAATAGTTTACCCTGTAGCTTCATTGCATGTCCCCTAGCCTTTCTATATTCTGATAAGGTAAACAATCGATCTACGCTTACCCGTTCCACTCCGTTCATTAATTTATAGACTTCTATGATATCTCCCCTCAGCTGTCTCATTTCAAGGTTAAAGAGCCCTAACATTTTTAGCCTTTCTTCATAGGAGTATCCTTCCATCCCTTTTACCATTTTGGTGGCTCTTCTCTGAACCTTTTCTAAAATCGCTATATCCTTTTTAATATACGGCGACCAGAATTGCACACAATATTCAAGGTGCGTTCTCACCATGGAACGATATAGAGGCATTATAATATCTTTTGTTTTATTTTCCATTCCTTTCCTTATCATACCTAGCATTCTATTTGCTCTCTTAGCCGCCGCTGCACACTGGGCCGAGGGTTTTAACATGGTATCCACAATGACGCCTAAATCTTTTTCCTGGGTGGTGGTTCCTAATGTGGAACCTTGCATCGTGTAACCATAGTTTGGGATGTTCTTCCCTAGGTGTATAACCTTGCAGTTGTCCACATTAAATTTCATCTGCCATTTTGATGCCAATTCTTCCAATTTATCAAGATCCTCTTGCAATTTTCCACAATCCTCTTGGGTTTTAACAACTTTAAATAGTTTTGTGTCATCTGCAAATTTCATAACCTCACTCGTTATTCCACTTTCCAGGTCATTTATGAATATGTCAAAAAGCAGCGGACCCAGCACAGATCCCTGGGGTACACCACTATTCACCTTTCTCCATTGGGAAAATTGGCCATTTAGACCTACCCTCTGCTTTCTATCTTTTAACCAGTTCCTGATCCACAATAGTACACTGCCTCCTATCCCATGACTCTTTAGTTTTGCCAAAAGTCTCTCATGAGGGACTTTGTCAAAGGCTTTCTGACAGTCCAGATACACTATATCAACTGACTCACCTTTCTCCACTTGTTTATTCACACCTTCAAAAAAACATAACAGATTAGTAAGACAAGATCTTCCTTGTCTAAAGCCATGTTGGCTGTCTCCCATTAGGTCATGACTATTGTGATAAGGAAGCGTATCATAGCTCAGGTAGGAGCTATAGAAAAGATGATGTGACTCTGAACAAGCAACCTGTCAGTTCTGGTAGAAGTGAGAAAACAGAATTTTCACATAAAAGACTACCAGTCCCAGAATGCACCAGGTTTCCAGCAGCCATGAGAGGGGCTGAAGTGAGAGAATGTGTGTGCAATCAAGAGAGCTATGAGGTAATCCCTAAGCACTCATCTCAAAGGGCAGGGCCTGATTCAACACAGCTGCGCTGTGTTAGGGAGCAGCACACATTAGAACAGGATAAGAATAGAGCTTATTCTTCAGATAACAGCTACAGAGGGAGGAAGAGATACAGAGACAGCAACGGCTACAAGCACCAGTATCACCTGGAGAAACAGAAGCCAAGCCCAGCAGATAGAGAGAGAAGGAAACTCTCTGGAAGGAAGAGAAGAAAGGCCATTGGAAGGTCTGGGAGATTCCAAGGCAGTACTCATACTGGGAGGTATTCCAAAAGCCAGCAGAGTCCATTGGACTGGATTCAGCCAGAGGAATGGAGTGGCAGAGATAGGAATCACCAGTGGCTACCTGGAAGAGAGAAGACTGCATGTGGAAGGGACTTTCAGACCAAGGCCAGAAGGTATGTGAGAGAAGATCCAGTGTCCAGGGATCAAGATTGGAAGGCTGGACATCAGAATTGGGTTACATATTGGCCAGGCTATACAGAGAGGAATAATGATAGCAGGAGAGGCTCAGGTATGAACACTGATCCAGACCCTATCTATAACAGAGAATGGCAGCCAGGGAATAAGCATTCTCATGATAGTGCCTTAATGAAAGACTCGTCTGTGCCAATGTATGATAGTGACCATATGCTGATTGATGAAGAGGGAGATACAGCAAATGAAACTATTTATATGGACTGTTCTCCATCTAAATGCTATTACTAGTTTTCTCTGAGCAAACACATCAGCCATCACAAAGAAACCTAACTTTGTTCTTTATTTCCACTGCAAACAGCTCTTAAAGCAGGATTTGGGCTCACACAGTAGCAGCCAGCCAGCTAAAGGCTTTCAGCTGGTCCATTGATAGTAATTAGGGCTGCACCTGATTGTGTGTGTGAGCAAGGGAGAATCCCTGTTGAGATCGGCGTGGAAAATAAGCAGAAGTTAACCTAACCAGCAAAGTTTATTCTTTACTTTGTGCCTTTGTATTTGGTAATTACTTGCTAAGAAAACATTAGCTAATTGCCTGACAAGCTGAAGGTTGTTTTCTGGTTTACTTTGTGACTTTTTGTTATCCATTTAAACACTGCAAGCAAGTAACCTCATTTATAGTGCTATCAAGCATACATGTGCTGGGTGAATTAAACCCCATCAATAAAAGAAGTATTTTATTGATCTTACCACTTGGTTTCACAACTCAAATTATTGTCATCAGCTGTGTTTGGGAGTGAATGAACTACAATACCCACAATACCTTGCAAGAATCATATGAATATATGCATCGTCAAGATTGTGTAAGTTCTCACCCTAGGCAGCCGTCTGACAAATGGCGTAGTTTTTCGGATTGCTCTTGCACCAAGAGGATTTACTTGTTGTGGATTACAAATAAAAGTCAAGTTTAAAGCTGTAAGAAGATTTCTTTCCCTCATCAGCACTTTGGAGGAAAAGTGGTTGTTCCAAGAAGCTGTCCCAGAGGAAAAGACCCTGTGCAAAGCTGGATTCATCACTGAGACAAGGTAATATGTACCTGGGCATGTCTAGTGGTGGATGTGTGTAAGCACAGGGGGTAATTAAAAAAAAAAAAAAAAAAAGTTGAAAAAAAAAAAAACCACACCTGGTTGGAAGGTGCTGCTCTTTGGTTGTTTTTTTTTTCTCTTTTCTTGCAGGGGTCAAGATGGATCCGAGGGAGATGGCTCAGTGGATGGCAGCCCAATTTTGCAAGCAGCAGGAGCTATCACAGCAGGCCCAGGACACTGCTATGAAGGCCTTAATGGAACAGCAGAAACCAGTGCTTGATCTGGTGCAAGCTCTAGTTCAGCTGCAGAGCCAAAGTGGAACAGATGCCAGACCAGCAGTTAGTACTGGTGCACCACATGTGGACAATGTGGGACTCAATCAAGGGATTGGGGCATTTAATTTTGGGAAATTAACTCCAGAAGATAATGTTGATGATTTTCTAGAGTCTTTTGAAAGAGTGGCACAGGCTTTAGCATGGCCAGAGACCCAGTGGGCAGTAAGGCTGGCAGCCTCATTAACTGGTGAGGCACTAGCAGCTTACAGAGCAATGCCAGCAGCCCAGGCTTTGATTTATAAGGATGTAAAGGCAGCTATTAGAGATCGCCTAGGGTTGTCTATTTCAGAGTATAGGCGAATGTTTAGAGCTGTTACATTGAAAGTGGGTGAGACACCCAGGGCTCTGAGTCAGAGAATCAGAAGTTTAGCTGTAAAATGGTTGGAGCCTGAGCAAAAGACAGTAGAAATGTTATTAGATATTATAATGCTGGAACAATTTATGCTTGGGGTACCTAAAGATTTGAATGTTTTTCTTATACAGCAAAATTGCCAAAATCTTGGAGAGGCAACCGTGCTAGCAGAGAGATTCTTGGAAGCCACGCAGGCTTGCCATAGAATGGGTGGCCCTCTAAAGATGGATGCTGAGGCTAGATGTGCTGTATCAGAAAAAGGAATAATTAAGAATGTTTCTGAAAATGAATGTACTGTATCAAACCAGATGACACAGTGGAATAGAAGGAAATGTTTCAAGTGTGGAAAAGTGGGACACTTAGAGAAGAGATGCCAGACACACACTAGTTTAATGGGTCTGGATTTAAAACAGCCCAAGGAAGGATTTCTTTTGATGGTTGATGTGCAAGGAATTACCACAAATGCATTATTAGACTCTGGGGCAGACCAGAGTATGATGTCAAAAAGGCTTTGGAAGAGGATAGAGGCCCAAGAAAGATTTGTGCCTAGAACCCTTGAAAGCCAAGTTCACATCAGATGCATTCATGGTGCTGCATCATCATATCCCACCTATAGGCTAAAGGTTAAGTGCCTAGGGAAACAAGAGGAAGTCCTATTAGCAGTGGTGCCTAGGCTACCCTTTGATTTGGTTCTAGGAAGAGACTGGCCAAGATTTAAGCAGGGTCTAGTGGAAGGACTAGGAAAAAAGGAGGGAGAAGGTTTAATGGTAGTAGCTCCCGGGCCTTTATTTGGAAGTCCTCAGACCCCAGCTAAAAAGATGGTTAAGCGTCCAGAAGACCAAGCTACCCCAAAGCAGATATTCGTCCTAAAGTACCATAAGGTCTCTGAGAAGGCCCAAGCTCCTAGGCGGGCAACCCCTCAGTCTGCTGGGTTTGACCTGTGCAGCATAGAAAATGTGATTGTACCTAGCCAAGGGAGAGCCCTGGTTGACACCGGTCTCCAAGTGGAAATACCAATTGGATATTATGGGAGAGTAGCCCCAAGGTCCGGATTAGCCCTTAAATATTTCATCGATGTGGGTGCGGGAGTAATTGATCCCGATTACAGGGGCAATATTAAAGTTCTGTTGTTTAACTTTGGACAGAATGAGTATCATGTGAAGACAGGAGACAAAATTGCCCAATTGATCTGTGAGAGGCTGGGTTTTCCACCTGTGGAGGAGGTCACATCCCTAGAGAATTCTGAACGTGGAGCCAAAGGTTTTGGTTCTACTGATGTCAAAGGGGTTAAAAGCTTAGCTGCCACCTGTGCCCGAGAGAGGGAGGCGAGTGAAGAGGAAGATTTGGGACCCCAGGTATCTGATTGTAAAGAAAAATCAGAGCCCCAAATAGGTGAGGACCTGACAATGGTACAACAGGAAGAAATTAGGAAGTTGCTTAAGGAATTCCCAGATGTGTTGACACCCATACCTGGGGAGACCCATTTGGTGGCCCATGAAATAATAACTCCACCTGGGAAATTGGTTCGTCAAAGGCCATACCGCTTGCCTGAAGCCAAAAGACAGGAGGTAGTGGCACAAGTCCAGGAGATGTTGGATATGGGGGTAATAGAGGAGTCAAAGAGTCCCTGGAATAGCCCCATAGTCCTGGTGCCGAAGCCTGATGGATCCTTAAGATTTTGTATTGACTTCCGGCAGGTAAACGCCATATCAGTTTTTGATGCATATCTAATGCCAAGAATTGAGGAGCTGCTAGACCAGCTGGGACAGGCTCAATACTTAACCACCCTTGATATGACAAAAGGATATTGGCAAATCCCGCTCACCAGGGAGTCGAAGCCGAAAACTGCGTTCAGCACCCCCGTTGGCCTTTTCCAGTTCAAGAGGATGCCTTTCGGACTGCATGGAGCAGCGGCTACCTGCCAAAGGTTAGTGGATCAGGTACTTCGACCCCACCAAAGTTATGCTTTTGCATACATGGATGATGTCATAATCCATAGTAACACCTGGGCGGAGCATTTGAAGAGGATCAGGGCAGTCTTGTGCTCTATGAAGCAAGCGGGAATCACTTTAAACCCGAAGAAGTGTGCCTTTGCAAATAGGGAGGTAAAATACCTAGGCCACCTAGTGGGAAGAGGAAAAATTAAACCTCTATTAAGCAAAATAGATAGCATCAGGAATTTTCCTCCTCCAACAACCAAGAAACAACTAAGAAGTTTCTTAGGACTTATTGGATACTACCGCCGGTTTATACCGCAATTCGCAGAGAAAAGTGCCATTTTCACGGATATGCTGCGAAAGAATTGTCCAAACCAGATAAAGTGGACACCAGAAGCTGAAAAAGCGTTTTCAGTATTAAAAGAAAAATTGTGTACAGGACCGGTACTGAAAGGAGTAGACTTCAAGAAACCCTTTCTGGTTCAAACCGATGCATCGGATGTAGGGCTAGGAGCAGTCCTGTCCCAGTGCCATGATGGGGAGAAGCATCCTGTGATGTACCTGAGCAGGAAGTTGTCACTGGCTGAACAAAAGTATTCCACGATAGAAAAAGAGTGTTTGGCTATCAAGTGGTCAGTGGAGGCGTTAAGGTTTTACCTTACAGGGAGAAAGTTCCAGTTGGTCACGGACCATGCCCCACTTAAGTGGTTGCAGCAAATGAAGAACCACAATGCCAGGTTGACACGCTGGTACATGGCCTTACAGGCGTTTGATTTTCAGGTTGAACATCGTGCCGGGAAGTTACATAAGAATGCGGATGCACTTTCCCGTATTACGGACTGTAGAGAAGAAGTTTCACCAGTAAAACCAGTCCGTAATAACTTAAGCAGGGGGGTATGTGATAAGGAAGCTTATCATAGCTCAGGTAGGAGCTATAGAAAAGATGATGTGACTCTGAACAAGCAACCTGTCAGTTCTGGTAGAAGTGAGAAAACAGAATTTTCACATAAAAGACTACCAGTCCCAGAATGCACCAGGTTTCCAGCAGCCATGAGAGGGGCTGAAGTGAGAGAATGTGTGTGCAATCAAGAGAGCTATGAGGTAATCCCTAAGCACTCATCTCAAAGGGCAGGGCCTGATTCAACACAGCTGCGCTGTGTTAAGGAGCAGCACACATTAGAACAGGATAAGAATAGAGCTTATTCTTCAGATAACAGCTACAGAGGGAGGAAGAGATACAGAGACAGCAACGGCTACAAGCACCAGTATCACCTGGAGAAACAGAAGCCAAGCCCAGCAGATAGAGAGAGAAGGAAACTCTCTGGAAGGAAGAGAAGAAAGGCCATTGGAAGGTCTGGGAGATTCCAAGGCAGTACTCATACTGGGAGGTATTCCAAAAGCCAGCAGAGTCCATTGGACTGGATTCAGCCAGAGGAATGGAGTGGCAGAGATAGGAATCACCAGTGGCTACCTGGAAGAGAGAAGACTGCATGTGGAAGGGACTTTCAGACCAAGGCCAGAAGGTATGTGAGAGAAGATCCAGTGTCCAGGGATCAAGATTGGAAGGCTGGACATCAGAATTGGGTTACATATTGGCCAGGCTATACAGAGAGGAATAATGATAGCAGGAGAGGCTCAGGTATGAACACTGATCCAGACCCTATCTATAACAGAGAATGGCAGCCAGGGAATAAGCATTCTCATGATAGTGCCTTAATGAAAGACTCGTCTGTGCCAATGTATGATAGTGACCATATGCTGATTGATGAAGAGGGAGATACAGCAAATGAAACTATTTATATGGACTGTTCTCTATCTAAATGCTATTACTAGTTTTCTCTGAGCAAACACATCAGCCATCACAAAGAAACCTAACTTTGTTCTTTATTTCCACTGCAAACAGCTCTTAAAGCAGGATTTGGGCTCACACAGTAGCAGCCAGCCAGCTAAAGGCTTTCAGCTGGTCCATTGATAGTAATTAGGGCTGCACCTGATTGTGTGTGTGAGCAAGGGAGAATCCCTGTTGAGATCGGCGTGGAAAATAAGCAGAAGTTAACCTAACCAGCAAAGTTTATTCTTTACTTTGTGCCTTTGTATTTGGTAATTACTTGCTAAGAAAACATTAGCTAATTGCCTGACAAGCTGAAGGTTGTTTTCTGGTTTACTTTGTGACTTTTTGTTATCCATTTAAACACTGCAAGCAAGTAACCTCATTTATAGTGCTATCAAGCATACATGTGCTGGGTGAATTAAACCCCATCAATAAAAGAAGTATTTTATTGATCTTACCACTTGGTTTCACAACTCAAATTATTGTCATCAGCTGTGTTTGGGAGTGAATGAACTACAATACCCACAATACCTTGCAAGAATCATATGAATATATGCATCGTCAAGATTGTGTAAGTTCTCACCCTAGGCAGCCGTCTGACACTATCTACATGCTGAGTAATTTTATTCTTAATGATGGTTTCTATCATTTTTCCCGGTACTGATGTCAGGCTCACCGGTCTGTAGTTTCCCGGATCACCCCTGGAACCCTTTTTAAAAATTGGTGTTACATTGGTGATCCTCCATTCTTCAGGTATTAGAGATGATTTTAATGATAGTTCACAGATCACTAATAGCAGGTCTGCAATCTCATATTTCAGTTCTTTCAACATCCTTGGATGTATACCATCCAGCCCAGGTGATTTGCTACTCTTCAGTTTATCTAATAGTTGTAATACATCTTCCCGATGTATCGATATTTCCTTCAATTCTTCCGCACCTTTAAATACCACTTCAGTCATGGGTAACATCCCTACATCTTCCTCAGTAAAGACTGAAGCAAGGAATTCATTCAATGTCTCCGCTATCGCCTTGTCGCCTCTTAGTGTTCCTTTAACCTCTTTATCATCTAATAGACCAACTGACTCTCTCAAAGGTTTTTGGCTATGAATGTACTTGAAAAGGTCTTTACTTCACGTTTTTGCTTCCGCAGCAAGCTTCTTCTCAAATTCTCCCTTTGCCTGCCTTATTAATGTCTTGCATTTGACTTGCCAGTGCTTGTGCTCTTTCCAGGTTTCGTCATTTGGATCTTTTTTCCATTTCTTGAAAGATGCTTTTTTGGCAACAACAGCCTCTCTGACCTCATCTTTAAACCATGCTGGCAGTTTTTTGGACTTCTTCCACTTTTCTTAAAGCGTGGAATACAGCTGGTCTGAGATTCCAAGATAGTATTTTTCAACAACAGCTAAGCCTGATGTATATCTTTAACCTTTGCAACTGCTCCTTTTAGTTTTTTCTTAACTGTTTTCCTCATTTTATCATAGTCTCCCTTTCGAAAGTTAAAAGGTAGTACTGTGGATTTCCTTACTATCCCTCCTCCACTAATTAAATCAAAGGTGATCATGCTATGATCACTATTGCCAAGTGGCCCCAACAACCTTATCTCTTGCACTAGATCTGGTGTTCCACTAAGGACTAGGTCTAATATGGCTTCCCCTCTGGTCGGTTCATGAACCAGCTGCTCCAAGAAGCAGTCATTTATTTCATCTAGGAACTTTATCTCCCTAGCATGTCCTGACGTGACACTGACCCAGTCGATACCGGGGTAGTTGAAATCACCCATTATTATTACTGCGCTATAACTTTTGTTAGCTTCCTTGATTTCTTTGAGCATTTCATCATCCATTTGGTCATTCTGGCCAGGTGCTCGATAGTACACCCCCACTGCCATTGCCTTCCCCCATTTACATGGAATTTCAATCCATATAGATTCTACAGCAGATTTTGTTTCCTGCAAAACTTTAATCCTTTCTGACTCAATGCCCTCTTTAACATAGAGAGCAACCCCTCCACCAATTTGATCAGCTCTGTCATTACGATATAGTTTGTACTCAGGTATCACAGTGTCCCACTGATTGTCCTCCTTCCACCATGTCTCTGATATTCCAATCATATCTAACCTTTCATTTAGTGCTATATATTCTAACTCTCCCATCTTATTTTTTAGACTTCTGGCATTTGCATACAAGCATTTTAGAGAATGTATTTTATTCGTATTAATTTGGCTATTGTTAGACATGGGTAATTTGGGATCTTTAAGCTCTGTCTGCTCCATACTTGAGGGCATTTGTGCTACTTTACTCTTTTGTGGAATCTCTCTGCTTTTGGTAGTATCCTTCAAAGATACATTCTTCCGAACCATCCGCTCTTGGGCGATTGTCGGCTTTCCCCTAATATCTAGTTTAAAAGCTGCTCTATCCCCTTTTTAAAGGTTAATGCCAACAGTCTGGTACCATCCCGGTTAAGGTGAAGCCCATCCCTTCGGAAGAGCCCCTCCTTTCCCCAGAATGTTCCCCAGTTCCTAACAAATCCAAAACCCTCATCTCTGCACCATTGTCTCATCCACACATTGAGACTCCGGAGCTCTGCCTGCCTTTTGGGTCCTGCGCGTGTCACAGGAAGCATTTCGGAGAACGCTACCCTGGAAGTTCTGGATTTCAACTTCCTACCTAAAAGCCTAAATTTAGCCTCCAGAACCTCCCTTCCACATTTTCCTATGTCATTGTTACCGACATGTACCAAGACAGCAGACTCCTCCCCAGCACTATCTAAGACTTTATCTTGGTGGTGCGTGAGGTCCGCTACCTTCGCACCAGGCAGGCATGTTATCAGGATATCCTCACGTCCACCAGCCACCCAGCTATCTACATGCCTAATGATCGAATCACCAACTATAATGGCTGTCCTAACCCTTCCCTCATGGGCACATGGCCCTGGAGAAACTTCCTCGGTGCGAGAGGGTTTTACATCACCTGGAGGACAGGTCCTAGTTACAGGATCACTTCCTGCCAAACCAGGGTGATGCTCTCCTGTCATGTGACCTCTCTCCTCCATGGCAACAGGGATGCTGCCAGACTGGAGGTGGGACTTCAGGACTATTTACCTGTAGGTCTCATCTATGTACCTCTCTATCTGTTTTATGCTTTCCAAGTCTGCTACTTTAGCCTCTAGAGAACGGACTCGTTCCCTGAGAGCAAAGAGCTCCTTGCACCTAGTGCACTCGTAAGACCTCTCACCAACTGGGAGAAAATCATACATGTGACACTCAATACAAAAGACTAGAAAGCCCCCATCCCGCTGCTGGACTGCTGTCTTCATCTTAGTTTTAAGTTTGTGTTTAGATCTAAGTTCTTTACTTACTAAGGGTTGCTATGGATATTTATACTAATAACACTGTACCTAATACGTGTAATATACCTTGTTCACCTGAAGCTTAACTAATCTCAGGTCCTTAGTGTATGACTGATTTGGGTAATAAGCTTCACCTGAGAGCACCTCCTGCCTTTTAAGATGTGTAAGTACCTAGAAAGCTATGATTATCCCAGGGGTGGGTGGGTTTGGTGAGGTAGGGAGGGAAATAACACTTATTAAAAGAGGGCTGCTACACAGTACCCTGTCTTGTGCTGCTGAGGTAAGCTATATTCTGATTTGATTTAAATTATAGCTCTTAGCTGCTGCTAGACTCTAACTTCTTATGAAATTTAAACTACAAGCTCTCTGCTGGGTTCTAAATTTAACCAGAAAGCTCTCTTCTGTGTTTTAAATTTAAACTAAAAGTACTTTGCTGTTACTAGGCCCTGAGTGACTATTAAATTTAAATTAAAAGCTCTCTGCTGGGTATGAAATGTAACCAGAAAGTTCTCCTCTGTGTTTTAAATTTAAACTTAAACTGCTGCTACTAGGCCCTGACTGATTTAACAAAAAATAGTGGGTTCACAGATTAATTAGCTTTAATACAAAGAATTCCTTTTAGAAAATTACCAGAAGTATATACTCACAGTTGCAGATCTCTCTCCAGAAGTAACAGTCCCTTTTTCTAGTCCTTCAAGACTATCATGTTGTGGATGAATGGGATAAGGTGTGTTCTGGTCAACTTGATCCAGGAAAATGAGCAAGGTTCAAGGGGAGAAGTATTGGGGTTTAGAGCTTATATTATTCTGTCAAGCTGTGTTCCAAATGCTTTCTTTATTTGTCTTGTCACATTGCAGGGGGAGCTCACGTATGGAGTGTAGGCCAGCGTTGTGATTAGCTTGTAGATGTAGAGCCATCTAGTGTGGATGGATTGGGGTTCCCTTGTGTGTTGAGGTGAAGTTCTTTGAGTGAGTTTTCTATATCGAATAGCTCCCTAGGCTTGTTGATTTCAGTCTTGATTAGATTGGTGTAGTATTCCTGTTTAGTTTTGATGGTGAGTTCACAATAATTGCTCAGTTCCTGAAAATAGTGTCTTTGTGTGTGTTTGCCTAAGAGTACTTATCCACTTACGCTGTTGGCAGTAGGGGTTGGGATGAATATTAGGTCCAGTATACCTCCTTTGTGTGGGTGGGATTGCTGATGATCTGTGAGAGCTGTAGGTCGCTCATGGCGTCTAGGAACGCTGAGGCTTGCGGTTTAGGTAATGAAATCTCCAAGCAAAATAAATGTGTTTTGTTTGGAGAAGTGGATGCAGGCTGTGTCAAGTATAATCAATAGCTCATCAGAGTTGGCAGTAGGAGCTCTGTATCCTATCCAGGCTGGACCCAAAACATTCGGGATCCAAAATTCTGACTAAATATTCCTATCAAATGGTATATAATAGATGACCAACCTCATGGCTGGTTTAATTTTATTCTTTATAATAGTTTCTATCATTTTGCCCGATACTGAAGTCAGGCTCACTGGTCTGTAGTTTCCTGGATCACCCCTGGAGCCCTTTTTAAAAACTGGAGTTACATTGGCCACTCTCCAATCCTCAGGTACTTCAGATGATTTTAATGATAATTCACAGATTACTGATAGCAGGTCTGAAATATCATATTTCAGTTCTTTCAACACCCTTGGGTGTATACCATCTGGTCCAGGTAATTTGCTACTCTTCAGTTTATCAGTTGTAATACATTCTCCTAGTTTATCAAAATTCTTCCGCTATATCACTTTTATATACCATTTCAGGTATGGGTAGCTTCCCTACATCTTCTTCAGTAAAGATCAAAGCAAAGAATTCATTCAGTCTCTCCGCTATGGCCTTGTCCTCCCTTAGTACCCCCTTTTAAAAATTAATCTTTGTTTAAGAATTTACACAAGCCCACATTACAAGAGACGATCGAAAGTACATGGAGATTAAGAAAAAGAAAACAAAATAATATATTCAACTCTTTTTAACTATACCCAGTCAAATAAGAGCATACATCTCAAAGGAAAACTACTTATTGAAAAGAAATCGCTCAAGATTGGAAGCCTCAACAAATATATAACTGTTGCCAGAAAGTGTTACCAGACCCTTACAAGGAAACTTCAAGTAAAATGTTTTTCCAAGAGCCAGTATCTTAGGTTTCAACTGAAGAAAAGTTTTACGTCGGATCTGAGTGGTACGAGCAATATCAGGAAATATGATCAATGGCTGGCCATAAAAAGGAGCAGCCTTCTTTGGGAAATACAATTTCATCATACCATTCTTAACCCGCTCTGAGAAAAAAGAAACTAATAAAATACCTTTTTGGGATATATTATCCAAAGAAGTCTCAAAAAATTGAGTTAAACCCAAATCATCAAGATTAACTGGCTCATCTGCATCTCCCACAGATGCTACTTGAGCAATACTCTGAGGTATATATAAGAGGGAGGAGTGGCTCAGTGGTTGGGACAGGTTACCTCAGGCCAGAGAGCCAGGGGTTCAATTCCCATATGGGGACAAGCAACCTCAGGCCAGACAGACTGGGGTCTCTAGTCCCATGGCCACTCCTTGTGGCCTTGGGCAAGCCACTTAACCCTCCATTGCCCCAGGTACACTTAGATTGTGAGCCCTTCAGGGACAAGGGAATAAAAAGTACCTGTTAGTATACATGTAAACCACACTGATTCTAAAGAGTACAGTATAAAAAATAAATAAATATGATAAATAGAGGAGAAAGCAGACTCTGAAAAATCAGAGTACAACAAAGCATCCTCCAAATACATTTTAAATAGCTTCATGGGAGAAAGCAGATGAACCACAGTAAAATTAAGAACCCTTAGGTTCTTGGCTCTTGCAGCATTTTCCAACATTCCAATTTATTATACATCAACATGTTATCTTTAGATAGAGAATTATCCAACTGATGTAAGTTGACAACATTTGCCTCCAACTGCACAGTCAGTAAGCAAGGTCTCATGTTGGTGCAAGGTGGTCTCAAGTTGGTGCAAGGTGTCAGCAGTATCCCGAGAAAAATTACATAACTGCCCCAGTGTGCTCTGCAACATCCCCTCCACTCTGTTGACTGTAGACCAAACATCACGGAGCAATACTTCCCTGAACTTAGTACCCTCAACTGGTAATTTTGAAGAAGTAACAGAAAAAGAATCCGGCACCAGGAACTTTGGTCCAGAGTCTACAACCGTCTCCGTTACAGCAGTCAAAACCAACAGTAAGGGAGTAGAAGTAGATGGGCTATATCCCCTACCTGGGAAGCCCCAATCATGCTGGAGGCATACTGAGAATTTGGCAGGTGAGGAGGGGTTCTTAACCCAAAAGTCAGCGAGGTATCCGAAGAGGAGATTCTCACACCTGTCTGCATATGCAAAGAGTTAGGTTTTCCAGTACTTACAATATGATGGTCCAAGAGCCTTTCATCGTCACCATCTCTTCCTTAGGGTTCTTCACCTTAGCTTTCCTCTTGCCCTTTGCAAAAGGTACTAACAACAAGGGAGAGAAAATCCTACCTTTTGGTGTCCTCGGCACTCCAAAGGGACCCACAAGGGGCAAAACTAGCCCCTTAGAACACGCCCCTTTGGACATGCACCCATGTCCGCTACCTGTGGAGCAAGTAGGCTTTTTATCCCCTCCACCCCACACAGGAGGGAGGAGCTATAGTTATAGCAGCTGATGGAAAAGCAAGCCTCCAGTGCTGAAATCACTCTTTCACGTCTCCACTTTCCAACGAAGCAAGCGGGCATGAATTTTATTTAAGATTTTGCCATTTATTTTAAAAAA
Source organism: Ichthyophis bannanicus (assembly GCA_033557465.1). Taxonomy (NCBI): domain Eukaryota; kingdom Metazoa; phylum Chordata; class Amphibia; order Gymnophiona; family Ichthyophiidae; genus Ichthyophis; species Ichthyophis bannanicus. Next base: position 1,625,829,240 of record CM066031.1, on the reverse strand, counting down.
TTTACAGATTTTGGCCTCAGATTATCAGAATTACCAAGATATTCAGTTCCAGGAGTGATTTTTTTTTTGCCATTTCTTGTTTAAATTTGCATTGCAATGCAGTATGGTATTTGTAGTCCCTGATTTTACCCATTGGAATCGGTGCTGCAGGTTCCAGAATGCATCAGGATTGGATTATCAGAAATCCATGACTGGCTTAAAATTTCACTCATGGAACTGGGTAACTTGACAGATCTGGATTATTTATGTATATCTATTTCATTTTATGTACCTAGCTACATATTAAGATCAGGATAGGAAACTAGTTTAGTCTTAGCTTCAGTAAGGTCTTTCCATTTACAGGAGACAAGAAATATGGGATTGGGACCTATTATGTGGAATTTACTTCCTTTAGAATTATGTGAATTGGTTTCTTATATGCAATTTCACTGAGCCTTAAAAACTGGATAGTTTCCAAAATACCTGACTGGTTAATATCAGTCTGCAATCTTGAATGTTATTTTGTAATAACTTTTCTCATATTTTGGTCTTGTTTTGAATTATTAAATGATGTATCTGGTTTTATATAATATAGTTAGGCATCTATGTTTAGATAGTGACTATTTTATATTTTATAATGTGATTTACAAATATTTCTTGTTTGGAATCTGTTTTGAGTTGCAAGGTTGAAGTGGAATACAAATGCCCATATTAAATTCAATTAAATAATTCAATTCAATTAAATATACATTATAAGAAGCACTTCCCCAACTAGCAATAATGCTGAAGATGGAGAGAGCTGAAATAAGTGCCTTCATGAAACTGAGATCTATGTGCATTGATTTGGCCTAGCACTGATGAAGACAAGAAGTTGTGTTGCTTCTGGTCCCATTAGGATGTACTGCAAGGAGATAATTCTATAATGAGCTACTGTATGTAGTTAAAACATGTATTTATGCAAATTAACTGTACCTTTTCTATAAAGTCAAATCCACGTGAGTGGCTGCTAACCCTTGTGAATTTAAGCCCTGATCACTTACACCAGTTCTAGAGCAGGTGTAAATGGCAGTATGTATCTTACATGCCTACAGCCATATTCTAGAGAGCATGCATGGAAATGTGCGTTACGCCCATGTGCACACCCACAGTGAAAGTACACCCGATGGCCTCCATGCACATACACCACTGCTCAGCAGAAATTCTACAGACCGCAATAACCAAAGACACAAGCAGCAGACCCAGGCGAACCCAAAGCACCAACAGGCTCCTCTCCCCAGCTGGATACAACAAAATGAAGCAATCAACATCCAGAAGAGCCTTCTCACTCTTGGCACCGGACCTATGGAACTCGCTCCCTGAGGAACTAAGAGCACAAAAGGACCTCAAGGACTTCCGCAAATCACTCAAAACCCACCTATTCGTGACCGCATGTGAACAAGTACCTTAACTCCCAACCAACGCAGCCATGTCGATATAGCCATCAAGCACCAACAACTCAGACCGGGACTCAACCCCCGGAAATATATATATGTCTTGTCACCTATGTTGAATGTAGACCCCCTCGTTATATCCCTAACCACTTTGATTGAAGGATAAGGTGGTATGCAAAACTGGCTAAATACATAAATACATATAGGGGGTCTTTTACTAAAGGGCACTATCTGGCAGCAGATGTTCTGGTGCACGCTGAAGGTACCCTGGGACATGCGCTGCCAGATAGCAAAGGGCCATGACAGTGTGGGATGATTCCTGTGCTAAGTGTGCAACGCACGTTAGGGTTGTGAGTGGGCAGGCAAGGGGCAGAGAGTGGGTATAATGATCTCAGTGCACTTAGCAGTGGGTTGACACCATGTGCTAACAGCATTAGTGTGGGTTCACCTAATACCAGCTTAATAGATGAAGTTAAGTGCACCTGCATGAATGCAGCCCACATTAGGGGAAAATGCTCTGTGATAACTGCTGGGGAAATGCTTTCTACATGCCCGACAGTTAATGCGGTGGTGTTGCATCCAACGTGCCATAGTTTTGGCGCTGTTGGTGTGTTAGGTGCAACACCTCCCCACCCTTATAGTAAAAGACTCCACAGAATCACGCCCATGTGAATTAGACTTGTAAGGTCTCATGCATAGTAATGACTAAAATAGCTAAATTTATGCAAGCAAATGTGGCTCCTTACAGAATTACCTTGCAGAGGTGAGGAGGAGCTGCCACTTCAGTGCTGTTCTTCCTCTTCTTTCCTGTTTTCCTGCTGCTGCTGTCCTGTCCTCTGCTGTTGTTACAGTGCTAGATAGCAGACCAGAGCTGTCAGTCCTTGCATTCTTGTGTTCTAGCTCTCTGGCTATATGTGTATGCAGAGAGGAGACACAACCAATCAGAGCAGAGGACACTTGCTGGAGGGGAGGGGGGGAGACATCAAAGAGATATAGAAAACAAAGCTGAATAGACCTGTAATGGGAGTGTGCTAACTTCAGTTATAAACGTAGGGACCAATTGTGCAAACATCACAGCAGTTAGCCGTGGCACTTAAGTTTTGGAAAGACAAGCAGTGGCAGTATCTACTGTACATAGGAGCTGCTGCTCAGAGGCACTACTAGGGTAAGTGCCAGCATTTCTTCATTCAGCTTAATTATCAGCCAGTGCTTCCCTGGATTTTATTTATTTATTTATTTATTTATTTAACTGTATTTCTATACCGCTTTTTCTTACAATCAAGGCGGTTTCACAGCAAACAATCAAAAGGGGTGATAGTGTTTTTCATGCAGTGAAGGATATATCGTGACTTGTGTGTATGTTGTGTTGTGTGTTTGATTATGTTGAGCTATGTACATTGTGCGCTATGATACATCGTGTTTTATAGTACATTCTTTTATACATTTAGTGTTAAGAAACATGTGCCGTTATACATTCTCTTTTCAGTGGGTCGGAGGGAGGTATGTTGGTTGTTCCTGGTAGTTAGATCATGTGACGTGTCCATAGTGTTCTATGAACAGCGTTGTCTTCAGCGGTTTGCGAAAGTCTTTGAGGTCCGTCGTTGATCTCAGATCGTCTGGGAGGTTGTTCCAGATTGTAGGTGCAGCCAGGGAGAGTGCTCTTTCTGTGGTGTCCTTGCGTGTGTTTCTGAAGTCTCTTGGGGTGCTGACTCGATTGGAGGTTCCTTTTCTTCTTGGGCGTGTGCTGGTGTCTGGTTGTATGAGGGTGTGCAGGCTGTTAGCTGAAGTGTGTTGTTTGATCTTAAATATGTTTATGATTGTTTTGTATTTGATGCGTGAACTGATTGGGAGCCAGTGTAAGTCTTTCAGAATAGGTGTGATGTGTTCATGTCTTGTTGATCCAGATATTATGCGGGCTGCGGTGTTTTGTGCTAGTTGTAGTGGTTTGAGTGTTTGTTTTACTAGTCCAAGGTAGATTGGGTTGCAGAAGTCCAGTAAGGGGGTTATTAGTGCTTGGCATACGGTACGGAAGTGCTCAGTGGCAAGGAGGGGTTTCAGTCTTCTGATGATTCTCATTCTGTAGTATGCATTTTGGATTGTTTTGCTTACCTGTGTCTTTTTATTATTTTTATTTAACAGTTTTTATATACCGCACTATTCATCATCAGCGCGGTTTACATTTTAACAACCTTGTACTTAAGCATAAAACATATGTCAAGTTTACAAATAACAGGGAGTGAAAACAGGGATAATGGGGTTAAAAGATAAGATAAGATAATAACAAATATTCACAACTATTTACAGCAAAGTAGCATAAGTTTTGAGCTTCATAGGTTAGGGATGCAAGAGATCTTAATCTGGGTGAGCAATGGAGTTTAGGGAACTTACTTGACTAACCATAGTCATTGGTTTGGGTTGGAAGGGGAGGAGGTGGGGAGCTAATGCCTTGGGAGAAGTGTTGAAGGAAGAGGTGTGTCTTGAGGTTCAGTTCATTGTCCAGAGTCACTCCGAGGTATTTTACTTCCGATTTTATTGGTATGGTTGTATTTTGTATCTTGATGTCCGGTGGGTGGATGAAGTCTGGGTTACGAGTGATGATTAGTGCCTCAGTCTTGCTGTAGTTGATTGCGAGGTTGTTGTTTTGACACCATCTTGTCATTTGTGTGAGGCAGTTTGTTATTTTAGAGTAGTCCGGGTCGTGAACTGAGATAGGTGTGTAAATCATGATGTCATCTGCATAGATAGTATATTGAATGCTGTTCTTTTTCAGGATGTCGCATATTGGCTGGATGTAGATGTTAAACAGTAGTGCTGAGAGTGCGGATCCTTGTGGTACTCCTTGGAGGACTTTTATGGGTCGAGAGGTGTTGTGGCCTACATTTACCTGTATCCACCTGTCGGTTAGGTATGAGTGGAACCATTTTAAGGTGGGTCCATGTAGCCCAATGTTTTTTAGTCTTTCCAGGAGAGTTTTGTGATCTACTGTGTCAAATGCTGAAGAGATGTCAATGAAGATCATTATGATTCCATTCTTGATGTTGTCTATGGTTCGTAGGATGCTGTCGAAGAGGTAAATCAGTAATGTTTCGACTCCATGGTTGGGGCGAAAGCCGTGTTGGTTGTCATCCAGTGGTGCATGGTTGTCAATGTGTTCTTGTAGTTGTTGTTGTACTGTTTTTTCGATGATTTTTGCCAGAAAGGGTATGCTGGATATTGGTCGGTATGCTGCTGAGTTGTTCTTGTCGAGAGTTGTTTTCTTTGGGATCGGTCTTACTGTGGCGAGCTTTAATTGATTTGGCATGAGTCCTTGAGTGAGGGAGTTGTGCACTATGTTGTGTATGATGTGGATGAAGTTTGATTTGGTGACTTTCACCCATGACACTGGGCAAGGGTCTGTAGGGGCGGTGCTTGTATTGATTGTGGAGATGATGAGGGATATCTGCTCCATTGAAGGTGAGGAGAATGTGTCCCAGGTCTTAGGGTGTGAGTTAGACCTGGTGGGTGCGCTGGGTCTTGTTCGCTCTGCTGAGTGAAATCTTTCCTTGATGTGATCAGCAAATTTTTGCGGGTCTATTTGTACTTCATCTTCTGTCCTTTGCTCTTTTGTGAGGATTTTCACGATTTCAAATAGCTCTCTGGGTTTGTTGATGGAGGTATTTATCATGTTTGTATGGTATTCTCTCTTTGATTGGTTGATGTGTTCATTGTATTGTTTTTGCTTTGTTAGGTATAGTTGCTGGTTTTCCGATGTCTTGGTCTTTCTCCATCTCCGTTCTATCTTTCTGAGTTCCCTTTTTTCTTGTCGTATGGTTTTTGAGGAGCATGGTTTGTGTTGTATCTTGTTGTGATGGTGTTTCTTAGGTCTAGCATCAGTTGCTTTGGCGGCGTTAGATAGAGTGCTGTTCCAGTTGGTGATTTGAGCCTCCAGGTCGTCTGTTTCTATGGCCAGATATAGGAACGTGTCCCTGTCGAAATTCTTGAATCGTCTTTGTGTGGGTGTGTTGTCTGAGCGTTCATTTAGCTTGTCTTTTTGTAGTTGTATCTTTATCTCAATTATGTAGTGGTCTGACCATGGAACTGGGGTGATGGTGGGTATTGATATTAGACCTCTCGAGGTTAGGTAATTGGATGTAAAGATGAGGTCTGGGGATGATCCGTGTCTGTGCGTTGGGGCATCGACTATTTGGGTGAACTGAAGTGAAGTCATTGCCTGAAGGAAAGCTTCTGCATCTTTGGTGTTGGTGAACTTGAGGTTGAAGTCTCCTAGCAGCAGCGTGGGTTTGTTAGATGCGGTGATAGCGCAGACTGCTTCGAGCGTTGAGGCTAGTTCGTCAGGTGAGGCTCTGGGTGCTCTGTAGGTTAGGCAGATTGCAATGTGTTTGTTATCAATGCTGATTGTGTTACATTGTTGTGTGTCAGTGAAACTCTGAGCTTTGAACCTTAGGTCTGTTTTTGCAATTATCAAGACTCCTCCTCCACACTTGTGGGTGCGTGGGCAGTTGTATGCTGTGTATTTATCTGGCACCAGTTGATCGAGTAGTACATTGTCGGTGGGATTGAGCCATGTCTCTGTGATGCAAAGTATGTCAGGCTGCTGGTCTTCTATGTAGTCTGCAATTGTGTGTATCTTGTTGCATATGGATCTGGCGTTTATGAGCTCAATTGTTGTCTGCTTTGAGGAGTTTGTTGTTTTGTGCGCTTCCTTTGAGCTAGTGTGGGAGTTTGATTTGTGTTTGGTTTGTCTTTTTGTCCCTAATGTTCTGTGTGTATCATTATGCGTGTACTGTGGTTCTATGTATGTCCAAGTGGTTGGTGGGTGCCATGGTGAGCTTGAGTGTGGGTAGTGGAAGTGTGTGGTTGGTAGCAGGAGTTGTGTGATGAGGAGGCTGAGTGGGAGTAACAGTGTTGCGTGCATGTTGATTTTTGTTAAGTCCCGTTAGTGTTTTACTTGCGTTTCTGATGTCTTTCGCTTCTGTCTGCTCTCTGTTGTTTTCTTCTGTGGTACTGTCGGCGGTGCTGTGTCTTTTGTTTGGATTCCTTCTGCTCGCCTTTGTGCCGCACCTAAGGGCCACACCAAAGGGCCCTCTGGCGAGGCCCTCAGGCATGGGCCCGCCAGGCCCGGGTGCGCCCTGCAGGGACACCGCTTTTATTCTGTACTGACTGCTGCTGCCTGAGCTCCCACTGCCCCGATTGGGCAGGAGCTGTGGAGGTGGAGTGTCCGGGCAGCTGCTTCCCTGAGCAGGGACGACGCTTTTATTCTGTGCTGGCTGCTGCTGCCTGACCTCCCACTGCCCCGATTGGGCAGGAGCTGTGGAGGTGAAGCTGGCTGCTGCTGCCTGAGCTCCCACTGCCCCGATTGGGCAGGAGCTGTGGAGGTGGAGTGTCTGGGCAGCTGCTTCCCTGAGCAGGGACGCTGCTTTTATAATGTGCTGCAGCTTAAACTGCATAAAAAAGCAGGTCTAAGTTGTCTGAACAAGGTCCACTGAAAATCACGCTGGCACTTATCTGGTTAGTGTTGGTAGTGCCTCTCCTCTGCTTACAGACTATTGCTGCTCAAACCAGATAATGCTGGATAGTCTGTAGAGATATTCAGTGCTTTATCCGGCTAGTGCTGCTGAACATTGTGGTCTGCCCCCTTCACTGGCCCGTCTCCTGTTGCTGGCCAGCTAAGGGCTTTGAATATCGGCCCATTAATTTATAATATATTAAAAGGAAGTTAGAAACTGGTATTGTTAGAGACAGAAGAGCCTAAAGCTCTGAAAGAGAGTGACTGGAATTCTCTAAAGGAGAGTTTCCTGTACCTATATAGGGAAACCTGGTTACACACATATTTGGATTAGAAGAGGCATCTGTTTCCCCCCTGTGCTTGCCAGTACCTGTGCCAGTTGTGAAAATAAAGGCTCATAGAGGACCTCATGTAAACCCACATTTTCTATTTCCCCACTGACAATTCGGGCAGACCTAAAATGCAAAAATGTTTTTTGTCGGATCGCCAGTCATGAGGGTGAAAAAACACTCTCCTGCGATGGGCCCTTCTTTTTAATCAGTATTCAAAAAACGTTAAAACAGTCAAAGTGCGTGAGGTTACATGTTCCCCAGAACCAACCACTGCAAAATCCGAGTAGTTGTTGTAATAAAAAACTGTCAAAAGGACATTCAAACAGTGTCTTGAAATTGCCAAATCCAAAGTGCATAAATATCATCCACACTACAAGGCATTCAAATACTCATCCACGAGGATATGGAAACAATGTAGCATTCCACGACTTCATGAAGATACATTCTTTCAATTCAAAGTCAGCGCTTCCTCTCCTCAGATGGTTATACAATGTCGAACAGTGCTGCCAGCAATCCGTTGAGTGCCCCAACACAAACGTTGTGTTTCAAGCTTGTTTCTCCCACAGCTCTTTTTCAAGTTGCGTTAACCCAACTTCCCGCCCCGCAAACTACATAATGACATCATCAAAATGAAATATGGAATTAAAACTAAGGTAAACAAATACACACTAGATAACTCAAGACTATTGTAAAGACAACTATTCCACATCAGTATTCAAACCATTAGGGAAGGTGGAATGTAGCAAATAAATCCATCTTTGCTCTTTATAGCGGAGTTGACTATGACGGTCACCACCTGTAATCAATGGAGGAACCATATCCAGTATTAACCATTTCAAATGACCAAATTCATGACTGTGTTGAATACAATGTTGTACCATCGGCGCTGCCAATACCTTAGTGTTAATCCTGGAGCGATGTTCACGCAGCCGTTTTTTTACCGGCCGTGTTGTCATACCAATGTAGATTTTCTGACAGGGACAAATTATTAAGTAGACCGCGAAAGAAGAGTCACACGTAGTGGCAAAGCGTAATCTGTAATGCCATTGAGAATGTAGATCAGTCCATTCAGAGCCCTCTATAGTCGTTGTGCAAAAATCACAGGACCCACAAGCATAGTGTCCACCTTCCACACCATGTGGTATCAGAGATGGAGGAGCAGTGCGAACAATATGGTCTGATATATTCATACTCCGATGATACGCCAACATAAAAGGACACTTGAAACATTCATGACAAGACAGAATATGCCAATGAGACTTCAAAATCTTAGAAACCGCTGCCGTATGAGGCATGAAAGGAAACACCCCCACTACTCGGGCGTCATCGCTCACAGTGGGCGTAAGATCATTGCTCCACCACTCAGGGTGGGTATACAAAGACTGTTTATATGCCCGATTCAACAGCTTTAAGGGATATCCGCGGACCAGCAACCGTGATTTTAAATCCCTCGCATGTCTACGAAACTCCCCCACAGTAGAACACAATCTACAGATGTGTAAAAATTGCCGGTAAAGGGCTAGGATGATAACTGGTAAACTGCAACAAAGTGTTCCGTTGCACTGGTTTCCTGTATAAGGTGGACAGTACTCGTTATTGCTCTTTATATAGTAACATGTCCAAAAATTCAATACGTGAAAAATGAAACTTTGCTTCAAATCGAATATGGGCATGTAATGTATTTATCCAAACCAAGAACTGTTGTAACTCAACCAATGAGCCTGTCCAGATGAAAAAAATGTCGTCCAGGAAATGTTTCCAAAAGGAAATGTGAGTAAATCCAATCGAACCATATAAATACACGTCCTCAAAGTGGGACATATTCAATGCTGCTACCAATGGTGCGATCGTTGCTCCCATCGCCACCCCAAAGCATTGATGGTAATATTGTTGTTACCTGTGCTAGAGCATCACTATTAGTGAACCAATTTGCATTAACTGAGCGAATATCCTAAAGCTTAGAAAGTATACCATAGAGATACTAAAAGGCTTCATTCTTTGCGGCAGACTAAGACCATACGTAGCATGCCCTGTCTGCTTGTGCTGTTATTTATTGAGAATTACATGTGCCAAATGAAATTGACCCTTTCTGACTGAACCCTTCTTTGTTACCACAAAGCCGCTGGCCTCAGGAGCAGGAAGAGGAGAGGAACTCAAATGTGTAACAAGTGGTGTCAGTAGCAGGATTACTTGCCATTAAAACCCTCCCCCTGAGAAGAGACTTCCAAGACTGCAAAAGTTAAGAGAGTGAATGGATATCTCCCAAACCTCAGTCATGACTTACAGACTGAACAAAACCTGCTACCCAGGAGAAAAGGAGAATAACTGACTGGTGGGGCTGGTTGGAGGAAAAAGGGAGACTAGTAAGAACTGGCTGGAAAGGGGAGTGTGAGAGGCTGGTAAAGAATAACGGTGTGAAAGGAGACTGATAGGGGCTATATCTGTAAGAGAGAGAGGGTGAGAGAAACTGGATGGCAACAGAGTTTGATGGGGACTGGCTGGGGGGAGGCAGAAAGAAAGAATGTTGGAGAGAGGAAGGAGTAGGGAGATCAAGAGGGTTAGTGTAAACAGGTTTGATGCTGATGGGAAGGGTCGTGGAAGAGTAGTAGGGATGAACTGTGCATTTCTGAACATTTTGGAGTTTAATAAGGAGTCTATAGAATGTACGTTTATGAGCAGACCAGAGAAAGAGCAATAGAGGGTAATTTTATAACAAACCACCTAAGGCACTGAGGCAGATATGCACTTACTATAAACTTGTTTTATAAGGAAAAGTAAACATACGCAGACTTACTTGCACACATCTCCTAAAACTAAGACACACATGTATATGTATGCCTGCCTGGTTTTACTTGTATGCATGCACTTTATAAAATCGAAAGTGCGTGCATAAAAATGCAACTCTGCCTAAACACCACTCAACTGCGCTACCTAGAAGGTCAACTTTCACAATGGATATAAATGAATGTGTTCAACCTACACCCATACTTGGTGTACAGCCCAAGCAATTTTATAAAGGCCTATATATGCCCCTAAAATATTATTTAGGCATAGAAATCCTTTATAAAGTTATCCCAATGAGATTAGTTTTATAATCGGGTGCCTATCCTTAAATAAAAATTCTTCAAAGCTGTACCTTTTTTGTGTCTATTTTATAAAAGCAATCAAACAATAAGATCTAATGTGAAAAATCTAAAACCCAGTATCAAAAGCACAATAGGGCAGTCCAATAAAAATGTCCCTCTCTCATTATCCAAAATTACTTCAAATGCTTTTCAAAGGATTTTTTCTAAATGTTTTTTGGACCTTTACAAATACAGTCGATTAAGAGCTTTGCAAACTTTTCATTCTCCATTGACCCTCATTCAGTATAATCATAAAGTACATTTTTAAATACTAGAATAAATATATACATTTCTGTAAGAATTTATCTGTTCTGCATCGATCTCAAATAGAATTCAAAATTGCTCTTCACTCATGTACAACGTTAAACACACTAGAACTCTAAAGTCTGACAGGAATTCATGTTTTGAAATGCCAGAAGAGCTGCTTCAGGGCTCTCTAAGATAATAACAGTAGTAAGTGGTACTGCCACTGCTTCACTGTCAAATTTCTGTAATCTAACATGATGAAGGCATTTTTATACTCAAAAAATCTCAATTAAATGGGCTCTAATTGATAAAGAGTTACCAGAGGATCAAGATTTATCATGATGTCTTGACATTCAACTTTGATGTATAAGCCATTCGGGTGAACAGTCCTTAAAGTATGTCTCTAAAATTGCTCCTGATAATTTAATTGACATGCACGATCTTCTCCCTGGCAATTAATTTGTGCTTGGTCAACGATCCCCCTACTAGATCTCCTCTTTCTGTGACTGAATGCAACAAAATGATTAACTAATGGAATTCTTGGGGTTTGAGTATGCACCCTGCTATGATGTTCATTTAATCTAAGCAGCATGTTTTCTAAAGGGCGTTAAGGGAGCAAGTGTGCCGTTAACGCCTGTTATCAGCATCCTTGTGCCCTTAATGCTGAGTAAAAGCTGCATTAATGAGTGTTAAAGGCTCCTGCAGCGTTAAGGGAACAGTAGGCAGAGAGTGGGTGTTAACACCGGGTGCTCCCTTAACACCTGTTGCGTTAGTGCCCTTTAATGCTGGGAACCCTGACACCAAGTTAAATCTCATGGAAAGGGGGTGTTTTGAGGGGAGAGAGCCCATTTAACCTCTGAAATGTGATCCACAGATAGATGAGCCCAAAATAGTGCTAGTAGTGATCCATTAGCAGCAAAAGCATGGTGCCCAAGTATGAAATGGCACTATGTTGATGGTTCAAATTGGGCAAAGTGTGTGGCATGTGGATCATGCAGTGGGGGTTGCTGGTGCACAAGGCAGACCAGGCAACTGCCCAGATTGCATATCTGTGATGTCTGCCATGATGCAACAGTGACAGTGGCGGAACACAAATATGCTGCTGCTGCGAAAAGGTGATGCACAACATGGGGCGGTCCAAGGGTCCCTGGCACCCTAAATAAAGACCCCAGCTGACCCCCCCCCCCTGCTTCCACTGCTTCCAGCTCCAGGGGAAGATGCCAGTAGCTATAGCTTTACAAGGAGCTGCAGAAAGCAGCCGCCCAGGGAAATGCCACTGCTGCGAGTGTCCGCCTCCCCCCAAGATGAATCTGCAGCTGGTGGGGATTGGGTTATGCTGGTGGCAGTTGTTTGGGAAGGCTGTGTGACTGCACATGTGGGCCTATGCCCCCCTCATCCAGAACTGATGCCCTAGGTGCACGCCTAAGTCGCATGGTGGATGGGTTGGGACTGCACCCTACCCCCACTGACATCATACTGCCAAGAACATTCTAGGGAAAGGAGGGGATCTTTCAAAGGGATGGGCTTCACCTTACTCGGGATGGAACCAGGCTGCTGGCATTAACCTTTAAAAGGAGATAGAGAAACTTTTAAACTAGATAATAGGGGAAAGCCAATAGTCGCCCAAAAGCGCATGGTTCGGAAAAATGTATCCTTGAAGGATACTATCAAAAACAGAGAGGTTCCAAAAAAAGAGTGAAGTAGCCCAGATGCCCTTGAGTATGGAGCAGACAGAGCTTAAAGATTCCAAATTACCATGCCTACCAATAGCCAGATTAATATAAATATTTTACAGTCTCTAAACTGCTTGTATGCAAATGCTAGAAGTCTAAAAACTAAGATGGGAGAGTTAGAATATATAGCACTAAATGAGAGGTTAGATATGATTAGAATCTCAGAGACATGGTGGAAGGAGGACAACCAGTGGGACACTGTGATACCTGGGTACAAATTATATTGTAATGACAGAGATCATCATTGGTGAAGGGGTTGCGCTCTATGTTAGAGAGGGCATTGAGTCAGAAAGGATTAAAGTTTTGCAGGAAGCAAAATTTGCTGTAGAATCTCTATGGCTTGAAATTCCATGTAAAAAGGGGAAGGCGATGGCAGTGGGGGTGTACTATCGACCGCCTGGTCAGAATGAACAAATGGATGAAATGCTCAAAGAAATCAAGGAAGCTAACAAAAGTTACAGCAAAATAATAATAATGGGTGATTTCAATTACCCCGGTATTGACTGGGTCAGCGTCATGGCAGGACATGCTAGGGAGATAAAATTCCTAGATGAAATACATGACTGCTTCTTGGAGCAGCTGGTTCATGTACCAACCAGAGGGGAAGCCATATAGGACCTAGTCTTTAGTGGAACACCAGATCCGGTGCAAAAGATGACGGTGTTGGGGCCAGTTGGCAATAGTGACCATAGCATGATCTTGTTTGATTTAATTAATGGAGGAGGGATGGTAAGGAAATCCACAGTACTACCTTTTAACTTTCAAAAGGGAGACTATGATAAAATGAGGAAAATAGTTAAGAAAAAACTAAAAGGAGCAGTTGCAAAGGTTAATGACTTACATCAAGTTTGGGTGTTGTTTAAATATGCTATTTTGGAAGCCCAGACCAGTTGTATTCCACGCTTTAAGAAAAGTAGAAGGAAGTCCAAAAAACTGCCAGCATGGTTTAAAGATAAAGTCAGAGAGGCTGTTGTTGCCAAAAAAGCATCATTCAGGAAATGGAAAAAAGAGCTAAATAACGAAAACTGGAAACAGCACAAGCACTGGCAAGTTAAATGCAATGCGTTGATAAGGCAGGCAAAGAGAGAAGTTGAGAAGAAACTTGCTGTGGAATCAAAAATGCATAATAAAGACTTTTTCAAGTACGTTCATAGCAAAAAACCTCTGAGAGAGTCAGTTGGTCCATTAGATGATACTATAGATAGGTAAAAGGGGCAGTAAGAGGGGACAAGGCTATAGTGGAGAGACTGAATTAATTCTTTGCTTCGGCCTTTACTGAGAAAGATGTAGGGATGTTACCCATGACTGAAGTGGTATTTAAAGGTGATACTGCAGAAGAATTGAAAGAAATATCGCTGCACTTGGAAGATGTATTACAACTATTTGATAAACTGAAGAGTAGCAAATCATTTGGCCCGGATTGTATATATCCAAGGGTGTTGAAAGAACTGAAATATGAGATTGCAGACCTGCTATTAATAATCTGTGAACTATCATTAAAATCATCTGTGATACCTGAAGATTGGAGGATCGCCAATGTAACGCCAATTTTTAAAAAGGATTCCAGGGGTGATCCGGGAAACTACAGACCGGTGAGCCTGACGTCGGTACTGGCAAAAATGGTAGAAACCATCATAAAGAACAAAATTAGTGAACATGTAGATAGTCATGGCTTAATGGGAGACAGCCAACATGGCTTTAGACAAGGAAGATCTTGTCTTATTAATCTGTTATGTTTTTTTGAAGGTGTGAATAAGCAGGTAGACAAAGGTGAGTCGGTTGATATAGTGCATTTGGACTTTCAGAAAGCCTATGACAAAGTCCCTCATCAGAGACCTTTGGCAAAACTAAAGAGTCATCAGATAGGAGGCAGTGTACTCTTGTGGATCAGGAACTGGTTAAAAAATATGTTTATGTTTATGATGTTTAATTTTTTTTCACATCCAGGTCCCAGTAACGTGGACTCTATCACTTTTGATTGTATGCTGTAATGGTATTGTTTCCTATTATATTTGTTATGATTGTCTTGATTTTGCTTAACTTGTAATGCTGGTTAAAATCAATAAAAAAAAAAGAAAGAAAAAAAAAAAGAAAGCAGAGGGTAGGGCTAAATGGCCAATTTTCCCAATGGAGAAAGGTGAATAGTGGTGTACCCCAGGGATCTGTGCTGGGTCTGCTGCTTTTTGACATATTCATAAATGAACTGGAAAGGGAATAACAAGTGAGGTTATTGTAACCTAAGGGTTAAATATGAAAAAAAAAAAAGATTTTATTTTATTTTTTTTACTTGAGGGGAGTCAGCCGCAAGGATCAGGGTCTGGCGGGGTTTGGGACCGATTGGAGTTGTTGTTGGTGGCCCGGTTAGGTGGTTCGGGGGCTTAAGAAATGTCTTTGGGGCACGCGCACATTCGAGTCTGGAGGCCTGAATGCAGCCAGGGTCTTGTAGTGATTGTCTGCCCGAATTTGGTTCCAGCAAAATCATGGAATATTTGGCGAAGGGTTGAAATTGGCGCCTGCACTGAAGTTGGTGACCGGTTTGAATTTTTGTTAATTATAGTGTGGCAGGTGCAGGCCTGTGACCCACGGTGTCTGAACATAAGCAGGCCAGCATGGCTAGCTTGACCTGTAAATGAGGCCTGTGGAGAGGCATATAGGATTGCACATCCCCCAATATGCTGCTATTGTAAGATAGAACTCAGTAGAAGTATTGAATTAGCTTAGGTAGGCAGAACTGGAGAACTAAAAGATGGAAAAATACAGAAAAGACATGTTTAAAAGTTACTGATAAGAAAAAGTACATCTGCAGAGAAATAATTGGGAGTGCTGACAGATGAGTTGCAGAACCCTGCTCCTCTGCACGCACAAATTGGCTCTATGGCCTTGAGAGTGTGAAAGTAACAAGTTGATGAACTGGCCATTGTAATTGGGACTAGAAGGGGGGCATGCAGGTGTCATGCCCACAGAAGGGACATAATTGGATAAACTTATCAGTACCGGGACCAATGGAAGAGGTACGGGAGGTACGGGAGGTTACCGGGACCAATGAAATGTTTTTCTATACCTAGAATGGAACAAAAGTCTATAAAAGTTGTTGTAATGCTTGAAAACTTTGCTCAGCCATTTTGAAATTGACTGGTTCGAGACTTGTGCACAAATAAATGATTTGGACCTTCTGAACAGACTCCTGGTATCATTGGTTTGTCTGCGCTTTGCTGCTACATATTCTTGGTGCGTTGGCCGGGAAGTTGTGGAATCAAAGTGTATATAGGGCAATATACCACGACTTTCCGCCTCTATAGGCTTGGTCCTGCCGGGATCGCGCCCTTCCGACGAGGGCTGCTCCCTGGCGCCACCGGTCCCTTGTATCGGAGGGAGCTGGTCGGACCTCGGCGGGTGCCGGGCCCGGTTGGAGCCAACGCCTCGAACCCGAGTGAGGGGAGTCCGAGGTCCAACTCATGCGCCTGCTTGGGAAGTTTGAGGACCGGATCCGGTGAGTATAGTTTTGATTTTGGGTCTAGACAGAAATAGAAATAGCAGTACTGCCATTGGAACTTGGAATTTGGAATTTGTAATCTCGAGATATTGGGAATTGGTAAGAGAGCATGATCAACTCTCAAGGAAGAGCCGAGTAACCCCGCATGGGAATTCGCCGGGTGAAACCCTCATCCTTTTTGTAATTGGGAAAAAGACTAGTCAGAATAGATAGAAACGAATGCATTCTGGGATACGTTGCTAGCATGATTGTGTGAACGAAGTGTGAATGAGAGGTCTGGCAGCACGGACCAAGTGAAGGCGGACCCCTGAGTAGCGCATTTCCTGACCGGGCGACCGCGTTCGGGTCGCGAAAAGGGGGAAGCGATTGTCGTCTTGTCTTGTTATTTGTATTCCCTATACGTTTCCAGGGCCGTGAGGACCCCTTACCCACGGTCCGCCCTCCTTTTCCCTTCTGTCTGTTGTTGCGCGCACACATCGAAATGGGAGGGGCAGGGTCTACTAGAAACACTCCATTAGAATGTATGATCGCACATTTTAAAGAGGGATATTCAGGAGATTATGGTATTAAAATGACAGCAGCCCGTTTGCAGATTTTGTGTACTAGGGAGTGGCCCGATCTAGACCCCATCTGGCCCCGAGAGGGAACGTTCACTGTAGAGATTATTCAGTCAATACACCGTAGAGTGCGGATAGCGCACCCCGATCAGTACCCCTATATAGATTCCTGGTTAAGTATTTGTGAAGATCCGCCCTCCTGGGCGCAGCGCTGTTATGAGGAACAGTGCAGAATAATGTTAGCTAAAACAGATTCTAGACAGAAAACGGAACAGCCTAGAATGAAAGAGCAGGATAAGAAAGCCAAGAAGAAGCCCATCTTGGTAGATCCTGATTCCCCAGAAATAGTCCTCAGGCAGCCCCGAACCCCAGGTCCAATAAGAGTAGCCCGGCGTCCTGCCCCAGAACCCCAGAGACGGCCAGAGCCGAGGCGGGACCCAACCCCTGATCCCCCTCTCGGAGGAGAGAAAGAGGAAGAATTAGTGGAAAGAGAAGAGGGGGATATAAAAAGTGAGTCAGAAGCGGAGATAGAAGAAGGAGAAAGAGAGAATCCCCCAGACGAGGAGGACAGTGTACAAATAATTGAGAAAGCCAGCGCTAGCACTAGCACGCCAGTAAAAGAGAAACCCAAAGCAAAACCTGTTGAGAAAAAGAAAGTGACTCCTGCAAAGGCAACGACAATAACCCTTAGATCCCAAAAGACACCTATGGCGGCCAAACTGTTTCCCTTACGGCAAGTCCTGGGAGTGCCTGTAAAGAATGATAATGATGAAGTGGTAGCGGGACCCCTAACTTATGTATATATCCCTTTCTCTACAACTGATTTATTAAATTGGAGGTCGCATTATGCCTCCTATACTAGTAAGCCCCAGGAGCTGACAGAATTAGTAACTAGTATTATGGAAACTCACCAACCCACTTGGCCAGATTGCCGTCAGCTCCTGACCACCCTATTCACAACAGAAGAACGAGCAAGAATTAGAAAAGCAGCTATTGAATGGATGGCAGAGAACCCCGTAGCTCCGGGACCAGGGCAGAATATAATAGACCGTCGGGAAGCAGCTCAGAGAGAATTCCCGAATGAAGACCCCCAATGGGATCCAAATACAGATGAAGGATCCACAGCCCTAGCCCGTTTTCGTCAAGGCTTTTTACAAGGCCTGAGAAGGGGGGGCCAAAAAGCTATGAACCTTTCCAAAGTTGCAGGAGTTATCCAAGGGATAGATGAGAGCCCAGCAGATTTTTATGAGAGATTAACTGAAGCATACAGGATGTATACTCCCTATGATCCCGAGGCACCAGGAAGTTTATGTATGGTGAATTCTGCTTTTGTAAACCAGTCTCAACCAGACATTAGACGTAAATTACAGAAATTAGAAGGGTTTGCGGGCATGAATGCAACACAGTTAGTGGAAGTCGCTCATAAAGTGTATGTGAATCGTGATACTGAAAGACAGAGAGAATGTGATAGAAAGATGAAGAAGAAAGCTGATTTTTTGGCTGCAGCCATAGTTGAAAAGAAAAGGGGAGGTGTCCCTAGTCGAAGGAGCAGAGGAAGAGGGCGGGGTCAAGGCGGAGGCCGGACCCAGAGACTAGGCGTGAACCAATGCGCCTATTGCAGAGAGGAAGGACATTGGAGAGATACGTGCCCGCAACTCGAAGACGCCCAGCAAGATGACGACAACGATCATCAGTGGCGAGAAGAAAGACGAGGCCGTCCCCGAAATCGCGGAGGAGCCAATCGAGAACAATTCCAGCGAGAGAGAGGAGGAGCCATTCAAGCATTGGCCACACCAGCCCATGATGAGGATGACGTGGATTAGGACAGACCGGGCTCCAAGTTTGCTTTAGGTCTCCAGGAGCCTATGGTCGGAATACAAATAGGAGACCAAATTATGAACTTTATGGTTGATACTGGAGCACAGCATTCAGTAATAGACAAAAAGATAGCCCCATTTACTACAAAAGCAGTCACCATTATAGGAGCAACCGGTGCCAAAGCCACAAAGTCTTTTCTTCAAAATCGAATATGCAGTCTAGGAGGACAGCAAGTAACTCATCAATTCCTTTACATGCCCGAATGTCCAGTGCCACTACTGGGACGAGATATGCTGGCCAAGCTTCAAGCACAGATATCTTTCTCTGAACAAGGAGAAATGCAAATGACAGTAAATTCCCAAGCCAAACCAGCAGGAGTAATGCTGCTGACAGTGCCCCGAGAAGAAGAATGGAGGTACTACGTTGATGACTCCATCCAAGATACCTATTTTGAACAAACTTTAAAGAACATTGATGCACCACCTGGAGTATGGGCAGAAGGCAGTCCCCCAGGCCTAGCCAAGCATATAGCTCCAGTGATTGTAACCCTCAAGCCTAGTGCTACACCAGTGCACGTCAAACAGTACCCTCTCCCAAGAACTGCAATTGAAGGCATTCATCGCCACCTACAAAGATTGCTCGAGTATGGCCTACTGAAAGTATGTCAATCCCCATGGAACACTCCACTTTTGCCAGTAAAGAAACCTGGGACAGATGATTATCGCCCAGTACAAGATTTGAGAAGAGTAAATGATGCAGTTGAAACCATACATCCAGTTGTACCCAATCCTTACACTCTTCTAGGACTGATACCTGCTGAAGCTACCCATTTCACTGTACTGGATTTAAAAGATGCATTCTTTTGCATAAGATTAGCCCCAGTAAGCCAAATATTGTTTGCATTCGAATGGCAGGACCCCATCTCTGGAAGAGGGGGCCAACTCACCTGGACAAGATTACCCCAAGGATTCAAGAATTCGCCTACCATCTTTAGTGCTGCACTGAATCAAGACCTTTCAAGCTATCCAGTAGCCCCGGGGAAGAGAGTGCTTCTCCAATACGTGGATGATCTGTTGATAGCTGCCGTATCAGAAAGTGAATGTATACTAGCCACCAAAGATCTCTTGCAGTTACTAGATGAAGCTGGATACAAAGTTTCCAGAGCCAAAGCACAGCTATGCCAAAAAGAAGTGAAATACTTGGGTTTTCGTATTACCCAAGGAAGCAGAAGATTAGGCAGAGAGAGAAAAGAAGCAGTATGTAGAATTCCAACTCCAACAACCAGAAAGCAAGTCAGAGCCTTTCTGGGAGCAGCAGGATATTGCCGAATCTGGATACCTAACTTTGCCCAAATTGCTAAACCACTGTATGAAGCCACAAAAGGAGAAGAAAAGTCACCACTGGAGTGGGGACTTGAGCAGGATACAGCCTTCCAGAAGTTAAAGGAAGAATTGATGTCATCACCAGCACTTGGACTAACAGATGTCCACAAACCGTTCCACTTGTTTGTACATGAAGCACAGGGAAATGCCTTAGGCATGTTGACTCAGAAATTGGGAAATTGGGAGCGACCTGTAGCATACCTATCGAAACAATTGGACCCTGTGGCCAAAGGATGGCCACCTTGCTTGAGAGCAGTTGCAGCTACAGCGCTACTAGTGAGCGAAGCAGACAAGCTCACATTAGGACAGAACATACGAGTCACTGTGCCACATGCAGTCCTTGCCCTTATGGAACAAAAAAGCAAATTATTGGCTCACCAATTCCCGAATGTTGAAGTACCAGAGCATGTTATGTGAAAACCCACAAATACAACTTGAAGTGAGCCATGCCTTGAATCCAGCCACCTTGATACCCATCAGTGAAGAACTCCCCGAACATGACTGTATCGAAGTCATGGAGACTGTGTTCTCCAGTCGACCTGACTTGACAGATGTGCCCATAGACAATCCTGACCAGATCTATTATGTTGATGGGAGCAGTCTCATCCTTGATGGACGACGCTGTGCCGGATATGCAGTCGTCACTCAACACGAAGTAGTTGAATCATCAGCTCTAGCCTCAGGCACATCAGCCCAGAAAGCCGAATTGATAGCACTCACCAGAGCATTGTTGTTAGGAGAAAAACTTGTGCTAAATGTATATACAGATTCCAAATATGCCTTCACCACCTTACATGCCCATGGAGCTCTCTATAAAGAAAGAGGACTCATCACATCCGGAGGAAAATCAGTCAAGTATGGTCCCGAGATATTGATGTTACTTGATGCAGTTTGGGCCCCAACACGTGTAGCTGTCATGCATTGTAGAGGACATCAAGCAGGAAAAGGAGAAGTTGCCCGAGGAAATAGATTTGCAGATGCCTCAGCACGACAAGCAGCTATGACAGGACAGATTGCCCCACAAGCTATGCCAATGCAAGCAGCATTGTTTCCAGTACCTTTGAATCTATGGACCCCACGATATACCACCAAAGAATTGGATTACTATTGTAACAGAGAAGATGGAATACTGAAAGATGGATGGATTGAGCTGCCACCAGAAGGGGGCAGTCAACCTCCTGGACGAATAGTAATTCCTGAATTGTTAGGACCATCTTTTGTCAAAGCCTTCCACGAAGCCACCCACTATGGGAAGAGTGCTATGGAAAAAGCACTCAGACCACATTTCTACATCCCTCTGATGACAACCATATCAGCCTCAGTAGCACGTCAATGTCTAACCTGTGCCAAAAATAATGCCAAGCAAGGCCTTATAACGGCACCCCGAGTTCAGTCAGGAGGTGTCACCCCCATGCACAACCTCCAAGTTGATTTTACCGAAATGCCAAAAGCTAATGGATACCATTACCTATTAGTATTAGTTTGTACTTTCTCTGGGTGGGTAGAAGCATTCCCAACCAGAACTGAGAAAGCCCGAGAAGTTACCAAAGTCTTAATGAGAGAGATTGTCCCCAGATTTGGAATCCCAGCAGTAATAGGGTCAGATAATGGACCCTCATTTGTCTCCCAAGTTACTCAACAGTTAGCAAAAGCTTTGCAGATACAATGGAAACTCCACACTGCATACAGACCCCAGAGTTCAGGGAAAGTTGAGCGAATGAATCGTACCTTGAAAGCCCAAATGTCCAAGCTTTGTCAGGAGACACACTTGAAATGGCCCCAAGTGCTCCCCATAGCTTTACTTAGAATACGCTCAGCTCCTGTAAAGTCAACAGGATTTTCCCCTTTTGAAGTTTTGTATGGTAAACCCCCACCAATAGTGCAGGGAATCAAAGGAAGTTTAGCCCAGATTGGTTCAGAAGTAACCAGACAAGAACTCCTAGCTCTTAGTTTTGTTCTGCAGACTCTCCATACGTGGATCCAAGACCAGTTGCCTATCAACTTGACGGAACCCTTGCATCCCTATCAGCCTGGTACTTCGGTGTGGATCAAAGATTGGAAGAAGACACCGTTGGAACCCCATTGGAAGGGACCGTACACCGTCATCCTGTCTACCCCAACTGCAGTAAAGGTAGCCGAGATCGACGCCTGGATCCACCACAGCAGAGTCAAGCCTGCCGCCAATCCTGAACCAGAGCAGTGGACAGCAGAGCAGCATCCTGATGTACCCTTGCGAGTTACTTTGAGACGGCAACCAGCAGCTTAGACACTTCATCACAAGTGCTTTGCAGTAGCCAAGTCTTTCGAAGAGGATTGCTGTTTTCCATGCAGCAACAGCCTTGTTTCAACGAACCCAATTTGTGTGTGATTTGACACACTACTTTGAGACTACATTGACTAAGCCAGACTTCACAAGCCAACTGAAATTGCTAAAAAGTTGGTTAATGTGTACTGGACATCTTGAGGATCTTCAATCAACACTCAGCACCCGTTAAATTGCTTCATTAGCAAACGGGACGAAGAATAAAAGACCGTCGTGATCAAGATCAGCAAGCTGAGGATTCAGAAGAACTCCAATCAACATCAACATGTATCTTTGTTTTTGCTTTGCCTTGGTTGCCTTCTTTGGAGGTTTTGAACTGACTTATGCTTTACCTCCATGCACTGCTTGCATTACTTCTACTAGAACTGGACTGAAAGTAACTCAGACTTTGCTTTACCATTCTTACTATACCTGCAAGGGAACAGTAACTCGGTGTATCTATAACACCACTGAACTAAATGTTTGCACTCATGGCAAAATCAAAGCATGCTATAATCCGCATCAGAATCCATCCTATTACACGTTGGAAATAAGATGGAAGGATGCAGATGGACCTATACTAGCTGCTACACCACCACTTAAGGACATTACTAAACCTGCTGTTTTGAATTTTGATGCATGTAATGCTATTAATAGAGATAGTCAGTCCACCTGTGGTACATGGGAGAAGGCGTATAGAAATGACCATAAGTATATGTGTCCAGAAGGTGCCACAAATTGGTGGAAGTGTACAGGTAAAACGGGATCAGGCTATAGTACTGCTACAGCGGCAGATTACTATTGCCCGTATTGGGGATGTGTTTTTTATGCTACCTGGAACACTGGTATAACTGATGAGAAAATAGATAAACGGATGGCTACTTTAACCAAGCCAACCACTAATGATAAATGTCAGAAAGATGCTTGTAACCCCTTACACTTACGTATACACAATCCCCATGCATGGAAACAAGGATACAAGTTTGGTTTACGTATTGCTGGAGGAGCAATAGATCCAGGGACCATTGTGTATATCAGATTGAATACTCAAGCCCACAAGTCATCTAAATATCATATTCATAATACTTTTTATGAAGCTATGCATGTAAATAAGTTTGAGATCCCTCACCCCTCACAGAATTTATTTTTAGAATTAGCCGGAGCAGTAGTATCTAGTCTTAAGATCACAGATTGTTATTTCTGTGGCGGAACCCAAATGGGAGACCAATGGCCATGGGAAGCCCAAGAATTGAATTATTCCATGATTTACAATTAGACTGAATTACACAAGACTACCAGTGAATGGGTGTTAGTGCACTCAATCGTTGGACGTCTTTGCTATGCCAGAACTGGACCCCAGTTCACCCAAAAGGTAGGACAGCTAGTCTGTCTTAGCCAGAAGTACTATAATGCCACGACTAAAAAGACAGCATGGTGGTCAGGAATCAGACATCCTGAACCTCCTAACCCATTAGCCAGATTTCCTGAACTTGCTGGTTTATGGACTAACCTTGCCAAAGTCCAAGCCTGGCAAGCCCCACCTGGCCTATATTGGATCTGTGGAAACCGAGCATATGCACAACTCCCGCCACACTGGGGAGGAGCATGTGTCTTAGGAACCATCAGACCTTCTTTCTTCCTGTTAAACACTGAACATGGAGAACAATTAGGATATCCTGTATACACTACCCACAGACACAAAAGAGCATTGAGACAGAAAAGAGAAGCCTTACAGATAGGCAAGTGGGAGAAGTGGCAAGGTGATGATTGGCCACCGGAAAGAATTATTGAGTATTATGGGCCTGCCACTTGGAATGATGATGGTATGTATGGTTATCGTACTCCAATCTATATGATTAATCGTATTATTCGCTTACAAGCAGTAGTTGAAATAATAACCAATGAAACTAGTCATGCTCTTACGCTTCTAGCTAGACAAAGTACTCAGATGCGCACTGCTATATACCAGAACCGCTTAGCACTTGATTATTTGTTAGCAGCTGAAGGAGGAGTATGTGGTAAGCTGAATTTAACTAATTGCTGTTTGAAAATAGATGATAAAGGTCAAGTAGTTGAAGAAATTGCTAAAGATATGCAAAGACATGCTTATGTGCCAGTACAGACTTGGCACGCATTGAAATTTCCTAACTGGTTTGCTAACCTTTTCTCTTGGCTGGGAGGATTTAAGACTTTCATTGTTTTAGTACTAATCCTTGTTGCTGTTATCTTCTTGTTACCATGTTTAATCCCATGTTGTATGCGTTCCATTCATAATGCTATTGACAGTACAGTAGAGCGGAAGACCGCAACTAAAATAATGGCTTTATACAAAGCTAGTCCTAGTAGAAATCCTTCAATCATGATGTGATTCTTCTAATGGTGATTTAACTCTCACACCTTATTGAGTAATAGGGTGAGATTAATCAAAGGGGGGAATGTGGCAGGTGCAGGCCTGTGACCCACGGTGTCTGAACATAAGCAGGCCAGCATGGCTAGCTTGACCTGTAAATGAGGCCTGTGGAGAGGCATATAGGATTGCACATCCCCCAATATGCTGCTATTGTAAGATAGAACTCAGTAGAAGTATTGAAGTAGCTTAGGTAGGCAGAACTGGAGAACTGAAAGATGGAAAAATACAGAAAAGACATGTTTAAAAGTTACTGATAAGAAAAAGTACATCTGCAGAGAAATAATTGGGAGTGCTGACAGATGAGTTGCAGAACCCTGCTCCTCTGCACGCACAAATTGGCTCTATGGCCTTGAGAGTGTGAAAGTAACAAGTTGATGAACTGGCCATTGTAATTGGGACTAGAAGGGGGGCATGCAGGTGTCATGCCCACAGAAGGGACATAATTGGATAAACTTATCAGTACCGGGGACCAATGGAAGAGGTACCGGAGGTTACCGGGACCAATGAAATGTTTTTCTATACCTAGAATGGAACAAAAGTCTATAAAAGTTGTTGTAATGCTTGAAAACTTTGCTCAGCCATTTTGAAATTGACTGGTTCGAGACTTGTGCACAAATAAATGATTTGGACCTTCTGAACAGACTCCTGGTATCATTGGTTTGTCTGCGCTTTGCTGCTACAATAGTTTGGAGTTCTAAGTGAATATGAATATGTAAATTGGACAAAGTTTTGGGTGATTTTATGAAGGAAAATGTACAACGCCTAGAAAAATGCATGAATTCAAATTTGGAAATAATAGAGTATTTAAGTTAGATAAGCTGAATAGGATTATAGATTTTGGACTATTTTGGAAAGTCTTTAATGTGCAAAACGTCCAAGCTAAGGTTTTGCCATTCACTTTAATGGGAAAATACAGTTGAAAAGAAAACTGATTTTTGCAGAATTCGAAACATATTTGAATGTCTCATTTGCATATTCCTAAAGCATGCCTGTGATTGGTTAGCGGCTCTGGAATGCAAATAGGTGATGTCAGAAGACTCACCGTAACCTTGGCAACAGGCAAAAATATAGTTGCAGAAGAGCTTGGACAGTGAAAGAAAGCAGAAGTGTGTTGTGCTGTGTCTGGAAAGATGTACTATTTTTGCCAGTAAAAAGGTACCAATATGTGAGAAATTGTTTTTGAGAGTGGAATTGCTGTTAGGACTATATGAAAATCAGGCTAAGTAAATGATAAGAGTAAATTAGACTTACCTGCTAATTGTTGTTCCTTGCGGAACTCTAGTCCAGTCCCGGAACCATAGAGTTGTGAACCTCCACCAGCAGCTTTGGAGACTGAACATCTTCATCTCTTTGATCATCCAGCTATATGCAGCCCCAAGGACCGCCCACACATCAGTACCTATTGACAAAGCATACTAAGCAGAGCAACAAATAAGTAGATATAACCATACAGTGGAAAAAAGGATCCTGACCCTAAAGATCCCACTACTAGCGAAATTTTTTTTTTTGTATTTCTTATGAACAATCTCCCGCCTACGGGAAGGCGGACCAGAACAGCCATGGCGACCCCTGCACAAAACACAAGCAACAAGAGGCGCCACTGCTCACCCTCCAAATTGGCCCCGAAAGGGAACCACGGCGAGCTGCAAACAGAGGAGCTCTGACCGAAAGCATAGAGAACAGAAACCCTGGCAGACTCCTATAATGACTGTATCTTCTTGGCTGGCAGCGAGAACCGAGAGACAGGGAGGGATCCGGGACTGGACTAGAGTTCCGCAAGGAACAACAATTAGCAGGTAAGTCTAATTTACTCTTCCTTAGAGTCTCTCTAGTCCAGTCCCGGAACCATAGAGGATGTAACAGAGCAGTATATCTCAACAGGAGGGCCTCGATAGTCCAGCCTGAAGCACCCGAGAGCCAAACCGCGCATCCGATGCCGCCTGCACATCCAGACGATAGTGCTTAGCAAAGGTGTGTAAGGACGACCACGTCGCCGCCCGACAAATATCCACCGCCGGCACCAAGCTAACTTCTGCCCAAGACGCCGCCTGCACCCTAGTCGAGTGAGCCCAAAGCCCGGCAGGAACCACCTTGCCATGTAAAAGGTATGCCGACGAAATCGCCTCTTTCAACCAGCGGGAAATGGAAAACTTAGACACCGCTTCCCCCTTGCGCGGACCGCCAAAGGCGACAAGCGATCGGACTTACGGAAGGACGCTGTTTCCCGCAAATACCGGCGAAGCGCTCGATGGACATCCAATGCGTGCAAGGAGTTATTTGTGTGCTTGCCGCGTTCCTTGGCAAACACCGGGAGAGACACCACTTGATTCATGTGAAACGCCGAAACTACCTTAGGCAAAAACGCGGGAACCGGTCGCAATACCACCTTGTCGGCCGAGAAAGACAGATAGGGTTCCCTACACGAAAGAGCCTGCAACTCCGAAATCCTGCGAGCTGACGAGATCGCCACCAGAAACACCGTCTTCAACGTCAAGTCCTTCAACGAAGCTTGCGCCAAGGGTTCAAACGGCGAAGCCACCAGAGACCTCAACACCAAATTCAAGTCCCACGAGGGAACTAAAGCCCTGCACGGAGGACGCATAAGCAACACCGCTCGCAAGAAGCGCTTCACATCAGCATGGGACCCCAATAGCTGGCCCTGAACCTTGCCTCGAAAACACGCAAGAGCTGCAAGTTGTACCCTCAAGGAACTGGCTGCCAGGCCCTTGTGCACCCCTGCTTGCAAGAAGGAGAGGATCTGAGGAACGGAGGTCCGCAAAGGCCGCAATTCACGATCCGCACACCAGCTCTCAAAAATACGCCAGACCCGGACATACGCTAGCGACGTGGACCGACGCCGCGCCCGCAACAAGGTAGCAATGACCTCCGGAGAATAACCTTTGGCTCTCA
The DNA here is from genome assembly GCA_033557465.1 of Ichthyophis bannanicus. NCBI lineage: Eukaryota > Metazoa > Chordata > Amphibia > Gymnophiona > Ichthyophiidae > Ichthyophis > Ichthyophis bannanicus. The sequence continues at coordinate 1,625,802,017 of CM066031.1, read as the reverse complement.
TTCGCGCCCTCTCAATAGCCATGCCGTAGGCGAGAATCGAGCCACCTGAGGCATCTGCAGCGGCCCCTGCTAAAGGAGATCCGGCCGAGGAGGAAGCAGCCACGGATCGGCCACACTCAACCGCACCAGATCCGCATACCAAGGCCGACGAGGCCAGTCCGGGGCAATCAGAACCACGGGACCCGGATGCAGCTCAATCCGCTGCACCAGGCGACCCACCAGAGCCCACGGAGGAAAGACATAGAGCAGCCCGTACCTTGGCCACCTTTGTGCCAATGCATCGAGGCCTTCCGACATGCGTTCCTGACGCCTGCTGAAGAACCGTTCGACCTGCGCAGACTCGAAGGTCGCCATGAGGTCCATTATCGGCAGACCCCAACGACGGACCAGCAACGCAAATACCTCGGGATGTAGAGACCACTCTCCGGGGTCTACTCTGCGACGACTCAGAAAGTCCGCCTCCACATTGTGAACCCCCGCGACATGCTGGGCCGACAGACATTGAAGATGCCGCTCTGCCCATTCTAGAAGCAGATCCGCCTCCGCTTCCAACGCCGCGCTGCCTGTGCCTCCCTGGCGATTTATGTAGGCTACCGTGGAGGCATTGTCGGACAGCACCCTGACCGCCGCTCCCTGCAGCCAAGGCTGAAACGCAGTCAGAGCCAACCACACGGCTCTCATTTCCAGACGGTTGATGGACCACTGGCTCTCCCGCGAGGACCACTGGCCCTGAGCAATCTGACCCTCGCAATGAGCCCCCCAGCCGCTCAAACTGGCATCCGTCATCAGCAGACACCAGACGGGAGACTCCAAGGGCATACCGTTCGCCAGAGAGTGCCGACGCAACCACCAGCGAAGGCTGCGCCGAACCCCCAAGGGGCAAACTAACTGACGAGCTAGCGAGTCGGACTGATGACACCATCGATGCAGCAGCACTCGCTGCAGGGGCCACATGTGCGCCCTTGCCCACGGAACTACCTCGATGGTCGCCGCCATCGTGCCGAGAAGCTGAAGGTATTGCCAAGCCGAGGATGACCGTCTCGCTAGAAACTGCTCCACCAGCCGCCTCAGGGCCCACGCCCTGTGCACTGGGAGAAAAACCTTCCCGTTGCCGGTCTCGAAAAGCGCCCCCAAATACTCCAAGGTCTGCGAGGGAAGAAGGCTGCTCTTCGCCCGATTGACCACCCAGCCTAACGACTGCAAAATCTGTACGACCCGCGCCGTCGCTCGGAGACTCTCCTCCCTCGACTTCGCCCGGATCAACCAGTCGTCGAGATAGGGATGCACGAGGCCACCCTCCTTCCGCAGGAACGCTTCTACCACCACCATGATCTTCGTGAAGACCCGTGGCGCCGTTGCTAGGCCGAAGGGCATGGCTTGAAACTGAAAATGGCCCATCGGCAGTGCAAACCGCAGAAATCTTTGATGTTCCCGACTAATGGGAATGTGCAAATAGGCCTCCGTAAGGTCTAGGGACATTAGGAATTCCCCCTCGCGGACCGCCGCTATGACCGAGCGCAGCATTTCCATGCGAAAATGCGACACCCGGAGGCACCGATTCACTCTCTTTAAATCCAGGATTGGCCGAAAGGTGCCCTCCTTTTTCGTTACCATGAAGTAGATGGAGTATCGACCGGACCCTAACTGCCCCTTCGGCACGGGGGCGACTGCCCGGAGCCGAAGCAGCCGGGAAAGTGTATCTGATACGGCTCTTCGTTTCCAGGGAGCGCTGCATGGGGACATAACGAAGGAATCTAGCACCGGTCGATGCAGCTCGAGCGTATATCCCTCTCGTATCACTTCTAACACCCACTGATCGATGTGATAGCGGCCCAGGCAGGGTAGAAATCCCGTAGTCTGCCCCCTACGGGGATCACCGCCACCGGAGCCGGCCTCGCTTCATTGTGACTTTTTGGGGACCTGCACCTGGAAGTAGCCAAAACCTCTACCTGCCCCCCGAAATCCGCAGAAACTCTGTCCGCGCCCCGGGTATCTGGAACGCTGGGACTGACCAAAGCGGGAGGCACGAAATCTCCGAAAGGACTGCTGAGACCCCCGGAAGGCGAAGGTCGGCTTCCCCTGCTTGGGCTTATCCTTCGGAAGCCGACCCCCCTTAGAATCCCCGAGATCTTTTACCAACCTATCCAAGTCCTCTCCAAATAACTGCCTGCCCTTAAACGGCAGCTTACTAAGGCGAGCTTTAGAAGAACCATCAGCCGCCCAATTGCGTAACCAAAGAGAACGACGCGCCGCTACCACCGACGCCATGCCGTTAGCCAACCCCCTAATGAGGTCATAGTGGATATCCGCCAAATAAGCGGTACCAGACTCCAATCTGGACATCGCGGCCTCCTGTTCCGCCGACTGGGGCCCCTGCAACTGCTGAGACCAGCGGAGGCAGCCGCGCGCCACCCAGGCCCCAGCCACTGCCGCCTGCATTGACAGGGCAGAAACATCAAACGCCTGTCTCAACAAGCTCTCGACCTTTCTATCCTGCGCGTCCTTCAATGCCGCAGCACCTTCCACCGGGATAGTAGTCCGTTTAGTAACCGCGGAAACTGCCGCGTCCACCTTTGGCGAACAAAAAAGCTCTCTATCAGCCTCCGATAGAGGATACAACTTAGGCAACAGTCTAGCCCCGCGCAAGGCAGATTCTGGACTGTTCCACTCCTCCTGGATCATAGCCTTAAAAACCCTATGGAGCGGAAAGACTCTGTGGGAAGTGCGCACCACCTGCATCAAGGGATCCTCCAACTGGTCCTCCGCAGCGGAATCTTCCATGGGTATGTTCAATACTTTGAGGGTTTTGGCAATCAGTGCAGGAAGTTCCTCTTTACGAAATACACGCACTATTGTACTACTCTGCTCGTCGTCAAACAACTCGCCGTCTTCTAAATCTTCCGCAGACTCTAGCCCGAGAGCCTCCCCAGCCCCTCGTGAAACTCATCCCCAGGAGGCGCAGAATCCGCAACACTCGGGGGCCGGCTCTTCTTTTGTGGACCGGTGTCTCCCTCTACTGAAAGTGGGTGCTTTAGCCCATGGCGGGGTGGGACCGAACCTCCACCCGCCAGCTGCAAGAGAGCCAGAGCCTCCTGCATGAGAGAGAAAAAGGCGGGTGGAATTCCCAGGGATCCCTCCTGGATGCCCCCCACCAACAGGCGCCCTGGCACCTCAGAAATCCCCGGATCAAGGACCGTCTCTGCCTGCCTTGATGTCCCTTCTGTAGAGACAGGAGGGAGATCCGCACTGGAGCCCTCCAGAGGATCCTCCATGACAGCACCCACAGCAGAACAAGTGGCACAGACTCTGGCTTCCAAATTACTACTTCTACGAATGCCACAAACCAGACACCGAGGACTAGGAGGCATGCCTATGCACACAGCCCTCTACCAGCAAAGCAGAGACACCTTGCTGAAGCAAACAGAGCAAAAAAAAAAATCGTGACTTTAAAAGTGCTCAAAAACGCTCCAAATCGCAGGATTAGATAGAGCTGGGGTAAATTAGCTGATATCTGACCAAAAAATTCAAAAACGAAGCTCCTATCCCTAAAAAAAAAAAAACACGAAGAAAAAATGACGTTGAAAATCCAAAATGGCCGCCGGACCCGATCCCGCCCAAAAAAGGACTATAAAAAGTACCCAAAAGGTCTAAACAAACTCCCCAGAGCTGATTCCAGGCTACCCCAAGGCCTCTATCACTGCCTTTAGAAATAAAAAACCCCAAACTCTACTCACCCACACACAGGAGAGGAGGGGGGGTCAAAACTCTGTGAGTGCTGTCCAGCGTGCCTGCCACAAGCTCTGAGTATCAGTTATCAGAGTCAATATCAGAGTTAATAACCACTCAGGGCAGCTCGGGGAACCCCTAAATCAGTTAGGGGACCCTCAGAGCCTACTGCTGTATTTAATTGCTGCAGTTAATTGCCTTCAACCTTCTCCTCACCCACCAAGGGGGTTCGGTAGAAAGGAGACCTGTGTCCTTTGCAGCTCCCCTGCTTGTTTGACCTATGGGGAGACTGACAGAGAGAGAAAGAGAGAAAAAAACAGATCAGATAAAGGCAGAAGGGACACAGCCAAAGAATTCCTCCACAGCAGCAGCCCAGCACCTAAACCTAGAAAATAATAAAACACTAAAGCTCTGCTTATTTGTTCCTAAGGAGCCCAGTTCTGGGCTCTGACTTCCAAGCTGCTTGGAGACTGAGATACTGATGTGTGGGCGGTCCTTGGGGCTGCATATAGCTGGATGATCAAAGAGATGAAGATGTTCAGTCTCCAAAGCTGCTGGTGGAGGTTCACAACTCTATGGTTCCGGGACTGGACTAGAGAGACGCTAAGGAACCTTGATTTTGTGTGGCACTGGACAGTACTGATTGAGAAGTACTGCCAGGTAGTGAAGCAAGTGACATTGGATGAAGATTCCATGAGAGTTCTCTAAAAGAAAGAGACTGAGATGAAGTGGAAGTGTCATTTGAGGAGTGCTTTGCTATTACGTAGCCTATAGTATGTTGTGCCTGAAATCTTAAAGTGAAAGGCTACCTGCACAGTAAGTGACTGACGTCGTTGATGATGAGAAATATGCCTGAAACCATATAATGAGATTGATGAATGAGTGCATTGTCTTGGGAAGTGAATTCTTAAATGAAGCTCTGTTAGTAGTTAGGGAAAACAGTAAAGAATAGGCTTCATTATTTAGGGACATTAATTACACTTTGTTTTATTTAGTCAGTTAGGGAATTTAAAATCTGTACTGAATAGTTTTATAGTGATTGTTCGCTGGTTTGTAAGATAGATAGGGTTTTCTATTTTTGGTTTATTTAAAGTTTAGGTAGTAGGTGGGTGTTTGGGAACTACCATCAGCTGAGCAACACCGGCGTTTACATCCACAAGAGCTCCCACAAAAGGAATACCAAAGTCATCAAATCTATCAAGAAATTTCTACAGCTACAGATACCAACAACTACTGCAACTATGGAGAGTTAAGTGCTCATAGAGACTCTGTTTTGTGAGAAGAAGGAAAATAGATACATACCTGTGAATAGAAGTTGATAGAAGTTCTGTATGAAGTTTTCTGTAAAGATAAAAGTTATATAAATGTTCAGGTTTTGAAAAAAAGAAAAAGATTCTGAATGCAATGTAAATTAAATCTGTTATTAGGTATAACCATCTATAATAACAAATAAAATTGTTATACTTATCACTTGGAACTTGAGCTCAAGAAATCCTTTTAGTTTATTTCCTTCATTTTGCTCTGAGCAGTGAACGAGGTTAGTTTATTTGTGCCTTGTTGCCTGGGTTTGCGTCACTTCTTGGCCACGACAACCACCATCATAACTAGAGGTGAAGGTGAACTCAGTCACAGCAAGGCTATATTATCAAGTTGCTAAAACCCATGAGGATTGTGGAAAATTGCAAGAGGATCTTGATAAATTGGAAGACTGGGCATAAAAATGGCAGATGAATTTTAATGTGGACAAGTGCAAAGTTATGCACCTAGGGAAGAACAACCCAAACTATGGTTACGCGATGCAAGGTTCCACATTAGGAACTACCACTCAGGAAAAAGATTTAGGAATCATTGTGGATGAGGGGGCGGAGCCTGATGTCCAGCGGGATGGTCGCATAACGCTGAGGCTCCTGAGAGGCCTACTCAGAATCCTGAATTAACACCTCACTAACTTAGAACTTCTACTCTGATCTTGCCGGGGCACATTGGTGAGATGGCGGGGACCAAACCAACGCGCCTGGAATTTGGATCTCCAGCGGCTTCTCACGGCAAACGCTCCAAAACTGAACCTCCGTCCCCGCAGAAGGGGCCGGCCTTGTGCGAGGGCCCCGAAATGCAGCAGGAAATCCTCGTAGAGATTAGAGGGGTCAAAAACCTTGTGCAGGCAAACGGTGAAGCACTCCGAGCGCTGCGGGAAGATTTTGGTGTGCTGCAAAGCAAGCTAGAAGGGCTTTCTTCGCGTCAGGACAAAATGGAGAGCATATTGGACTCCCATGCGGCCCGGTTGTCCAAACTCGACAAAGTTGAACGTCAGGTGCGGGCTTTGCAGAAAGAGGTGGAAGATGGCAATAATAGAGTGCGCCGCAACAACATACGACTCGTGGGCATACCGGAGGGAGCGGAATCGGGAGACATGAAAGAGTTTTTATGCAAAATCCTCCCTTCCCTACTCCAAATCACCTTTACCAAAGATTTGGAGATTGATCGCGCTCATCGTGTACCCACAAGCATAACGCTCAACAGGAAGACCCCGCGGCCTATAATTTTTCGACTATTGAGATATCAACACGTGGAGCAAATTCTAAGTGCCTCTCGGGCAAAGGGCCATATGGAGTTTGAGAGCCACAAGATCTCCTTCTATCCCGACTTGGCTAAACCCACGGTCGACCGCCGAAAGCGCTTTCTGGAATTCCGGCCGAGGCTTCAACAACTACAAGCACGCTATGGCCTGATGTACCCGGCCAAGCTCCGGGTCACGCTTCACAATCAGACAAGAACATTTGAGGACCCTGATCTACTAGCGGAGTTTTTGGATTCCATAGAAGCCGACTTGATGCGCTGACTTCCAGAATATTCCTGCAAGTCTCCTCATATCCGCTGTACCTGCCATATTGGATCTGCCGCAGCCTAGCAAAGAGTCTGGCGTGGGCAGTCTGTGGCCTTACTCTTGATGGTATCTGTGACCCGACTCCATCTACCCACAGCAGCCTTGATGAGTATCAGAGACAGTGTTATTATGGACTCTGGTGTTTCTTTTCTTTTTTTTATATGTCTTTCTATTTCCTCTCTAGGGCCTCCTCCCGCAGACACATGGTCGCCATATTCTTTGGGGGTTTTGCTTCTTCTCTAAGATACGTTGGTACATACTTTTCAATATGGGGTGTATTAGCCAGAATACTCGGTGATTATGACATTGTTGTACAGATTCTGCTTATGTTATATGTTATCAAGCGCCCTTACCTAAAATGTCTATTACCGATTGATGGCACCATGTAAGATTTTCTCATTGAACGTAAAAGGAATCAATAATCCGATAAAACGGAAGAAAATCCTAAGCTACCTCAGTCAGGACGCAGCGGATCTGATTTTTCTCCAAGAAACGCATTTAAATTCGAAGGAAACTCTTAAACTCAATATTAAACCTTACATGGTGGCCGCCTATTCCCCAGCCGTGTCTAAGAAATGTGGGTTGCCATACTGGTTAGGAAATCTTTGCATGCTACTGTTATTGCGACTAGCTCAGATACAGAAGGTAGATGTTCTAGAGTTCACCTCAAGATAGGTAGCCTTGAAGTTACATGTATATGCCTTTACGCTCCTAATGTTGATGACCCCGCCTTTTTTGCTACCATTGCTCAGGTTGCGCAGGCTTCTGCTAATACTTCCTTGATTATTGGGGGGGATTTCAATCTAGTCCTTGATCCCCTGATTGACAAACAGCCGCCTAGGACGAGTGGTCCCCCCAAGAGTCATGCCACGCTTACCTCCCTGATCAAGGATCTTGCTTTAGTTGATCTATGGAGGTTACTACACCCCAATGAGCTTGACTTCACCTTCTTCTCCTTCCCTCCTAAATCTCAGTCTCGCATAGACTTCTTTCTAATCTCAAAACTGCTAGTTCCTCAAGTGGACACTGCAAAGATTCACTCCCCACATATTTCAGATCATGCTGCCATTTCCTTTCAATTAAACACTACTGTACCCCAGGGAAATTCGGGAGCCTGGTTCTTTGATAGAGCCCTGTTAACTCAGCCAGAGTTCCAGTCAGAAATTCGAGCAGCCATACAGGATTACTTATAATATGCCAGGGTACAGACACGGACACTTTTAGAGCCCAACAGGCCTGGGAGCGCGAACTGCAAACCACTTTAACCCCTGTGAAATGGAGCGTTTTCTGGAGTAAAGTAGTGCGGGCTTCCCGGTCTGCCTCTGTTATCCAAACTCTCTTCTTCTGTGCACACAGATGCTTTTATACCCCAGAAAAATAGCCAAATGGAACCCAAATGCTAGGGACCTGTGTTGGTCTTGCCATACTGCTGTGGGAACCTTCGCTCATGTTATTTATGAATGTCCTCAACTGCAGGTCTATTGGGGGCGGGTCTGGGGTCGTATTCAATCTATCTTACACTTTCATGAACCTCTCTCTTGGAAGGTCGTGGGACTCCGCTTCGTAGCGGAGGTTCCCTCTCTTCCTAAGAAGGGTCGCTTTCTCCTTGATTTCATGCTGGGTATAGCCATATGCTTAATCACGAGGAATTGGAAGGATAGCTCTCGACTTCCTGTCAATGAATGGTGGAACCTCGTCTGCTTATATAGTAAATATGAGCAGATACCTCGGAGAGCTATTCCCCCTGTCCAAACTCACTCTCGCTTGTCTAAATGGCAGATGCTTAATGATTATGTACAATCTGCTCATTGCTCCAACATGCCTGTATAATGCACACTCATCATGTTTTAGATCACCGTTAGGTTTTGTAACACAATAATGTAAGTACACGCCCGCTTCGGGAATGCTTAGTTTTCTAGAGAAGAAGCAGGGGGGAGGGGGGTGGTAGGGGTTTATTTTGGTGTATGTATTACACGTTATGTATCTGTCTTTTAGCTGTATGTCTTCCTTTTCCTTTGTTGTTATAAAACGAAAATAAAGAATTTAAAAAAAGGAATCATTGTGGATAACATGTTAAAACCCTCTGCCCAGTGTGCAGCCAAGAGAGCAAATAGAATGCTAGGTATCATAAGGAAAGGAATGGAAAAAAACCCAAAAGATATTATAATGCCTCTGTATCGTTCCATGGTGACCTTGAATATTGTGTGCAGTTCTGGTTGCCATATCTTAAAAAGGATATAGCGTTATTAGAAAATGTTCAGAGAAGAGCCACCAAAATGGTAAAGGGGATGGAAGGATACCCCTTTGAAGAAAGGCTAAAAAGATTAGGGCTCTTTAACCTGGAAAAGAGACAGCTGAGGGGAGATTTGATAGAAGTCTATAAATTAATGAATGGAGTGGAACGGGTAAACATAGATCGATTGTTTATATTATCAGAATATAGGAAGACTAGGGGACATGAAATGAAGCTACAGGGTAAACTATTTAAGACTAATAAGAGAAAATATTTTTTCACTCAACGTGTAATTAAACTCTGGAATTTGTTACCGGAGGATATAGTAAAAGCTGTTAGTGTAGCTGGGTTTAAAAAAAGGTTTGGACAAGTTCCTGGAGGAAAGGTCCATAAACCATTATTAAAAAGGGACCCAGGATATTACTGCTTGACCCAGTACAAGCATTGTGGAACCTGTGTCTTTTGGGGAAACTGCTAGGTACGTTGTCATGAGGTAGACAGCACAGACCCTGAAATATTAAGAAATGAAAAGGAAGAAGAGCTTACCTGGCAGCCTCAGGGGCAGTTGCAGCATTCACAGTACAGAGAGGCAGGGAAAAGGAAAACAAACTTTCCACATGGGTGTAGTGACGCAGTAAGAATTGAGAGTTCCAATCAGGCTCACCTGGACTCAGACTCACGTTCCACGTTAGAGGAGCTGAGAGATAAAAGCAGGTGGGGAATCTCACAGGGACAGAGCTGGAGTGGGAAGCAAATTGGAAAGGAGAAAGAGAATTGGAAGCAGCAGAATGAGCATTGGCAGTGTAAGCTGGAGCCTGGAGTAGGGCGGAAGCCGGAACTTGAATGCCAGGAGGAAAGCAGAGACCAAAGGAACTCTGACTGCTGTTTCAGGCAGGCTTGGAGAGAAGGTGAGAGTAGAAATCCCAAGCAATTGCAGGAAGACACGTTACCTTGGAGAACCAGGGCTCGAGAAAGGCAGGCTGGCAAACCCAGGTGGGATAAGCAAAACTGCAGCAAGGTCTTCCCAGCCAGAGGGGTCCTCACACCAAGGCAAACTGTCCAGTTAACAGAAGGCAGAGGTCATGACCAAAGAAGCACATGGGAAGCAGGAAGTGAGTTTCCCTCAGCCAGACATCGTAACCAGGGTTCCCACAGAAGAGCAGGCTGCAGGGCAGAAAGAAAGCCTTGGCTGGAGACAGAGGAGTTTGAGACCATCTTCTCCAAAGGAAAAGATAAGTACCCTGTTTCTGCTAAGGGGAGAAAAGGGAGTCTCCGAGATAGAAGCCAGGCTTATAACCAGCAAGGGAACTCTTATTGGCCCAAGCCGTGGGAAGAAATCCCCAGCACAGCTCCTGATATCTGGGACTTACAAAAGCAGCTCCAACTGGGGGCAACTGAGGTATCCCCAGGGCAAGATACAGAGAGCAGCTTCATAGGGGCTCAGTGTCCTTATACAGGGGCAGGTCCTAGCCCTATGCAATGGGAGAGCAATAGCTCAGAAAATATCCCTGAACCGATGGAATGTGCTGTATGCGTGACTGATGATATAGAGAGCCTTTGTTAAACGGAAAGAGCAAGAAAGAAACTGTATTTTGCACATTGAAAAGTGTTGGACTTTATTGCTGGAAAGACGCATGCTTATTATTGGTTAAACATCCTTTACCCTGGTGAAAACAACCGTTCTTTATGTTGTCCCTTATTATACGACATCCTCAAGGGAAGGGGAATAAAACTCAACTTTAATTTCACTCGGATCACGACTACAGTGTCCATTATTTACCACAACTCCAGGCTATCCCGGGTCTAGGCAACCGCCTAGGACCGGCATGGTCTCACAACGTATGACCTAGATTGGCCACTGTTGGAAACAGGATACCGGGCTCGATGGACCTTGGTCTGACCCAATATGGCATATGTTCTTATATTCTTATGTGAGGGTTTTGGTGGCGGGTGCACCAAACACACCTTGTCAGACTGGTATGGCACAGGGTATGCAGAGATCACAGCAGACATAGAAAGACCTACTCATGCCCACAGCCACACTGTCAAAGTCCACAGCTCCACACAGGATTACAGAATTCATATGGCAGCTCTATGGCACAACCCACAAAGTCAGTGTGTATATGAGTGGAGGTCCAAGACCTGGCTTTGGGTCATGTCTTGCATGTCCCTGTGGGTAAACTTTAGCCTACAGTGCAGGAACAGCACCAGCATGTGCAATTCCATTCAAGGGTACAAACAGCCATCAGTCACACAGACAGGTTCCACTATCCACAGCTAGATGGAAAGGCAGAGTGATAGCACCAGCACACTGAGCGGGTCTTAATAATGGGTGTGAATGTCAGAGTGCACTACTAGTGCCTGCACAATGAGCTAAGTGGTTAGTATTGGGCATGTAGCGGAGATAATCAGGGAATTCAGTGGCACTAACTGCGTTACAGGATTGTAAACCTTGCAGATGTCTTTGAATATTGGGCCCTTAATTTATAAGGATGATGAGCCTGAAACATAAATTAATAATGTTGGTTTCCCATATAAGGTCATTGCTAAATGACCTTGATGTTTGATAACCAAAATACAGGGTATTTAAAAATTCTAATTTGTGAAAATCATAATTCATAGTAAATTTTAAATGTATATCAGTGGATTCAGCTATCCAGCTAATTTAATAAGCTTACGCTGGTATTATTCCAAATCAAAAATATACCATCTAAAAATCTATACAAAAGTATCACTGATTTAAAAACTTTAGAATGATAAATGAACTTTTCTTATAACCATATTACAAATAAAAGTGGCCACAAAGGGATCCAAAACAGGTCTGCATTGCTATTTCATGGTGCTGAAGAAAAAACTGTCGAGTATAATAAATATAATTGTAAGTTAGCACTAACTGTGCCAGATCACAAATAAAATGCAAAGGGGTCCGATGACATCATGGGGGAGAGTATCAGTTCTCACGAATTACTGAAATTGCCTCACCTTGAGGAATGGATATATATAAAGAAACCAGCCACTTCCGCCCCATGCAAACAGGAAGGTGCATTGGAGGGACAGAAGTAGGAACAGCGCTGCAGCACTGAAGGTTTAGGCAAGTGCTGCAGTGCTGTTTAAAGTGATTGCCACCACCACTGGTTCCAGAAATAGGCAGCATTGGTGTCAGTGGGAGTGGGAGGGAACAGAGGGGTGCCAGAATTGAGGTTCTCCAAAATTGCACCACCACTGCAGATAGTGCCAAGGTAGTCAGAGGGAATACTCAGTAACACTATCAAGAGAGTGCCACTGAAACTCGTACCAGCCAGCAGGTGCTTCTAACAGAATACGTGTTTTGAATACCGGTCCCATAGGGCCCAATTTTTGAAGGCACTTACACAGGTAACTGCCCTAGTTACCCATGTAAATGCCATATCCAGGATTTTCAAAGGGCACCTTTGTGCCCTTCGAAAATCCTGGATATGTCCCTGACACACCCAGATGCTATGTGGTTAGAATCAGGACGTGTTAGGAGCGTTCTGGTGCTACCTGGCTATCTCCTGCAGTTTCCAGGGTGTGCAACGAGACCCTGATTTTCAATGCCGAGGCCGCATATGACCCCAGCATTGAAAATCCAAGTTAGGCAGAAGAGGGGCGGTCTATGCGCTGATTCGGCATGTAGCACTGCCCAGTTCAAAATCGGGCCCATAATGCTAATATTTTCAAATTGTTTCATTTTAAAAATGCAAGAAAGGTACGTGTTTTAAATGTGACTACATAATCTGCAGCTAAGGTTAGCTGACGTTTGCCCCAAATTAGAGCAAAACATTAAGCAATCCTGAAGAACCATAGAATCTACTTCATATATGGAATAAGTACATTTTTCTATGTATCAAAATTTATTTTTCCATTGACTCCCATTTAATGCATTCCAATTTAAAAAAAAATCAAAGTAGGAAACAAAAACAAAGCTTTTATTTTCTTTTTAGAAACAGGTGGTCGATTAGATCATCTTTATATCTTTGGACACTATGGGGTATGTTTACTAAACTGCGGTAATGTCATTCGCGATAGGTTCCGCAGTAAAGGTACAGATGCCCATATAAAGGCATGGGCGTTGCATCGTTACAGCAAGCTGTAGCAGGTAATGCGCGTTACAAGGCACCTTAGACTAACGAGCATTACAAGGCACCTTGTAAGGCGCCTTGTAGAGTGCCTTGTAAGGTGCCCAGTAAGGTGCCATGTAAGGTGCCTAGTAAGGTGCCCTGTAAGGTGCCTCATAAGGCGCCTTATAGGGCCTCCTAGGCTAAGCGCCATATTAGGCACCCTCGGAAAAGGCACCGCAGAAGGCACCCTGGGCTATGGAACCATAGGTTAAGGTGGCCTAACAAGGTTATGGTGTCCTAGGTTAGTGTGCCCTAGGGACTGCAAGGTGCCTCAGGATGACATGCATGACCTGTGCGGAACAGAGACAGATGTAGCCCTAACACTAGATAGAGCACTCAGGAAAGGCAATGAACAGGTGAGTGAAGGAGGGAGAAGTGGGAGCCACTGGACCTGCTATATCTGCGGGCATCCCATGTGCCTGCCAGTACTGATGACAAACATGGTGGGGCAGCTGTACCACAGCACAGGGTGTTGGCAATGTAAAGTACCGGAAAAACAGTTGGTGGCAGACGATGGGAATACGTGTCCCCCAGTGGAGGCGGAGGTGGCAGGATAGTTACAATGATGGGTGGACAGAGGAGTGGTGGTGCCATGCAGATCATGCACAGGTAAGGCACAATGCAGGAAAGGGTAGCAGTGCATGACATGGGGTGGCAGCCTGCACTGGCAGACAGGACTCTACACAGCTGACAGACGCGGATAGACGGACCGAGGGAATGTTGGCAATTGTGGCGAGGGTATTATGGGCTGGAAGCACAGATCTGCAAAAATATGACCTCTACAGGCATGCACACTATTTGAGTAGGACTGGCATGAGAGGAGGGAACAATGAGGAACTGGACCCATGAACACTGCCAAGAATGGCATTGTATTAACCAGTAGCCTATACCTCCATGGTGTATGTCACAGCAATGTCTGGGTAGAGAAGGACTGCAGGTCACCGCACAAACTGTCTGCTCTGAGTGCCAGGATAGGGTAACCCCACCAGTACCCATGATGCAATGCACATGCTGAATAGCTTCGCAGGGGTCTCCCCTTTGGACAATTTTTAAGGAACCGTCGGCTGTGCACTTCAGTATCTCAGTATAAACATCATGCACGGGATCTATGGCAGAGGTTATCCAGTAAAGGTTATCCCATATCGGTCATTTCCTGAGCTTATCGGAGGGCCTTATATTCTCATCGAGAATGGTATTTGGAAACTACTCAGGCTCCTCTTTCATCTCCTGAAGATTCTTCTAAAAATGTGACAGCATCTTACCATATATGAGCCATTCGGGGGCAGTTGCTCATATTTTGAGGAAACATTGGCCGGTGCTCTCTCTATGTTCTAGCTTTAACAAACCTTTGCTGATTGCATATTCACGGGGACGCAATTTGCGGGATTTGCTGGTAAAATTGACAACTTTACGAGACAGACCGTTGCTACCTGACGTTCGGCCGGGTTTTCATGCAGCGTGTGCAGAATGTAGATATTGTGCTACTATTATGATTGGGCCGTCCTGGTCTGATACACAGTCTGGTCGGGTTTTTTATCGACGGTGGTGGACTACTTGTGCTTCGAGTCATGTGGTCTACTTTCTGGAATGCCCCTGCCCGCAGCGATATGTAGGGAGTACTACACGAGTTGTATGGGTCCGTTTGGGGGAACATGCTTCACGCATCCGACAATCTGTTTTGACAGCTCCAATGGTGCAGCACTGTCTTGACTGTCATCATGAATTTGAACATCTTCAGTGGACGGTGATCATGTACCGGAGGAGCCTGCGGAGGTGACCGTATGTCTAGATTACATAGGCTGGAACAATAATGGATTTTTATATTGCGGACTATTGCCCCCACTGGATTAAATCACGACATTGACTGGTTGGACCTTTAAACGCTAGCCTTTCAAGTAGGGGCTCCCATCATTTATTTATTTATTTATTTTATTTATTTAACATCTCTTATATACCGCACTATTTATAATCAGCGCGGTTTACAAAGAACAATAAAACATCAGATAAGATACATATTATCTGTTTTTTACATGGAACAGGAACAAAAACTTGGGTAACTGGGGCAACTATTTACAATGAGTAATAGTCATTGAACTATAAACATATGGACGGAGTAGTACATGAAAAGATCTTTGTAGTATGAGCGGGGTATGAAGTGTTAATGGGGGATTAGTGGGGATTAGTGGGGATTTCCCTATGTGTGATTGGCTCTCTCATAATGGGCGGTTCTATAAGTGGCCTATCTGTGAATAGGTATCCCTGACGTCACTAGCCAAGGAATTGGCATTTTCGGTCAGTTTGAATAAACGGACACACTTCTTTTCAATCGGGGGCACATGAGACAGAGGCTCTTAGCTTCAAAACGTGCACGTCGTGTGTGATCGATCAGATAAGTGTGGATTTTTACAATGATATAACAAGATGAATGCAAATGTTTGAATACGTTTCTAAAAAAAGGGGCATGTACTGCGTGAGAGTGAGAGGGGTTTCCTCTTTTTCTTGCGGTTTATGCCCGACAAAAAATAAGTAATGATTGCTGTCTGGGATTAGCGGTATTCCTTTTCAATTTGGATTTTATCTCTGAATACCGGAGTACTGGGTTTATTTATTTTTGAATAGCAGTCTACAGCTGATCACCAAATGGGGTCTGCACCTGTCCGGTACCTCAGCTTGGAAAGACAAACTGACAGTGCGTGATACTGGCACAGAGTAGCTACAGACCATGCCATTGTGCAGGTTCTGTGTTCACCCTGAGGGATAGGATGGGTGCCCAGCACTAGGTCCGCAGTACATGTGGTGCTAGAGATAGGTCCTGCTGTACATCCCCATCACTACCAGTGTGTGACAGGTGTTCCTTGCAGTGCAGCTGAAGGTAATTTGATGTCCATCTGTATCCTGCAGTCACGTGTGGCCCTGTGGGAGCAGACACCAGCCAGATTGGTGTGTACCCCGTGTTAGGGGTGGCTGACATGGGCAGCTGTTTTCAGGGCAGAGGGGTTCCTAGAATTGCATGAGGTGTGTGTGTAGCAGTGCCTTTATAGGTCGCAGTGGTATACACTACATAACCCAAAGGGCCCAAATCACCCTTTTTGTAGGTAAAGAACAGGTGCCCCTGCCCCGGGGAAGCAACCTCCATCCTGTTTGTATGAGACAGCCTGCCAGGGTTGGTGGGCCAGAGCCATACCTATGACTGGGGCAGTGGCAGACCAGCAGCAATGCTGGGGTTAGATTTGGAAAACCCCAACTGCCTCCCACCACTCTCTGCCAGTCACCAGCAGACAGCACAGTCAGACTGTACCTTACAGGTGTTCTGACCATGCACAGTCTAACTGCATACAGTCCACCAGCCATTCCATAGTGCATACTCACAGAGGAACTATGTGCAGCAAGTAGACATCTCAGTGATTGGAACCCAAGCACTGGGGAACACAAATATATCACTGGAAACAGATAGTGTAGAGCGCTATGTGGGAACCTAGACCTGCCATGGTCACTGCTCGGTCAGAGTGAGTGCCCTCCCAGCATGCCATGCTGTGGCCACCCTGTCCATGCAGGTGGTGGTCAGGCACTACAGTGTCCCAGCCATTGCACCACACCCTGTGAAGATGCATCCTGGCCAATCTGCCCTGTCCGAGCCATACCCAAAATACCTTGCTCCTCATTATGCACCTATTCAGGCTAACGCTGGTAACAGTGGAACATTTTGGGCCCAGTGAAGGGTGGGCAGCCACAGACCAATGGATAGACATACACACACGCTCACTCCTATTGCAGCATTGTACAAAGATAGGGGTGGTTGGCAACCCTGCCTGCCACACTGGTCCTGATCACAGTGCCAACATTGCTAAACTGTGCAGGGGGTAGTAATAGTGCTCTGGTGATAACTTCAGCTCAATGCTGGGGCCAACAGCCTGACTCTCCATGCATCTTTGGATTGTGGAGCCTGTGTAGGTGGGTGTTTGTACCCCAGTTCACCGCTGCTTTGGGCTTTGCACATGTTGCTGTTGTATCTGCATTGTAGGGTAAAACATACGGACATGCTCTGCAGGAACCACAGGTGGGGCTTGAACCTGTGATGCTCTGCTTCTGGACACACTGGCTGGGTGTACTACACCACACTGTTGCCACTGATGCACAATAGTCCCTGGGGCTACCTGTACTTTTCCTCAGCCAGACTTTGTATGTTGCACTGCACACCACGTACTGATGCAGGGCATGGCCTAGGTCCACTGCAGGGAGGTGGCACTGCCCCCTCCAGCACGGCACCCCCCCCCCCCCTGCCAAGCTGACATGGACATTTGCTGTCAGTGCTGGTAGTGTGCAGTCCCAGGACATCCACTGTGTAGGTAGGCGCCCGCCTAGTGAGCAGATCCCGGGGTAGGGGGCATACATGGACATCCTCACATCCCCCCCATCACTGCCTACCAATATTATGTCCCTTCCACATGGGGGCGGGATGGCTGGGGGGATGTCAGGTCAGTGCCCTAGCAACTATTGGCTAGGGTGAACCAGGTAGATTTGGCTGGATTGTGTTTGGCCTTGGTCAGCTGCTGTCTTGCTGATTTCGGGTTTCTATGTTCCTATGTGCCACCTAGGTGCCCACCTGGACCACCCTGTGCCCTAGCTTCCCATGCTGATGTTGATTGGCACATTCCTGCTGCAGTATCATCTAGAAGTAAGGAGATCCTGGATTCTCTACAGGGAGAACTATTCAGGCAATTGGTAACAGACCCCACACGTGAAGGGGCCATACTGGACTTGGTGCTTACCAGGGCCGGATTTGCCTATATGCCACGTACGCCATGGCGTAGGGCCCACAGCTGGCAAGGGCCCACCGGGAATGTTTTTTGCACAGGGCCCCGCGTTTCAGGGGGCCCCGCGCAAAAAACATTCTGATCCTTCATTAAAATTTAAAAAAAAAAAAAAAAAGCTGTCGCTGCCTCTGCCGGGGCCGCCGCGGCAGAATCGAGTGTGCCGCGGGGCCCCCCCTGCCCAGCAGAGCCTGGCCTGCCCTCCCCGGTATCACCTCTCGAGTCTCAGCTGCCTCCCTCCAGTCACACGCGCCGGCTTTCAGAGCGCGAGGTGAGTTTCTCCCTCGCTGCTCTGTTAAGCCCGCGGGGGCTGATGGGAAGTCCCATCAGCCCCCGCGGGCTTAAACAGAGCAGCGAGGGAAAAACTCTTCCCTCGCGCTCTGAAAGCCGGCGCGTGTGACTGGAGGGAGGCAGCTGAGAGAGGTGATACCGGGGAGGGCAGGCTCTGCTGGGCAGGGGGGGCCCCGCGGCACACTCGATTCTGCCGCGGCGGCCCCGCCCCGGCCTTAGCCACCTACCGATTCTTTTTTAAAAAAAAAGTCGCGGGGCGGGGGTGGGCTGGGGGGGTTTGGACTGGTGATGGGCTGGGGGGGTTAGGAGTGGTAATGGCTGTGGGCTGTTGGGGGGGGTTAGGACTGGTGATGGGCTGGGGGGGAAGGAGTGGTAATGGCTGAGGGCTGTAGGGGGGGTTAGGACTGGTGATGGGCTGGGGGGGTAGGAGTGGTAATGGCTGTGGGCTGTTGGGGGGGTTAGGACTGGTGATGGGTTGGGGGGGTAGGAGTGGTAATGGCTGTGGGCTGGTGGGGGGGTTAGGAGTGGTGATGGGCTGGGGGGGTTAGGAGTGGTAATGGCTGTGGGAGGCTGGGGGGGTTAGTACTGTTGATGGGCTGGGGGGGGTTAGGAGTGGTAATGGCTGTGGGCTGTTGGGGGGGTTAGGACTGGTAATGGGCTATGGGGGGGTTAGGATTGGTGATGGGCTATGGGGGGGGATATGGGCTATGGGGGAGCTAAGTCTATATGGGCTGATGGGATTAGGACTGGGAGTGGGTTGATGGGGGCTTAGGACTGGTAATGGGCTATGGGGGGGGCTTAAACTAAAAATTGGGTGATTGGGATTAGGACTGGAAATGGGCTGGTGGGATTAGGACTGGGAGTGGGCTATGGGGGACTAGGACTGGTAATGGGTTGGGGGTGTTGCTAGGACTGGAAATGGGCCGGGGGATTAAGACTGGAGGTGGGCTGATGGAGTTAGGACTGGTAATGGGCTGTGGGCTGTTGGGGGGTTAGGACTGGTAATGGGCTATGGGGGGCTAGGACAGGAAATGGGCTGATGGGAAGGGGTTAGGACTTGAGGTGGGCTGATGGGGTTAGGACTGGTAATGGACTGTGGGCTGATCGGGGGGATAGGAAACGCAATCCGAAATGGGGGGGTTAAGACGGGTAATGGGATGTTGGCTGATGGGGGCTGTGGGGTATTGGGCTAGGGGGGGTTAGGACTGATAATGGACTATGGGGGGGGGGCTAGGACAGGAAATGGGCTGATGGGGAGGGGTTAGGACTTCAGGTGGGCTGATGGGGTTAGGACTGGTAATGGACTGTGGGCTGATGGGGGGGGTTAGGACTGGCAATGGGCTATGGGGGGCTGACTGGAAATGGGTTGATGGGGGTTAGGACTGGAAGTGGGCTGATGGGGGGTTAGGACTGGAAGTGGGCTGATGGGTTAGGACTGGTAATGGGTTATAGGGGGGGCTTAAACTGAAAATGGGGTGATGGGGGGTTAGGACTGGAAGTGGGTTGATGGGGGGGCTAGGACTGGTATTGGGTTGATGGGAGGGGCTAGGACTGGAAATGGGCTAATGGGGGGCTAGGACTGGAAATGGGCTGATGCAGGGACTAGAAGGGAATGGATGCTGGGTGAGGCTGGAACTAGAAGGGAGCTGGTGTTGGGGGAGGATTAGAATGGGATGGGGCTGGGAGAGTAAAATGGAGAAGGGAAAAATATTTTGTGTGGGAGGGATAAAAAATCTACAATTGGCCGGGTATTGGGAGAGTAAGTGGGGATTGAGGATGGAGGGGTAAATTTTGAGTAGATGAAATAGGAATGAGGAAAGAGCAAAAGGAGAAAGATTAGTATGTTAAAGCAGATGTAGAGAGAGAGAATGGAAAAAAAAAAAAACAAGAAGACAGAAGAAAGGACAAATGGACAGCAGATGGAGAGTTAGCAGAAGACACGAAGAAACCAGAAGAAAGTGGCTGGAACAATTGCAACTGAAAAAAAATGCACAAAAGGTAGAAAAATATCTCTTTATTTTGAATTTATTAACTGGAATATGTCAGCTCTGGGAAATGTGCATCATTAATTTTTGCGCTTTGTTTAGTACAAGAGGAAATTAATTTATAGTTTATTTCTACAGTGTTGTTGTATATTCCAAGTTTGGCTTTTGGGGTTCCCAGTTTAATTATTGTCTTCCTGTTTCTAAATTGTGATTCCTTGTTTGGTGATGGTCTATGTTGTGCATGTGTAACTGAGCTGAGGTATTCTGTTTATATAATTCCTATTTGACATTGCCACTTGTTCTTTCCCCAGTAGGTCATGTATTGTTGTTCTCTGAAATGTATTGGTTTAATATTTGCAGTGTTGCCTTTTGATAGTTAGGGTATGGTGCTTTGTGAGTCCTGGTAGTGCTGTTAGGATATGGCGGGTTTGCTATGGGTTCTAAATGGGCAGTGTTTGTAGTAGTTCCTAATGTGCCTGGCGGTTGGTACTGGATTATAGTAATGTAGAAACCTTTTAGTCTTTCTTTATCCATATACTCATTAAGATGCATGTTTACTAAAAGTTAGTGTATGGCAGAGCTACTCAATTCCAGTCCTGGTGGTCCACAATCCTGCAGGTTTTCAGGATATCCCTAATAAATATGCATGAGATATATATGCATTGGAGATATCCTGCCAACCTGACTGGTTTGTGGCCCTCCAGGGCTGGATTTGGAGACCCCTGCCTTACATCTCTGTCATTTACGATTGTGAGTGGGCAAGGTGCAGATGTCCAAGACATCAAAAAAGTTAGATAGCATTTGTCACATTCCTCCTTGCTTCTCACCACCACCAAAATATTATCTATTAGACAACTTTTTGGTGGTGGTGAGAATCGAGGAGGAATGTGACACATTCTATCTACCCTTTTGATGTCTAGGATATCTGTACCTTGTTCACTCACAATCTTAAATGACAGAGATGTAAAGCAGGGGTCTCCAAATCCAGCCCTGGAGGGCCACAAACCAGTCAGGTTGGCAGGATACCTCCAATGCATATATATCTCATGCATATTTATTAGGGATATCCCGAAAACCTGCAGGATTGTGGACCACCAGGACTGGAATTGAGTAGCTCTGGTGTATGGTAACATTATGCAAATATTTATGCAAATTAGACACCTTATGCAAATGAGGCCCCGCACCGAGTCTCCGCACATGGCCCCGCACCCCCCTTGGGCCGCCCCTGGGCCCACCGGAGGGCTTTAGAGGGAGCCGGGGAAGCCCGCGCGAGGCCCCGGCTCCCTCTGTACAGCCGCCAGCGTGAAGAGCCTTTTCCTTCACGCTGGCGGCTGTTTCTGTGAAGCCGCGAATGCTGGGAAAGGTTAAAGGTTGCCCTTTAACCTTTCCCAGCATTCCCGGCTTCACAGAAACAGCCGCCAGCGTGAAGGAAAAGGCTCTTCACGCTGGCGGCTGTACAGAGGGAGCCAGGGCCTCGCGCGGGCTTCCCCGGCTCCTTCTGAAGCCCCTCAGACAGCCGCGATGCTGTCCGGGGGGCCAGGACTGCATGGGGGGGCCCAGGACTGCACGGGGCGGGCCAGGACTGCAGGGGGCACGGGGGGGGCCCAGGACTGCACGGGGGGGCCCAGGACTGCACGGGGGCGGGCCCAGGACTGCACGGAGGCACGGGGGGGGGACACGGGGGGGGCCCAGGACTGCACAGGGGGGGCCCAGGACTGCACGGGGACATGGGGGGGGGCCCACAATTTTTCTTGGCGTAGGGCCTCACTCTAGCTAAATCCGGCCCTGGTGCTTACCAATGGTGAAAGTGTTTCTGATGTTGTAGTGGGAGATCATTTTGCATCCAGTGATCACCAGATGGTGAGGTTCAGTATTAGGACAAGGGCTGATAGAATCCATTCCAAGGTGAGGATCTTAGACTTTAGGAAGACTAACTTTGCGAAGATGGGCCAATACCTCAGGGAGTCGTTAGTGGGATGGGAACAGCCGGGGGATGTAGAAAAACAGTGGGCAAAACTGAAAGGGGGTATTTTAAGGGCAACCAACCTTTTTGTTAAAATGGTAAATAAAGGCAAAAGGAAAAGGAGACCGCTATGGTTTTCGAAGGAAGTAGCTGAAAAAGTGAAGAAAAAGAGGGAGGCCTTCATGAAATACAAGAGATCACAGAGAGAGGAAGACAGGCATCTGTATTTGGAAAAACTTAGAGAAGCTAGCAAAATAGTCAAGAAGGCAAAGATTCAAAAGGAGGAGGAAATAGCCAATGCAATAAAATGGGGGGATAAGACATTTTTCAGATATATTAGTGAGAAGAGGAAGGGCAAAAGTGGTATTGTCAGACTCAAGGGTACAGGGGGGGAATATGTAGAAGCTGATAAGGATAAAGCGGAATTGCTTAACAAATATTTTTGTTCTGTGTTCACGGATGAAGAACCAGGAGCAGGACATCAGAAAACACCAACAAATAGGAACAGAAGCGAGGGACATCTTGAACAATTTTCAGAAGACTGTGTTCGTGAGAAACTAGCTCAACTTAAAGTAGACAAAGCGATGGGACCGGATGGGATACACTCTAGAATACTGAGGGAACTTGGGGACATTCTAGCAACTCCACTGACTGACCTTTTCAATGCCTCGTTGGAGTCGGGAATGGTGCCAAAGGACTGGAGAGAGGCTCATGTGGTGCCTTTACACAAAAGCGGAAGTAAGGATGTGGTTGAAAACTACAGGCCGGTTAGTTTAACTTCGGTGATGAGTAAATTATTGGAAACGCTGCTGAAAGAGAAAATAGTGAGGTTTCTGGAGTCCAGCGGATTACAGGATCCGAGGCAGCATGGATTCACCAGAGGCAGGTCTTGTCAGACAAATCTGATTGATTTCTTTGACTGGGTGACCAGGGAGTTGGACCGAGGGAGAGCTTTAGATGTGGTGTATTTAGATTTCAGTAAAGCCTTTGACACTGTTCCTCACAGGTGACTTATAAACAAACTGAGCACCCTAGGGATGGACCCTAAAGTTACTGCTTGGGTTAGAAATTGGTTGGGTGGGAGGCGACAAAGAATACAAGTAAATGGAGCTCACTCTGAGGAGAAGGATGTTACCAGTGGTGTGCCCCAGGGATTTGTCCTTGGTCCGATTCTTTTTAACATCTTTGTTAGTGATATGGCGGAAGGGCTGTCTTGTAAGGTTTGCCTCTTTGCAGATGATATCAAAATGTGCAATAGAGTAGACACCCAGGAAGGTGTAGATAGCATGAGGAGGGATCGAGCTAAGCTTGAAGAATGGTCTAGAATTTGGCAGCTGGGATTTAATGTTAAAAAATGTAAGGTCATGCATTTGGGCTGCAGCAATCCAAGGGAGCAATACAGTATAGGAGGTGAAGTACTTTTGTCCACTAAAGAAGAGCGGGACCTAGGCGTGGTTGTGTCTGATGATCTTAAAGTAGCTAAACAGGTAGAAAAGGCGACGGCAAAAGCTAGAAGGATGCTTGGGTGCATATGGAGAGGAATGGCTAGCAGAAAAAAGTAGGTGATAATGCCTCTGTATAAGTCTTTGGTGCGACCTCATTTGGAGTATGGTGTGCAATTCTGGAGACCGCACCTTCAAAAGGATGTGAACAGGATGGAGTCGGTGCAGAGGGGGGCTACTAAAATGATTAGTGGGCTTCATTATAAAGCATATGAGGACAGACTTAAGGATCTTAATATGTACACCTTAGAGGAAAGGCGGGATAGAGGTGATATGATTGAGATGTTTAAATACCTCTGTGGCATAAATGTTCAGGGAGAGAGTCTCTTTCAATTGAAAGCAAGTTCTGCTACGAGGGGACATGGGATGAGGGTGAAGGGAGATAGATTCAGGAGTGATATGCGGAAATATTTCTTTACAGAAAGAGTAGTGGATCCATGGAATAGTCTCCCAGTGGAGGTGGTAGAGATGAGGATAGTAACTGAATTCAAAAAAGCATGGGACCAACACAGAGGATCTCTAAAGGTAAAAAGTGGACTGTTGTAGTTGTTGTTATGGAAGGACAGACTAGATAGGCCATGTGGTCTTTTTCTGTCATCATGTTTCTATGTTTCTATGTTTCTATGTTTCTATGCTACATGTCGCGCCTGTGGCCCCCTATGCCCCATTTGCACCATCGCCATAGTGGCCATTCATACTTTGGCACTACTGTGTTGCTGAAAATGGAGCACTACTATCACATTTTTTGGGCTCCCTGCCTAGGCCATACATTGCCGACACTGAAATGGTTTCTCTCTCCTGCAAATGTGCATCTAACGGCAGGTTTTCATTCGCGGTAGGATTCAGCCCTTCCGTTCAGCACGTTAGTGTGAAAGGGGCCTCTCCCCGCCCACTCTCCACCCATTGACCCCTTCTCTCCACCATCTCTCCACCTTCTGCGGTGTTTACCGCGGCCAGAACGTTAACGATCATTAAGTAACTTTAATGCGCGTTAACGTTACATACCACGCGTTAATGTTACCTAACGATCGTTAACGTTACATAACGCGTGGTATGTAACGTTACCGCAGTTTAGTAAACATACCCCTATGTCTCCTCCTTTATCATTCTCTGCATCATCTCCCTTATCTGTTGAATAGTTTTACTTCTTATGTCTCTCAGGATTATATGCTTCTTCTATGGATAAGATCATCCTGTGAGCCATCTGCCTCATCTTGATGACCACCCTCATTTTTTTTCTCTTTTGTCATCTGGATGAGGAGTAGGAATATTGTGGGAAGTCTTTTCCATGCATATATGGAAGTATACATGTATAAAATGCCAGTTCTTAAAATTCCTCTAATGCATAAGAACATGCGA
The DNA here is from genome assembly GCA_033557465.1 of Ichthyophis bannanicus. Classification (NCBI taxonomy): domain Eukaryota; kingdom Metazoa; phylum Chordata; class Amphibia; order Gymnophiona; family Ichthyophiidae; genus Ichthyophis; species Ichthyophis bannanicus. The sequence continues at coordinate 1,625,777,124 of CM066031.1, read as the reverse complement.
TGAGAAGAACACACATACATTATGCAACTCAGGTGTAGGCATGTCTGTAAGTAGAGTTCTGACAAAGGAAGGCCAGAGGCATGACTTACACACCTACTTTATAAAATGCAAGTGAACCTTTACATCTGCTCTAGAGCAAGCATAAATGTCTACAGCTTTATTGTAGCTGTAAATTCTACAGATTTTTACGCAATTTTATAAAGTAAACTTAAAATAAGTGCCTAATTGGTCTGAGAACCTAGGTGACCTGTTATAAACCTTTGTGTCTATATGGACCATTTCATTGCAAAAATGTATCCAGACAGTTGTTTTGAATGTGCCTCTTCTTCTACAACTCCTTATAATAAGAACATAAGAACATAAGATATGCCATACTGGGTCAGACCAAGGTCCATCAAGCCCATCATTCTGTTTCCAACAGTGGCCAATCTAGGTCATACGTACCTAGCAGTTTCCCCAAGGGACACAGGTTCCACAATGCTTGTACTGGTTCAAGCATTGATATCCTGGGTCCCTTCTTAATAATGGTTTATGGACCTTTCCTCCAGGAACTTGTCCAAACCTTTTTTAAACCCAGCTACACTAACAGCCTTTACTACATCCTCCGGTAACAAATTCCAGAGTTTGATTACACGTTGAGTGAAAAAATATTTTCTTTTATTAGTCTTAAATAGTTTACCCTGTAGCTTCATTGCATGTCCCCTAGTCTTTCCATATTCTGATAAGGTAAACAATCGATCTACGTTTACCCGTTCCACTCCGTTCATTAATTTATAGACTGCTATCATATCTCCCCTCAGCCGTCTCTTCTCCAGGCTAAAGAGCCCCAACCTTTTTAGCCTTTCTTCATAGGAGTAGCCTTCCATCCCCTTTACCATTTTGGTGGCTCTTCTCTGAACCTTTTCTAAAATCGCTATATCCTTTTTAAGATACGGCGACCAGAATTGCACACAATATTCAAGGTGCGGTCTCACCATGGAACGATATAGAGGCATTATAATATCGCTTGTTTTATTTTCCATTCCTTTCCGTATCATACCTAGCATTCTATTTGCTCTCTTGGCCGCCGCTGCACACTGGGCCGAGAGTTTTAACAAGGTATCCACAATGACGCCTAAATCTTTTTCCTGGGTGTTGGTTCCTAATTTGGAACCTTGCATCGTGTAACCATAGTTTGGGTTGTTCTTCCCTAGGTGCATAACCTTGCACTTCTCCACATTAAATTTCATCTGCCATTTTGATGCCCAGTCTTCCAATTTATCAAGATCCTCTTGCAATTTTCCACAATCCTCCTGGGTTTTAACAACTTTAAATAGTTTTGTGTCATCTGCAAATTTGATAACCTCACTTGTTATTCCACTTTCCAGGTCATTTATGAATATGTCAAAAAGCAGCGGACACAGCACAGATCCCTGGGGTACACCACTATTCACCTTTCTCCATTGGGAAAATTGGCCATTTAGCCCTACCCTCTGCTTTCTATCTTTTAACCAGTTCCTGATCCACAGTAGTACACTGCCTCCTATCCCATGACTCTTTAGTTTTGCCAAAAGTCTCTCATGAGGGTCTTTGTCAAAGGCTTTCTGAAAGTCCAGATACACAATATCAACCGACTCACCTTTGTCCACCTGTTTATTCACTCCTTCAAAAAAACATAACAGATTAGTAAGACAAGATCTTCCTTGTCTAAAGCCATGTTGGCTGTCTCCCATTAGGTCGTGACTATCTACATGCTGAGTAATTTTATTCTTTATGATGGTTTCTACCATTTTTCCCGGTACTGATGTCAGGCTCACTGGTCTGTAGTTTCCCGGATCACCCCTCGAACCCTTTTTAAAAATTGGTGTTACATTGGCGATCCTCCAATCCTCAGGTATTAGAGATGATTTTAATGATAGTTCACAGATTACTGATAGCAGGTCTGCAATCTCAAATTTCAGTTCTTTCAACACCCTTGGATGTATACCATCCGGCCCAGGTGATTTGCTACTCTTCAGTTTATCTAATAGTTGTAAGACATCTTCCCAATGTATCGATATTTCCTTCAATTCTTCCACACCTTTAAATACCACTTCAGTCATGGGTAACATCCCTACATCTTCCTCAGTAAAGACCGAAGCAAAGAATTCATTCAGTCTCTCCGCTATCGCCTTGTCGCCTCTTAGTGCTCCTTTAACCCCTTTATCATCTAATGGTCCAACTGACTCTCTCACAGGTTTTTTGCTACGAATGTACTTGAAAAGGTCTTTATTTTGCATTTTTGCTTCCACAGCAAGCTTCTTCTCAAATTCTCTCTTTGCCTGCCTTATCAATGTCTTGCATTTGACTTGCCAGTGCTTGTGCTGTTTCCAGGTTTCATCGTTTGCCTCTTTTTTCCATTTCCTGAAAGATGCTTTTTTGGCAACAACAGCCTCTCTGACCTCACCTTTAAACCATGCTGGCAGTTTTTTGGACTTCCTTCCACTTTTCTTAAAGCGTGGAATACAGTCGGTCTGGGCTTCCAAGATAGTATTTTTCAACAACACCCAGTGTATTGTCCACGCCACTGAAAACGTTAAGACTATTTTCATGATTAGAATTATTATTCATGAAGATATGCCAACTAGCCTCAGAGCATGAATGCTTTTAACAATTGCTTTGTCTTCAACTGATATGATACAGACATAGGGGACCCTTTAACTAAACACTGCTAATAGTCAATGCCTTTGAAAAAGCTCCCCTTTACTTTGCCAACCACACTGGGACACAGAAGACCGCCTGGATCCTCTCCCAACTTCATCAGCAGCGTGACCAGCAAGATCTCCAGGCCCCCACATCAGGTAGGTAGTAAGTTCCACCCCTCCAATCATGCGTCCCTCAAACGCAATGCCCTGCAAGCAATTTAAAAGGCAGAGCCTTTGAAAAAGTTCCCCTTTACCTCGCCAACCATAGCGGCACACAGAAGACTACCTGGATTCTCTCCCGACTTCATCAGCAGCGTGACCAGTGAGGATCTCCAGGCCCACATTGGGAAGGTGGTAAGCTCCAACCTCCCCCCCCCCCCCCCACACTCCGATCATGTGTCCTCTAAACACGACACCCTGCAAGAAATTTAAAAGGCCCTTAGGCATGTCCTAGTGTGCATCTCACACTGATGAAACTTCAAGAACAACCCTCAGGGTCTAGGTAAGTAGCTTTTGCTTCACATTCCATCCCTGTCAAAACATGCACTCCAAAATATATCAGCAATCCAAGGAACCCTTTCTGCAACCGCTATAATAATGTACTTTAAGTGCCATACATCCACCAGCTCTAGTCATGCTCACATTGGGATCTGGCTCTCCCTCATAGGACTCTCCACCCTTATCCTAACTGGTAAATCAGCACTTCTGCCCACCCATGGGCCCATCCCAATAATATACACCTCAAGACAAACAAAACCAAGTGTTCACTGGAACTTTACCCACTCCAATAAAAGCAAAAACCATGATCACCTCATCAAAATACACACCAGCCTCCCCCTATCCACACCTTCAAAACAATACAACCTTAAATTGTGTCCTAATCAATGCCTGATCAGTGCAAAACAAGTCCTATTATGCTAGACTACATTACAGACAAAAAATCAACATCATGTGTATCACAGAAACCTGGATCTCTGACTCAAACAATGTTCTATTAAATCAGCTCAACAGCACATCTCACATCATTCATAACTGCCCTATAACTACCAGCAGGGGAGGTGGAACATGCTTCATAACCAGAAAACACCTTTAATTCAGAACTATTATCATCTTCCTCCTCGCATAACCTGGACCGCCTTACAATCTCAAATAAACAGCACACATTCTGCTTAGCATACTCAACAACTCCGGAGGGTTGAACGCTATACTTGAAGCTGTCTGTTTCCACTCCTCTAAGCATGCCACTCTCATCATTCTCAGAGACTTTAATCTCACATCTGCTCCTCACAAACATGCCACCACCTTCACTGATGCTATTGAGGACTTGCATTACTCACAGCTCTTCAACGAACCTACACACAAGAAAGGCAGGACCCTTGACCGGATATTCATACCAAACAACCTTATTAACCTCTCTTGCATTCCACTCCTGAAGATTGACCCCATATCATGGTCAGATCACTACCTGATAAAATTTGCTTTACTGCACTATAATCCACTCCATCCAACACAGCATATTACAATAAGGAACCAAAAATTCCTACCCTTTGACAATTAAACCTTCATCCAGAGTGTTCTACCCCACCTCACACCCAACCCTAAGGAGAACCATATCGAAACCATCATCACCACTTGGAACAAAGCCATTTCAGCAGTAGCCCAGGTGCCAACAAAGACCACAACCTTCAAATGACAGAACTACACCCATGGTACTCAATCTCCCTGAAAGAACAGAAATGTAAATTATGCTGCTTAGAGTATAAATGGAGAACCTCGAAGAACTCACAATACCAAACCACATACATGGGGGAACTAAATAATTACTGCGCACTCACCAACAGCTCCAAGAGGGAGTAACACAACAACCTAATCATGAGTGCCATCAACAAGCCTAGGGAATTATTTGATATAACCAAAACCCTCACAGGGACCCCACCATCACCTATCAAAACAACATAAGAACATAAGATATGCCATACTGGGTCAGACCAAGATCCATCAAGCCCAGTATTCTGTTTCCAACAGTGACCAATCTAGGTCATACGTACCTAGCAGTTTCCCCAAAAGGCACAGGTTCCACGATGCTTGTACTGGGTCAAGCATTGTTATCCTGGGTCCCTTCTTAATAATGGTTTATGGACCTTTCCTCCAGGAACTTGTCCAAACCTTTTTTTAAACCCAGCTACACTAACAGCCTTTACTACATCCTCCGGTAACAAATTCCAGAGTTTGATTACACGTTGAGTGAAAAAATATTTTCTTTTATTAGTCTTAAATAGTTTACCCTGTAGCTTCATTGCATGTCCCCTAGTCTTTCTATATTCTGATAATGTAAACAATCAATCTATGTTTACCCGTTCCACTCCGTTCATTAATTTATATACTTCTATCATATCTCCCCTCAGCTGTCTCTTTTCCAGGTTAAAGAGCCCTAACCTTTTTAGCCTTTCTTCATAGGAGTATCCTTCCATCCCCTTTACCATTTTGGTGGCTCTTCTCTGAACCTTTTCTAAAATAGCTATATCCTTTTTAAGATACGGCAACCAGAATTGCACACAATATTCAAGGTGCGGTCTCACCATGGAACGATATAGAGGCATTATAATATCTTTTGTTTTATTTTCTATTCCTTTCCTTATGATACCTATCATTCTATTTGCTCTCTTGGCCGCCACTGCACACTGGGAATGCTCAACCCAAACCAGATGGCACTCCATTTACAATCAACCCAAAATGCAACTAATTGCAAAATACCCACCCTTCCATGGCAAAGCCAACAAAACACCTCCTCCCTCCACTGGACCAGCTTCAATAAAATCACCCATGAATAATTTGACTATATTATCTCCAGTCTAAACACAACAAGCTGTCCATTGTATCTGTGCCTGGTGTCTTGGATAAAAGACCCCACTTCATATTTTTCATTGCCACAATGATCAATGAATCTCTAACTCCTGGATTCCTTCCTCCTCAATTCAAAAAATAATCTATCAGACCTATTCTAAAAAATGGAATCTGAACCCAATAACCTCCACATCATACAGACCGAAATCCAGAATCCCATTTATTGCAAAGATCATTGAGAAGGCAATCCAAACACAACTCCATGACCATAAAAATGACCATGCCCCACTGGACCAGCACTAACATAGGTTCTGCCCATATCATGGAGTTGAAACCTTACTAACCTCCTTATTAGACACCATCATAACTGGCACAGAGAACTTCTCCCAAGGATTTATCCTCATATTTTTAGATATATCAGCAGCCTTCAACTCTATATCCCACCAATTACAACAAATTAAAACACAGTCCCAGGAATCACCCCCTTTCTCATCACACCAAGGGGTACCTCAAGGCTCATTACTCTCTTCCATATTATTCAACATCTGCATACAGCCTCTGTGCGCACTCATACAAAGCTTTAATGTGTACTACCAAATATATGCAGGTGATATACTGATTTACTCACTCATCTCGATAGCTGCCCTGGATTCCTCCAGGTTACTCAACTGTTGCTGCAATAATGCAATGGCTACAAAACAACAATCTCAGACTTAACCTCAGCAAGACAGAAGCTCTACACATAACAAAGGACACCAACTTAACCTATCACCCACAATTCCTATGGATAACATAGTAATCATGGTAAAAACTGAATTTAAATACCTAGGAGTTATACTTGACCATGTCTAAACCTACAAACACAAATAAAGCAAACAACCATATCCTTCTACAACAAGCTCAGAACATTAAAAAATCTATGCCTCCTACTAGACCACAGGGATTTCTGCTCAGTATGCCAAGCCATCCTAACCCCAGTCTTAGAGTACTGCAATTCTATCTATCAGGGTTTACCCAAGCACGTTCTCCATCCACTACAGCTTGCCCAGAATAACACAGCACAAATGATCCTAGGAACACCAAGACAGACTCACACAACCCCGCAACTATACTGGCTACCCATCATGACCAAGATTGTACGTTCATAGAGCTGAAGGAGGGCTAGGACTTATAGAGATTGACTATACCTACAGACAGGGGCGGCCCAAGAGGGGTGCGGGGCCATGTGCGGAGACTCGATGCGGGGCCTCATTTGCATAAGGGTCTTCATTTGCATAAATATTTGCATCATGTTACCATACACTAACTTTTAGTAAACATGCCTCTTAATGAGTGTATGAATAAAGAAAGACTAAAAGATTTCTTCATTACTATAATCCAGTGCCAACCGCCAGGCACATAAGGAACTACTACCAACACTGCCCATTTAGAACCCATAGCAAACCCACCATATCGTAACAGCACTACCAGGACTCACAAAGCACCAGACCCTACCTATCAAAAGGCAACACTGCAAATATTAAACCAATACATTTCAGAGAATAACAATACATGACCTACTGGGGAAAGAGAACAAGTGGCAATGTCAAATAGGAATTACATAAACAGAATACCTCAGCTCAGTTACACATGCAGAACATATACCATCACCAAACAAGGAATCACAATTTAGAAACAGGAAGACAATAATTAAACTGGGAACCCCAAAAGCCAAACTTGGAATGTACAACACTGTAGAAATAAAATTATAAATTAATTTTCTCTTGAACTAAACAAAGCACAGACGTTTTTGATGCACATTTCCCAGAGCTGACATATTCCAGTTAATAAATTCAAAATAAAGAGATATCTTTCTACCTTTTGTGCATTTTTTTTCAGTTGCAATTGCTCCAGCCACTTTCTTTTGGTTTCTTCTAACTGCTAACTATCCATCGTCTGCTGTCCATTTGTCCTTTCTTCTCTCTTCTAGTTTTTTTCCATTCTCTCTCTACATCTGCTTTAACATACTAATATTTCTCCTTTTGCTCTTTCTTCATTCCTATTTCATTCACTCAAATTTTACCTCTCCATCCTCAATCCCCACTTACTCTCCCAATACCCGGCCAATTGTAGATTTTTCTTCCCTCCCACACAAAATATTTTCCCCTCTCCATTTCACTTTCCCAGCCCCATCCCATTCTAATCCTCCCCAACATCAGCTCTCTTCTAGTTACAGCCCCACCCAGCATCCGCTCCCTTCTAGTCCCCGCATCAGCCTATTTCCAGTCCTAGCCCCCATCAGCCCATTTCCAGTCCTTGCTCCCCCATCCATTTCCAATCCTATCCGCGTCCCTCCATCAGCTCATTTCCAATCCCAGCCACCATCAGCCCATTTCTAGTCCTTTCCTAGCCCCACCATCAGCCCATGTCAAATCCTAGCTCCCCTCTACTCAGCCCATTTCTAATCCAAGCCCCCCATGAGCCTACTTTCAGTTCTAGCCCCTCCATGAGTCCATTTCAATCCAAGCCCCCACTACAGCCCATTTCCAATCTTAGCTCCCCCGAACAGCCCATTTCCAACCCATTTCCTGTCCTAGCTCCCTCCCCTCACAGCCCATTTCCATTCCAAGCCCCCTCCCCATCAGCTATTTGCAGTTCAAACCCCCTTCCACTCAGCCCAGTTCCATTCCAAGCCCCCCCATCAGCTATTTGCAGTTCAAGCCTCCCCTTCCACTCAGCCCTTTTCCAGTCCTAGAAACCCCCCAACCCATTACCAGTCCTAGCGCCCCATAGCCCATTAGCAGTCCTAGCACCCCATAGCCCATTACCAATCCTAAGCCCCCCATCAGCCCACTTCCAGTCCTAACCCCCCATCACCCCATTTTCAGTCTTAGCCCCCCCATAGCCCATTACCAGTCCTAACCCCCCATCAGCCCACTTCCAGTCCTAACCCCATCAGCCCATTTCCAGTCTTAGCCCCCTATCACCCCATTTCCAGACTTAGCCCTCCCATAACCCACCTCAAGTCCTAATCCCCCCATCAGCCCACATCCCATTACCAGTCCTAACCCCATGAGCCCACCTCAAGTCGTACCCCCCCCCCAAATCAGGCCATTTCCAGTCCTAGCCTCCCCATAGCCCATTACCAGTCCTACCCCCCTATCACCCCATTTCCATACTTAGCCTCCCATAGCCCATTGCCAGTCCTAAACCCCCCAGCAGCCCACAGCCCAGTACCCGTCCTAACCCCATTAGCCCATCTCATGTCCTAACCCCCCTTCAGCCCATTTCGAGTGGTAGACGCCCTCAGCAGTCCTTTTCCAGTCATAGCCCCCCCATAGCCCATTACCAGTCCTAACCCCACATCACCCCATTTTCAGACTTAGCCCCCCCATAGCCCATTACCAGTCCTAACCCCATCAGCCCACCTGAAGTCCTAACCCCCCCATCAGCCCATTACCAGTCCTAACACCTCCCATCAGCCCATTTCCAGTCCTAGCCCCACCCATAGCCCATTACCAGTCCTAATCCCCCCCAACAGCCCACAACCCTTTACCAGTCCTAACCCCTCTCCCCCCATCAGCCCAGGGTAAATTTAAAATTAAAAAAAAAGCTGGTGGCAGCGGCAGAATCGAGTGCCTCGCGGCCCCCCCATGCCCGACAGACCCCTCCCTCCTGGCATCAGCCCCTCTCCACATTTCTCCCTCGTGGCTCTGTTAAACCTGTGGGCACTAATGGGAAACAGGCACTAAAGGGAAACACTCCCTTCATGGCTCTGAAAGCCGACGCGTAGAGGGACTGATGCAGGGAAGGAGGGCTCTGCCAGGGAGAGGGGGGGGGGGAGCCGCGGGACACTCGATTTCTGTTGCAGCCGCGGCGGCAGCAGCAACAGCCAGCTTTTTTTTTTTATATTTACTTTTAATGCAAAATGTTCTTTGCGCAAGGCCCCCTCAAACGCGGGGCTCTGTGCAAAAAACATTCTTGCTCAATGGATGGGCCAGCCCTGCCTACAGTGGTACTTTTGTAGGCCTCCAAGCCTATCTAACAACATCATCAGATTCGAATACACAAAAAGTTCTTAAATATGAAAGTAAACGTCCAGAATCTGTCTCCATCATCAAACTTGGATGAGCGTTCTGACGATTAGAAGGAATGAGTGAGAATCCACAGATTGCATGGGAAAGAAAATAACAGAATTTGCAAAGTAAGAAAAAAACTCTTCAAAGAATTAGATCAGCAGGCAAGGAAAAACAAGTGGCAAATGCACAAATACAGTGGAAAATGCAGAGTGTTACTCCAAGAACCTTTTGTTGATCAAGAACTGACACATGAATGGTTGAGGAAAGGTAGACTGAAACCGAAGGATGAAAGATTGATTGTTGCAGCCTAGGACAGCGGATTGCGGACGAGATGGTTTATGGCATGTATTGAAAAAACTGGCACAACAGACATATGCCAATTCTGTAAGAAAGAGCTGGAAACAGTGACTCACCTAATAGCAGGATGTGAAGTTCTGATGGCAGAAAATTTCTATACAGAAAGGAACAACAAAGCAGCACGCCTCTTCCACTGGAAACTCTGTAAACACTAAAAAATCACTGTCCCTGAAAAGCACTGGGATTATGACCTTAAGAGAATAACAAAGAATGAAGAGGTTATGATCACCTGGGATATTCCCATTCTGACGGATAAGAAACTGGATGCCAGGAAACCTGACATAGTGGCAAAGGAGAAAAACACCAGAATGGCATTGATAACACAGGTACACTAAAAAAAAGTTTTTTAAACTGCCTCTAATGTTTCGATTGATTTTTACGTTTTTTGGTGCGCTGAATCCAAATCTGGTAACCAATTGGCTCCATCACGTACAGATTTTTTGCTACATTGGGTTAGCAGTTTGAGGTGAACGTTTCAGATTGAGTGCGATCGAGATAAAAGTTTCTTGGATGAATTCTTTATACTAATTGTTTAGTAGTTATTCAAATAAGAATAAAGAAAATTGTAACAAGGCAGCACATAAGAATAGAGTAATGTCAACAAAACACACTGTGATGGTAGCAAAATTGTCTGCACTTAAAACAGCCACATACATGTGCACAAACATTGAGCATATAAGAGCGAGGTTAGACACAAAGCAAAGCAAAGAAATGTGCAAAAAATGTTGTACAGGTATGTATGTAAGAATAGAAAACGCAAACCGCACCATTGCAATACATGAAGACAAACACCCGATGGTGTGAAAATAAAATTCTAATAAATGAGATCCGACACTGTGGTAATAACTAGCAAATTTTTATTTCAAAGTTTAGTAAAACACGATATTTGTCAACACAGTTTAGATTTTAAAGTCATTCTTGGGTCAATCAATCTCCTGATGGGCCCGTTTCTTCTTCCCCCGAATGCTTCTCTTGGTGTGCTGCTTGGCGTATTTTTCATCTGGGGTTTCCCGCAGCAGCAACCAGCAGACATCAGCCATCATAGTGGTGTTCCATCTTCCTTGGTACCTTTTCTCTGCGTCCTTGATGTCCTGGTGAAACCTTTCACCTTGTTCTTCACTGTACGCCCCCACGTTTTCGGGAAAGTAGTTCACATGGGAGTGCAAGAAATGGACTTTCAGGCTCATGTTACAGCCTTGTTCTTTGAAGGCATTGAGCATCCTGGCAACAATATCCTTATAGTTCTCATCCCGCCTGTTCCCCAAGAATTTGAGAACAACATCCTTGAAGGAATCCCAGGCTTCTTTTTCCTTCTCAGACATCGTTTCAGCGAATGCTCCATCTGAAATGAGTTTCCTTATATCAGGGCCAACAAACACTCCTTCCTTTAGCTTTGCTTCAGAAAGTCGGGGGAACTTTGAGCAAAGGTACCAAAAACACTCACCATCTTTTGGAAGGGACTTGATGAATTGCTTAATGAGACCCAACTTAATGTGGAGAGGTGGTAATAGAATTTTATCACGAGTGGTACCAAGCTCTCATGAAGAACATTTTTCTCACCGGGTCTCAAATACTCCCGAATTGGCCAGTCTTTTTTCCCCCAGTGTAGGTCGCGGGCCCGGCTATCCCACAAGCAAAGGAAGCAGGGATATTTGGTGAAACCGGATTGCTGCCCTAATAGCATGGATAGAATTTTAAAGTCTCCACAAATCATCCACTTATGCTCATCATAACGAATCTTCTGAAGAATCAGGGCCAAATTCTCGTATTTTTCTTGGAGAATAACAGAGTGAGCAATAGGAACTGAAACGAATGTGTTGCCATTATGAAGAAGAAACACCTTTTATGCTGTCTTTTGACGAATCAATGAACAGCCGCCATTCAGCAGGATCATACTTGAGTTTAAACTTTTCCATCACTCCGTATATATCGTTGCAAAATACCAAATCTTCCTCTTTGCTGAAATACTTCAAAAATTGTGTCTCGCGGTTGCGGTACCAATAAAAAGTTGTTCCTGGTGACAATAGATTTTTCTGTTTAAGCCGAGAACCTAGCAGTTGGGCAGCATCTTTTGGGAGTCCTAAATCCCGGATTAAATCATTCAATTCAGCTTGAGAGAAAAGTTCAGGTTTCGGATCTGGTTCAGTTTCAAACTCGGAAGTACTGGACTCATCGGGAAAAGCCATCTGATGAGTCTCATCATGATCAGAACCGTCCACACAAATATGATCCAAAGATTTTGGTGGTTCAGGCACAGGTACTTCGTTGCTATGAGGCATAGGCCTAATTGCTGAGGGAAGGTTGGGGTAACTTATTACGTTCTTATTTTTTAAGTTGTATCCCTTCACAATGCAAGAGCAAAAATAGCAGTCACTGCTGTGGTCTCTTTGTTCACGCCACATCATAGGTATTCCGAAACGAAATGCTTGTTTATTACCTTTCATCCATAAGCGTAGATCTTCCTCACATGTCTTGCACACTTTGTGAGGAGCCCACGGTTTGTCTTGATCGCCTAACTTCAAACCGAAATAAGCGAAATATACTTTTTTAATAAATGCAGAAATGTTCCTCTGCCGCTTTTTCACGGTATATTCCCCACAAATAAAACAAAAATTGTCCGGAGAGTTGACGCAACCTCTGGCTCTGTGAGCCATCACAAATACACAAACTACAACTGTAGTGAACCACTTCGGAATAAAGCTGGATTACGACTGAGCAAACAAAAGGTAATAATGAACTTGCAAGAAACTGAAATTTGACAGGAACGTTCATGTCGCAACCACCGTGTTTGAGCGAGCGAACGAGGCGAGGCGAACAGGAAAGAACATGCGCCAGCGCGAGTACTGGATTTAGCCCCCCGCCTCCCAATTGTCCTGTTAATGTATAAAATGAATACAAAACACTCTAAAATATCATGAGGGAGTGTTTCTAGTTAGTTAACCATTACAACCTCTATTTTGGGCCAAGAAAATAAACTGCAGTCGGCTAAAAAGAAATTATGTGAACATTCCTTATATGGGTAAGAAATCTAATTTTGCAAGAAAACGTGACGTGATGGAACATTTTGGCTATTTTTCCTGGATTCAGCACCCCAAAATCTATAGGAATCAGTTGCAAAACTGGAGGCAGTTTTTTGGTAGTGTACCTGTGTAATAGGAGTGATGGTACCGAGTGATTATTCTGTGAATCGCGTGGAGAAGGAGAAGATCTTAAAGTATAAAGAAATGCAATCTGAGACCAGGAAAATGTGGTAGAAAGATACAGAAATATTTCCCATTGTACTGGGAGCCACAGCCTGATAAAGAAGAATTTCCAAGCACATCTTGACAAACTACCCATACATGTTACATCTTACGAAATCCAGCAGGAGGCTCTCTTTGGCACGATGCAAGTATTATGCCGAGCATTAGCAGTAAATTTGAGAGATTAAGATCATATTCCACATACCATGACTTAGAAGTGAGGTTCACGACTCCCATAATATAAGTAAAACTAACCCATTTGGAGAAACTACCCACAGAATAAAATATAAGATCCTACTTAACATCTAAAAAGTTATCAACTCCCAGTCTGCAGACTGCCTCCAAAACCTACTAAAGAATCCTTCTACTACCAGACTAAGAAGACAGAATGCAATTAAGCTACTGGAAGTCCCATCCCCCCCCCCCCCCCCAGACCCTCCAAATACCTAGGTGCAACAAGAGATCTTGCAACAGAGCTTTCTTCATCTACTCCTCAATGCAATCAAATGCCCTACCCCCATCAATACGATCCACTGAGGCTGTAGAGAACTTCAGAAGATAACTAAAAATCTACATGTTCATTGAATTCTATAGAGCAGACCTTCACCAGGACTAACCACACACCACTGCCGACTTATCCTGTACACATGTTATGATATTAGCCCTGTTAAACCAATCCCACATCATGTCACTTATATCCTGATTCAACTTTTTAGTACACAATGTTCTCGGTAAATCACATCCCCTGTTGTAATGTTATAGTTAAGTGCACTAGTTCCTTGTGAACTTTGACTGGTAGAAAGACAGTATAAAAGAGATGCAAAATAAATAAATAAATAACGCATGTTTAGCAAGCAGTAATTGTCCACAGTGAACCCTAAGGCACGGGCAGGGCAGCTACAGTCCACTGAAACACATGTCAACTGGTACTTGCATGCTACTGTGGACAGTAGGTGTATAGTGGTGGAGCATGGACATGGTCAACACAGTACAGAGTGAGTGCAGTTACTGTGGCACGTATCATGGTTCACCTAACAGCTTCTCTATATAAATAGTATCCAACATCACATGTCATATTTTAGTAACAATATAAGAACATTTTGGATGAGGGTCTGCTAAAATTGTTAAACTTCTTACTGCCTTTCAATATTCAGTGCAAGTCTGTTCACAAAGTAATCAAATACACAAAAAAATCTCTGAAAATAATAAATTAAATATTAAGGATATGCTAAATATCAAATGTATGGTTTCATTTGAGATCATTATTTGAAAATTGATTTTAACTATGCAAAATATATCTGCCTGGGGGGGGGGCTTTGTTCACCCATCCCCAACAATCCTAGTTGAAAGCCCACCTGAGTAGATTAGCCTGTCTATTGAAGCACTTCTCCCCTTCTTTGATAAGTGGACACCGTCTTTGCTCATCAGCCCTTGGAAAATCATGCCACGATCTAAGAAACTAAAATGCTTTTGATGACACTTCTAGAGAATCAGGCATTCATATCTAGGATGCGAGCCTCTTGGTCTTGGCCCAAACCCTCGATAGGGAGGATTGAGGAGAACACTACCTGTATACCTAACTGCTTCACCTTCTCTCTGAAAGCCACAAAACCACTTTTGATTACACTCAGGTGGGTATCTAGCAGTATCATTTTTGCCAATATCAATGAGCAGCATCGGATAATAGTCAGTAGGCATGAGGAGTCTCAGCAGACTCTCCATAGCATCTTGGATCTTGGCACCAGGCAGGCAGCACACCTCCCAGAACATCATGTCTTGAAGGACTACAAAGGGGACTGCTACTTCTGGAGAGAGATCTGCAATTGTGAGTATATACTTCTGGGAATTTTTCTGAAGGGAATTCTTTGGATTAAAGCTGATTAATCTGTGAACCAAGTGTATTTGTTAAATCAGTCAGGGCCTAGTAGCTGCAGTTTAAGTTTAAGTTTAAAACACAGAAGAGAGCTTTCTGGTTAAATTTAGAACAAGGCAGAGAGATTGTAGTTTAAATTTCATTCTAAATCAGAACCTAGCAGCAGCAAAGAACTTTAATTTAAATCATATCAGAATATAACTTAGCATAAAAAGCAAAACAGGGTCAGTATTCTTTGAACACTAAATAAATTCTTTTAGAGACCTTTACAAAGAGGCCTTCTACCTAGGGGGCAAGAGACCTGTGAAACTTTTTAAATAGGTGTTAAAGCCAGGTGGCAGGTCAAAAGGCCATTTTGAAAGACTCCTATCCAAGCAAGGACTGTTAATCACTCAGGAAGTTGGTTACAGCTTACCTGAGAAGCACAGACATAAATAGTTCAACCAGAGTTCTGTGATCTTCAGACTTGAAGGACTACAAAGGGGACTGCAACCTCTGGAGAGAGATCTGCAATTGTGAGCATATATTTCTGGGAATTATTTCTGAAGGGAATTCTTTGGATTCAAGTTGATTAATCTGTGAACCCAGTGTATTTGTTAAATCAGTCAGGTCCTAGTAGCAGCAGTTTAAGTTTAAATTTAAAACACAGACAAGAGCTTTCTGATTAAATTTAGAATCCAGCAGAGAGCTTGTAGTTTAAATTTAATACTCACTCAGGGCCTAGTAGAAGCAAAGTGTTTTTAGTTTAAATTTAAAACACAGAAGAGAGCTTTATGGTTAATTTAGAACCTATCATAAAGCTTCTAGCTTAAATTTCATACTAAATCAGAGCCTAGCAGCAGCAAATAGCTTTAATTTAAATCAAATCAGAATATAACTTAGCATAAAAGGCAAAACAGGATCAGCATTCTTTGAACACTAAATAAATTCTTCTAGAGACCTTTACAAAGAGGCCTTCTACCTAGGGGGCAAGAAACATGTGAAACATTTTAAATAGGTGTTAAAGCCAGGTGGCAGGTGAAAAGGCTGTTTTGAAAGACTCCTTCTATCCAAGCAATGACTGTTAATCACACAGGAAGTTGGTCACAGCTTACCTCAGAAGCACATGACGGGGTACTGTGTAGCAGCCCTCTTTTAAAAAGTCTTATTTCCCTCCCTTCCTCCCTAACACCCACCCACCCCTGGGATAATGCTAGCTTTATAGGTACTTACACATCTTAAAGGAAAGGATCTGCTCTCAGGTGCAGCTTTTTATCCAAATCAGTCATACATTAAGGAGCTGAGCTTAATTAAGCTTCAGGTGAGCAAGGTATATCAAACATATTAGGTACACATTTATTAGTATAAGTATCTTAAAGATCTAAACACAAGCTCAAAACTAAGATGCAGACAGCAGTCCAGCAGTGAGATGGGGGCTTTCCAGTCTTTTGCACTGTGTGTCACATGTATGATTTCCTCCCAGTTGGTGAGAGGTCTTATGTGTGCACTAGGTGCAAGGAGCTATTTGCTCTCAGGGAACGAGTCCATTCTCTATATCAGCGGTTCTCAACCTGTTGGTCACGACCCCTACGGGGGTCGCCACAGGATTCAGTGGGGGTCGTCTCACTCCGCCATTAAAAAAAGCGCACAAGTTGCTGCTGCTGCCGAGTCCGCTTCTCGGCAGCGGCAAACTCACTGCCTCCCTTCTAATGCAGCTGCAACTCCCTGCCTCTTAGGGAACCGTGGCTATGCCTGTAAAACCTTTGCAGAGCCTTCCTGTCTCTCGATGGACTCCGTGCAGCATTGTCCTGCCTCCAAAGGAAGTTGTTTACCACTTCCTTTGGAGGCGGGACAATGCTGCACGAAGCCCATTTAGAGACAGAAAGGTTCCACAACGATTTTACAGGCATAGCCACCATTCCCTAAGAGACAGTGAGCCGCAGCTGCAGAAGAAGGAGGCAGACATGGGGAGAGGGGAGCAGGGAACCTGCAATGGGGCTGACATGGGGAGGGGGGATGACATGGACAGAGGGGGCCTGACATGGATGGAGGGAGGGAGGGGGAGCTGAAATGGACAGAGGAGGGCTGACATGGACAGAGGGGGCGGATATGGAGGGCTGGAGGGAGGGGCTGACATGGAGAGAGGGCGGGAGGGGGGCTGACATGGACAGAGGGTGGCTGACATAGAGGGAGGGAGGGGGGCTGATATGGATGGATGGAGGGAAGGGGGATGACTTGGACGGAGGGGGGCTGACATGGATGGATGGATGGAGGGAGGAGGAGGGCTGACATGGACGGGGGGGCTGACATGGAGAGAGGGGGCCTGACATGGATGGATGGAGGGAGGGAGGGGAGACTGACATTGATGGATGGATGGATGGATGGAGGGGGGACTGACATGGAGGGCGGAGAGAGGGATGGGGCTGACATGGACAGAGGGGGGACTGACATGGAGGGATGGATGGAGGGAGGGAGGGGATGGCATGGACAGGGGGGCTGATATGGAGGGAGGGAGGGGGCTGACATTGATGGATGGATGGAGGGAGGGAGGGAGGGAGGGAGTTGTGGCTGACATTGATGGATGGATGGAGGGAGGGGGCTGACATGGACAGAGGGGGGCTGACATGGAGGGAGGGAGGGCTAACATAGACAGAGGGGGGACTGACATGGAGGGATGGATGGAGGGAGTGAGAGGGGCTGACATGAACAGGGGGCCGACATGGAGGGAGGGAGGGGGCTGACATGGATGAATGGAGGGAGGGAGGGGGGCTGACATGGACAGAGGGGGGGCTGACATGGAGGGAGGGAAGGGGGCTGACATAGACAAAGGGAAGAGGCAGGGGGACATACTGGACAGACGGGGGATAAATGCAGGACAGAGGGGAGAGACAGTGCGAGTTAGGATTATAAAGGGCAGATGGGGGGGCTAGGACTGGTAATGGGTTGATTAGGGAAGGCTAGGACTGGGAATGGACTGATCAAGGGGGGTTGGGACTGGTAATGTGCTGATAGGGGGGTAGGACGGGTAATGGACGGATGGGGGCTAGCATTGGAAATGAGCTGATCGGGGAGGTTAGGATTGGAAATGGGATGATTAGAGGAGGCTAGGACTGGTAATGGGCTGATGGGGGAGGGTAGGACTGGTAATGGGCTGATTAGGGGAGCCTAGCACTGGTAATGTGGTTGAGGAGGGACTAGCACTGAAAATGAGCTGATTAGGGGAGGCTAGGACTGGTAATGAGCTGAAGGGGGGTGGGGGGGGTAGGACTGGTATTGGGCTGATTAGGAGAGGCTAACACTGGAAATGGAGTTGAGGGGGGACTAGCACTGGAAGCGAGCTGATTGGGGGGCTTCAACTGGGATTGGGTTGATTGTGTGGAGGGGAGGATAGAGCTGCTAGCCCTGGAAGAAAGCTGGGGGCTAAGACTACAAATGGGCTGATACGAGGGGATGGGAGAATGTAACTGGAAGGGAGTGGATCTGAGAGGGGCTGCCATGGTATTTGTACTAGAAGGGACTAGTCAGTGGGGAAGGAGGGGGACTGGAAGGGAATGGACACCAGTGGCAGTCATGGGAATGCAAGATGACATTGGAAGGTACTGGGAGTGAGGACTGGAAAGGGGCTGATACTGGGGAGGGTTACTGGGACTGGAAAAAGGCTGATGAAAAGAAGTGAAGAAAACGAAAAAAGAGATAAGAAATGTCAGATGGACCATAGACCACAGAAAAAGAGCTAAGAGAAGACAGGAAAGCAGAAGTCTCAGATCGGGACCAGCATGATCAGAGAATAAATTGGTCAAGTAACAAAGGTAGAAAAAATAATTTTATTTCATATTAGTGATTTGACTACAAAATCATCATAATTTTGAAATCAAATATTTTTACTTGTTATTGTGGTCTAAATAAGTAAATTTTATAAATAAAAACATATTGCAAAGGCCTATAATATATTAATAATTCAACAAATGATTACAGCGACAATGCGTTAACGAAAAAGGAAGAGAGACGGATTTGATTTTATCATTGGGAGTCACCACAAGTTGACCAATGGTAAAAGGGGTCACGGTACAAAAAAGGTTGAGAACCACTGCTCTATAGGCTATAGAAGCAGACTTGGAAGACATAAGAAAGACAGAGAGGTACATAGACTAGACCTACAGGGATATAGTCCTGAAGTACCACCTCCAGTCTGGCAGCATCCCTGTTGCCATGGAGGAGAGAGGTCATGTGACAGGAGAGCATCACCCCAGTATGGCAGGAACTGATCCTGTAACAGGACCTGTCTTCCAGGTGATGTAAGAGGGGTGTCCGATATTAAAGGTACAGGTGGCAATCATACCGGCTCCGCATCACCCTGGTGTGGCAGGAAGTGATTCTGTAACTAAGACCTGTCCTCCAGGTGATGTAAAACCCTCTCGCACCGAGGACGTTTCTCCAGGGCCATGTGCCCATGAGGGAAGGGTTAGGACAGCCGTTATAGTTGGTGATTCGATCATTGGGCATGTAGATAGCTGGGTGGCTGGTGGACGTGAGGATCGCCTGGTAACATGCCTGCCTGGTGCGAAGGTAGCGGACCTCACGCGCCACCTAGATAAGGTCTTAGATAGTGCTGGGGAGGAGTCTGCTGTCTTGGTACATGTCGGTACCAATGACATAGGAAAATGTGGTAGGGAGGTTCTGGAGGCTAAATTTAGGCTTTTAGGTAGGAAGTTGAAATCCAGAACATCCAGAGTAGCATTCTCCGAAATGCTTCCTGTTCCACGTGCAGGACCCAAAAGGCAGGCAGAGCTCCGGAGTCTCAATGCGTGGATTTGACAATGGTGCAGAGATGAGGGTTTTGGATTTGTTAGGAACTGGGGAACATTCTGGGGAAAGGAGGGGCTCTTCCAAAGGGATGGGCTTCACCTTAACCAGGATGGAACCAGGCTGCTGGCATTAACCTTTAAAAAGGAGATAGAGCAGCTTTTAAACTAGATATTAGGGGAAAGCCGACAGTCGCCCAAGAGCGGATGGTTCGGAAGAATGTATCTTTGAAGGATACTACCAAAAGCAGAGCGGTTCCACGAAAGAGCAAAGTAGCCCAAATGCCCTCAAGTATGGAGCAGACTCAGCTTAAAGATCCCAAATTACCCATGTCTAACAATAGCCAAATTAATATGAATAAAATACACTCTCTAAAATGCTTGTATGCAAATGCTAGAAGTCTAAAAAATTAAGATGGGAGAGTTAGAATATATAGCACTAAATGATAGGTTGGATATGATTGGAATATCAGAGACATGGTGGAAGGAGGACAACCAGTGGGATACTGTGATACCTGAGTACAAACTATATCGAAATGATAGAGCTGATCAAATTGGTGGAGGGGTTGCTCTCTATGTTAGAGAGGGCATTGAGTCAGAAAGGATTAAAGTTTTGCAGGAAACAAAATCTGCTGTAGAATCAATATGGATTGAAATTCCATGTAAAAGGGGGAAGGCAATGGCAGTGGGGGTGTACTATCGAGCGCCTGGCCAGAATGACCAAATGGATGATGAAATGCTCAAAGAAATCAAGGAAGCTAACAAAAGTTACAGCGCAGTAATAATAACACAGGTACACTAAAAATTATTTTTTTTAAACTGCCTCTAATGTTTCGATTGATTTTTACGTTTTTTGGTGCGCTGAATCCAAATCTGGTAACCAATTTGCTCCATCACGTACAGATGTTTTGCTACATTGGGTTAGCAGTTTGAGGTGAACATTTCAGATTGAGTGCGATCGAGATAAAAGTTTCTTGGATGAATTCTTTATACTAATTGTTTAGTAGTTATTCAAATAAGAATAAAGAAAATTGTAACAAGGCAGCACATAAGAATAGAGTAATGTCAACAAAACACACTGTGATGGTAGCAAAATTGTCTGCACTTAAAACAGCCACATACATGTGCACAAACATTGAGCATATAAGAGCGAGGTTAGACACAAAGCAAAGCAAAGAAATGTGCAAAAAATGTTGTACAGGTATGTATGTAAGAATAGAAAACGCAAACCGCACCATTGCAATACATGAAGACAAACACCCGATGGTGTGAAAATAAAATTCTAATAAATGAGATCCGACACTGTGGTAATAACTACCAAATTTTTATTTCAAAGTTTAGTAAAAACACGATATTTGTCAACACAGTTTAGATTTTAAAGTCATTCTTGGGTCAATCAATCTCCTGGTGGGCCCGTTTCTTCTTCCCCCGAATGCTTCTCTTGGTGCGCTGCTTGGCGTATTTTTCATCTGGGGTTTCCCGCAGCAGCAACCAGCAGAAATCAGCCATTATAGTGGTGTTCCATCTTCCTTGGTACCTTCTCTCTGCATCCTTGATGTCCTGGTGAAACCTTTCACCTTGTTCTTCACTGTACGCCCCCAAGTTTTCGGGAAAGTAGTTCACATGGGAGTGCAAGAAATGGACTTTCAGGCTCATGTTACAGCCTTGTTCTTTGAAGGCATTGAGCATCCTGGCAACAATATCCTTATAGTTCTCATCCCGCCTGTTCCCCAAGAATTTGAGAACAACATCCTTGAAGGAATCCCAGGCTTCTTTTTCCTTCTCAGACATCGTTTCAGCGAATGCTCCATCTGAAATGAGTTTCCTTATATCAGGGCCAACAAACACTCCTTCCTTTAGCTTTGCTTCAGAAAGTCGGGGGAACTTTGAGCAAAGGTACCGAAAGCACTCACCATCTTTTGGAAGGGACTTGATGAATTGCTTAATGAGACCCAACTTAATGTGGAGAGGTGGTAATAGAATTTTATCACGAGGTACCAAGCTCTCATGAAGAACATTTTTCTCACCGGGTCTCAAATACTCCCGAATTGGCCAGTCTTTTTTCCCCCAGTGTAGGTCGCGGGCCCGGCTATCCCACAAGCAAAGGAAGCAGGGATATTTGGTGAAACCGGATTGCTGCCCTAATAGCATGGATAGAATTTTAAAGTCTCCACAAATCATCCACTTATGCTCATCATAACGAATCTTCTGAAGAATCAGGGCCAAATTCTCGTATTTTTCTGGAGAATAACAGAGTGAGCTATAGGAACTGAAGCAAATGTGTTGCCATTATGAAGAAGAACACCTTTTATGCTGTCTTTTGACGAATCAATGAACAGCCGCCATTCAGCAGGATCATACTTGAGTTTAAACTTTTCCATCACTCCGTATATATCGTTGCAAAATACCAAATCTTCCTCTTTGCTGAAATACTTCAAAAATTGTGTCTCGCGGTTGCGGTACCAATAAAAAGTTGTTCCTGGTGACAATCGATTTTTCTGTTTAAGCCGAGAACCTAGCAGTTGGGCAGCATCTTTTGGGAGTCCTAAATCCCGGACTAAATCATTCAATTCAGCTTGAGAGAAAAGTTCAGGTTTCGGATCTGGTTCAGTTTCAAACTCGGAAGTACTGGACTCATCGGGAAAAGCCATCTGATGAGTCTCATCATGATCAGAACCGTCCACACAAATATGATCCAAAGATTTTGGTGGTTCAGGCACAGGTACTTCGTTGCTATGAGGCATAGTCCTAATTGCTGAGGGAAGGTTGGGGTAATTTATTACGTTCTTATTTTTTAAGTTGTATCCCTTCACAATGCAAGAGCAAAAATAGCAGTCACTGCTGTGGTCTCTTTGTTCACGTCACATCATAGGTATTCCGAAACGAAATGCTTGTTTTTTACCTTTCATCCATAAGCGTAGATCTTCCTCACATGTCTTGCACACTTTGTGAGGAGCCCACGGTTTGTCTTGATCGCCTAACTTCAAACCGAAATAGGCGAAATATACTTTTTTAATAAATGCAGAAATGTTCCTCTGCCGCTTTTTCACGGTATATTCCCCACAAATAAACAAAAACTGTCCGGAGAGTTGACGCAACCTCTGGCTCTGTGAGCCATCACAAATACACAGCACTGCAAACTACAACTGTAGTGAACCACTTCGGAATAAAGCTGGATTACGACTGAGCAAACAAAAGGTAATAATAAACTTGCAAGAAACTGAAATTTGACATGAACGTTCATGTCGCAACCACCGTGTTTGAGCGAGCGAACGAGGCGAGGTGAACAGGAAAGAACATGCGCCAGCGCGAGTACTGGATTTAGCCCCCCGCCTCCCAATTGTCCTGTTAATGTATAAAATGAATACAAAACACTCTAAAATATCATGAGGGAGTGTTTCTAGTTAGTTAACCATTACAACCTCTATTTTGGGCCAAGAAAATAAACTGCAGTCGGCTAAAAAGAAATTATGTGAACATTCCTTATATGGGTAAGAAATCTAATTTTGCAAGAAAACGTGACGTGATGGAACATTTTGGCTATTTTTCCTGGATTCAGCACCCCAAAATCTATAGGAATCAGTTGCAAAACTGGAGGCAGTTTTTTGGTAGTGTACCTGTGTAATGGGTGATTTCAATTACCCTGGTATCGACTGGGTCAGTGTCATGGCAGGACTTGCGAGGGAGATAAAGTTCCTAGATGAAATAAATGACTGCTTCTTTGAGCAGCTGGTTCATGAACCGACCAGAGGGGAAGCCATATTAGACCTAGTCCTTAGTGGAACACCAGATCTAGTGCAAGAGATAAGGTTGTTGGGGCCACTTGGCAATAGTGATCATAGCATGAACGCCTTTGATTTAATTAGTGGAGGAGGGATAGTAAGGAAATCCACAGTACTACCTTTTAACTTTCGAAAGGGAGACTATGATAAAATGAGGAAAACAGTTAAGAAAAAACTAAAGGGAGCAGTTGCAAAGGTTAAAGACGTACATCAGGCTTGGCTGTTGTTGAATAATACTATCTTGGAAGCCCAGACCAGTTGTATTCCACACTTTAAGAAAAGTGGAAGGAAGTCCATAAAACTGCCAGCATGGTTTAAAGGTGAGGTCAGAGAGGCTGTTGTTGCCAAAAAAGCATCTTTCAGGGAATGGAAAAAAGAGCCAAACGACGAAACCTGGAAACAGCACAAGCACTGGCAAGTCAAATGCAAGGCATTGATAAGGCAGGCAAAGGGAGAATTTGAGAAGAAGCTTTTTGCGGAAGCAAAAACGCGAAGTAAAGACCTTTTCAAGTACATTCGTAGCAAAAATCCTCTGAGAGAGTCAGTTGGTCCATTAGATGATAAAGGGGTTAAAGGAGCACTAAGAGGCAACAAGGCGATAGCGGAGAGATTGAATGAATTCTTTGCTTCAGTCTTTACTGAGGAAGATGTAGGGATGTTACCCACGACTGAAGTGGTATTTAAAGGTGCGGAAGAATTGAAGGAAATATCGATACATCGGGAAGATGTATTACAACTATTAGATAAACTGAAGAGTAGCAAATCACCTGGGCCAGATGGCATACATCCAAGGTTGTTGAAAGAACTGAAATATGAGATTGCAGACCTGCTGTTAGTAATCTGTGAACTATCATTAAAATCATCTCTAATACCTGAAGATTGGAGGATCGCCAATGTAACACCAATTTTTAAAAAGGGTTCCAGGGGTGATCCGGGAAACTACAGACCGGTGAGCCTGACATCAGTACCGGCAAAAATGGTAGAAACCATCATAAAGAATAAAATTACTCAGCATGTAGATAGTCATGACCTAATGGGAAACAGCCAACATGGCTTTAGACAAGGAAGATCTTCTCTTACTAATCTGTTATGTTTTTTTGAAGGAGTGAATAATCGGGTGGACAAAGGTGAGTCGGTTGATATTGTGTATCTGGACTTTCAGAAAGCCTTTGACAAGGTCCCTCATGAGAGACTTTTGGCAAAACTAAAGAGTCATGGGATAGGAGGCAGTGTACTATTGTGGATCAGGAACTGGTTAAAAGATAGAAAGCAGAGGGTAGGGCTAAATGGACAATTTTCCCAATGGAGAAAGGTGAATAGTGGTGTACCCCAGGGATCTGTGCTGGGTCCGCTGCTTTTTGACATATTCATAAATGACCTGGAAAGTGGAATAACGAGTGAGGTTATCAAATTTGCAGATGACACAAAGCTATATAAAGTTGTTAAAACCCAAGAGGATTGTGGAAAATTGCAAGAGGATCTTGATAAATTAGAAGACTGGGCATCAAAATGGCAGATGATATGCACCTAGGGAAGAACAACCCAAGCTATGGTTACACGATGCAAGGTCCCACATTAGGAACCACCACCCAGGAAAAAGTTTTAGGCGTCATTGTGGATACCATGTTAAAACCCTCGGCCCAGTGTGCAGCAGCGGCCAAGAGAGCAAATAGAATGATAGGTATGATAAGGACACAGGTTCCACAATGCTTGTATTGGTTCAAGCACTGATATCCTGGGTCCCTTTTTAATAATGGTTAATGGACCTTTCCTCCAGGAACTTGTTCAAACCTTTTTTAAACCCAGCTACACTAACAGCTTTTACTACATCCTCCGGTAACAAATTCCAGAGTTTGATTACATGTTGAGTGAAAAAATATTTTCTTTTATTAGTCTTAAATAGTTTACCCTGTAGCTTCATTGCATGTCCCCTAGTCTTTCTATATTCTGATAAGGTAAGCAATCGATCTACGTTTACCCGTTCCACTCCGTTCATTAATTTATAGACTTCTATCATATCTCCCCTCAGCCGTCTCTTTTCCAGGTTAAAGAGCCCTAACCTTTTTAGCCTTTCTTCATAGGAGTATCCTTCCATCTCCTTTACCATTTTGGTGGCTCTTCTCTGAACCTTTTCTAAAATTGCTATATCCTTTTTAAGATACGGCTACCAGAATTGCACACAATATTCAAGGTGCGGTCTCACCATGGAACGATATAGAGGCATTATAATATCTTTTGTTTTATTTTCCATTCCTTTCCTTATCATACCTAGCATTCTATTTGCTCTCTTGGCCACCGCTGCACACTGGGCCGAGGGTTTTAACATGGTATCCACAATGACGCCTAAATCTTTTTCCTGGGTGGTAGTTCCTAATGTTGAACCTTGCATCGTGTAACCATAGTTTGGGTTGTTCTTCCCTAGGTGCATAACCTTGCACTTGTCCACATTAGATTTCATCTGCCATTTTGATGTCTAGTCTTCCAATTTATCAAGATCCTCTTGCAATTTTCCACAATCCTCTTGGGTTTTAACAACTTTAAATAGTTTTGTGTCATCTGCAAATTTGATAACCTCACTCGTTATTCCACTTTCCAGGTCATTTATGAATATGTCAAAAAGCAGCGGACCCAGCACAGATCCCTGGGGTACACCACTATTCACCTTTCTCCATTGGGAAAATTGGCCATTTAGCCCTACCCTCTGCTTTCTATCTTTTAACCAGTTCCTGATCCACAATAGTACACTGCCTCCTATCCCATGACTCTTTAGTTTTGCCAAAAGTCTCTCATGAGGGACCTTGTCAAAGGCTTTCTGAAAGTCCAGATACACAATATCAACTGACTCACCTTTGTCCACCTGATTATTCACTCCTTCAAAAATACATAACAGATTAGTAAGACAAAATCTTCCTTGTCTAAAGCCATGTTGGCAGTCTCCCATTAGGTCATGACTATCTACATGCTGAGTAATTTTATTTGTTATGATGGTTTCTACCATTTTTCCCGGTATTGATGTCAGGCTCACCGGTCTGTAGTTTCCCGGATCACCCCTGGCACCCTTTTTAAAAATTGGTGTTACATTGGCGATCCTCCATTCTTTAGGTATTAGAGATGATTTTAATGATGGTTCACAGATTACTAATAGCAGGTCTGCAATCTCGTATTTCAGTTCTTTCAGCACCCTTGGATGTATACCATCCGGCCCAGGTGATTTGCTACTCTTCAGTTTATCTAATAGTTGTAATACATCTTCCCGATGTATCGATATTTCCTTCAATTCTTCCGCACATTTAAATACCACTGCAGTCATGGGTAACATCCCTACATCTTCCTTAGTAAAGACTGAAACAAAGAATTCATTCAGTCTCTCCGCTATCGCCTTATCGCCTCTTAGTGCTCCTTTAACCCCTTTACATCTAATGGACCAACTGACTCTCTCACAGGTTTTTTGCTACAAATGTACTTGAAAAGGTCTTTACTTCGCGTTTTTGCTTCCGCAGCAAGCTTCTTCTCAAATTCTCCTTTTGCCTGCCTTATCAATGCCTTGCATTTGACTTGCCAGTGCTTGTGCTGTTTCCAGGTTTCGTCGTTTTGCTCTTTTTTCCATTTCCTGAAAGATGCTTTTTTGGAAACAACAGCCTCTCTGACCTCACCTTTAAACCATGCTGGCAGTTTTTTGGACTTCCTTCCACTTTTCTTAAAGCGTGGAATACAGCTGGTCTGGGCTTCCAAGATAGTATTTTTCAACAACAGCCAAGCCTGATGTACGTCTTTAACCTTTGCAACTGCTCCCTTTAGTTTTTTCTTAACTGTTTTTCTCCTTTTATCATAGTCTCCCTTTCGAAAGTTAAAAGGTAGTACTGTGGATTTCATTACTATCCCTCCTCCACTAATTAAATCAAAGGCGATCATGCTATGATCACTATTGCCAAGTGGCCCCAACAACCTTATCTCTTGCACTAGATCTGGTGTTCCACTAAGGACTAGATCTAATATGGCTTCCCCTCTGGTCGTTCATGAACCAGCTGCTCCAAGAAGCAGTCATTTATTTCATCTAGGAACTTTATCTCCCTAGCATATCCTGACGTGACACTGACCCAGTCGATACCGGGGTAGTTGAAATCACCCATTATTATTACTGTGCTGTAACTTTTGTTAGCTTCCTTGATTTCATTGAGCTTTTTATCATCCATTTCGTCATTCTGGCCAGGCGCTCGATAGTACACCCTCACTGCCATTGCCTTCCCCCTTTTACATGGAATTTCAATCCATATAGATTCTACAGCAGATTTTGTTTCCTGCAAAACTTTAATCCTTTCTGACTCAATGCCCTCTCTAACATAGAGAGCAACCCCTCCACCAATTTGATCAGCTCTATCATTACGATATAGTTTGTACCCAGGTATCACAGTGTCCCACTGGTTGTCGTCCTTCCACCATGTCTCTGATATTCCAATGTTACCCATGACTGAAGTGTTTTATAAAGGTGCAGAAAAATTGAAGGAAATATCGATACATCGGAAAGATGTATTACAACTATTTGATAAACTGAAGAGTAGCAAATCACCTGGACCGGATTGTATGCATCCAAGGGTGTTGAAAGAACTGAAATATGAGATTTCAGACCTGCTATTAGTAATTTGTGAACTATCATTAAAATCATCTGTAATACCTGAAGATTGGAGGATGGCCAACGTAATGCCAATTTTTAAAAAGCGTTCCGGGGTGATCCAGGAAACTGCAGACCAGTGAACCTGACGTCAGTATTGGAAAAAATGGTAGAAACCATCATAAAGAACTAAATTGTAAACCGCTCCTGATCTCTGGAAGGAACAGTATAGAAAATGTAACAAATAAATAAATAAATAAAAATGCTGAACATGTAGACAGACAGTCATGGCTTAATGAGAGACAGATGACATTGGTTTAGACAAGGAAGATCTTGTCTTACTTATCTGTTATGTTTTTTTGGAGGTGTGAATAAACAGGTAGACAAAGGGGCTTGTTTACAAAGCCGTGATAGCGGTTTCCGATCGTTATCGGAGCCGCGGCCCCATTGATTTCAACGATTGGAAACCGCTACCGCGACTTTGTGAACAAGCCCCAAAGGTGAGTCGGTTGATAAGGTATATTTGGACTTTCAGAAAGCCTTTGACAAGGTCCCTCATCAGAGATTTTTGACTAAACTAAAGAGTCATGGGAGAGGAGGCAGTGTACTATTGTGGATGAGGAACTGGTTTAAATATAGAAAGCAGAGGGTAGGGCTAAATGGCCAATTTTCCCAATGGAGAAAGGTGAACAGTGCTGTACCCCAGGGATCTGTGCTGGGTCCGCTGCTTTTTGACATATTCATAAATGACCTGGAAAAGGGAACAACAAATGAGGTTATCAAATTTGCAGATGACACAAAACTATTTAAAGTTGTTAAAACCCATGAGGATTGTGGAAATTTGCAAGAAGTCTTGCAAATTGGAAGACTGGGCATCCAAATGGCAGATGAAATTTAATTTGGATAAGTGCAAAGTTATGCACCTAGGGAAGAACAACCCAAACTATGGTTATGCGATGCAAGATTCCACATTAGGAACCACCACCTAGGAAAAAGATTTAGGCATCATCGTAGATAACATGTTAAAACTCTCCGTCCAGTGTGCAGTGATGGCCAAGAGAGCAAATAGAATGCTAGGTATCATAAGGAAAGAAATGGAAAATAAAACAAAGGATATAATGCCTCTGTATCATTCCATGGTGCGACCACACCTTGAATATTGTGTGTAATTCTGGTCGCTGTATCTTAAAAAGGATATAGTGTTATTAGAAAAGGTTCAGAGAAGAGCCACTAAAATGGTAAAGGAGATGGAAGGATACCCCCTATGAAGAAGGGCTAAAAAGGTTAGGGCTCTTTAACCTTGAAAAGAGATGGCTGAGGGGAGATATGATAGAAGCCTATAAATTAATGAAAGGAGTGGAATGGGTAAACGTAGATCGATTGTTTACTTTATCAGATTATAGAAAGACTAGGGGACATGCAATGAAGCTACAGGGTAACCTATTTAAGACTAATAAGAGAAAATATTTTTTCACTCAACGTGTAATCAAACTCTGGAATTTGTTACCGGAGGATGTAGTAAAAGCTGTTAGTGTAGCTGGGTTTAAAAAAGGTTTGAACAAGTTCCTGGAGGAAAGGTCCATTAACCATTATTAAAAAGGGACCCAGGATATCAGTGCTTGACCCAATACAAGCATTGTGGAACCTGTGTCTTTTGGAGAAACTGCTAGGTACGTATGACCTAGATTGGCTACTCTTGGAAACAGGGTACTGGGCTTGATGGACCTTGGTCTGACCCAGTATGGCATATCTTATGTTATGTTCTATGATAGATAGACACCTCTGTACCCCTCATAAGGGAGTCACTAACCACCGTTATCTTTCACTTCTTAGTGGTTTCAAAGAATATTTGCTGTCAAACCTCCTTTTTGAACTTTAAGGCTAGAGGAAATTTTAAAAAAGCAGCAAAAATAAAAAGCTTTGCCTAAAAACAGAAAAATCTCCTTCTGCAAACAGTCATAAAAAATAAACTTGTAACATTAACCAGCAAAAAATGTGATCTAACAAAAATAACCTCTTTTTTAAAGACCTTTCAGGCAAAGAACTTGCAGTAAATGTCACACTATTACTTTGTTTGAAAAGAAGCCCCTCCAGAAATTCTTGTGAATGCAATAAAAATTATTTGAATACCAATGGAGCAATCATAATTTTAAGAGTTTTGCAATGAAACCCAATGAAATATAGGCGTTGATCTTCAGAATGCGGTGGTCAGTGCTGCTAAAGTGCCTGACCACTGTAGTTAAAAATTTAACTGGATATTGGGTGCTGAAGCCTGTTTGGCATTTGTCAAAAAATATCTCGTTTCACCGCCAACAATGGTGGCTATCTGATTAGAGGGATATTCAGCTGCTGACTAGATAGCACATAAGCATTCATCTGTCCTAACTTTATATGCATTGCCTATTTGGCTAGCAGCTCAATATCGCCACTAACTGGATTGTCACAGGACCACTCAGCTCTACCATTGGACCACGTTGAAACTAACCGGATGTTTAGTTTCAGAGTGTGGATCACTGGGGTTTAAGTGACTTGCAGGTCCTGCAATCCACATAAACCATTTTGATTCTTTTTCCTATAGTTTTTACTGACTCATGGCAAATGTCACATGAGAAGCAAATGAAAATGTCAGTGGAGCCTATTAGGTTGATCCTTGTCCTGACTATGATGTCTTTATTTGTATCTGTGACTTGCCCATGAAATTCATTAAAGTTGAATAAGAAATTGGTATCCACAGTAAGGACCATAATGTGCTCATTAAAAATTTGTAGAGTTAATGAAACCTTTTGAATTTAGTAGTTGTAATTAAAGAAGATTGTAGGGTTTTGTGAATGTAGCTCGGTGCAATACAGTATTTCCCAGTGAAAATAATTAAACCGAGCTAAAGAATCTTTTCGATGGCAGGGTTGTTTTTCCATGGATGAGGGATTACTGATTGGCTTTTTAACTTCAGCTTTTCCAAATAGTTTTTCAGTTATTTAATTTACTCTACATGGAGTCTATTGATTATTCAAGTTGGCAGTCAATTTTATAGGGCATCCCACTGTTTCTTTGCTTAATGTAGTCAATGATTGTAATTGCTTGATCAGTGCAGCCCATGAAATAGGTTTTGTGTCTTTTTTACAATGCATTGATGGCTTTATCTGATGTAGCCTTTGCAGGGTCTTAGTTTTATAGCACTATGCTGAAATCCCAGAGGTCTCTAGATTAATGGCTTTAGCTTTCTCTGGGAGCTGCTGATGCTACTCTTCAGAATGTATTTGTGCATCTGCTATGACACACTTAAATCTGGTGCCAATGGTTTTTTGTGTGTGTGTGTTGTTTTGCAGTCAGAGAAACATCTTATGCCTACTTAATTATTTTCACCAAGGAACTAGGGTTAAAAATCTGATTTACAAAGGCTTTACTCTCTTTCTGTGTCTACAGGAAAAAGCTTATATTAGGCTCCAAGTCATTGGGAGGGTAACTTTTGGCAGACTGGCTGTGCTTGCACGCCAACAAGTTTGCAAGCTGATTTTCAAAGGGAAACATTCCTTAGAATTCCCTTTGGAAATCTGTGGCAGCCAATGTTGATGGTTTTCGTTTTTTCACATGAATGAAATCCTCACATGTGCCTCAGCTGTCCTGCCTGGGGTCCATTCCTGGCCACACCCTCTTTTCTACATTGTGGGACAGCAATTGGCAGAAGGGTGTAGAAGGTACTGAGACAAGATGGATATTCTACAACATTTCAGCAAACCACATCAACATGCAGTATTCTTTTCTTAGCTAAGATCATACCAACATTTACATTAAAGATGAAAGACAACATATACAGCTAAGAAATAAGAAAATGGAAACAAAAGAAATAAAATGAAACAGCCAAGTCTTTACAATTCACTTCTGTTTTCACTTCTGTCCTAAGGAAGGTAGATATTAGCTCCTGAAAGCTAGTCAAGAAATATGCATTATGCATTTGGTTTAATAAAAAGATATCTTATATATACAGGGTGGCTCAAAAAAAAGTGAGAACATCTCGTAGCATATAAGTTAATTAAAAATTCAAAAAGACAGATGTAAACGATTGACAAATTTAAAAAAAAAAAGATGGCAACCGGAAATTGTTGAAATAAAGACGTTATATAGCTAAAAAAGGTAAATAAGTAAACTATTTAAGCTTTTAATTTACGAGATGTTCTCACTTTTTTTGGGCCACCCTGTATATATATATATATATATGTTTTAAATTATTAACCTTTCTTTCTTTGTAATAAATTTCCAGTAGCTAGAAGGAACAAACATAACCCTTTCCATTTGGCCGTCCTACCCTATGGGACATTTAAATTTTCCCATTCCGATCATCTGTCCCACCCTGTGGACATATGAATAACAAGCTAGTTTATGCTTTGTATGTCTTAACCAAAATACAACATGACTGGTTACTGTAAAATGTGTATGTTATCTTGGTTGTAATTTGGCCAGTTGCTTGTTAAAATTTATTCCGATCTGGCATGAACGACAGAAAATTTATCCGAGTAAAAAGGGTTAAGACTCATTCTGTTTTCACAAAATTTCAAGGGTTTCCTCTGCAAGGAAATTGCATGCCTAAAATAAAATGCAAATAGGAAAGTACCTTATAACCAGGATTAGATGATAAAAGCTCCCATATCTGACAATTTCGGAGGCACTGTGGAGTAGTTCTATGAGTTCATCACAAGGAATCTTAAGCAATATTTGACAAAGCTTTGAAGCCAGTGTTTCATGCTTCGTTCAGTCTTAATTGCATTATTAAACTTACAAAATGCAGTCCTGATAAGAAAGCTAAGGAAATGTAATCACACATGCAACACAGGTGCATAAATCCATGAGCAATATAATTATGTAGCGCAAATACACCATTCACAATGCCTAAGGTGACATGCTGCCAGAAACATGAAATGTGTAGCAGAGCTTGGACCAGCTGTGCTATGAACTGATTTGCACAGCTGAGCTTGATATAGAAACCGGACATGTGCTTTTCCTTTCTTAATTCCTTTCTCTACAGGTACTAAACTGTAAATACATTGAGTGTGATTCCATAATGTGCATGTCTGGCCTGTGGACACATCTAAATCAGAAATGAGCCCTTTGAACCTAATTCCACATCCTCTGGTCTAGACGTGCCCGTAGGTCCGGAATCAAGGAGATAGCTGTGTTCAGAGCAACATGTGCAAGCACTATTCAGCCGGCCCATGCCTCGGATGGGGTAAACGTTTTAGACATCCTTGCTCCCACCTTATCCTGAATAGTTACACGTTTCAGATCCTGCCCACCCTGCGATCTACCCATGGATGCCACACCCTTCGAGAAAAATGTGCATCTCCTAAGCTGCTCAGCATAGACAGTAGTTTGCTGATGCACACTAGTCATAAATACCAATAAGAAATGACAGCTGCTGCAACCTAGACCATATGGAAGTCCCCTCATGCCCTCAAAAGTGCAAGGTAAGCCCAGTGAACCCCAATATGGTATACCAGAATGAAATTTCGAGCATGTATATTAGGACATAACTTGCATCAAATGGTATGTGGCATTAGGAACCGGTCTTCTCTAAAACCATGCCTTAAACTGTTAGGAATGGATCCTCACCAAGTGCACAAAACCCCAAACTAACCTTGCAATTCCCCAAGAGATGCATAATATTGCTGAGCAACAAATGTATGCCCTTTTTGTACCTATGGTCTATAAGTGCACTCATTCTCCTGCTCCATACTACCATTCCCTTCTCATCTTTCCCTTGACCCCTCCCTGGGAACTCCGTTCTTCTATCAGATTGTTTCTGTCTGTGCCCTTCTCCTGCAAAATCTAAATTTTGCTCCTTTCACCTGCTGCTCATTATGCCTGGAACAAACTACCTGAGTCTGTACATCAGGATTCATCTCTGGCCCCTCTCAAATCCACGCTAAGCGTGCACCTCATTTTTGCCGCTGTTGGATCTGATCCGCCTAAGCTCCCTTGTGTTTCCTGATCAATCCCCCTGGCTCTTCCCTTTCCATAGTTACTGTGTTGTCTGTCTTGACTAGATTGTAAGCTCCACTGAGCAGAGACCATCTTTTACGTATTCTGTACAGCGCTGCATATACCTTGTAGTGCTATAAAAATGATCAGTAGTAATAGTAATAGTAGTAGTAGTAGTAGTAGTAGGGCCTTCTGACTTGAGGCCCACCTATCATACTGCCAACAATATCTGATCTAATTAGAGTAGCCTATGAAAAATAATCCAGAAGGAATTAGCATAGGTTCCTTATGGCGGAATGTCAAAACATATCACTGTCAATAATAGAGGACCCTCAGAATAACGGCATTCAGCAGTGCAAACAGCACTAATACATGCCCAACAGCAACACCATTGGTCCCACAAAATGTGCATTATGGGCATGCATTAGTGCTTTCACTGTTGAGTGCTCTTATTCTGAGGGTCTCTTATGGGGACAGGGATATGTTTTGACACTTAACTATAGTCTCTGAGCTTGACTGCCCAATCACACTGGCACCTGGTGACACTGCGGTAATCCATATAGTCCAAGTACTAGCCAGGCTTTCATGTCCCCCCTGAATTGCAGATGCGTACATCAGATCTTCCAATGCACTCCTCAAATCACACATACACACACACACATACATTCTCTCTCTCACTTTCTGTCACAAAAACATGATTCTGCCAAAATGATGCCCTAAACTTATACTTAACAGCTATGACATAACATAATAGCATAGGGTACCAGGACTAGAAATATGATCTCCATTGCTCACCCAAAAAAGAATGTTTTCCCTGTTCACACCCTTACTATCCCTGCATCAGCAGTCCCATTTTCCAGAACATGGGCATTGTTAGGGTCCCACAGATTTTCTCCTTTAGCACAGTACATAACCTGAATAAACACTATTGTTTCTTAATATTTCTGTAAGGTTGTTTATTAATGTGTCTAGACCTTACAACATTCCCTCACCTCTGCTCTCTGTACCTTAAAACTCCATCTTGTGTTTTTTCAGACTGCAGTCAAATCAGTCCAAAATATACTTGACACATCCATTCTTCAATATGGGCCACATTGCAGAGAAGAGCAGAATTTTTTCCAAATCCTGGCTTTATTCCACGTTACACTAAAAAAGAAACCTTTACAAAAAGAGAAGCTCACTATACCATTCTTATGTCATAGTGCTTTACATGAAGCAATCAGGCCTCTTGTGAAAAGTTCTCCTTTTAATCTTTTATCAAGCACCCTGTGGCCTATAAAGAACAAGATTTTCCCATCAGGAATGGTGATTGTTCTTCCATGTCTACTTTAGAGACATTGACAGACAATTCAAGTTCTTTCGTTGATGAAAAATTTACTGGGATTCTATTTTATATGTCCGTGTCACAGCAGGTCATTAAGATCCTTAAGTGACATTGGTCAGTATTGTCATTAAATGATTGTTTTCGAGGTGATTTAAGGATAGCTTACAGTAGAGGATCCAATTTAAGGGACCATTTAGTACACACCACATGCTTGAATGATTATCTAATATTACAAGGTACATCTGGAGACGATAAGGGACATTTTTATTGTGGTTCATGTAATTTTTGTGACACTACCATTAGTGGTCCTTCTTGGAGTGACCTGACCACGTACATGGTTTATCACTCACATTGGAAGACCACTTGCACTACATCTTTTGTAGCATATATGATTCTTTGTGCTTGTTCTAAGATGTATCTTAGGCGCACCATTCAACCAATTTATCATCGTTTACGTGAACATTTATTAAGTTTAAATAAAAAGGTTAAGAGTGCCCCAGTGGTTAATCACTGCTTTCAGCATCAACACAATTTTAAGGACTTACATTGGAGAGTAATTGATTGGGTCCCAAGGGACCCCCATGGAGGAGACAGAGAACAGAATTTACAGTAGAATAAGCGTCCATGCTGGTGACACTGCCACAGTTACCGTGGAGACTGTGCTTAATGTACATCAGTCTTTACACTAAATGCATGTTAGGTACAAGACCCTAACAAGCTTTAGTAAAAGAGCTCCTTAGTGTGCGCAAAACCTTTTGATGTGTATTAACCTATAAATGAGCATATGTACAAGTTCCATGCACTAAAACGTTCTAGCATGAATTACATTTTTTTCTTAACACAAATGTCTGAAATGAACTGAAAAAATCATTAAAACTGAGAAAAGAATTTTTTTTTCCAAAAGCCATCCAAAAATGTTTGCCAGTGCACATGCTTGGGGGATCATTTTAGAAGCTCTGTTCCTGAGCTGGATATGTGAAAAAGGGCATTCAGATGTGCAAATCACAGAGACAATCCTGGACCCATTTTAACAAGCTGGGTATATACAGGGTGGCCCAAAAAAGTGAGAACATCTCGTAGCATATAACTTATTTAAAAATTCAAAAAGACAGATGTAAACGATTGAGAAATTAAAAAAACAAAGATGGCAACCGGAAATTGTTGAAATAAAGACGTTATATAGCTAAAAAAGGTAAATAAGTAAACTATTTAAGCTTTTAATTTACGAGATGTTCTCACTTTGGGCCACCCTGTATATGTAGGTGTCTCTAGCACGAGCAAGTCCTTTTAGCATGGGGATGTGGTGGAGTTGTGGCATCGGCAGAACAATGGAGATGAACGTCATGGTGCGATTTCAGAATGTCACATGCATGTATGGTGCTGGTTGTTGAGGAATCCATGTTTATACCTGCTCCTGACCACAAAAAAGGTGCCCCTTTCATGGCTGAAACATTTGTAGGGGAAGGAGCAAATGTGCGTTCATCTCCACAGTTAATATTTCCTGCACAAAGAAACCTGCATATAAATACATATTCCAAACATATCCCTGGCCTGCTGCGGCATGTCATATTTTCTGAAATGATAGGCTGAGACTTGTAAGCCTCATAGTATAGTCACCCTCTTCCTGAAATATTCCAGAGGACATGTCCATGTTCCCATTTCTGAGGCCGTGCAATTTGGGGACGTTCACATATGTGAATGGCCAATGCCCATGCATGTAGACAGTCTTGCTATCTGCATGGGCCCATTGCCAGAACCGGTTTCTGGGGCGTTCATCTTTCAGGGTGGAGATGGAGTCATTTCTTTTTTTTAAATTCTTTTTATTGAGTTTTGTATTCAGATACAATAATCAAACAACACATTCCTTGAATATCAACATTTAACAGAAACAATAACATAAATACAGTATAGCCTATTGCAATATAGCTGGCTATATCCGATCTAAAGCATTATATTATTTAAGTTTGCTGTGCGTAATTATACTGCCTAGTGATTAGTCTTACTGGGCTTTTCTAACTTCACTAGTCAGGGCGGTTACCCTTAAGCTCGTATCTGGCTGACGCCTTTTATGGCCATGATTAATTATGTATGCAACAGCCGCCTATTTAGGGCAGCCCATTTTTTTAAGTAAACTTTGAAAGTGAGTATTTTGCTCTACAAAGGCTCCTTCATACAACTGATGGGTACATAACAAGTTCCACCAAAACTCCACATTTAAGTTTGAGAAATCCTTCCAGTGCATTAGGATTGCTTTTAAAGCTAGACTTAACATTAAATCTGGAAGCGGGTATTCTTGTTTTTCTAACATGGGAATTTCTGCCTGGAATTTATGTATTATTATATGGTACATGAGAGGTACATGTATATTTAGGAATTGAGTAATACGCCACCAGACATGTTGCCAGTATCCCTGCATGTTAGCACAATGATATAACATATGTGACAGCATACCTATATCTGTCACACATGACCAGCACCGATTACCCACCTGAGGCTGCCATTCAGCCACTTTTAGGGGAGTTAAGTACGCTCGATGGGCCAAAAGGTATA
The DNA here is from genome assembly GCA_033557465.1 of Ichthyophis bannanicus. Lineage (NCBI taxonomy): Eukaryota > Metazoa > Chordata > Amphibia > Gymnophiona > Ichthyophiidae > Ichthyophis > Ichthyophis bannanicus. The sequence goes on along the minus strand of CM066031.1, from coordinate 1,625,739,068 downwards.
GCATCTGAGTGAGGGAGGCTGCGTGAGTAATCCTTATTTGGGGTCCCCAGAAGGCGTCCCATATCTTTGGATTTTCCGATTCTCCCATTTCTGCTTCTCATATTAATTGAGTTCCTGTACACTTTCTCTCCGTGCCTGCTCGCAATAAGGCAAGGAACTTGGATATTGGTTGTGTGCCATTTTGTATTTCCTGCATCTTCTGAAACAAAGGCCATCCAGGGCGCATCTGAATTGGGGAAACTCCTGCTTTGCTTAAACAATGTCGGAGTTGACACCACTAATAAAAACATGTGCCTGGTAAACAAAATTCTTGTTGTAGCATCTGGAAGGATTTAAATATGTTACTTTGTATCCGTTGGCCCAGTTTCCATATACCACATTTCATCCACTCATTCCATATAAAAGGTCAACCGTTAATTTGGAACCACAAATTTAACTATTTTGGCATATCCTGAGCATAGTTCTCAGCATCTTTAATGCATGGTATTATCATTTGACAGGCTTGTTGTGTAGCCTTGATAATTTCATTGTGTGGCCGCCTCTGGGTTCATAATGTCCCAATGCGCAAACTCATTGGTACAGGGTTACTTATGGTCTTCTCCACTAGTAGCCACAGGGCTGTCTTCTGGACCTTCTTCCTTGGTCCATTGAGCTCCTTGTTTGAGCAAAGAGGTGATATGAAACCAGTGAAAGTCTGGAAAGTGTACAACACCTCTCATTTTGAGCAGTTTAAGTTTCCATGCTGCTATTCTGGGGATTTTATTTCACCACAAAAATGCCAGCAAAAGTTTGTCTAACTTTTTGTAAAAAGCTTGAGTGAATAATACAGGGATCATACTTAAAATATAAGTGACCTTAGGCATTATAACCATTTTTATGGTTTCTAATCTACCCCACCAGGTTCGATGGAGTGGAGTCCATTTAGCCATGTAGTCATCAATAATTTTTTCACAGATTTTCATATTCTGGCTAAGAGTTTCTTGTATTGTGGGCCAGTATGTAATTCCTAAATATTTAAAAGAAGACTGTGCAAGCTGGAATGGGTAATCTTGCATTATCGATAGAGGAACATGGGAGTTAAAAGGCATTATTGTGGTGTTTGTTAAATTCACTTTGTACCCTGATATTTCTGAGTATTTATCTATGACTTTCAGTACTGCTGTCAAAGAACTGGGTTTCAGGAAAAGGAGAAAGTCATCAGCATATGCTGATAATTTACACCGACAGACTTTGATCTCTATCCCCACTATTTATTTATTTATTTATTTAAGGTCTTTTCTATACCGCGCTTTTTGAAATCAGCTCGGTTTACAGTTAACAGGAGGCTCCCGTACTGAACTTACAAAAAACAGGGTTTTGCAACTTGGGCTAACTGGGGTAACTATGTACCTGCTATGCAGTAGCTTAGCTACTCATTTAGGTAACTATAATACAGGCCAAGCAGTCGGGTCAGCATCAGTGATTTAGCGACCGGGCTGCCTAGCTACTATTTACAAGATTAGGTGACTATATACATGTGCATGCCCGGATGTCTGGTAGTGCTACTGTGCAGGGCTGAGGCTGTGTGTTGTAGGTGTTTTGGGGTGGCTGCTTTGGTGGTTGTGGGTTGATGGCTGTTGTGTGTCCTCATTATGAGAATAGTGCTGGAGGAAAAGGTGGTATTTCAGCCCCTTCCTGAACTGGGTTAGGTCCATAATGGCCCGGAGGCCAGGCGGGAGGGCATTCCAACATGTGGGTGCATAGTACATGAAGGCTCTGTTTCTTGTTGCTTGAGCACACTTCGTGATCTTGCTAGGGAGACTTAGGGTGTTGACTGTGACTGACCTTCTGGCTCTGTTTGGGGGAGTGGGAATAATGAGGTCTGTGATGGAGGAGGAGGTAAGACTGTTGATGGCTTTGAAGGTCAGCAGTAGGATTTTGAAGATGAGTCTGCAATGTCTTTATGTTGTTGAATTGCCATTGCTAATGGTTCTAGTGCCAAATTGAAGAGAAGCAGTGAAAGAGGACATCCCTGTCTAGTGCCTCTGTACAATTTGAATGACGTGGAGAGTGCTGCATTCATTGCTATCTGTGCAGATAGATTAGTATATAACATGGAGATTCTCTTCACAAATTTGTCTTTCATCCTGAACCATCGTAGTGTCTGGAATAAGTATGGCCATTCCAATCTATCAAACACCGTTTCGGCGTCTAGTGCTAATCCTATTACTGGGTCAGATGTTCATTGAGCCTGAACCAAGATATGTGCCAGAAGTCTACCACTGTCTGTGATAGATCTAACGGATATAAATCCACATTGATCAGGGTGGATTAGTATATCCAGGACCTTATTTAATCTATTATCTAAGATTTTAGTGTATATTTTGTAGTTCACATTTAAGAGGGATATAGGCCGGTAATTTTCCACCTTCTGATGGTCTCTCCCTGGTTTAGGATGGATGACAATGGTGGCTTCTGCTAGTGCTTCGACAGCTGGACACTCCTCTTATAACCGACTATAGTATGTCTGCAACATGGGTAGTAATTGTTCTGCAAATACAGAATAGAATTCTAATGGCAGACCATCAGGGCCATTAGCCTTGCCTTTGGTTAACTGATTAATAACATTTTGAATCTCCTCAATACTAATTTATTTATTTATTTATTTATTTATTTAAAGTCTCTTTTATACCGCGCTATTCAGCATCAGCGCGGTTTACAATAAACAATGAACATACACATTTGCAATAGTACTTTGTGTTTACATATGAACAGGATATTCAACTTGGCTAACTAATGTCTTTCTCTCGAGTCGACACTTGGGCTTCAGAAAGTTTTGGCCCAGTGATGTTGGAGACTAACTTTTCAAATGCTCCCACATCCCAATCTGTCTCTGATTGGCAGAGTTTTGAATAGAACTTTCTACATTGCTCCAAGATTTGCTCATCTCTGGTGAGTAGGTCGTCTTTTGCGTTCTGCAGCACAGCAATGCAGTTTACCGCCTCCTTGGCCTTTAGTGTATGAGATAGTAAGGTACCCGTATGGTTGTTTTTGTAATAGTATACACTTTGCTGCGCTCTAATTTGTTGCTGACTTTCTGCATTGAGAATAGAGTTATACTGGTATCTCAGTTTTTGAAGTCGCAGCAGGATCATCAAATCAGTTTTCTTAGTTAAGAGCCTTTCTCCAGCTTGTATTTGCAAATTCAGATCTTCAAGCTCTTTCTTCTTGGCTTTCGTCTGTTGTATAGAAAATGTTGTAATGTGTGCTCATATGGTAGCTTTAAAGGCTTCCCACCAAGCCCAAATTGATGTATCTGAGGTTGAATTAAACTGGAGTTAGGTTAACATTTCACTCTGAATATAGGTTAAGAAAGCCTTGTCACTCAATAGAGATTTGTCAAACTTACATCTTGCCTGGTTCTGTTGCATAGAGAGTGTATCCAGAGTAAGTGTCACCGCCACATGATCCGATACTGTTTTTATACATATATCAGAGGATACTAATTGTGGTACCAATGTATTTGATATTAAAAAAAAGTCAGTTCTCGTTTGAGAGTTGTGGAGGAGGGAATAAAATGAATGCTCCCTGGCATTTGGATGTAACAGTCTCCATGGGTCTGTCAAACCCAGAGATTCTATCACATTTTGTAATATTGTATGGGATCTGGGTTTAGTTTGAGGTTTGTACGGGGTTCAATAGATGAGGGAGTCTTGAATTATATTGAAACCCCTCCCTAGGATTATATGCGTGGATGCTGCTTCAGTTAGTTCCATCACTATCTGTGTAAAAAAATGTGGGTCTTCTTGGTTAGGAGCATATACTATCATTATTCGCTGATCTACAGTAATTGCAGTGTGATCTTAGCTCATCTCCCATTAGGGTCTATCTTAGTCTCCTTGATTATCGGTGAGAGAGTTTTCCGTATCATTATAAGCACTCCCCCTTTTTTATTCCTTGCCGGCGCTGCCAGGATATTTTGGTAGACTCCCGACCCTACTTTGTATGATTCAGCAAAAGAAAGATGTGTTTCTTGTATATATACTATATCGGCCTTCTGTTGTTGACAATATGTTAAGATTTTCTTGTGTTTAACTGGATTTGTGATACCCTTCACATTTACGGTTAGTATATTCAAGTTGCAATTAGCCATATGTAATCAGCTGATATACCGTCCTATAGTAGTAGGCTGTCAAAACTCCTCTGTCTCCTGCACCATTTGCTCATTAGTGATTCAGTATAGCTAGCACATCAAAACAAATTTAACTATGAACAATTGTGTGGTGGAGTCCATCCCACCGGTTGTGCAAAATGGATCCCAGAAGTCTCCTATTGCCACAATTCACTATATATATCATTTATTTCCCTCCCTCCCCCCATTCTCTCCTTTTATTTTCAAGGACAATTAAATTGGTCTTGATTTCTTTTACTAGCTGTGATTAACTTTACCACAAGACATCAGATATGGGCGGTAACCCGACCCAATGATTATCATATTACCTATCTAAATATAATTTCTTCTTTCAACCATTGAGTTAGCCTCAGGATGTGTAATCCTTTAGCTTTCCCTACCACACCAACGTTAGTCATCCTCACATCTGCCTGTTTCAGCTTCCTGCTTCCATATGGTCTTGGTCTTGCAGAAGGATGCAAAGTGGTCCTCAAAGATGCGTGTAGTGTAGTGCAGTGTTACACGCATTTGAGCAAGGTAATATAAGCCATATCTCTCCTGTAGCTTATGCATAAGCGGCCTGCAGGCCAAGAGTTCCTTGCGACGCTCGACTGTTCTCTTACTGAGGTCCGGAAAGAAGGCGATTTTATGTTCTTGCAGCTGTAAAGAGGTATGTTGTCTGGCTGCTTGCAGAATCTGCAGTACTTGCGGGTATCAAAGAACTTTTATCACAAATGATCTCAGGTATTTGGTGTTGTTTGTTTTATTTGAAGGACCTCGATGAGCACATTCCAACTCAAAAAGTTTAAGGAATGCAATTTGCAATAGTTCTGGTATCAGTTTTTCAAGGTACCAGATTGAATCAGCTCCTTCAGCCCCTTATGGTATTCCTGTTATTCGAATGTTGTTTCTTCTTGCCCGATTATTTTGTCCCCCATCTGATTGTCTAGTGCCGAAATACATTTGGTAAGTGGCCCCATTTGTGCTAGTAGATTGTCGTGCCTTTGTACTTGCGCTTCCAGTGAATCCAAACATGCATTTATATCCAATAGTTTTTCTTTAACTTCGGTTAAGTCCCCTTGCATTTGCCCTAGGGTCGATGCACTGGCTGTTATTATTTCCTTTACTTGCTTTAACTCCCGAGTATTTCATGTAGACCATCAGTCGCTTCTATCTCCAGCGCCATTTTCTGTGGAGATGCCGTTTCCTTTTTCAAATGTTTTGCAGCCAACCCGGTTGTTTGCTGGAACTTGAGTCTAGTCGGTTTCAAGGCTGACATCTTTTTCTTAATCTGAGGTTATTACTTGCCCAACAATTCTGCCAATGGAGGGAGAGAGGTTCAGGATTCACCATTGGCAACAGGAGCTATTCTTCTAGGCTGCCATTCCGCACCATGGCAAGCTCCGCCCCTTGAGATGGAGTAATTTCTGAAGGCACTTATGCATGCCTTCCTTCACTGCTGCCACGGTTTGGATGTTGTTCTCTAGATGTCTCAAATTATTCCCAAATGTCCCTTCTAAAATCCCACTTTAATATTATTCTTTGGTACTTAGGAACATTATGGAAATTAGAAGGACATCATTGTATAGTTTTAACTGATTGCACTTTTTCATTTACTATATTTATTTTGTAAAGGCTCATGTATCTTGAACATAGAACTTCTCTTGTTTATTGAGCTTGTTTACTAAGCAACTGTAGAGGCTTCCAACTGATATCAGAGCTGTGGCACCATTGAATTCAATGGGGCCGCGGCTCTGATATAGATTGGAAACTGCTACCTCTGTTTAGTAAACAAACCCCTATGTATAAAATGAAAATATCCCAAGGTATATACTTTGATTCACATATTCATATTCTGCATTATCATTTCTCTCTTTTTCCCACTCTTGTCGGTGGACATACCACACAAGGCTATTGTTGAGAACAAGCAGCAGTTGGTAACTGGTGATAAACTGACTATGTTATGATTATCGGCCAGTTCACTTAGAATCTTCGTGAAGAAAGAAAGTCTGCGTTAGATTCAACAGCCGGGCATCTTTTCATGAGGAATGTATCTTCCAGTGGTGTATAATGCTGGCATGACTGCTTCTAACATTCTCATCTGAATCCACCTTTTTTGCTTGGCTTAAGAAGATTTCTGCTGCAACGTCAGTGTCTGAGAAAGGAATCCAAGCAATCTTAAAACCTTGGACTTCTAAATATTCATTAGTTTTATAAAAATGTACTTTTAATCCAGTGACTTGGATGTTTTTCTTTTAAATAGCTAATTTTAATAGGCTTAGATCACATGATTTGTGAATTTAATATTAATGAATCAAAACAAGGGCAAAGCTATGAAGATAATTTTAGGACGACTTAAAAATGAACTAAACGTCTATTTTATGCTTTATTTTATAAAGTTTTTTTGTGAAGGCAACAGAGGTACCTTTGTGCCTTTATAGGAATCCAGAAGCAGCCCCAATACTGCACAGATTCCACATGCACACATTTACACTGCCTTGAGGCAAGAGGTTAGATCGAGAATTATTGGTCTGACCTCTTATCTAATAAAATTTGCCTGTATATTACAGTTTTATCCCTACCACTGGATAACATACATATAAGTATACAGCTTATTGTTGGTATGCTTACTTATACACATGTATACAGTTATACAATTTTAGTAAAGCCTTTTTGACATATGGAGGAGGCTTTGCATATGGAAAAACCTTTTGCAAATTACCTCCGAAACATACAGCATTATGTATCCTGCTCATTAAAGCTTAAAACAAAATAGATTTCATTAATGGTATAAGCAATTTCTTCAGCCCTACACTATTTCAGTAACATCACTAGCCCCAAAGCAGGCCCAGTGAAAAATGTGGCAAATTACACTATAAATCCAGAGAAATTTATGAGACAGAAAGCATAAACATAGGGACGTATATAGAAAAAGGTAAGAGAAGGAAAGATGCCTACAGGAGAGGGCAGAGAGGGGACATACAAGGGGCAGGAGAGTTGTGTCACTGGATGAAAAAAGGGAGAAAAGAGAAGGAAACTTTGATACACAATACAATAGTGCAATAAGGGTCTCATGCCTAGCAATTGCCCTGCTCACCGGCATTTAAACCGCCGCTCCGGAGGCTCATTTAAGATCAGGGAATGCAGCTGATGTCATCTTGTTGTGTGGGCGGGAACCTCTCCTCACCTCACAGACTGCCTAGCAACTGCCCTGCTCACCGGCATTTAAACCGCCGCTCCAGAGGCACGCCCGCGCCTTGCGGGCCCGTGCCTGAGGGCCTCGCCAGAGGGCCCTTTGGCGTGGCCCTTAGGCGGGGTCCGTGGCGAAGGATTAAAATCATACAGAAATTGTGAGTCTATTTGTCATGCCTGTAGTTTGTGAAGGTAGTCTGCTGTTCTGTTTTCTCCTATCTTTGCTATCTCTTTGTCTATCTGTTTCTCCTACTCTGTCCTATCTTATTAATGGCGTTCTTTTCTTATTTTCCATAACATAAATGTAGGATTGTAAACCGCTCTGATGCTTCTTGGCCTGAGCGGTATATCAAATGTAATAAACATAAACATAAACATAAGTGTGAAGTGAGTCTGCAAACAGACATTTCCAGGCCAATGCAGAAAACTAGTGCGGCCTTTATGCACCAAAAATGGCCCATTTAAGCACATGTTTATATTTATTAAAATACTTGATATACCGCACTCTATTAATCCAAGGCGGTTCACAATCAACAATACAAAAAAACAACGGCCGCAGTCCAAAGAAAAGAAAAGAACTCCATTAAATGACAGGAAAGAGAAAAGGAGAAGGAAAACAGAAAAGAGTAAGAAAGAGAGGGAATTTGGGGGAGTGGGAGATAGCAGAGAGGTACCATAGACGATCTGGAGGAGAGAGTTTAGGTAATGGTGGATGGCAAATTAAAAGCGGATTGAAAAAGATGAGTTTTTAAAAGGGTTTTGAATTTCACAAAAACTGGCTCCTGCAGTATTGCAGAGGGAAGAAAGTTCCATAGTGAAAGTCCCAGAAAAGAGAATGCAGAGTGACAGGTGGACTGGATGTGAACACGGGAAGGAGATGGGAGCACCAGACGGTTAATATGAATAGAGCAAAGGTTGAGAGAGGGGGTGTGGAATTGCAATAAGTCAGCCAAATATTGTGGAGTACCAGTGTATATAACACGAGACCACTATGGCTTTCGAAAGAAGTAGCTGAAAAGGTGAAGAAAAAGAGGGAGGCCTTCATGAAATACAAGAGATCACAGAGAGAGGAAGACAGGCATCTATATTTGGATAAACTTAGAGAAGCTAGCAAAGTAGTCAGGAAAGCAAAGATTCAAAAAGAGGAGGAAATAGCCAATGCAAAAAAATGGGGGGGATAATACATTTTTCAGATATGTTAGTGAGAAGAGGAAGGGCAAAAGTGGTATTGTCAGACTCAAGGATGAAGGGGAGGAATATGTAGAAGCTGATGAGGATAAAGCAGAATTGCTTAACAAATATTTCTCTTTTGTGTTCATAGATGAAGAACCAGGAACAGAACCTCAGAAAACACCCACAAAAAGGAGCAGAAGTTAGGGACATCTTGAAGAATTTTCAGAAGACTGTGTTCATGAGAAATGAGCTCATCTTAAAGTAGACAAAGCAATGGGACCGGATGGGATATACCCTAGAATACTGAGGGAACTTGGGGAAGTTCTAGCAGCTCCACTCACTGACCTTTTCAATGCCTTGTTGGAGTCGGGAGTGGTGCCAAGGGACTGCTGAGAGACTCATGTGGTGCCTTTACACAAAATCAGATGTAAGGATGTGGTTGAAAACTACAGGCCAGTTAGTTTAACTTCGATGGTGATTAAATTATTGGAAACGTTGCTGAAAGAGAAAATAGTGAGGTTTCTGGAGTCCAGCGGATTACAGGATCGGAAGCAGCATGGATTCACCAGAGGCAAGTCTTGTCAGACAAATCTGATTGATTTCTTTAACTGGGTGACTAGGGAGTTGGACCGAGGGAGAGCCCTACATGTGGAGTATTTAGATTTCAGTAAAGCCTTTGACACCGTTTCTCACAGGCAACTTATAAACAAACTGAGCACCCTAGGGATGGACCCTAAAGTGACTGCTTGGGTTAAAAATTGATTGAGTGGGAGGCGACAAAGAGTACAGGTAAATGGAGCTCACTCTGAGGAGAAGGACATTACCAGTGCTGTGCCCAAGGGATCTGTCCTTGGTCCGATTCTTTTTAACATCTTTGTTAGTGATATAGCGGAAGGGCAGTCGGGTAAGGTTTGCCTCTTTGCGGATGATACCAAAATCTGCAATAGAGTTGACACCCAGGAAGGTGTAGATAACACGAGGAGGGATCTAGATAAGCTTGAAGAATGGTCTAGAATTTGGCAGCTGGAATTTAATGTTAAAAAATGTAAGGTCATGCATTTGGGCTGCAGCAATCCAAGGGAGCAATATAGTATATAGGGGGTGAAGTACTTTTGTCCACTAAAGAAGAGCGGGTCTAGGCATGGTTGTGTCTGATGATCTTAAAGTAGCTAAAAAGGTAGAAAAGGTGACAGCAAAAGCTAGAAGAATGCTTGAGTGCATATGGAGAGGGATGGCCAGCATAAAAAAGGAGGTGATAGTGCCTCTGTATAAGTCTTTGGTGTGACCTCATTTGGAATAGAGTGTTCAGTTCTGGAGACTGCACCTTCGAAAGGATATAAACAGGATGGAGTCAGTACAGAGGGTGGCTACTAAAATGGTTAGTGGTCTTCATTATAAAGCATATAAGGACAGACTTAAGGATCTTAATATGTGCTGTACACCTTAGAGAAAAGGCGGGACAGAGGCGATATTATCAAGATGTTTAAATACCTCCGTGGCATAAATGCACAGGGAGAGAGCCTCTTTTGATTGAAAGCAAGTTCTACTATAAGGGGACATGGGATAAGGGTGAAAGGGGATAGATTCAGGAGTGATTTGCGGAAATATTTCTTTACGGAAAGAGTGGTGGATCCATGGAATAGTCTCCCAGTGGAGGTGATAGAGATGAGGACAGTATCTGAATTCAAAAAAGCATAGGACAAACACAGAGGATCTCTATAGGAAAAAAAGGGGACTGTTGTAGTTGTTGATATGGAAGGACAGACTGGATAGGCCATGTGGTCTTTTTCTGTCATCATTTTTCTATGTTTCTGTGATGAGTCAGTGTTAAGATTTTGTATTGAAAAGAATAGGCTATAGGAAGCCAATGTTATTTGATGAGAACTGGTGTGATATGGTCTCAGCGAGAGGAGTGGGTGGCGATCCTGGCAGTTGTATTCTGTATCAGTTGTAAGTGATGAAGTTATGTCTTAGTGATACCAGTGAAAACCAAGTTACAGAAATCTAAACGAGACATTACCAAAGATAAGAGAAGAGTAGTCACAGTCTGCGGGGAGAGGAAAGGGCGGATGGCACGTATCTGATGGAGGTAAAAGACGGAACAGTGGGAAAGGAGTGAGATATGTTCTTGAAAGGTAAATGCGGAATCGAGGGTCAGGCCAAGATATCGAATGGAGGAGACCAGAAGGATAGCAGTACCAGCCAAAGTCAAAGCAACTGTGGTCCGGACATGGGCTACTGAAAGTGAACCAAATTGCAAGTGTCTTATACGGGTTAAGATGAAGATGGTTGGAAGAAAGCCAGGTAGAGATGTGCTGTAAATAGTCTTTGAGTATGGAGAGATTTGGCTGATGTGGGGTGGTATGATGAAGCAGAATAATGTCATCTGCATAATAATATGCAGATAACTCAAACTGTTGTATAAAAAGGGTGAGGGGTGCTAAAAAGATGTTAAAAAGGAGGGGGGCCAAAACAGAGCCCCGAGGAACACCACAATGCAGGGGGACGTGATCAGAGGAGAGTGGGTTTAAATATACTGAGAAGAAACGTGGGGAAAGATAGGAGTGAAACCATCGGTAGACCATCCCACGAAGTCCAGAATCCGATAGTCGTGAAAGCAGAAGAGAGTGGTCAACGAGATCAAAAGCCACTGATAGATCGAGGGAAACTGCCAGAGTAATGTCACCATGTTTGTGAGCTCTATGAATGTCATTAAGGAAAGAGCAGAATAGTTTTGACACTATGCCCTGAATGGAAACCAGACTGATGAGGATGAAGTAAATGGATTGAGTCAAGATGGTGAGATATCTGAGAGAAGATGGCTTTTTCCAAAATTTTAGCAAGAAATGGCAGATTAGAAACAGGACGGTAGTTGGAGGGATCAAGAGGGTCAAGGGAGGATTTATTTAAGAGGGAACGGACAATCACATGCTTCCAGATGACAGGCTGCTGTTGAGGATGTTAAGGACAAGGGGGAGAAGTGCCAGTGAAAGTTCTGTAATCCAAACTGAGGGGATAGGATCTAACGCACAGAAGGTTTAATGTGAGGTGGAAATCAATTTAGAAAGTTCCACGGAGGTAACTGGGTGGAAAGTAGACCAGGAATGAATGAGAGAAGGGGGGAGGATGGGGAAGAAGGTAAGGGGAGGGGGGAAGACTGTATAGGAGATGGACAGGGATTGAAAGAAGAATGGAGAGATTGGACCTTGGTGTCAAAGGAGAGGGCCATCTGGGAGGCTGATAGGACCTCAGAGGAGTCAGACAGTGATGACTGAGATTGCAGAGTGGTCAGAGATTTCAGTACAGAATAAAGGCAGCGAGAGGAGTTAGGAGCTGAGGAGATAACATCAGAAAAGTGGTCATGCTTGGCCTGATGGACTTGTGAGTGAAAAACCTGGTATGAAGACTTGAAAAGCTGTAGGGTTTCAGGTGTGCGATGCTTACGCCAAATGTGCTCAGAGTGTTGCAACTGAGAGTGCAAGAGTTGGAGCCTTGAGTGAAACCAAGGTTGTGACAAGAGAATAGAGCGCATAACTGGTCGTAGTTGCAAAGGAGCAACTTGGTCTAAAGCAGCCGTGAGTGAGGAGGTCCACAGTGAGACCTGTTGTTCAGTTGACAATTGAGAAAAGTCAGAAGGGAAAATTTGGTCTGCAGCAGGGAATTGTTCTAGCATCTGAGGTGAGATGCGGCAGTCCCAACAACACACCTGTTATGGTGAGGAAATGCGCGAGGTGCATGAAGAGGGCAGAGAGGGTAAATGTACATGAAACCGGATAAAGGCATGATCAGTCCAGGGAAGCGGAGTCACCACAAAGTTGGAGAACTGGATTATAGATGGAGAGGAGGAAAGGACTAAATCCAGAGTGTGACCGGCCACATGAGTTGCTGGGACAACGTGCTGGACAAGTGCTAAGTCTCGAACCAGGGTTACAAAGGCACAATCACGAGAAGAAGAGGGTGAATGAAAGTGTATATTAAAATCCCCCAAGACAAATAGGTGGGAGAACTGGATGACAGCATTAGTAATGATGGCCAGAAGGTCATCCCATAACTGTGACTGAAGGAGGGGAGTATATTAGAAGACAGTGAAGTGGGGGAGAGTAATGGAGATGGAGTAAAAGGGCCTCAGGATACTGAAGAATAGGAAGCTACAGCAGAGAAACTGGCAGGAAAAAACGATTCACTAAGGGATCCTCCTCTTCTTTTAACCAGGTTTTCTCAGACAAACAAAAAATCCAGAAACTTCCATAAAATTAGGTCATTGAGCAAGAGAGTTTTGTTGTGTAGAGAGCGGCAATTCACAAGGCCAAACTGGAGAGAAGTGGAGTTACAGGGCGGCATAGATGCTGTCTGTTTACTCCCTCTCCTATCCAGACAGGAGATCAAATTTGATGGTACACAAGAAGAAGCAGATCATCTGACTGGGTGTGAGAGGTGTGAGGGGTGTGGAGCATGCCCACCACAGTGTACGGGGACGGTGGTCAAAGTGCAGACGGGCAGCAAACTAAAATTAATTTAAACTGTAAAAACCAGAAGAAATATGGAGACACTAGCCCAATAGAGCCTGAAGTGAAAGGAGGTATCCAGATGATCTTCCTCGCCGCCCCTGGAGTCACCCCAAGGAGTTCATCCAAGGAGTAAGCCCTGCTCCTTGGGCGCACTCCTTTGGCGCGCGCTCGTGGCACGGAATGCTGCTGGTGCCTTGAATTTATGCAACAGCCTGAAGGGGGAGGTACCTTGATGCATGCGGCTGCGGGAATGCGGCCGCACCACTTCTGGGGAGGCAGCAGACAGGCACATTGAGAGTGATACCTTGATGCAAGCTAATGTCAAATGCAGAAAAGAGATGAACGCACATGCAAATGGTGACAGAAAAGCTAGTGCCCAATTAACACCATGGGTATTTCAATGTATTTAAATTGCAGGCAAATGAGCTGCACGTAATAATCTGGTATGCAAATGATTGCTGCACCCAATGAAGAGATAGGCATAGAGGTTTTTGCCATCAAAATACTGTTGGGGGCCAGTGCTCCGACAGAAAGTCACTCTCTGGTAGTCTAGCAGCCCTAGAACCCCCCACCTCCCACCCTCCACCTCACTTTAAAAAAAAAACGAACCTGGTGGTCTGGCAGCCCCAGAACCTCCCATCCCCCACCCTACTTAAAGAAAATTGACCTAGTGGTCTAGTAGCCCCAGAACTCCCTCACAGTATCTTTCAAAGCAGGAGCGCCACCTACGCGTTCCTGCTCAAGGTCCGCCATTTTGGAAAATGGCAGTGCCTGGCCCCGTGCGGGACAGAATCGGGCCCTTAGTGTCTACTTCAGAAAAGTGGTCTAATTCAAAGGCTTAGAGTTTAAATGGGACAGTATTTCTCTCTTTTTTTCTGAGAGTTCCGTTTGGCAATAGTATTGAGATCAAGAACTTGCAGATTCTTTCCTTCATTTTCAGTAAACAGCAGCTTTCAATACTTTCCAAAAGGGAAGCCACATTCTGTTTATAAATCTGCCACTTGCAATTGTCCAGTTCATGAAACATGGTGAGGAAAACAACTGAAAACTCATTTTTTCTGTTGCCCTGTAGCATTGTCTAAATGAAGTTTCAGGAAATCTTAGTTGATGTGAAATGACCTTTCCTTAACTAAAAGATCATGCGCACTCCAAGATTAATGATCATGATGGAAATTCTTGGTTTGAGCAGGAAAGCATTCAGATTTCTCAAATGTGTTTATAAAGAAATATTGATACACTTACAGGAGAATAATACTGGAAATGGGATTACTGCTGGAAATAGTATAACTTTGGTTATGTGGTTTTCATCGAACGCCTTACAGTTTGTGTAGTACAAACATGTTAAATAGTGAAATGGTCTAGTGAAGAAACACCACAGCAATGCTGTAAATTAAAGCCTACATTAGGCCTTCTGCATCCTTATACCCTGGACCAGTAAGTAGGGATAACAGGTCTATAAAAACATTTTTGGAAAATCAGATTCTGTGTTAAGGATTTTGGTGGGGGGGGGGGAGGAGGGAGGAGGTAGGAGTGGTGATGATTTGCTATTTGCTAGGGATATACATTTGCTAGTGCTAGTATGATCCATTCAGTCTGTCCAGCAAGGTGGCAAGAGCAGATGTACCTGCCGCTCTGTGCAGGTCACCGCTCTCCATGCCTTTGTTCAGGGGTGTACCAACCGCTCTGTGTAGGTCACCACTATTTGTTGAAATAGTTAGATATGTTTATTTTGATTTTATCCTGTTGCTATAAAGGGATCCACAGTGTCTGTCCCATGCTATTTTGAATTCTGCAACTGTCTTTGGCCCCACCACTTCCATCAGGAGGGCATTCCAAGCATCTACCACCCTTTCAGTGAAAAAGTATTTCCTGACATTGCCTCTCATTTTACCCCTTGCAGCTTCATGTTATGCCCTCCAGTTTTACAGCTTCCCATTCTTTGAAAGAGGTTTGCTTGTTCATTAATTCTCTAAGTATTTGAAGGTCTGAGTCATATCTCCCCTGTCCCTCCTCTCCTCCAGAGTGTACATATTTAGGTCTTCAAGTCTCTTCTCATACGTTTCCTAACACAAGATCCAAATCATTTTGGTCGCCTTCCTCTGAACTGTTGCCAGTCTTTTTATATCCTTTGTGAGCTATGGTATCCAAAACTGAACACAATATTCCAAGTGAGGCTTCACCAGTGACTTGTACAGTGGCATTAGCACCTCTTCCTTTTTTCTGGTAATTCCTGTTTGTATGCAACCCAGCATCTTTCTGGCTTTTGCTACCACCTTGTCACACTGTTTCGCCACCTTGAGATCTTCAGAAACAATCACTCTAAGGTCCTTCTCCTGGTCCTTGTACACCAACCTCTCGCCCTCTATCACATACAATTCCTTTGGATTTCTGCTTCCCAAGTGCATGACATTGTACGTCTTCACATTAAATCTTAACTGCCAAGCATTAGACCATTCTTCCAGCTTTTGTAGATCTTTCCTCGTGTTCTTCACTCCCTCAGGAAAGTCCACTCTGTTGCAAATTTTTGTGTCATCTGCAAAGACAGACTTTCCATGCAGTCCTTCAGCAATATCACTCACAAATTCATTTGAACAGTACCGGCCCCAGGACTGAACCCTGGGGCACACCGCTAATCACCTTCCTTTCATCTGAGTGAGTTCCGTTTACCATCACCTTCTGTTGTCTGTCATTCAACCAATTTCTGATCCAGATCACCACCTTGGGACACATCCTCAAGCTGTTGAGTTTATTGGTAAGCCTCCTATGAGGAACAGTATCAAAGGCTTTGCTGAAATCTAAATAGATCACATCCATCACGTGCCCTTGATCTAGTTCTCTGGTCGCCTCGTCAAAGAACTCAATCAGATTTGTTTGCCAAGATCGTCCTTTGGTAAAACCATGTTGTCTTGAATCATGCAACCTGTTGGTTTCGAGAAAGTCCATTATTCGCTCTTTCAAGTGCGCCTCCATTACTTTTCCCGCCACTGAGGTAAGGCTTACTGGTCTGTAGTTTGTTATCTCTTCCCTATTACCACTTTTGTGAAGAGGTACCACATCAGCCCTTCTCCAGTCCTGTGGAACTTCTCCTGTCTCCAAGGATCTACTAAAAACATCTTTTATTGGCCCTGCAAGAACCTCTCTGAGCTCTTTCAGTATCCTGTGATGTATCCCATCCAGTTCCATGGCCTTGTCCACCTTCAGTTTTACAAGATGTTCTAACACAACATCTTCTGTGAATGGTGTGGTATCTTCTCCATTCCCATTTGTATATTTGTCAATCACAGGTGGTCCTTCTCCAGGATTTTCTTTAGTAAAAACAGGAGAAGTATTTGTTTAGCATGTTCACTTTTTCATGCCACTTTCCACAAACCGTTCCCGTCACTTTTGAGTCCACCTCTGATTTTCCTCCTTTCCCGAATATACCAGAAAAACATTTTGTCATCACACTTCACATATTTTGATATCTTTTCTTCTGCCTTTGATTTTGCTATCCTTATTTCTCTTTTTTTTATCCTGTATTCTTTTCTGTGTTCCTCTGTTTTTGAACTTCTGAATTTTGTGAAAGCTGTGTTTTTTGCCTTTATTTGTGCAGCCACTTCTTTGGAGAATCAAATAGATTTCCTTTTCCTCTTGTTTTTATTTACTTTGCTGACATATGTATATGTTGCCCCTTTTATTGCCTCCTTTAGTTTAGCCCATTGCAATTCCACTTCCCTTATCGCCTCCCATCCTGCCAACTCCTCCTTCAGATACTTAACCATTTTACTGGTCAGTGTTTCTGAAGTCTAGGACTTTGAGCTTGCTGTGATTGGACTCTGCCTTGGCTTTAATCTCAAACCACACTGTGTGATGGTCGTTGCTGCTCACATGGGCACCCACCCAGATATTCAACATGCTATTTCCGTTGGTGAGTACTAAATCCAGCATTGAACCTTCCTTAGTCGGTTCCATCACCATTTGTCTAAGTAATGCATCTTGGAAGGCATCCATAATTTTTTTACTTCTTTCCAGATTTGCAGAAGGAATCCTCCAGTCCACATCGGGTAAGAACATAAGATATGCCATACTGGGTCAGACCAAGGTCCATCAAGCCCAGTATTCTGTTTCCAACAGTGGCCAATCTAGGTCATATGTACCTAGCAGTTTCCCCAAGGGACACAGGTTCCACAATGCTTGTATTGGTTCAAGCATTGATATCCTGGGTCCCTTCTTAATAATGGTTTATGGACCTTTCCTCCAGGAACTTGTCCAAACCTTTTTTAAACCCAGCTACACTAACAGCCTTTACTACATCCTCCGGTAACAAATTCCAGAGTTTGATTACACGTTGAGTGAAAAAAATATTTTCTTTTATTAGTCTTAAATAGTTTACCCTGTAGCTTTATTGCATGTCCCCTAGTCTTTCTATATTCTGATAAGGTAAACAATCGATCTACGTTTACCCGTTCCACTCCGTTCATTAATTTATAGACTTCTATCATATCTCCCCTCAGCCGTCTCTTTTCCAGGTTAAAGAGCCCTAACCTTTTTAGCCTTTCTTCATAGGAGTATCCTTCCATCCCCTTTACCATTTTGGTGGCTCTTCTCTGAACCTTTTCTAAAATCGCTATATCCTTTTTAAGATACAGCGACCAGAATTGCACACAATATTCAAGGTGCGGTCTCACCATGGAACGATATAGAGGCATTATAATATCTTTTTGTTTATTTTCCATTCCTTTCCTTATCATACCTAGCATTCTATTTGCTCTCTTGGCCGCCGCTGCACACTGGGCCAAGGATTTTAACATGGTATCCACAATGATGCCTAAATCTTTTTCCTGGGTGGTGGTTCCTAATGTGGAACCTTGCATCGTGTAACCATAGTTTGGGTTGTTCTTCCCTAGGTGCATAACCTTGCACTTGTCCACATTAAATTTCATCTGCCATTTTGATGCCCAGTCTTCCAATTTATCAAGATCCTCTTGCAATTTTCCGCAATCCTCTTGGGTTTTAACAACTTTAAATAGTTTTGTGTCATCTGCAAATTTGATAACCTCACTCGTTATTCCACTTTCCAGGTCATTTATGAATATGTCAAAAAGCAGCGGACCCAGCACAGATCCCTGGGGTACACCACTATTCACCTTTCTCCATTGGGAAAATTGGCCATTTAGCCCTACCCTCTGCTTTCTATCTTTTAACCAGTTCCTGATCCACAATAGTACACTGCCTCCTATCCCATGACTCTTTAGTTTTGCCAAAAGTCTCTGATGAGGGACCTTGTCAAAGGCTTTCTGAAAGTCCAGATACACAATATCAACTGACTCACCTTTGTCCACCTGATTATTCACTCTTTCAAAAAAAAACATAACAGATTAGTAAGACAAGATCTTCCTTGTCTAAAGCCATGTTGGCTGTCTCCCATTAGGTCATGACTATCTACATGCTGAGTAATTTTATTCTTTATGATGGTTTCTATCATTTTTCCCAGTCCTGATGTCAGGCTCACCGGTCTGTAGTTTCCCAGATCACCCCTGGAACCCTTTTTAAAAATTGGTTTTACATTGACGATCCTCCAATCTTCAGGTATTAGAAATGATTTTAATGATAGTTCACAGATTACTAATAGCAGGTCTGCAATCTCATATTTCAGTTCTTTCAACACCCTTGGATGTATACCATCTGGCCCAGGTGATTTACTACTCTTCAGTTTATCTAATAGTTGTAATACATCTTCCCGATGTATCGATATTTTCTTCAGTTCTTCCGCACCTTTAAATACCACTTCAGTCATGGGTAACATCCCTACATCTTCCTCAGTAAAGACTGAAGCAGATGGCTGGGGAGGGGGAGTGGTCTATCCAAGATGGCGGCAGTGGAAATCTAACCGGCGACGATGCCTAAGAGGAAGGGTAAAGCCAAAGCTCCTCCCGCGGAGCCTTTACCTGTTGCTGAAGGGCCCATGGACCGCTTTGTCCGGTTATCCAAGGAGCAGATGTCGGGGATTCGAGAGAGCTTGGAGACGCCGAAATCTTCCAGTTCGGCTTCCTCCGCTCTGGACACCACGCTCTCCCCGGACGGACGTTCTCCCCCGGAACCTCCCAGACCTCTTGCTGCCCAGTCGCTGAGTGCGGACGTCCCGCGGCCTGATCAGGAAGTGGTGTCGTCCTCTGAGCGGGGCTCGCTGCTGGTGAGTGCTCGACGTCAAGTGGAGAATATGCAGGCTCCTGGTATTCCGGAGATGTCTTCTTCGCCTGCAAACGGGGGCATAGTTACAGCTGTGGAGGCACATGAAGTTTCGTTGGCTAAATCTCACCTAGTTTCATCTACACCCTCTTTTGCCGCTTTTGGGTTGCCTCGTCCTGCGTCGGTCACCCTCGACAGTATTTGGGATGCTATATCCAACCTTTCCACCATGGTTGCAACACAATTCACTGTACTTTCAGATCGCGTTGCTGTTAATGAAGCGGTGTGCTGCTCAATTCCATCTGCCTTGGAAGGGATTATTTCGAAGCAGGCTTCCTCGGACCAGCAGGTCGGTGCTGTTAAGACTCTAACTGATTCTTTAGTCAAAGATAATACAGTATTGCATGCTAAAATAGAGTCTCTAGAGAATGCTGCTCATATTTCAAACATTCGTTTGTTACATTTCCCTGTTATTCCTGGGATTGCACCGCTGGAAACGTTTAAAAAATACCTTCAAGAGGTTTTGTTGGTCCCTCCGGATCTGATTCCTCCTGTCTCCAAGATTTATTATCTCCCTTTGGGGAAAAGGGAACGGAAAGTTTCTGAAGGGACCTTGGACATGGATTTTCTTAACGTCTCAGCACTTTTGTCGACCCCTAAGGAAGAGGACTTAGCCGTTTCCACTTTGCTTGTCACATTGGCTCTTTCTTCTGATCGTGAATGGCTATTGAAGCTTTTTTATAAAAAACGCTCTGTTTTGTTTTACGGTAAGAAGGTGTTACTGTTCCCAGATGTTGCCCGGGAGACTCAGAAACGGAGAAAGGCTTTTCTTCTGTTAAAACCTGGGGTGCTTTCTATTGGCGCCACGTTTGTCCTTCGCTTCCCTTGTAAGTGCTTAATTACCTATAAAACGCAGAAGTATGTATTCTTTTCTCCTTCTGATCTTTCTGCTTTTTTGAATTCTCATCTGTTAGTTGCTTCTACTCCTGAAACTTGAGTCCGTCGAAGTTTTGTAGCCCTTGGAGCGCTGCCCTCACTTGTATTTTCTTGTTTAACATTATTCCTCTAAAATGTTTGTGAATATCGCTTCCCCCAAGTTTTGAGGACTAATTATGATCCTTGCTTTTTTTACTTTCTTGTATTAATTGTTTCTTTGCTTATTGCTGCAAGTATTGTTGTTCTGTACAAGTTTTTCTGCTTGATTTATTGTAAAATGCATAAATAAATAATTAAAAAAAAAAAAAAAAAAAAGACTGAAGCAAAGAATTCATTCAGTCTCTCCGCTATCGCCTTGTCGCCTCTTAGTGCTCCTTTAACCCCTTTATCATCTAATGGACCAAGTGACTCTCTCACAGGTTTTTTGCTACGAATGTACTTGAAAAGGTCTTTAATTCACGTTTTTGCTTCCGCAGCAAGCTTCTTCTCAAATTATCCCTTTGCCTGCCTTATCAATGCCTTGCATTTGACTTGCCAGTGCTTGTGCTGTTTCCAGGTTTCGTCGTTTGGCTCTTTTTTCCATTTCCTGAAAGATGCTTTTTTGGCAACAACAGCCTCTCTGACCTCACCTTTAAACCATGCTGGCAGTTTTTTGGACTTCCTTCCACTTTTCTTAAAGCGTGGAATACAGCTGGTCTGGGCTTCCAAGATAGTATTTTTCAACAACAGCCAAGCCTGATGAACGGCTTTAACCTTTGCAACTGCTCCTTTTAGTTTTTTCTTAACTGTTTTCCTCATTTTATCATAGTCTCCCTTTCGAAAGTTAAAAGGTAGTACTGTGGATTTCCTTACTATCCCTCCTCCACTAATTAAATCAAAGGCGATCATGCTATGATCACTATTGCCAAGTGACCCCAAATCCCTTATCTCTTACACTAGATCTGGTGTTCCAGTAAGGACTAGGTCTAATATGGCTTCCCCTCTGGTCGGTTCATGAACCAGCTGCTCCAAGAAGCAGTCATTTATTTCATCTAGGAACTTTATCTCCCTAGCATGTCCAGACGTGACACTGACCCAGTCGATACCAGGGTAATTGAAATCACCCATTATTATTACTGCACTGTAACTTTTGTTAGCTTCCTTGATTTCTTTGAGCATTTCATCATCCATTTGATCATTCTGGCCAGGCGCTCAATAGTACACCCCCACTGCCATTGCCTTCCCCCTTTTACATGGAATTTCAATCCATATTGATTCTACAGCAGATTTTGTTTCCTGCAAAACTTTAATCCTTTCTGACTCAATGCCCTCTCTAACATAGAGAGCAACCCCTCCACCAATTTGATCAGCTCTATCATTTCGATATAGTTTGTACCCAGGTATCACAGTGTCCCACTGGTTGTCCTCCTTCCACCATGCCTCTGATATTCCAATCATATCTAACCTTTCATTTAGTGCTATATATTCTAACTCTCCCATCTTATTTTTTAGACTTCTAGCATTTGCATACAAAGCATTTTAGAGAATGTATTTTATTCATATTAATTTGGCTATTGTTAGACATGGGTAATTTGGGATCTTTAAGCTCTGTCTGCTCCATACTTGAGGGCATTTGGGCTACTTTACTCTTTTGTGGAACCTCTCTGTTTTTGGTAGTATCCTTCAAAGATACATTCTTCCGAACCATCCGCTCTTGGGCGACTGTCGGCTTTCCCCTAATATCTAGTTTAAAAGCTGCTCTATCTCCTTTTTAAAGGTTAATGCCAGCAGCCTGGTTCCATCCCAGTTAAGGTGAAGCCCATCCCTTCGGAAGAGCCCCTCCTTTCCCCAGAATGTTCCCCAGTTCCTAACAAATCGAAACCCCTCATCTTTGCACCATTGTCTCATCCACGCATTGAGACTCCAGAGCTCTGCCTGCCTTTTGGTTCCTGCGCGTGGAACAGGAAGCATTTCGGAAAATGCTACCCTGGAAGTTCTGGATTTCAACTTCCTACCTAAAAGCCTAAATTTAGCCTCCAGAACCTCCCTACCACATTTTCCTATGTCATTGGTACCGACATGTACCAAGACAGCAGACTCCTCCCCAGCACTATCTAAGACCTTATCTAGGTGGCGCGTGAGGTCCGCTACCTTCGCACCAGACAGGCATGTTACCAGGCGATCCTCACGTCCACCAGCCACCCAGCTATCTACATGCCTAATGATCGAATCACCAACTATAACGGCTGTCCTAACCCTTCCCTCATGGGCACATGGCCCTGGAGAAACTTCCTCGGTGTGAGAGGGTCTTACATCACCTGGAGGACAGGTCCTAGTTACAGGAGGGTAAATTAAAGTCTCCCAATATGGTCACTTCCCCCTTCATGGCTATCTTTGCAATATCAATAATCAATTCCTTAATGAGACAGTCCCTGCTCATCAGAGCTTACAATCTAATCAAAGCAGACTGCACAACAACTGGGGGCTTGATTAATTCTAGGGATAATGGCAAAGATACAGATGGGTGATGGCAGGACTGTACCAAGCTAAAAATGCACCCTGAGCGACTAATGAATCTGGTGTCCCCTTCCACCTAGCCGTGTTCAGTATCTCACTCTTTTTGAGCTTCTTGGAAGCCCAGTGATTATATCAGTGCCTCCTGTGCTTCCACCCTGTGCAGCCTCACCATTTGCACAGCCATTGGGTACGGCCCTGGGGAAAATAAGAGAATCAGAATCCAAAAGCAGCCACAAGAGATGGGTAGAGGAGTATAGAAAAAGATAAGAGAGGAAAGGTATCAAGGAGCTGTAGAATGAATGCATTTATAAATCAGTAAGAGAAGTTTGAATTGAATGCAGAAACGGATAGGGATCCAGTGAAGTGACTTGAGAAGAGGGGTTATGTGGTCATAGCGAGATGGGCAGAAGATTAGCTGTGTGGTTGAATGTTAAAAAGATTGAAGAAGAGAGAGTTGATTCAGAGGGATATCAGAAAGTTCATTTTTCAAAGTTTACTTCATTCCAACGTTTATTTAAATCTGTCAGTAAAGAACTGATGCCATGCAAATTTATACAAAGCAGATCATCAATGCCAATTGAGAAAATATGTTCACAGAAAAAGGTTCTGTAGGCCCATTTTCTAAAAAAATTGTTACAGATCTAGAGGTCTAGTTATTTTCCCTAATATCATCAAAAACATTGGCCATTTAAGTGGATGAAATTTAAAAGGGCCGCTAGGTCCTATGTGAGAGGACCAAACCCCTGGGGAGCCTCAAGTCACTGGCCAACCAGTGACTGATCCCAGACCCAGACCTGGACCAGGGGCTTAAATATGCCAATTTGGATCCCTCCTCTGGGGGGGGAGGAGGCATGAAGTCATTGGTGGACTCATGCTCTCTCACATCCACTTCCCCAGCCGCAATTCAGTAAATAAATGGTAAAAATAACTCTCCCCTAGAAGTCCTTCCCTTTAGTTCCTACCCTTTCAACCTAGAAAAGGCTAGTGCTAGTTCCTCCATCCCCTTGGGGACCATGACACACCTTAAGGGTCCTGGGAACGTTGGGGGGCAAGAACAAGCCTACTCTTGTCCTGGTGGCATCATGTTAACGAAAATGTTTGCCTAACCACTAGCAGTACTATCACCAGTAGGGGTCAGATGGGCAGGGGGCCAGGGTACCTCCCACTCGGGATCCAGCAGGCTATCTAAAGTTCATTTTGTCCCATATGAAAAGGCTACATTTTAATTATTTTCACCTTTTTCCAGAGTCAGGAACTCATGAGAAAGAAAAGAAAGGAGCTCATTAGCAAACAATTGTAAATTTCAGAGACAGCTGCTAATCCATGCAATTTTTCTCAGGTTAGTAAATAAGATCTTAAATATGAGCAACAATATAGAATAATGCAGATAAAAACATCTTGAGATCTTTGTGACAGCAAAACAGTTGAACTTTAGATGTATATTCTCTGATGTCACTAGAAATCCTTGATATCTTTAATAGGCCTATTATGTGTAGTTGTGTATACTTAATTCCCTGTTATGCATTTGAATTTTGTTTAGTGCAGCAAAGAGCTCAAAAATAATCTACTCATGAAATATTTATGCACAAGATGCATCACTAAAAAATAAGTGGGTGATTACTTGGATTGGGTTGCATGCTTTATTTTTAGGCTGTAGTGCTTAGGGAATAAAAAACAAACAAAAAAATTACAAGGAAAACAAGTTTTAATGTTAAGTAAGTATGATTTAAAGCAGCATTAGCAAACAGAATGTGAAAAATCATTTTGCTGATTTGAATGCAATAGTGTTCATTTGGTAGAGCTGAGCTCCTGTGATGGGAGACATTCAGATTTTAACAACATTTAGTAGGGGCCCTTTTACTAAAGGTGTGCATGTACAGAGTGATTAGAGGCAATACCTACACATGATAGATACATCAGTCTTGTGCTAACTGCCAGGAGTGTGCCCAGCAAGAGCCCAGCAGTTAGCCTATGACTGTAAACCCGAATGTGAAATGTGCTTAATGCAGGTGCACCTAACACCCATAGAGGTATTGTTATGTGCACTTGTGCTAATTGTCACATTGCCACTGAGCATGCGGTAATTGCCATCACACTACTGGCAATCTGCTAACCATGCTCACTCTCCTCCGCTAACCTGCCCAGTATGCAATGACAGATTACAATGCATTTTAGTGGCTGGTAGCAAGCATGAATGTACCTTAAGGGCATGTTTAAGAAACTGTGGTAGCCTCTTGCAGCTATCACAGTGTGATAGCTGCAAAAGGCCCACGATAAGTCCCAAACTGCCACAATATCTGCAGGGGGCATTCCTAGCTCCGCCCCTGATGATACTGTGAAGGTGTTGGACTTATAGCAGAGACCCATGATACCTGCATCTGCAGGTAGTGCGGGAAATCCCATGGTGCCTGCCAATGCAGGAATCGTGGATCTCTCTGATAAGTCCAAGCAGGAGGACAGGGAGCGATTGGGTGGACAGAGCTCTTACCAGCTCTGTCCCCTTGATCACTGCCGATCACCTCCCTAAAGCACCAATCAATCGGGCTCCCCTCCCAATCTGACAATAATAAAAAGTGCTTTACCCGCTCCCCCACTCCTACCCTTCTCAATGGTATGCATAAATTTGGCCACAAACTCGTGGTGTTAACTTGTAGCGTCAGGTTGCTGGAGGCAGCACCTCATGATTGTGGCCATTTTGACCCAGGAATATGACGGGGGCAGGAGTGGGGAGGACTGCTTTTGCCCCCATTGACCACTAGACCACCGGTGATGATTTAAGGTGATTTATTTATTTATTATTGTCGTGCCCTCTCTGGCCAAGCGGTAGCCACTGGTATTGCAAGGCTCTGTGAGGGTAGTAGTTGTGTCTCCACTGATATAAACTACAAACACTTCTCTTCAAATTAAAGGGTTTTATTCCCCGTCCCTTGAGGGTACTTAATCTTCAGGAAACATAAATCAAATGACTTGCTTGGGCATATAACACAAAGTAACAAAGGCAACAGAACTCGCTTTCTTTAGCTTACAAAATAACAAATAAATGAAAAGAACAAACAGCCTGAGTATTTCAATACTGGTTCTTTCTCTTGTAGCTGCAGCACAGCTTACATCTGTTTTGTTTAGAGAGAGCTGCAGCCTGTTGCTTACAACACTAAAGCTAGGACACAAGCTAGTTGCTTATCTGAGAGAGAACTCAGGTTCAATCAAGGTTAAAGAACAGTCCATCAATTCTGGCATATCATTTACCTCAGCATTTTCATATTCCATCAGTTCCGGCTGACTGGAAGTTTCATTCTGAACCTCAGAAGTAACGTGGGAGAATGGCTGGCTAAACTCGTCAGACAGGAAGTTCCTTTCTTCCTCAGAGCTAGTGCCTCTCTGGGAACTACCATATATTCTAGAGTTGAGCTTTTCAGGGCACTGCCCCTGCTGGTATTTTAGAATATAGCTCAATCCCTTGTTTGCTTTGCTGGCTGGGTAATTAAGGGAATTTCCCTGTCTATTCAGCTCTCCCCTTTGTAACCCAGCTGAGCTAGATTGGAGAGCTCGTGACAGAGTTTCACGGGGAGCTGTGAGCTTACAATGCCTATGAAATTCTTCAGCTTTATCTGGGGAGTAAATCCTTTTCTTTCTAGGAATTTTAAAACCAGAAGAAAAGATATTTTCAGCCTCTAGATAGGGGAACCTTGTGTGCCTGTTTCCATACCTCCAAGGTTGTCTTCTCTCATACGGCAAATCACTCCTGCATTCACACTTTGCACCGGAACCTGCAATTGCAGTCTTCTTGCGTTTCTCTTGCTCATACACACTATCTGGCTGCTGATATCTCTCTGTTTCATTCAGGTCTTCGGGTCCCCTCTGACCTTCACGCTGGCTTTCTAGTTGCTTCAAAGCCTCATTGTCACTCTCTCCTGCATTCTCATACCTGCTCCATGCTTCCCAGGGTTTTAGCTGCCTTTGCTGTATTCTCTCTGAATGTGTCCTTGGCTGCTTCAGCTCCTCTCTCCTTCTGATTGCCTGAGAGCCTATTTTATCCCAGTGTTTCCTTGCTCCACCCCCACCCAGCTGAACCCTGTCAGGTAAAGTGAATTCCCTTCCTGTGCTGGCTGGGTGTGTCTTCCCTGGGCTTTTGCACATGTGTTTAGGTTGCTCATGGTAACCATCTGACATTTCCTTGTTTACCCTGTCACTTTTTCTGTGCTCATTTATGCTGAACTGCATTTTCTTGGGTTGTTCGGGGTCTGCCCTGTTACAATTATATACCGCCTTTCATGATATCAAGGCGGTTTACATTGAATAGGGCATTTATAACATGGAGATTACTATTTTGCAGGGAAAATGGGCAATGGAGGGTTAAGTGACTTGCCCAAGACCACAAGGAGCACCTGTGGGACTAGAAACCCCAGTCCTTCTGGCCCAAGATTGCTGTCCTCTAGTGGGATTTGAACCCCTGATGGCATTGGGGGTTGGGTGAGGGGTCCAGGAAACCCCTATTAGGCAAACTGAAATGATCAGGAGTTCTAGTTTCAATGGGGGGAGGGGGGAATAGAACCCCTACTGGTTAGCCAGGTTTCTTTTGAAATGGTGGTAAGGAGGGCCTTTTGGAACCCAACTGACTAGTTAGATAATTTAATTTGTCTGGGGGGGTGCACCAGTCCCTCCCCCCCGGACATTTCCTGATGAGGATCAGGAGCTGTATTGGGGGGATTGGTGCTACGAAAGAGGAGATGTTTCTGATGAATAAAATATGCAGAAGAAGCTTGCATTTTCCAGGGAAAAGCAAGAGGCCTTGATATGACAATCACAAGGAGCAAACCTGGGGGTACATGAAAGAATTTCTTCATGGAAGAATTGTGGAAGTATGGGACAGTCTCCTAGTGAAGGTGGTGGAAGCCCAAACTGTAAGAAATTTCAAGAAAGTATGAGATAAACAAATAATTCTTAGATGAGAGGATGTAGCGGATACGGCCTGATTTTGACAACCGCATCCTCATGCAACCTTGATTTCAAATGGTAGAAAAGGAGAATGCAAATAGACCAAAGCATTGGCATGAAAGTTCAAAAATCAGGACTGATGAACTTGGGCACTTGGCAGCTCTGAAGGAGGGGAATTTCAGCCAGAGTCTAGTCTATAGGCCAGTCTTCTTATTTAGAAGCCAGTGTACTGAAGTGCAGAACTGGAGGGACAAAAGTGATTTCATGGGCTTAAATCACAGCTATTACGTCATTATTCTAAAGTGCCCTATTGAGTTTTGCATGTGGAATTTTATATGAGATGTGACAAAAAAGAAATGAGACTGTGGCAGCCACGCCCATGACTCAATGCCAATTGGCTAACCACTTCTGTCACTGTGTTGTGCAACATCTCACCACTATTCTGCTATAATATTTTTCATCTCTTTCACTCTGTTTTTCTTTTTCTGTTTTTTTTTAAGCACACTGCTCCATCACTTTGTCACGCAACTGCAGGTGGCAGAAATATGGAGCAAAGAATCAACTTGAAATTTCTGGTTAAGTTGGAGAAGGGCTCAACTGAGTGTCTCCAACTTCTCCAAAAGGCTTATGGAGAAGATGCAATGTAAAGTCTGCGAGTCTTCGCATGGCACAAATGCTTCAAGACTGGCCACGAGGAGGTGGAGGATGACCTCAAGTCAGGATGGCCTTCCACGACAAAGACGGCTGAGAACACGGACAGAGTGAACAAGCTGGTGGGAGTGATCGCAGATTGTCATTGCAGATGATAGCTGAGGAGCTCAGCCTGAACAGTGCAGACCATCTTGGTGCAGGAGCTGGGGATGCAGAAGGTGTGCACCAAGATAGTGCCCAAGCTTTAACCAGAAAGAGCACTGGATCAATGTTTGTCGAGACTTGCTAGAGAAGATTGGAGAAGATCCAGAGTTTGTTGGCTGAGTCATCACAGGAGACGAGAATTGGGTTTTCCAGTATTACCCTGAAAGCAAGAGACAGAGCCTGCAGTGGAAGACTCAACAGTCACCCAGACCCAAGAAGGCGTACATGTCCAAATCAAGGACCAAAGTCATGCTGATCACGTTCTTCGACCAGAAGGGAGTGGTCCATCATATGTTTGTGCCTGAGGTTCAGACAGTCAACCAGCACTTCTACCAGCAGGTCCTCAATTGCCTCCATGACCGGGTTCGGCGCAGCAGGTGGGCTCTGTGGAGAGACAAGTTGTGGCTGCTCCACCACGACAACGCCCCTGCACACACCACGCTCAGTGTGAGACAGTTCTTGGCCAACAAATAGATCACAGCTCTCGACCACCCTCCTTATTCCCCAGATCTCACATCGTGCAACTTCTGGCTCTTCCCCAGGCTGAAGACTGTGCTCAAAGGAACTCATTTTGCCTCTGTAGAAGAGATCAAGTTCACTGTGACAAGGGAGCTGAGGGACCTCAAGGAGGAGGACTTTACCGAGTGATTTCATATGTGGCAGAAGTGCATTAACTCGGGGGGGGGGGGGGATTACTTTAAAGGGCACAATACGTAATTTTTCTGTAGATTTTGTAATAAAACATTTATGGGACAGTCTCGTTTCTTTTTTGTCACATCTCATATTTGTACATTTGGCCATACTATATTATGCAAAATATGTAATGAGCTTCCTAATTACTGTAGGTAAACCAGCCATTACTTATATTTGCATAGCTAAATTTGCATGCAAAAATGCACAAAACCATAATTTTGCATGAAATGTAATACCATCTCAAGAAGTATGGTTACATTTTTATTTTAACATTCACAATTTTGTGTACATCTTAGCAAGTTAGTACATTGGCCTCCTAATGAAGATCTAAAGATCCTGGCTAAGATGCCCGCTGTAAGGTTGAAGGCTGCAGTCCCTATACTTGTTTCCCGAGATTGGACTGGAAAGTGTCATTTGAGTTCAGTTTCTTAAGGCCGATATTTAGGTTCTGTTGGCCGCTGTGGGCAAAAGTGAAACTTGATATCCTCCTGCACCGAATATCTGGTTTCATCACCGACCTCCATTACTGGTTAGCAGTGATAGCCGCTATCCACAGAGCAAAAGCACATAAAGTTAGGACAGTCATGGACATGTCCTAACTTTATACAGTAACCTATCTCGTTAGTGGACTGAAATTGCTGCTAGTGGCATAAGTGCCAGAACTGCTCCAGCCTTACCCATGGACCACCTGGTACTATCCAGATAGTGCTAAGACAGTCTGTGGAAATATTCAACAGCACTGGCCAGTTAGTGGCACTGAATATTGGGCTTAGCAGTTCATGCTAACTGGCTAAACTCTTTTGAATATTGAGTCCCTGGAATATTACAATTTACAGTAGGTCAACCCTAGGGCATCATTATGTGCAAATGGGAATGCTTCACCACTGTTTCCTATTGGCAGTAGCACTAAGCAGAGCTGCCCATTATCCCTAGTCCTTGATCCCCTTGTCTCAAAACATCACTTCTTCTCCATGTATTTATATTTGTGTAGTAAAATGCAGAACGTTTTGATTTATGTGAATGACATTCTTCAATACATTTCATCCCTCAAATATCTCCCATATCTGATGAATCTATTAAAAGAATATACTAAGGGGCTTGTTTACTAATGATTAACACACGTTAATGAAATTAATGTGTGTTAAGAGCCACTGTGCCCATAGAAATAAATGGGCTGTGGACACTTAGGGGATCATTCTGAACCATGAATAGCGGGGATGGGACGTCCATTCCCGCTATTCGTGCCGGCTTCGGCCCCCGACTAACCTCTCCGCTGGTTGTGCGGGGAAATTAGTCGGGGGCAGGGAATGGGTGGCCAGGGCGGAGAGTGGGTGGGCAGTGGGCGGTCACCGGCCCTGGACATACAGGGCCGATTCTAATATCAGCCTTGTACATCCAGGCCGATGAAATGGTCGGGGATGTTATTGCACCTCTGAGGTGGAATAACTCCCCTGAATGTTGTTTGTTTTTCACATTTGGGGAGCGAAAGGGGCTGGGAAGGGGCCAGGGGACATTTTGCACAGCATGACTGTGGCCTTCAGATCGGGGGTCGGGTTGCAGGGAATATACATCTCGGTTGGCGGCAGGCATCGCGGCTATTAAATGGAGCCACGGTGCATTGGCAACATGACGCCATGGTGACGCGGCGCCATTTAAATGCCCTGACTGAGTTAGCCGGGTACAATCCTGCACATGCAGGCTGGACAGAATCACTGTCCCAGCCTGCACGTGCAGGACTGTTCGCGATTCCTGCGGGATCAGACCGGACGCACAGAGGGGATCTACGTCTGCATCAGAATCGGGCCCTTAACGTACATTAATTTTATTAACGCTCATTAAAACATTTAGTAAACTTGCCCCTAGGATTTCTATTAAAATAATAATCAATATGAGCTGATGTCAGAGTTGTAATCAACAACTTTTATACATTTAATTATGCTAGGGTGATGGACTCCATTAAATAGGGTCAGATGGGATTCCATCTGGAGAACTCTATCTGATCATGTTCATATAATAAAAATGAAAATTATGCATTTTAGTCTCATTTTAAAAATTGTCTATAGAGAAAGTATCCATAGGCATCTATATTTACTGTTTTGAAACTTCAAAGTTATGCACATTTTCACAAACCTCCCCCTCCTTCGTCTCCAGTAATGCCTCCCTGTACTGCAGTGATATACATGGGGTAGACAATTTTCGAAAGGTCAATTTCTGTGGGGAAAGCCTCAGAAATGGCCTTGAAAACTGACCTTCCTGTGCATAATTAATCTGTGGAAATCATTGTCAAGAATATTATGGAAACAGCTAATAGTACAATGTTCCAGGTTACAGAAGAAATATTACAATTATCCGACTATAGATCAACCATAACGTTCAGAGATGCCATCTAAGATTCACTGCATCTCCAAACCATGACTGCTAGAAACTTGAATATTATGACAGTGTATAGACAAATTATACATATCCTGTTTCTTATTCATGTTTTCAATATACCTACTGCTTGCAATTGGGATGAAATGGAATACTAAATTAGATGAACCTTTGCTCTAACTCAGTTTTGACAGATCTTACACTCATTTTTTCTTATATTTGCAAATGAAGTGTTAGCTTGAGACATTCAAATCACTTTTAAAAAGCAGATGAAAGAGAAAAATCAAATAAATCCTAATTTGTTTTCTTGAGGCATTTTATGGGAATACAGTGTAATTTACAGGAAAGTAAAATGGTTAATGACTCTTTATATAGAATTCTCTCTGTTTGGCAACTGCATTGACAGTTCTCTAGACTAGCTGTGAGTGTACATGGATAAAATAATTTGAATACAGGATAGAGCATGCCCATTTCCATATAAATATTTCTAAGTGATTTTTTTTTAGTGTTATTAAGTCAGTGTTGATTCCTGGCTACCCAACTATCTCTGGGTTTTCTTGGCAATTTATCATTGGAAATAGATTCTGAGGCCTTTTCTTCTGATGCAATGGAGGGTAAAGCAACTTACCCAAGGTCACAAGGAGTGCTAGTAGGAATTAAACCCTTGATTTTCTGTGTACTAAGCAGTTGCTCAAACCACTAGGCTACTCCTCCACTCCTTAAGTGGCTAGTATAATGAATTTGTGACAGTCTTCCCCTTCAGAGTTTATTCTATCTGGTCCTGGTTGCTTATGACCCAAGCAATCATCAATAGCCAAAGGAGTGACTACAGGACAATTTATGAAACAATTTATGTGGGCAAAAGCCATTTAAATAGGTTATTAGGCAGATTCCACATTAGCCACATATGTCCCACATGCACATGCAAATCAGCCACGGACGTTATTCCAACTGTATTCCGCATCTGTGGGCATAGACGTACATTTTTGATGCATCTTGTCCAACACATGTTCGCAGTTCACTCGGATCATGCATGTGTAAACTGTGAAAACGTTTCCGCTGCATCCCGTCCAACACATGCCTGCAGGTTGCTCAGATCGTGCATGTGTAAACTGAAAAATATTTCTATCACCATAAAGTGAGGCAGCATGTGCAACAGGAAACAGGATGGAATAGCCCCCCTCCCACTGCCACAGTAACCATATCACACAGCTTAGAGAACGGCAGCCAGACAGCCCAACTTCTCTGAGG
Organism: Ichthyophis bannanicus; assembly: GCA_033557465.1. Taxonomy (NCBI): domain Eukaryota; kingdom Metazoa; phylum Chordata; class Amphibia; order Gymnophiona; family Ichthyophiidae; genus Ichthyophis; species Ichthyophis bannanicus. The sequence goes on along the minus strand of CM066031.1, from coordinate 1,625,706,341 downwards.
CTGAAACACACCTCCTCTGCAGGCTTGTCCTTGAAGAGGAAGAGCTGCTGTTGCCCAGAGAGCACAGAAGGCTACCACGGCAGCATCACATTGGGGCTGGGACCATATCCGCAACACCCTGGCACAGTGGGTACATGAAAAGCAATACACACATGAGAAGAGGTAGCAGCAGGCAGGCAGCACTGTAGGGGGCTAGAAAATCGAACAGGTATGAAAGAATGCAAAGTAGAGTTAGGAATGGAGTATCTACAGTGGCAGGGATGCAGAAGAAATGCAGCTAGAAGATGGCAGCACATATGAAGCAACTGAAGCTGGCAATCACCAAGTGAGGGAGAGAGGGCAGAAATGGGAAGGATGTGTTATGTGCAGCAGGTACCACTGTACAGCCAAAAATACAGATGCCTGCATGTGGAACAGCAATAGAAGAGCAGATACCAAAGACAGCAGCACAATGAACAAGTTAGGTTAGAGGATGCAAGGTTCCACATTAGGAAGCACCAACCCATAAAAGGATTTAGGTGTCATTGTGGATAGTAGGTTGAAACCCTCTGACCAGGATGCAGCGGTAGCCAAGAGAGCAAATACTGTAGAATGCTAGGCATCATAAGAAAAGGAGTCGAGATTAAAACCATGGATATGATTATTTATATAGTTAACACAGTATTCATACCATGCTATAACTTAACCACAGTAGTTGGCATTGTAACTTGGTAATGCACATTAAACTTTGACATTGATAACTTGGATCATACATTAACATCCTTTTGAAACAATAGAGAGCTTAAGTGACTTGCCCAAGGACACATGGAGTACAATGGGAATTAAACGCAGGTCTTTTGATTACAAAGCCAGTGGTCTAACCATTAGACTACTCCTCCTTCCTCTGTAGTGTTCTGTAGTGTGACTGCACCTTGAATATTGTGTGCAATGCTAATCATCATATCTTAAAAAGGATATAATGAAATGAGAAAAGGTACAGAGAAGAGCTACAAAACTGGTAAAGGGGATGGAAGGATACCCCATGAGGAAAGGCTCAAAATGTTAAGAGTTCCTCAACTTGAAAAAGAGACAACTGAGGGGAGATATGATAGAGGTCTATAAATTAATGAATGGAATAGAACAGGTAAATCTAGATCAACATTTCTTTTTCTGGGCTTTCAAGTCAATGCTGATTCCTGGTGAGCCAGCAGCCTCTGGGCTTCCTTAGCAAAGTATGACTGGTAGTAGATTGCCAGGCTTTTTTCTTCTGAGGTAAGGGAAGGAAAAGTGACTTGCCCAAGGAGCACTAGGGGGAATCAACCCCTGATCTCCCAGGTACTAAGCTACTCCTCCACTCCAGTTGTTTACTCCATCCAAAAGCAGAAAGACTAGGGGACATGCAATGAAGTTACAATTTAACCCAGTGAAGACTAATAAGAGAAAAAAATATTTTCATTCAATGTGTAATCAAACACTGGAATCCATTACTGGATGATGTAGCAAAAGCTGTTAGTGTAACTCAGGGATCTCCAATTCCAGTCCTGGAGGGCGCAAACCAGTCCATTTTTCAGGATGTCCTTAATGAATATATGCATGAGATAAATTTGAATACAATAGGGGTAGTGAATGCAAATATATCTCATGCATATTCTTTAGGGACATCCTGAAAACCTGACTGGTTTGTGGCCCGCTAGGACCGGGATTGGGGACTTCTGGTGTAGCTGATTTGAAAAAGGTATTTGTGACCTGGATTGACCACTGTTGGAAACAGGATACTGGGCTTGATGCACCTTGGTCTGACCCAGTAAGGCATTTCTTATGTTCTTATGAAGGGGCGTGTCTTTCTCCTCTCCACAGATGCTTCCACATCATGCGGGACCTAGAGGCATATAAAGTAAGCTTGAGTACGATGAGGAGAATCCGGCCCAGACTGCTGCAACGCATTCACCGATAGATCGAGCAGAAGCAAGGTGAGTGCTGAGACAAAGGCCATTTGAGAGGTAGCTATTCTCCTTCCACAGAAGCCTACTACCACCAATGCTTTTTATAGCACTACAATGCATATGCTGTGCTCTACACATAGATGTCAGACACAGCTCCTGCTCTGATGAGCTGGCAATCTAATGAAGACCATTGAACAGCATTGCAAAACGGGGGGCTAGAGTGTGTTAAGAAACATATAAGTAGTGCATAAGAAAGAGAGGACATCAGAATACCAGAACAGCTGAAAAGAGGTGGGTCTGTAGGATGGATTTGAATAGAGCCATAGAAGGAGCCTGACACACAATCAAAGGTAGTGTGTCCCAGGAATATGGAGCAGCAAGGTGGAATGAATCAAGTCTGGAGGTGACAGCAACAGAGAAGGGCACTGAGAAAAGCGGTCTGCCCCAAGAATGGAGACCCTGAGGAAGGGTGTACAGTGAGATGAGAGAGTAAAGGTAGTGATGAGCAGCAGAATGAATGCACTTGTTGTTCAGTGGAAGAATTATGAACAGGATGTTGAAAAAGATAGGGAGCTACTGATGTGAAATGAGAAACAAGGTCACAGGAGCGGGGCTAGCCCCAGAGCTTATCAAAGGGGTAGGCTCCTTAGGCAAAGCTTAACCTGTCCAACCCCTCTGGCACTCATAATATACCAGTTAGCTTGAATGCCCTTCCAGTGCTAAACCCCATAAGCTTCTGCCCTAGGTAACCACCAACATTGTCCATTTAGGTTCATCTGCCTTCTTAGGGATTTTGATAGACTAAGGCTGCTGTTTTGTACCCCAAAGATATAATATTGACCTCACACTGCTCCAAACAGACTCAAACACTTAGGGGTATGTTTTTTTTTTTTTTTTTTAAACTTTTATTTTCATTTTACAACAAGCAAAAGGAAACAACACACCAAAGGAAACAAATACAAGCATACAATAAGGAAAAAGCAACCCCGATTACCCCCCACCCCTGTGCTTCTTCTCTAAGCTGATAAGTATCATCATATAAGCGCTTACAAACAACAGTCATTGTACATCAAAACAAACAGAAATAGTATCTGCGATACAGAATGATCATGTGACAGAGATTTACACAGATTTAAACAGTCAGATGAGAGCATTGAGCAGTTTGAACATAGTCGTTGAGCATCTTCCATTTAGACAAGTGGTGGGGAGTCTGAGCGGAAGAAGCTAACATACGAGGTATTTGCTCATATTTACTGTAGAGACAGACATGATTCCACCATTCATTGGGGCTCAGATGGGAGCTATTTTTCCAGTATTTCGTAATTAGGGAAATAGCTATGCCCAGCATAAAGTCTAAAAGGAAGTAAGCCGATTTGGGAAGAGAGGGGATCCCCGCAGCTGAGCGGAGTCCCACTATCTTCCAAGAGAGGGGCTCCTGAAAGTGCAAAATAGATTGAATACGACCCCAGACCCGACTCCAGTAATACTGTAATGCGGGGCATTCATACATAACATGAGGTAGTGAACCAATGGCCACATGGCATGTCCAGCATCTATTGCTCTGAGTGGCGTTCCATTTGGCTAACCTGTCAGGAGTATAGAAACATCGGTGGGCTAGAAAGAAAAGTGTCTGAGTGAGTGAGGCGGATCGAGAGACCCGTGTCACCTTGCTCCAGACTAGGCTCCATTGCTCCGGGGTCAAAGTTACATGCATTTCCCGCTCCCAGGATTTCTGTGCTGTAGGAGTGCCTCTATTTACAGTACTACATAAAGTTTTGTAAAAGTTAGATGCCACACCCGATAAGCTCCCAATAGATCGGATTATCTCCGACAATCCTTGGGTATGGGTTTCCGATGGCGGGAGCACCTTAGCACTCCGAAGACAATGCTGAAGTTGCACCAACTGAAAGTAGTGTTTCGCTGGGAGACCAAATTCAATTTGTAATTCGCTAAAAGTTTTCCAGCGACCATCATAGAACAGCTGATTAGGGATCCAAATGCCCCTAGTGTACCAGGGGCTCCACGCCATCGGTTTATTTTGTATTTGAAATCGAGCATTGTGCCAAAGCGGGAGTCTATCTAGTGGACAAAGTCGGGGTTCAAGAGATTGCACAAGGGTATTAAAGGCACCTAAAGTGTCTAAGAGCATTGGTGGATAGTGGGAGTCTGATGGGAGAGTCATACCAGGGAGATAAGAAAGAGGAATTGGTTTGCAAAGGTCCTCCTCTATATCTAGCCACACTGGTCTACTCGGTGTGAGGTCTTCCAGCCAACGAGCGCCTTGTTTGAGAAGAAAAGAATGGTGGTATTTCAGGAAATCAGGGAATCTGACACCACCATTTTCTTTATCTGCTTGTAACTTATGTTTCGCTATCCTAGGTGTCTTGTTTTGCCATAAGTATCTAGTCAGAAGACCCTCTAAATCTTTATATGTACGTCGAGGTAGGAGACATGGCAGCATTTCTAAAATATAGTTCACTTTGGGAACAATCATCATTTTAATGGTTTCTAGGCGGCCCCACCAAGTAAGTGTTAAAGGAGTCCAGCGTTGAGTAAGCGCCCGGACCTTAGAGGTTAAGTCTTTGGCATTAAAGGTGATGGTGTCTTCCAAAGGAGAGCAGTAGTGCACCCCAAGGTATTTGACCATGCGAGGTTGCCATAAAAAGGGAAAGGATTGCATATCTGCCTGATGGATCAGAGGATTTAGTGGAAAGGCTACCGATTTGGTCCAATTTATCTTATAGCCCGAGAGTTGTGAATATTTACCAATTTGCTCTAGGACAGCCGGCACTGAGTCTAGGGAGACAAAGAGCATAAGGTCATCAGCATATGCTGAAATTTTGATTTCCCTATGAGAGAAGGGGACTCCATGAATATCCTTGGATTGCCGGATTAGTAAAGCTAAGGGTTCGAGTGCGAGATCGAAAAGAAGTGGAGACAGTGGGCATCCCTGGCGAGTACCGCGTTGCAGGGGAAATGGCTGAGACTTTAAAGCATTAGCACAGATACTAGCTGTAGGCTGTGCATACATGATTCGGAGACAACGGAGAAAGCCTTCTCCGAATCCGTACCAGCGGAGAGTTGCAAACAAGAAGGGCCATTCTAAGCGGTCGAAGGCCTTCTCAGCATCAAGTGAGAGGCCGACCAATGGTCGATCAAGATTAACTGCGGCAGTCAGTACATGACAGAGAGTCCTAGCATTATCAGCAGTTGATCTACCGGGAATGAAACCGCATTGATCTGGGTGTATTAAAGTAGACATCTTGTCGGAGAGCCGGGTGGAGAGAATGGTGGCAAATATTTTATAGTCTGCGTTTAGTAGGGAAATTGGACGATAATTAGCTGTTAGTTGCGGATCTCTCCCCTCTTTCTCAAAAACTACTACATTTGCCATTGAGAAGGATCCAGAAGGAGATCCCTCCTCGGCTAGAGCAGAAAAATAAAGTTTCAAAAACGGAGCTAAGTCAGCGTTAAAAGTTTTGTAGAATTCAGCTGGGAGACCGTCCGGGCCTGCGGCTCGACCTGTGGCACATCTCTTGAGTGCAGATTGAATTTCTGATAAAGTGAATGGTTTGTCCATGGCCTCTCTATCTTCGTCAGATAGGGTCGGCCGTTGTACCCCTGATAGTAGTCGTTCAAATGCTTCTGGTTCGAAGTCACATTCAGATTGATAAAGCCGAGTATAAAAATCACGAAAGAGTTCTAATATTTCTGTATCTTTAGTGACCAAGCTCCCCCCCGACGGATTGCGGAGAGCGGTAACGCGCTTGGCTTCTTTTTGACCTTTCAGAGCATTGGCTAACAATTTGCCAGCACGGTTATTTTCCCGATAGTACATCCCTTGTTGTGATTCAATATTTTTAGCAGCAGCGGTATATAAAAGCTGATTGTATTGAAAACGAAGGCGTTGTAAGCGAAGTAAAATACATGGGTCAGTACGGGACGTGAGGAGGACGCTCTCCAGCTTGTATCTGTTGTTCTAGAATCAGTAAATGTTGCTTTCTTTGTTTCCCCTGTCGAATTTGATAACTAGTTATAGTTGCACGGATAGACGCCTTGAAACCCTCCCACCAAGCCCAGCTCGCAGTGTCATGGGGTGAATTAAAATGAAAGTAGTCTTGGATAGCAGCCTTTATATCAACCTGAAAATCTTTGTGGTCTAGTAGGGATCTATCAAAAAACCAAGCACGGGGATGTTCACCTTGCGTAGTGACATGTAATGAGAAAGATATGGCAGCATGATCTGAGATATGGAGAGGATGAATCCTAGCCGTGTCCACTTGGGATATCAGTGTTTTGGAGATAAGAAAAAAATCTATTCTAGATTGTGAGTGATGGGGGGCTGAGAAAAAGGTGAACTCTAAGTCGGAGGGGTGAAGCAGCCTTCATATATCTACTAACGCAAGATCTTTCATCAGAGCTGTAAGGGTATCAAGACTCTTGGGTGGACCACTCGTTCTAGGCGGCAGTCTATCTATCAAAGGATCAAGTACTTGGTTGAAATCGCCGCCAAGTATTAATGGAGTATTGGCAGAGGCCTGTGCCAACTGCGCAATACTTGCATAGTAAGCAGGGTTATCCACATTCGGAGCATAAATACAAATACATGTGAATTCACTATCTCCAACCTTAAGGTGTGCACGGGCCCATCGACCCTCCTTATCAGAGCTAGTATCCATTACAGTAGCTTGCAAAGACTTCTTAACCAAGATGGCTACCCCACACCGTTTGGAAACGGCGGGAGAGTAGGCAGCCACCATGTAAGGCTTAGCATTAAGTTTCAGTGTTTCAACGGAGTTTAAATGCGTTTCCTGAAGAAACACTAAATCAGCATGCTCATGATTAAGATAGCTAAGGATTTTCTTTCTTTTGATTGGACTATTGATGCCTTTGACGTTCAGTGATAAGATCTTACATAAGGCCATTCAGAAGGGTTAAAAATTCTGAGAAAGAACATGATAACGCACATAATTTCACAATGTCCCTCATATTAACTGTATATGGCTGTACACATGACATGATAGAAAATAAGCTAATGAAAAACAATGAAGCGCCCCATATAAAAAAATAAGCACCGAAGTGCACTAGAGAAGAAGCAGAACCCCAGAAATTACTGGCGACCATATGTCTGCGGGGAGAAACCCCAGAGAAGGCCTAAATTGAAACATATAACCTGTATAGCTATGCGTGTTCCGAATCCAACCGAGGTGCACATCATGGAGGGAAAGGAGACCAAGAAAGTTATATATAGAAAGAAAGAAAAGTCCAGGCAGTCTCTGTTCCAGGCTGTGATCACCGCGTCGGGCCATTCAAAATGGCGGGCAGAGCCAGCGGATTACAGATCTAAGTTGTTGGATTAGCGCATCTGGTCTGCTTCTTTGGAATCTAAAAATGTTGCTAGTAGATCAGGATCTTCGAAGGTTCTAGTTTGGTTATGGAGAGTCACTCTGAGCTTCGCTGGATACAATAGGCCAAAGCGAGCCTGTAGCTGTTGAAGTCTAGGGCGAAAAGCAAGGAGTCTCTTCCGACGGTCAACTGTGGGCTTTGCCAAGTCAGTGAAGAAGGAGACTTTATAACATTCAAACTCCATATGATGATTCGACCGGGCAGCATTTAGAATTTGCTCAACTTGCTGATATCTCAGTAATCGAAAGATGATAGGCCGGGGGGTCGTCCGATTGAGCGCCATGTTGGTAGGAACACGATGTGCTCGGTCAATTTCCAGATCTCTGTGAAAAGTGATCTTCAGCAAGGAGGGAAGAGTTTTGACCAGAAATTCTCTTATATCTCCTGCTTCCGCCCCCTCCGGTACTCCAATGAGCCTTACATTGTTGCGACGGGCTCGATTATTGCTATCCTCTAACTCTTTTTGAAGATTCTGTATCTGACGCTCAGCCTTGTCCAGTTTCCCCAAGCGCACCGCGTGCGAGTCGAGGACCCCCGCCATGTTGTCCTGCCGTAGTGAAAGACCTTCAAGCCGGTCCTGAAGCATACCGAAATCTTCTCGCATGGCTCGGAGCGCTTCTCCGTTGGACTGTACCAGTTCCTTCACTCCGCGTATTTCCTCCAAAATCTCCTGGTGCATTTCGGGGTTTTCCCGAAGTGGAACTATCTTTTGTGGGGAAGACAACTCTGTTTTGGAGCGTTTTCCGTGTGAAGAAGAGGGAGACCCGAAGTCTAAGCGCGCTGGTTTGTGGGCCGCCATCCCCCCCGAGGCACCCCGGTAAGTTCGGAGCAAAATATTAAGTTTATGTAGGTATTAAGTCAGGATTCTGAGTAGGCCTCTCGGGAGCTTCAGCGCGAAGCGTCTAACCCGCTGGACATCAGGCTCCGCCCCTCCACTTAGGGGTATGTTTACTAAACTGCGGTAACAGTACATAATGCGCGTAATGTAACGTTAACGATCGTTCATGTGTCATAACGCGCGTTATGATGTGCGAACGATCGTTAACGTTACATAACGCGCGTTAACTGTAGTTAATGATCGTAAACTTTCGTGGCGCGGTAAAACACCACAGAAGGTGGAGAGAAGGGGTCAATGAGCGGAGAGTGGGCGGGGAGAGGCTCCCTTCACACTAACGCGCTGCTCTGAAGAGCTCAATTCCAACGCGAATGAAAACCTGCCGTTAAATGCACAATACCGGGGAGAGAAACCATTTCAGTGTCAGCAATGTACAGCCCAGGCAGGGAAACTTTAAAAACGTGATAAGTGTGATTCATGGGCACAGAACAAAAGGGCACATAAACACTGAAAATGACCCCAACAAACTGGAAAAAACCATAACTAAGTTGGCCAATAGTGGTATCAATGAGAAACATCAACCCCTCCCCCCCTGAGTAAGCTCCATAGAAAAGATATAAATCGTGGAAGGGTCTATACTCCGTCCCCATACAAGGTGAATGAGCCCACAGTGAAATAGTGCTGCTAAGGGTTTTCCCCAACATCGGACAGGGTTCCTATGGCATGCACATGTCCCGCAACATCAGGGCGGGCATGTCGGAACGGCAACTGGACAGATGCCGGAGAAGGGGATACAGTGGGCCGCAGGCGGCACATGCTGTGGTGGAGCTGGGCCACAGTGCGGACTAGGGTGATGCCTAGGTGGCCCATACGAATGCTGAAACAGCAGAGCAGCCAGACAGCAACTGCTGAAGACCAACATGGGCATGAGTGTGTTTCCCACAGTGTCACAGGGGATAGTACCCAACAGCCACCCCCAAGGGCACGGAACATTGGCAGGCGGGGCTGGGGGAAGCGTCGACGTCTATGCAGGCACCCCTACCCCAGAACCCGCACCATAGGCAGCCGCTTACCTGCACACTGGATGGCCTGAGACTGCGCACCACCAGCACCACCAGCAGAAGGGCATGTTAGCATGGTGGCTGAGGGATACTGGTGGTGGAGGGGGCAGTGGCAGCTGCCCAGAGCAGACCGTGGCCTAGCCCTGTGTAGGTGGGTGCCGTGTACTGCAACAGACGGGCCCTGTATGACGGTCATGGTATCACCAACGAATGTACTGAGTCTGTGACATCAAGGTGGTGCAGTGCACAAAACCAGTGTATACAGAAGCAGAGAGTCACAGGTTCAAGTCCCAGCTGTGGTTCCTGCCAACCCAGTCCCCATATTTTACCTACTACTACAACTTGCTAAAACAGACAGCACCTTTATTGCAGATGACGTAAACATGCCCAAAACACCTACATTCTACCCTACAGAGCACAGACACCATAAACATGTACATTACCTAGAGCAGAGTCTCCCAAATGCAGTCCTGGAGGTCCAAACACCATTCCGGATCCATGCTCTTCTCCTACTTAGTTAACTTATGTTAGTTCCTAATTCCTCTTTCCTGAGCCTCTCTGTTTTGTCTATGTGCTCCCTTCCTTCCCTTCATGTCTGCCTTCTGTATCCCCTGACTGCTATCTGTTTCTATCCCTGTTCTTTGATTTTATGGCGTTCTTTTCTGTTTCTTTTTCCGCAGCCTTCCTTTTAAATGCTTTTATGTATTGTGAACCGCCCAGATGCTATTTTGTATTGGGCGGTATATAAAGTTTTAATAAACATAAACATAAACATAAACATGCTGCTTCTGATAAAGATGCCTGTGCTGCATTTCTATGTATGCAGACACATGAAAGCAAAGGAGGGAAGATATCTAGAAAATGTTCACAAGATCGGTACAATCCTAAAGAAAACAAAAAATGCAGAAGTGTGTGCATCTTGTCTGCAACGTCTCTGATCTGTAAACAGTTCTTTAGCTAATAGAGTTGCTTAGGATTGGCTGTTGAGTGCAAGCAACAATCCAAGGGGGGGACCTCCTAAACCTTAAAAAATACTTTGAAAAAAACCCTGCCTAGCCTTTGACTCTGTTCAACATAAAAAACTGCCCAAGGAAGTTCATTATTTCCAACTTGGAGACTGTATCCTGGCAAAGGCATACCAACAGCACACACTACAACCACCATGGGAAGGACTGTTCCAAGTATTTCTGACAACCCTGGGGCAGTCAAGGCCCTAGCAGCTGGAAAGGGAGAGGAGAATATTGCTGATGGTAAAGCTGAAGAAGATACACAAATGACTGCACACTGTCATCCATTTGGCAAACCTGCTGATGTAGAATCCTCTTCGCTAATTGGCAAACTGGGAAGCCTAGAGTGGACTAGATTTATAGTTATATGTTTAATTTTGGTTATCATTCTAATCTTGCTTTTATTATTTACTTAAGATGTTTCTATTTCTCCTTTTGTTGTGCATTAGTAAGCCTACCCCTAATGAGACTACCCCAGACCTCCTTGAGTATAACAAGACAAAAACTGTAGCTGCCAGGAAGAAAGCAATTACACTGAATGCCCTTCCAATTTGGCAACAATGACATTACTTCCCACTTCCAGCTCTTGTGAATATATTGAAATATTGGTAACTTCTAAACCCCAGTGTAAGGACAATGCCTCCCTTTGATTTATATGATACCTATTTAGAAATACTGAGTCCCTCACCAGAATATTTTTGGACACTGGAAAGAAGAAAAAAAAATTGCATATGAGATTATTAAAAGGAGCAGCAAAAGCTACTATAGGAGACTTTTATACCTGTGTCCATGTTCCTTCTCTCCAGCAAGGGGTAGTCCCTTTAATTGGGGTGGAGGTAGATTTGCTCTCTTATGATGCTGATAAATTTATCCCTAAACTAACTTCTAATACTAGTTCCTTTTTCCTTTCCTTAGTGAATTCTGGCCATGAGATCTTGTGCTTTCAAAAAGGATAGGACAGGTCAGAAATTAGGAAAAAGTATCTGCACTTCTATGAATGAGGCCAATTGGTGCACAGTTATTGTGAATCATACTGTCTTTATCAAAAATGTAATGCAGTGAATGGTTAATATGGCTAAATTGGACATCTCTGACGTTAAGGGTGGTATTCAGGTAGGTGCTTGGTGGGACACTTTTATTTCCTAGCTCTCTAGCCTTGGCTCTGGCTTATGTGGCCCCCTTATAGCTACTCTCAGTCTGGGGAATGATGTCATCTTTGGCTGCTGTCTCTTCTCTTTTATCATTTGTTGCTGTCATAAATGTTAAACTCATGTATCCACTACCACAATGATTCTCATCCCATCAGACAGTTTTGCCAGATATACTGCTCTCCTTCCTAACCTGCATGACCCTGTAATCCCAAAGGCTTTCAGCTGGTGGCTCTAAGGCACTCTCAATGAAGTGAGCTTCAGGGAGGATTGTTGGGATGAAGCAGGTTGAAGCCCACTTCATGCCATGTCCTACAGCAGTCCTTTGGCCTAACAGAGTGACCAACTATAGACCTATAGCAATTACCTAACTAAATGTGACCATTGCCTTGTTGCTAGGGCAGCTTTCAGAGCGCACAGACTGTCTGCAGAGAGCTCATGGCAGTGGGGCAAGTACAGGACATGTAGAAACAGGAAATATGCCCACCACAAACTAGACAGGGGAAGGGAAAAAAGGGGTAGAGACAAGGTAGAGAAAAGCTGGAGGAGAATTGATAGCACACACTGCCATAATTTGCAGAAATCTGAAAGTCTGCACAGGAAACAGAGCTAACCTGACCAATAGGAATATATTACAATAAAAAGTTCCAACTGCAACTAGATGACAGGCTGAAATAATGTATATAAGAACAGTACTAGATATCATTTGGTGGGGGGAGGATAGACAAACAGGATCCATAAAGAGAGTCTGTGCTTAGTAGCTCAACTCCTGTTCTCTTTTTCCCCTAACTTCTGACTCAGGCAGACTGTGTTGTTTAAGAAATAATGCTGCATTTTGCTTTTTGGCAAAGATTGTAATTGATCAGGCATAATAAAGATCTCATTTCCTTCTGAGGGGTATGTTTACTAAACTGTGTTAGTTTGATTCACGTTAGGAGCCGCGGTAGAGCCAGAAATCCCAAATAAGGACATGGGTGGTACATCGTTACCGATAATGCGCGTTACAGAAATTAATGAGCATTAGAGGGCGCCGTGGCGCGTTACCACACGTTAAACTTAAGAAGGCGCACAGACACAAACCACCGAAACAGAGCTGTAGCACAATGGTTACTGCACTGACTAATGATACAGGTGTCATGGGTTTGATTCCCCAGTGTGCCTAATGTATAAGGCTGGCTGAAGCATCACCCTGTACATTTAAGTAGTGAATGAGTAGGCATTTTATGTTTATTTTCAGTAGTGTTGCCAGCAAACACACCCTCACAGTGGCGTAACCTAAGGTGCCGCATATGGCACCACATAATGCACTCCATAGGCTACATTATAAAGTGCACTGTCCGCTGAGGCACCCCATAATGTCCCCTATAGAACACCTTATAGGGTGCCATATAAGGTGCTGCATGGGGCGCCTTATGAGGCACTGTAAGGTTACAGTACGCTGAGGGGTTGTCGCTGGCAGCACTAATGTACATTAAAAATAGACAATGCTGCAGACAGCCCTATAAAACAACCCCATGGTGGGTTTGAACCCATGACCACCGGCCTCACAGGTAGTGAAGGAACCACTGGGCTACAGCCTCATAGGTGCTAACAACCCCCTGGCTGCCTACTGAAGGGCGTCAGGCCACCACCTAAACCGCCCGCTGTGTTGGCCAGGATCTGGGTCAACGCACCCATACCCATGGTGCACTGCACGTGCAGTTCAGCAGTCCAGAGATGAACACAAGATGGGGTATGCACCCCCACAGCACCCTGACCCGGTAGGGCGAGATGACCGTGTGTGTCACTGCCACAGAGTAGCAACAGACAGTAGCCCAACAGGGTGCCCCATAAGGAGCTTGAAAAGGTGCTTAGTAAGGCAGCCTGAGCCATAGCACAATGGTTAATACACTGACAGATGGTGCAAGGGTTGTAAGTTCAATCCCCCTGTGGGACTATGGACTAAAGCTGGCTGAGACATTCCCTTTACACTAATTCAGTGCTGTCTGAAGCAGTTTGTTTTGTACGTTTAAGAAGTGCTGCTGGCAAACACACGCTCACAGGGCCGTAACCCAAGGTGCCGCATAAGGTACCCTACAAGGCACACCAGAGGGTACAGTATAATGTGCACTGTCCGCCAGGACACCCTATAATGTCTCCCATGGGGCACCCTATAGGGCGCGGTACAGGGTGCCTCATAGGGAGATCATTACCAAATACAGAAAGCCCAATAACATCACAGACCTTTTCATACACTGAAAGCTACTGGCAAAAGCAAAGGAAAAAACAAACTCACTATGAATATGTGGATAAAGAATATCCAGGCGCCTGTTCCCCCAGCACCAACAACCCCGTTGACTGTCCACTGAAGAGCATCAGGCCACCACCCAAACCGCCCGCTGTGTTGGCCAGGATCTGGGTCAATGCACCCATACCCATGTTGCACTGCACAGCAGATCGGCCGTGTACAGATGGTCATATGTTGAGGTGTGCCCCCCCCATCACCTAGGACTGGTGGGGGGTCCTGACCATGTGCAGCCCCACAGCACCTCGGCATGGTAGGGGAACAGACCGTGTGTGGCACTGCCACAGAGTAGCCACTGACAGTCACATTGTGCGGGTACTGTGCCCACCCTGAGGTTGAGGTGTGGCGCCCAGCACCAGGTCCACAGCACCGTTCATGGCTGAAATATGCCATGCTGCAGGTCCCCATCAGTGTGTGATAGGTAGTTCCGTTAGACACACCTAGGATACATCTGTGTCCTGCTGTATGTCTCAGTCATGTCTAGTCCCTATGGACGATGATGCACCCAGAATAGTGCATATCTTGTGTTGGTGCCATGGTTACCTGCTGTAGGTGAAAGGGGGGGGGGGTGTATGGACCCATAGGCAGATTATGTACCACCACACAACCCCCCCCTCTGGGGCTCAGAGTGGGAAACAGGAGCACCCACTAAGAGATCCACAGTCTAAATCCCTGCAATGGTAGCAGTAAAGGGGAACATCAACCCCAGTCCTGCTGCAAAACAGACAGAGCACTACACATCCATAACGCAACGGCAGGCCTGGAAATGCTCAGCTTCCCCCCACCATTATCTGACATTCTCCAGCAGCAAGCCTCCAGCCACTGCACCCTGCAAGGTGTTCCAGCAAGACACATACTACCTGCAGACAGTCCGCCAGCTAGTCCATAGTGCATGGTCCTGGGGAAGATGCATGCACCCAGAATAGGGATGTAAACATACACACCAAGCAGATAAGTCAGTGATTGGGCCCCAAAAGAGAACCCATAAAAATCACATAAGAAAAATGACATACAGCAGTATGGGGGAACCTAGCCATGCAATGGTCACTGCTCAGTCAGGGTGAGAGTGACCTCCCAGCAGGACATGCTATGGCCACCCTGTCCGTGCAGGAGGTGGCCAGGCACTACAATGTCCGAGCCATTGCCCTATGCCGTGTGCAGATGCATCCAAGTCAGGCCACCCTATCTAGGCTATTCCCACAGTACCTTGCTCCTCATTATGCAAATTGGCAGGCCAATACTGGCAACAGTGCTAGCAGTGAGGGCTGTGGAGGGTGTTGGCAGCCACCACACACTGGATAGACAGACACACACTCCCACACCTATGCCAGCATTGTGCAACTATAGAGGTGTTGGGCAGCCCAGGCCACCACACCAGTCCTGGGCACAGTGCAGGCATGGCTATGGTACGTAATACTGTAGGAGTCACTCCCCAGATTGGTAAACACTGTCAGACACCAGACCTGTAGCACACTCCACAGACATCAGAAAGGTTGCTATGATGCAGGTCACTCAGAAAATTGTACTTAACCTAGGAATTGCTATCTGACAGTAATCATAGCAACCTTTTGATAGATGTGTACCATATTCCCCGGTTTAGGGTGGCATTACTAAGGTATGCAAGTGCTAGTATTAGGAGATGCATGCAGAGCCCAAAGTCCTGCCTCTCCAGGAGGCTTTGGATAATGGGACATGTGGGTGCGGGTGTGTCTGTCCCTGTTGGCTGCTGCTTTACGGCAGAGGTTCCCAACTCCAGTCCTGTGGTGCCAAACACTGTTCGGGTTTTCATGCTGTCCCTCATGAATATGCATGAGATATATCTGCATGGCTAATGTAGGTCTTCCAAAGCCCATCAGGATGCAAAGTGTACCCAGCCTGCCTCCAAGTGTCTTTTTCCAATTATTGAGCATATGTCTGGACTAGATGACTTCCAAAATTGGAGGTAATAGAGATGGCATAATCAAATATTAGGGTTGTAGAGTCAAGTGCTCATCATTCCAGCACACTACATGCATAGGTCCTTGTTGTATGACATACTAATGTATCCTTATTTGATAAGGCTGCTCTAACATATCAAACAATCATTTAAGCTTAACATTGTTCTTTAAGCTAAAATAGCAACCCTCAAAAACTTTATTAAATGACTACAGCTGTCACTCTCTGCTTGTGTTCTTTCCCAAACTTCTCCTGGATCATTGCTGACAAGCAAGATTTTGGGGTATGTTTACTAAACTGCGTTAGTGCAATTCACGTTAGGAGCCGCGTTAGTGGAAGGAAAGCCAAAAAAGGACATGGGCGGGACATCGTAACTGATAACGCGCAGTTGCATGCGGTATTACGCACGGCGCAGCAACGATCGTTACAGCGCACGCAAGCGTAAGACAGCACGCAGACACCCAAAATCAGAAACAAAGCTGTAGCACAATGGTTACCACACAAACTGATGGTACAAGAGTCATGGGTTTGAATCCCCAGTGTGCCTAATGAGCAAGGCTGGCTGAGGCATCCTGTGTAACCCTTTGAAAGCCGACTATAATATATTAATCCGCAGTCTGCAGGCGGGTTACAGTTTGCATATGTCAGGAAAAGTGTACCCTTCCTATGAAATATGTGCCAACAGTGACGTTCGCTCTGACATGGTACTATATATTATGTAGTATACATTATATATTATATACCTGTCGACAGGAATATGTAGGCGCTCCCTATAAGGCGAAGTGTAAGGCTCACCCTATAGGGAGCGCCTAAATATTCCTTTCAAATGGCATATAATGCATATAATATAGGGCGAAGTGTAATGTGCCCCCCATAGGGCGCCGCGTAAGGCACGACCTATTGGGCGCCACATAAATCGCGCCCTATAGGGCGCCATATAAGACGCTCAATAAGGTGCCCCTTGAGCTACCCTAAGGTGACAGTACCCTGAGGGTGGTTCTGCTGGCAGCACTAATATACAGTAAACATAGACAATGCCTAAGACAGCCCTATCAATGAACCCCACTGTGGGTTGTGAACCTATGACCACTGGCTCCGTGGGCAGTGAAGTAATCAGTGGGCCAGAGCTGCTAATAAACACATGGCTGGCTACAGGAGGACTGCACGGCCCCACACCCACATTCAGCTGTGGTTACCAGGGAGATTACATACCACCACCCAACGCACCCTCTAGGGCTCAGGGTGGGGGACAGGATCTCCCGCCCACAGATCCACCTTCAACCCCCTGCAATGGTGGCAGTAGAGGGGACCATCACCCCAGTCCCACTCGGGATCAAACACCCTACAGGGCAGGCAATGCAGAGCAGTACACACCCATACAGCATGAGCAGATAGACGGCAGGTCTGGAAATGCTCAGCTGCCCCCCCACCATTATCTGACATTCTCCAGCAGCAAGCCTCCAGCCACTGCACGGTGTTCCAGCAAGACACATACCAGCTGCAAACAGTCCACCAGCTAGTCGATAGTGCATGGTACTGGAGGAGATGCATGTACCCAGAACAGGGATATCAGCGCACACACACCAAGCAGATAAGTTAATGAGTGGGCCCCAAAAGGAAACCCATAAATACCACATAAGAGACATGCTATATAGCACTATGGTGGAACCTAGCCATGCCATGGTCACTGCTTAGTCAGGGTGAGAGTGACCTCCCAGCAGGACATGCTATAGCCACCCTGTCCGTGCAGGTGGTACCGGGCACTACAATGTCCGGCCATTGCCCTATGCCCTGTGCAGATGCGGACAAGCCAGGCCACCCTATCCACGCTATTCCCATGGTACCTTGCTCCTCATTATGCACATCTGCAGGCCAATACTGGCAACAGTGCTAGCAGTGTGGGCTGTGGAGGGTGTTGGAAGCCACCACACACTGGATAGACAGACACGCACTCCCCACACCTATGCAAGCACTGTGCAACTATAGAGGTGTTGGGCAGCCTAGGCCACCACACCAGTCCTGGGCACAGTGCAGGCATGGCTATAGTACGCCATACTGTAGGAGGCACTCCCCAGGTTGGTAAACACTGTTAGACACAGGAACTGTAGCACACCCCACAGACATCAGAAAGGTTGCTATGATGCAGCTCACTCAGGACATTGTACCTAACCTAGGCATTGCTATCTGCCAGTGCTCATAGCAGCCTTCTGATAGCTGTGTAACATATTCCCAGGTTTAGGGTGGCATTACTATGGTATGCATGTGCTAGTATTGGGAGATGCATGCAGAGCCCAAAGTCCTGCCTCTCCAGGAGGCCTTGGATAATGGGGCCTGTGGGTGCGGGTGTGTCCGCCCCTGTTGGCTGCTGCTGTACGGCAGAGGTTCCCGACTCCAGTCCTGCGGTGCAAAACACTGTTCGGGTTTTCATGCTGTCCCTCATGAATATGCATGAGCTACATCTGCATAACATGGGGATGGCTCTTAGAAATGCAACATAGGCATCTTTATCAGAGGCAGCATGGAACCGGAATGGTGTTTGGCCCTCCAGGACTGCATTTGGGCGGCTCTGCTCTTGGTAATGTGCATGTTTATGGTGTCTGTGCTCTGTAGGGTAAAATGTGGGTGTGTTGGGCATGTTTACGTCATCTGAAAGACCGGTTCTGTCTGTATTAGCCCGTTATAGTAGTGGGTAAAATATGAGGACTGGTTTGGCGAACACCACAGCTGGGACTTGAACCTGTGACCTTCTGCTTCTGAATACACTGGTTCTGTGCACTGCACCACCATATTCTCACAGTGATGGTGCGTTCCCTGGTGGTACCATGACTGTTGGTCAGCCAGGGCCTGTCTGTTGGAGCGCATTGCACCCACATGAGGCGGGTTAGGCCACGGTCTGCTCTGGGCAGCTGCCACTGCCCCCTCCACCACCAGTATCCCTCAGCCACCATGCTGACATGCCCTTCTGCTGGTGGAGCCGGTGGTGCACAGTCTCAGGCCATCCAGTGTGCAGGTAGGCGGCTGCCTATGTTGTGTGTTCTGGGGTGGGGGTGCCCGCATAGCTGCCCACGCTTTCCCCCAGCACCGCCTGCCACTGTTCCGTGCCTTTGGGGGTACCTGATGGGTACTATTCCCTGTGACACTGTGGGAAGCACACCTTGCACATGTTGGGCCCTCAGCAGTTGCTGTCTGGCTGCTCTACTGTTTCGGCATTCCTACGGGCCAGCTAGGCATCACCCTAGTCCCCACTGTGGCCCAGCTGCAGCCCTCTGTATCCCCTTCTCCAGTATCTGACCGGTTGCCCGTTCCGACATGCCCGCCCTGATGTTGCGGGACATGTGCACGCCATAGGAGCTCTGTCCGATGGTGGGGAGGTCCCTGGGCAGTTCTATTTCACTGTGGGCGCATGCACCTTGTATGGGGACGGGGTATGGACCCTTCCGCGGTTTACGCGTGTTGGGCCTAGTGGCTGATGTTGGTTCAATAAAGATTTTTATACGTTACCTTCCCTGCTATCCACGTCTTTTTGTTGGACTGCTCTCGCACGTGGAGTTGTGCCTTCTGTTGGACTCCCGCAGTTTATACATACATAACTAAAATAGGGGAATACATAAATATCTGTTCAATGGAGTTTACTCGAGGGGGGGGGGTTGATGTTTCTCATTGATACCACTATTGGCCAGCTTGGTTGCTGTTTTTTTCCAGTTTGTTGGGGTCATTTTCAGTGTTTCTGTGCCCTTTTGTTCTGTGCACGTGTATCACACTTATCACCTTTTTTTGGTTTCCCTGCCTAGGCTGTACATTGCTGACATTTAAATTGTTTCTCTCCCCTTTAATATGCCTTTACGGCAGGTTTTCATTCGCGTTGGAATTCAGCTCTGAAAATCAGCGTGTTAGCCTCTCCCCGCCCACTCTCTGCCCATTGACCCCTTCTCTCCGCCCTCTCTCCGCCTTCTGCATTGTTTTACCGCGCCGCGGAGCATCACGCACGTTAGCGCGTGATACCGTGCGCTGTAGCACGTTTACGATCGTTAATGCGCTACAGCGCGTGCTATCACGCGCTAATGATCGTTAACGTCATACAACGCGCGTTATTCACGTTTACCGCGGTTTAGTAAACATATCCCTTTGTTTTTGTCCAATCAACTTAAGTTAGTGTTTTTAACCAAATTCCAACAAATTTAAGGGCAATACAAGTTCAAAAGAAACAGTAAGATTTACTAGTTCTATGATTGCTTATCTATAAACTAGATATCTACATAAATATAGTACTATATGGTCACATTTGGTAACATACATGCATGAGGATAAACTAGATAAATTCATGGTGCTTAAAACACATATCTGTTTTTTCTTAGTAGTTCCTCCAAAATTGAGATCGGGAATGTTTTTCAAAACAAAGTGCATTTTCTTAACAAAAACATATAATTGACACACAGCAAACATAGTGCTGCTGTTCTTTTCATCAATCCACAATCATGAAAGGAAACAGGATGGCATATACTTCTCTGTTTTTTTTTTATAGCACTGGGCTTGTATAAGGCAAACCACAGCAATACCAGAGAACCCTTCCTCTTTTTGTTTTTAAATTATTTGAACTGAGCAAATCTGCATATGCTCAGTGTTTAAGAAGACAGACTGAGCAAGGGTAAAATATTGATTTAGATCTCTTAATGAGAACTGGTAGGAATGGAAATTAAACTTTCTTATTTCATTTCAGTCTATGAGCATAAATGAGTACTTAAATTCCCAAAAAGCAATTGAATTAAGAGTGCTGTCTTTAAAATAACCTAAGATAAAACAATGTTAGTTAGTCTTTAAACAAAGAAATTACATTTCTTCTTGGGAACCTATGAACAAGGAAGGAAAGATATGATTGATTAATCGTGAACACATTTTTTCTGTTTTTTCCTTCTTGTATTTGAAAATAGCTTAGGTAAATTGCATTTAAATCTAAAAGTTTTAAATCTTAGCTTTCAACCATAGTTAGGAAGGGCACATAGGGGTATGTTTACTAAACTGTGGTAATGTGATTCGCGTTAGGATTCGCGGTAGAGGCAGAAATCCCAAATAAGGACATGGGCGGTACATCGTTACCGATAACGCACGTTACATGGCATGTTACCGCGCATTAATCTTAAGAAGGCGCACAGACATGGAGACATAGAAACAGAACTGTAGCACAATGGTTATGACACTGACTGATGGTACAGGGGTCATGGGTTTGATTCCCCCAGTATGCCTATTGCATAAGACTGGCTGAGGCATCACCCTATATGTTTAAGTAGTGATTGTTGAGGCATTTTACTTTTATTTTAATTAGTGCTGCCAGCAAACACACCCTCATGGTGGCGTAACCTAAGGTGCCGCATAAGGCACCCCATAACACACTCCATAGGGCACATTATAAATTTCACTGTCCGTCAAGGCACCCTATAATGTCCCCTATAGGACACCTTATAAGGCACTTGATAGGGCACCTTATGGGGTGCCTTATGAGGCACCTTAAGGTTACAGTACTCTGAGGGTGTTTTTGCTGGCAGCACTAATGTACATTAAAAATACACAATGCCTCAGACAGCCCTATCAAATAACCCCACCATGGGCTTGAACACATGACCTCTGGCTGCATAGGCACTGAAGTAACCAGTGGGCTACAGCTCTATAACTACTAACAAACACCTGTCTGGCTGCAGAAGGACTTCACGTCACCACACAAACTGTCTGCTGTGGTTACCAGGATAGGGTTAACCCACCCGTACCCATGATGCACTGCACATGCAAATCAGCAGTCAACAGATGGGCACAAGATGGGGTATGCACCCCCACAGCACCTCGGCCTGGTAGGGGGAACTGACCGTGTTTGGTACTGGCACAGAGTAGCCACAGACCGTCACATTGTGCGGGTACTGTGCTCACCCTGAGGGGAGGGGAGGGGAGGGGGGAGGGGTGTGGAAGGGGAGGGGAGGGGAGGGGGAGGAAGGGGAGGGGAGTGAAGAGAGGGGAGGGAAGGGGGAGGGAGGGGAAGGGGAGGGAGGGGGAGGGGAGAGGGGAGGGAGGGAGAGGGGAGGGAGGGGAGGGGGAGGGGAGGGGGGAGGGGAGGGGAGGGGGGAGGGGAGGGGAGGGGAGGAGGGGGGAGGGGAGGGGGAGGGGGAAGGGGAGGGGAGGGAAGGGAAGGGGAGGGGGGAGGGGAGGGGAGTGACGGGGAGGGGGAAGGGGAGGGGGAGGGGGGAGGGGAGGGAAGGGGAGGGGGAGGGGGAGGGGGGAGGGAGGGGGAGGGGGATGGAGGGGGAGGGAGGGGAGGGGGAGGGGAGGGGGAGGGGGGAGGGGAGGGGAGGGTGTTTGAATCCATAGGCAGATTATGTACCACCACACAACCAACCCTCTGGGGCTCAGGGTGGGAAACAGGATCACCCACCAATAGATCCACATTCTACCTCCCTGCAATGGTAGCAGTAGAGGGGACCATCAACCCCAGTCCTGCTGGGGAACAGACACCCTACAGGACAGGCAATTTAGATCTGTACCCACCCATAAAGCAATAGCAGACAGACAGAAGGCCTGGAAATGCCCAGCTGACCCCCACCACTATCTGACAGTCTCCAGCAGCAAGCCTCCAGCCACTGCACGGTGTTCCAGCAAGACACATACTAGCTACAGACAGTCTGCTAGCTAGTCCATAGTGCATGGTCCTGGAGGAGATGCATGTACCCAGAACTGGGATGTCAGCATACACACCAAGCAGATAAGTCAGTGATTAGGGCCCCAAAAGGGACCCATAAACATCAAACAAAAGAAATACTATATAGCACTATGGGGAAACCTAGCCATGCCATGGTCACTGCTCAGTCAGGGTGAGAGTGGCCTCCCAGCAGGACATGCTGTGGCCACCCTTTCCGTACAGGTGGTGGCCGGCCACTACAATGTCTGAGCCATTGCCCTATGCTATGTACAGATGAATCCAGGCCAGGCCATCCTATCCTGGCTATTCCTACAGTACCTTGCTCCTCATTATGCACAATTGGCAGGCCAATACTGGCAACAGTGCTAGCAGTGTGGGCTGTGGAGGGTGTTTGCAGCCACCACACACTGCATAGACAGACACACCCTCCCCACACCTATGCCAGCATTGTGCAACTATAGAGGTGTTTGGCAGCCCTGGCCACCACACCAGTCGTGGGCAGAGTGCAGGCATGGCTATGGAAAGCAATACTGTTGGGGTCACTCCCCAGGGTGGTAAACACTGTCAGACAACAGACCTGTAGCACACTCCACAAACATCAGAAAGGTTGTTATGATGCAGCTCAATCAGCAAATTGTGCTTAACTTTGGAATTGCTATCTGCCAGTAGTCATAGCAACCGTTTGATAGATGTTTACCATATGCCCATGTTTAGGGTGGCATTGCTAAGGTATGCAAGTGCTAGTATTGGGAGAAGCACGCAGGGCCCAACATCCTCCCGCTCCAGGAGACATTGGATATGGAGCCTGTGGGTGCGGGTATGTCTGCCCCTGTTGGCCACTGCTTTAGGGCAGAGGTTTCCAACTCCAGTCCTGGTGGGCCAAACACTGTTCGGGTTTTCATGCTGTCCCTCATGAATATGCATGAGATACATCTGCATACCATGGGGGCGGCGCATAGAAATGCAGCACAGGCATCTTTGTTAGAGGCAGCATGGAACCTGGATGGTGTTTGGCTCTCCAGGACTGCATTTGGAAGACCCTGCTCTAGGTAATGCGCATGTTTATGGTGTCTGTGCTCTGTAGGGTAAAATGTAGGTGTTTTGGGCATGCTTATGTCATCTGCAATAAAGGTTCTGTCTGTATTAGCATGTTTTAGTAGTGGGTAAAACATGGGGACTGGGTTGGCAGGAACCACAGCTGGTACTTGAACCTGTGACCTTCTGAATACACTGGTTTTGTGCACTGCACCACCATGTTGTCACAGAGTCAGTGTATTCCCTTTTGATACCATGACTGTTCATCAGACAGGGCCTGTCTGTTGCAGTGCATGGCACCCACCTACACAGGGCTAGGCCACGGTCTGCTCTGGGCAGCTGCCACTGTCCCCTCCACCACCAGTATCCCTCTGCCACCATGCTGACATGCCCTTCTGCTGGTGGTGCTGGTGGAGCGCAGTCTCAGGCCATCCAGTGTGTGGGTAGGCAGTTGCCTATGGTGCGTTTTCTGGGGTAGGGGTGCCTGCATAGGTGTCCACGCTTCCCCCCAGCACCACCTGCCAATGTTCCGTGCCCTTGGGGGTAGCTGCTGGGTACTATCCCCTGTGACACTGTGGGAAACACAGTCGTGTCCATGTTGGGCCTTCAGCAGTTCCTGTCTGGCTGCTCTGCTGTTTCAGCATTCGTATGGGCCACCTAGGCATCACCCTACTCCGCACTGTGGCCCAGCTGCACCACAGCATGTGCCGCCTGCGGCCCTCTGTATCCCCTTTTCCGGCATCTGTCCAGTTGCCCGTTCCGACATGCACACCCTGCTGTTGCAGGACATGTGCACGCCATAGGACACCTGTCCAATAACAAGGGACAGCCCTGTTCAGCGCTTTTTCACTGTGGGCTCATTCATCTTGTATGGGGATGGAGCATAGACCCTTCCACGATTAATATATATTTTTTGGAGCTTTCTCGGGGGGGGGGGGGGAATGTTTCCCATTAATATCACTATTGGCCAGCTTGGTTATGTTTTTTTTTCCAGTTTGTTGAGGTCATTTTCACCTTTTTTAAGTTTCCCTGCCTATGCTGTACATTGCTGACACTTAAATGGTTCTCTCCCCTGCAAATGTGCATCTAACGGCAGGTTTTCAATCGCGTTAGGATTAAGCTCTTCAGATCAGCGCGTTAGTGTGAAAGGAGCCTCTCCCCACCCACACTCTGCCCATTGACCCCTTCTCTCCGCCCTCTCTCCACCTTCTGTGGTGTTTTACCGCGCCGCAGAACTTTACGATCGTTAAGTAATGTTAACGGGTGTTATGAGACGTTAACGATCGTTAACGTTACATAACGCATGTTATGTAAAGTTACCACAGTTTAGTAAACATACCCCATAGTATACAATCCAGGTTTTCCTGATGCACAGAGAACAATGGCTCTGTGCTTTTTATGGAAAAGTTACAAAGAAATATCTGCCTTTGTATATGCAAACAAATCTATTTCTTGCAACAGTGAATTGGTTGGAAAATTCTCTACTTCTGATCATGTTAATAAACATTGTGCATTAAGAGAGCTAAACATGGGTCCCAGCTCTTATGGAGATGGAATAGGGCTAGAAAGATTCTGACAAGCTTGCACTGCCAGAGTCAGTAGAGAAAATTTACAGCTGTTTACTTTGGAATTTGCAGAAGGGGGGAGCAGATTTGGCTGGCTCAGGCATTCTCACAGATCAGCAGAACACTTCCAAAGCTGAGGCTAGGTTGTGTATGTCTTTTATAACTCTCATCATTAAGATTTGAACCTAGCTTGAGGTTTGGAGTATCAATATCAGTAGTAACTACACACTTGGGATCGTATCTAAGGGTTCGTATCTGCCTCTTGTTCAAATATTTCATAATTTTGCTCTGCTTTGAATTGCACAGGTGACTTATCTTTGTCCGTTACTTTGGGGAGTACAGTATATAACCTTCCGCTACAATGGGATCCTGAGTTAATGTGGGTTAAAGTGAGGAGGTCTGCCCTCCCTTCTTAGCTTCAGACTTGTAAGGAGGAGGGGTGCAGAAGCTTGCTCTTTAAACTCTGGCACAATATACTTCAATTTATCAGCTGTCTGTATCCACATTGCCAGATACTACAAATGACTTTTTAATTTGTCTCCATCTTTAGTCTTCTCTATATATAATGTAGTTCTGTAGGTCATGTAACCTAGTGGATGTTAATGACTCCCCCTCAAGCCAGCATATGTGGCTGGACTTGCTGTACCATTTTGTCCATTTTGTCCAATACTTAGTTAACCCTTTTGCCACTAGAGGATGATATTAACATGTCTTATCTAACGAGGTCTCTGATTTAGATTTCGGCTGATTCTCATGTTCCTTCTCCTTAATAACAAAGCTATGTACACATACTTACCCTAAATTAGCACTATCAACACTAAAGACTACTATGATATAAGAATAAAAAAAGGTATACTTCACTGCCTGAAGTCTTCTGCAGGAATCCCTTCTTACCATTCTGTCTGTCCAGCAGACCCATGAACCAATCGTTCACCTCTTCTCCAATTAACGTCTTCACTCTCACTCTTTATGACATCATCAGCCGTGACATCATTGTGTCGGGCTCACCAAATATCTTGGGGATTTTGGTGGACTAAGGCTGCTGTGTTGTACCCCAAATATATATGATTGATCTCACACTGCTCCAAACAGACTCAGATACTTGGAAGGAAATGAGATCTTTATTATGCCCAGTCAGTTACAATCTTAGCCAAAAAGTAAAATGCAGCATTATTTCTTAAACAATGCAGTCTTCCTGAGTCATAGGTTAGGGGACAAAGAGAACAGAAGTTGAGCTACTAAGCACAGACTCTCTATATGGATCCTGTTTGTCTCCTCCTCCCCACCGAATGATATCTAGTACTGTTCTTATATATACATTATGTCAGCTTGTCATCTAGTTGCGGTTGGGGCTTTTTATTGTAATATATTCCTATTGGTCAGGTTAGCTCTGTTTCCTGTGCAGACTTTCAGACTTCAGCAAATTATGGCAGTTTGTGCTATCAATTCTCCTCCAGTTTTTCTCTGCCTTGTCTCTACCCCCTTTTCCTTCCCCTTGTTTAGTTTGTTGTGGGCATATTTCCTGTTTCTACATGTCCCGTACTTGCCCCACTGACATGAATTCTCTGCAAACAGTCTGTGCTTTCTGAAATCTGCTCAGCAACAAGGCAGTGGTCACATTTAGTTAGGATCTTGCTACAGGTCTACTTCCGATCACTCTGTTAGGCCACAGAGCTGCTTTAGGACATGGTATGAAATGGACTTCAAACTACTTCATCACAACAGCCTCTGCACAGGTGTGTCACTACACTACTAGAGACATGTATGCATGCTTATGGAACAATGGAGGGGAGGGAGAAAGAGACAGATGCAAGGATGAAGAACACAGGTTCAAAACAGACAAAGAGAGGGTCCAGGGGGCACACAGTGCTGTTGACACAGCCCTCAATGCAATGGCAAGATACATAGGGATGTGAGGAAAAGGCAGCACATCAGGGCAGTGACAATCCCTTCATATCTGGTCCCTGACAGACAGATGCCAACACTTCAGTTTGACCAGGTAGAGGCTGGAAGTAGTGATTTCCAAGTCTGCTTATGGTATCTGAGATGTACCCTCATTGTTATGAACATCACCATAGTCACTTGTGTGAATGAGAATGTGAGCAAAATACAGTGACACAGTCGAAACGTGCAACAGCAAACACAGCATTTAACTTGCACCTTTCCTTCCCCAGCCTGTCCCAAGCATCCTGTACCAAAATCCTGACCTTTACAGTACAACACACACATCAAACACATAAGCCATCAAGTTACCATGCAATTCAGCCCTGTCACACAGTCCATTATCATGCACATGATCTGCAAGCCTGGAACCTGTTACAGTCATATACTGTGTGATCTGCAGAGTACTGCACCGCTCACAGCATGTCCAGTCATGGGAATCCAGCCACCCGTGCAAACATGCCATGTGCCTGATTTGTCACATTTGGTCCAAAATGTACCAGTACCCTGTCAAAGAGCTTTACAGGCCCGCAGCCCATGTGAGAAGATCAGTGTTAGGTGAAGGAGGGTCTTAATAGTCATTAGTTAAAGCTTATAATATTTTATATACCACCCTTCACCAGTTGCCCCAGGGAGATATACAATAAAAATCAAAATTGGGAGAAGAAAAAAAGGAAAAGGAACACCATAGCTGATAGGAAAAAAGTTGCAGGAAGGGCAGGGTCAGGATGGCGGAGAATATGAGGATGGTAACTTAAAAGCTAACTGCAAGAGGTGGGTTTTGAGCAGGGATTTCA
The DNA here is from genome assembly GCA_033557465.1 of Ichthyophis bannanicus. NCBI lineage: Eukaryota > Metazoa > Chordata > Amphibia > Gymnophiona > Ichthyophiidae > Ichthyophis > Ichthyophis bannanicus. The sequence goes on along the minus strand of CM066031.1, from coordinate 1,625,678,726 downwards.
ACTTATTGTAGGAAGATTTGAGGTGGAGGTCAGGGGTAGTGAATTCTGTATTGATGGGCCAAGGTAATACAAAGTGGAGTTGCAGGTGGAGTGCAATGTTTTGGTTGAGTGCCTGATACTCAACCAATACATGGCACCATGAACTGCTATCATCTAATGAAATGCAATGTAGTTGTAAGTCAAGAATATATTGGCCACAGATAGTGTGACCTCTAGCTAGAAAAGAATAGCATCATATTACAACAGTGTTCAAATCATAGCACATGGAGATGCATCACCCACAGTTGTGCATTAACAAGTAACTGTAGAATGAAATTGTTTGCTGAGTCTGCTGCAATGCCATCTCACACCATGCACCTCTAACTCCCTAAGGCAATCTGTTGGCTGGAGTAGCTGCCAGTGAATGAGTAAATATCAGTGTTATCAGGTAAGAACATGCAACTGATGTGATATTCACTGAACAATAAACCCCTAAAGGAACAGTTAAGGGCACAGCTTCCTCAATGTAAGATGGAAATCTGTCATTCAGAGTGGAAGAGTAGCCTAGAGGTTCTACCAATGTCTTTAAAACCCAGAAGATCAGGGATTGAATCCCAATTAAGGCACCATGAAAAATCAAAAAGTCCTTTTAAAATGTGAAAAACAAAACACACCTAGTGAAGGCAAAAAATGTTTGTAAAACAAAGTCCTGCAAAAGATGAACACATATCCCCTTAATAACCCAAATGACAAATGTGTCAATAATGTCTTTTCTGAATCAGTGCATGTACCTATCCATTAAAAAGTCCAGATTCACAAGAAATTGTAACCAGTTATCACAGGTGTATGTCAAGAACACCCGCCTCATTGCTGCCTGTAGGTGCTCGCACATGGGAAAAGTTGAGTCATATAAATCAACAAAAGCCTCACAGGTGATCAGAGTGTGATCCCCCTGCCTGAGACGGTCACTGGAAAACAAACTAACCAAAGACCCACCTAGAACAGCCAGATTTGTTGAGCTTGACATCTTCAAATGCCTACCCGGTAAGCATGTCCAGACAGCATGCACTAGAACATGTCAAGTTCACATCATAGGAGCATATCCCCACTGCTGGGGCAAAGAGATGAAAAATGTTATAGGTTCTGCTGTCCAACACCAGTCAGCTGTAGATTATACAGGTCCTGAATGTACAATGCCACAGAATGGAAGATAATCAGCAGAGCGAATAGACAGGTTGGGCCCCAACTGCATATCTCCATGGGAACCTGTCAGTCCCTCAAGTAAACTGCCATGGGTTCAAGACCTGTCACATACCCTGAGATCCTACACCAAATGGGTCCAATCTCATTACACAATCCTACAATAATCTCTCACCCATGTGAACCCCATAGACTGCCCATGTAAAGGCAGGACACAACTGGAAGCACAAAAGGTGTGAGCAGAGAGGACACAAAAGCCAACGGATTCATATGGAACTGATACTGAAAATGCATATATATGAAAAGAACCAGCCAGTTCACCCATACTGGGATGTCGACCTATCAAATAGCATGCAAACATACTAGTTGTGATAGCTAATGTGAAAATCTTTGTCTCCTATGTACAGCTTCGGCAGCAGATAATTCACCCTCACCAGCAACAGATGATGAGCCTCAGCAGCTGCCAGCCCCCTAACAGCCAGCTGTTCCAGCAGGAAGCCAGCAGCAGCAGCAACACTGGCCGGAAGAGGGAGCTGTGGCTACAGCCCCACCATAGCCAGAAGGCGAGCCTCAAAGTGAGAGCCCCACAAGCACCATCAGCTCTAGAAGCCACATGAGCTGGAACATCAGGGGTGTAGCACCAGCCCCATTGTGCTGCAATCTAGCCCCTCCCCTTCAGAGGAGGCCGAGGAGGTGAAGAACATCATCCTCATCATGACAGAGGTGGGGAGCCTTTTCAAAGAGGAATGGCTAGACAGCACACATCAGCTGGAAGGGCACATACCCACCAGCCCTGTGCCACAACCAGATGGAGGGGAGGTTTTAGAGGAGGGGGAGTTCCTGTTGCATTCATGATCTGAGGAGGGGGTGGTACAGGAAGAGAAGAGGCTGGGGGATGGGAGGGGGATGGGGCAGGACCGGGCTGGGGGATGGGAGGGGAGAGGGGGAGGGGGAGGGGGCAGGGATCAGGTTGGGGGATGGGATGGGAGGGGAGAGGGGAAGGAGGCAGGGACTGGTCTGGGGGATGGGAGGTGAGGGGAGAGGGGGAGGGGCAGGAACCAGACTTGGGGATGTGAGGGGAAAGGGGGAGGGGAGAGGGGGAGGGGGCAGGGACTATGCTGGGGGATGGGACGTGGGAGGTGGGAGGTGGAAGGGGAGGGGGGAGGGGGGATGTACTGGGCTGGGAGAGTGAGAGGGCATGCATCTGCTGCTGCTGCCTATCTCCCAGTCAGCTGTGGTGCATCATCAGGAGGAATCAGCATCTACTGTAGCTAGTGAAAGCCTGCTGCACCTTGAGTCTCCTGAACGCATGATGCAACAGGGCTTCACAGCCTTGGCAAGGCCACTGGGCCTCCTGGTGATGCACCTTGAGGGCATGAGAGCAGAGGTGCATGCACTGGTTGATGTCCAACACTAGTCCTGACCCCAAACCTTCCCTCCAGGCTTTCCAGCTGGAAGGCAGGTGGGCCAGTAATTTTGTGGGATTGGGCAGGTAGGCCAGAGGAAAACCCATTAACAGCCACCGGGCCATGTGGCATATGCCTGTAAAGCACTGTATATATTGTAACAAAGAGAAATGTTTATAAGGGAGTCACTGTTTTTCACTGCTGTCATCATTCAGTGTCACTGAGGAGCACTGCATCAAACACTGTACTAAACAATGACTAGCCGTTGACTACTGAAGGCATTTGAATGTGAAACCTTGTATAGCATGAGCTAATCCAATGAAGTATTGAATACGATTTACAATACAATTTAGAGATAATGTGAGATCCTGAGGTTTTCTGTTGTGTTGGTATATGTCCTCTGGTGTGGCTTTTTTTGTATGCAATTTTTATTCACCTGCACCTGAGGATTCTGATAAATGTGTGCTATTGGGTACCATGGCTACAGGAAGCACTGTAGAACCAAAACAAAAAAACAAAAACTCAGTGGATACAGGAGTGGGCCTACAACTGCTGATAACATGTGAGATAAATAATTTTGTTTGTGGGTGACATTTCAGGAGGCACCTGTCAAATGCTGGGCCATGTGTATGGCTTCTGAGAGGTCAATCTATAAGCCAGTTGTACCAAGCAGTATGGCACTGCCTGTCTTGCCAACCACACACACACAAATGCAGCCCCCAGCCACATGCACACCACCCAGGCACGCAGACCCTGCATTCATAATAGCACAAATGTTGAAGACACTGTCCTGTGAGTCCCAACCCTGTGTATGCAAGCAGGGCTGGTGCTACTTGTCACCCTCACAGAGGTGGGGAATCCATTCGAAGGGGAGTGACTAGACACCACACAGCAGTTGGAGGGGCACTTGCCTACCACTTCTGGGTCACAGAGAAGGGGGAGATAGGGTTGCAGCCCTGTCTGTGTGAGTTATGTGCTGCCCCCCCCCCCTCATGAGTGTATGATGATGGAGCCTTTCACAAGTCTCACTTTGGTTCAAACATGATGATAATTTTTTACAAGGTAGCCATGTTAGCATGGACTCTGGAGTGGCAAAAATGACAGAAGCCTCAGATGATTTTGTAAGTCTATATGGCAGCAGTGTGCCAAGCTGATGTGACACCTGGAGCAGACGCCCATGCCTCTGCCTCCTTGCGCATGCTCAGCTAAAGTACTCTCAGTTGTTTGCTGGCTTTCAATGCGGGCTTCACTGCAGACCCACTGTTTCTTCGCAGGCCAAAGTCTCACGGTGCAGTTGTTACCTCAACACCTCGGGAGAGAACAGTGGGGCCTGGAGTGGAGGCAATGCAACAAGCCAGCTCTGCAAGCCTGTCAACATTGGGGCCAATTGCACCTACTGCCTCGCTCTTGGTAAGCTATTGCTATAAAGTGCCCAGTGCTTGTCTCATTTTGATCCCAACAATAACTTCATAAGTGTACTTCATTGATATGTGCAGTGGGGTTAAAGAAAGGCTGCAGAATGGGAGAGTAACCTAGTGCTCAGAGCAATGGATTGTTAAGTTGGAAACCTCAGTTTGATGCCCCCCAGCACTCCTCATGCCCTATGGGTAAGACTCATACCCCTTCGAATAAAGGTCTGGCAATCCACGTCTAGTCACATCTCCTAAAACACCCAGGAGATGCTTGGTCGCCACGAGTGAGCACTGACTCAAAAGCACACACTGATTTTCACCAGATTGCTGCATGACATCTGTCCAGTGCCAACATGTGCATAACTTCCAGCAAAAACCCCTACTCAGAGTCCATAGTAAACCTGCTGTAACAATAACATTACACTACCAGGACTCACACAGCACCAAACCGATCAATGAAAAGGAAGCACACTCTATACAGTTTATGGAACACTATCTCAATTACTGGGATATCTGGACAAGTGGGACTCCTCTTGAGCTCTACACAGAAACACCTCACTTACACAGATGAAACCCAGAGAGACCTTCACCCAAAAAATAACAGGAAGTCACAAGTTAGAATCCAAACCCTGCATGCATAGCAACACAGTTGATATACAAATGGCAAAGCATGTCAGCTAGAACTGAACAGGACATAAATACTCCAGTAATGCACATTTTTCAAAGCACATATCTGCAAGTGCTGTCATCCCCACACAAATACTGTGTTCTACCCCTGTTGTGTGGCATTTGTTTTTAACCGTGTAAAGACCACATTCTCTGTTCTGTCATCATCTAAAACTCTTTCCAGTGTCAGCTATCCATTTGCTATATCTCCTTGCTCCCTCTACTGTCGCATATTCCTTCTCTATATCTGTCTCTGACATATTGATTGTTCCCTGTTAGCAGTTTCCCTCCATGTCATTCTCTACACCAGGCATGTCCAACTTCGAACAGGTCGTGATCTACTTTTTCCGGCCAAAAGTGCCGGTGATCTACCACCATGAAAATTAAGTTTTAAATTAGTGTCAAATTAAATTGTAACCCAATAAAGTTGGCGGATTCCCCCCCCCCCCCCATTTTGAATGAACCTTCTGTCATTTACTTGGATGTGATCAGCTGTTAAGCAAATTAAGCAAAAACAAAACAGAGAGACGATGATCCAATAAGAACTGCGAGGAGAAATGGAAAGTACATTTTTTCTTAAAGTTTTATTGAGTAATAACTTTCTTTAACTGTCTTAATAACTTTCTTTAACTTTTATTGAGTAATTTGTGTTAAATTTAGGTTGAATATTGATCCAGGCTGATCTTGCACAATCTTTAATATTTCACTCTTGTTCATTAGTGAGACATCTGAGCCTGCATTTCATCCACCAGCTTTTTGAAGTTGGGTGAATATTGCATGAGGGCCAGTCTCATGGAATCCTGGAGATGTTCAACTGTCATGTTGGAACGTTGTGTACTCTTTGTCATTTTCAGATGGGAAAACACAGATTCACACAAATAAGTTGAACCGAAACAGGAGTGTACAGCTTCACTGCATCTTCTCAAGTTGGGAAATTTGTCTCTAGGCACTAGCTTCCAAAATGATTCTTGCTCAGCACAGGTCTTGAGAAAAATGTCATTTTTAAGGGTTAATGTTTCGTTTTCAAGAGACGGCTTGTTCAATGAGTAATTTTTACTGATAGCAGCTGCAGGTTCTTTAAAGTCCACATCTACTTTGAATGGATATGACAAGTACTCCACAACTGTTCCAATTTTTTGGAAGTCACAGAATCTATTTTCGAATTCCTGGATAACAGAACAGATTTCTGTCACATACTTCTCGTTCTGAAAAACAAAATTTGGATATTGTCCCAGATTTGTCCTGCGTATTAGGAAAATGATCAGAAGTGTTGTTTGCAAGGTCAGTCATCATTAGCTCAAATTTGCTCTTGTAGGATGAAACTGTACTCATCATCTCGCCAATGCATTTGTTTTTACCTTGTAGTTCAAGATTCATATCACTTAGTTCGCCTGTAAAGTCATCTGTGTGCAAAATGATTTCTGCTGCCCCTTCATCAAGAGTAAGATTGAAAATCCGTCTTTGAAGTGATCTTCCACGAACTGAATTTACAGTTTTGAAAGTGATGTCCATGACAGTCTTTGTATTGAGTCTCTTGCTTGCCAAAACTTGCTGGTGAATGATGCAGTGGTAAGAAAGGAAATCTGGGAAGTCGTCATGCTGTCTACAGAGGTCTATGACACCATTAACATCACCTGTCATTGCTCTTGCTCCATCAGTAGTGATGGAAACAAGTCTATGCAATGGAAAATTACACTTTGTCACAAAAGAATGGAAAGAACTGAATATTTCCTGACCGGTAGTTCTCCCTTTTAAAGAAATCATTACAAGTAGTTCTTCTTTAACACTGAAGTCTTCAAAAACCATCTGGATAAAGACTAGCAACTGGGCTATGTCTCTTATGTCTGTAGATTCATCCAGTTGGAGTGAGAAAGCAACACAATTTGAAACATCCTCCAACAATTGTTCAGTTGTGTTTCCACACATCTTTTCTATTTGCCGCACGACGGTGTTTCTAAACAATTGTACATCTTGAATAGCAGCTATGAACTCTTTCTTATTTTTAAATCCTTCAAAAAGATTGTCAGCTGCTTCAAGAAAACAATCTTTTATAAATTCCCCTTCAGTGAAAGGTTTGCATTTCTTTGCGATCAGGTTGCTGACCTCAAAGGATGCTATGGTTGCATTGACTGAATGTGACCTTGGCTTCGCCATCAACTGTTGCTGAGTAGCCAGTTTTGATTTAAGTTCTTTGAGCTTCAGTTTACGAATTTCACTTTTGGGTGGAAAATCACCATCAAACTTATTGCTATGCAGAGCCTTATAATGACGTTCCAGATTACCCTTTTTGGGCAAGGATAATGGGGCATTACAAATTAGACAAAAACACTTGGGGTATGTTTACTAAACCGTCCTAATGTGCGCCCGGCGCTAGTGTGCAGGATGCCATATAAGGAGTGGGCGTTTCAGTCTTAACATAGCAAACCGGGATTATCGTGCGCTAATGTGTGCCGCGCACAGTAGCGCATGAGAAACGCGCGCAGAAAGCATAAGCAGGCGCGCTGATGTATAAACAGAGGGACAGAGCTGCAGTACAATGGTGAAGACACTGCTTGATGGGGCAGGGGTCATGGGTTCAATCCCCTACTGTGCCCAATGAATAAGGCTGGCTGAGGCACTACCTGTTATGCATTATGAGGCATTTTAATTTTATTTTAATTACTGCTGCTAGCAAACGCACTCTCAAAGCGCTGTAACATAAGGTACTGCATAAGGCACCCCATAAGGTACCCCATAGGGCACATTTTAAAGTGCACTGTCTGCCAAGGCACCCTACAATGTTGCTTAAAGGGTGGCCTATAGGGCGCCATATAGGGTGCCCTATGAGGCATGGCAAGGTCATAGCACTGTTTTTGATGGCAGCACTGTGCATTTAAACGCATGGAAATCTTAAGTAGGTGCGCTGACATGCAAGGAGGAACAGCAGTGTAGCACAATGGTTAAGGCACTGACTGATGATACAGGGGTCATGAGTTTGATCCCCAGAGTGCCTAATACTTAAGGCTGGCTGAGACATCAGCTTTGACATGTAAGTATTGTTTCCTGCAGCACTTTATTTGTATTTTATTAATTGCTGCCAGCAAACACACCCTCACGTGCCGTAACTTAAGGTGCCGCATAAGGCACCCTATAAGTCACTCCATAGGGCACATTATAAAGTGCACTGTCCACCACGGCACACTATAATGTCCCCTATAGGGCACCCTATAAGTTGCTCCATAGGATACCATATAATGCACCTTATATGGACGGTAACCATAAGGTGCCCTATAGGGCGCCCTATAAAGCGCCTTATGGGTACAGTATGCTGAGGGTGTTTTTGCTGGCAGCACTAATGTACATTAAAAACAGATAATGCTTTGGACAGCCCTATCAAATAACCCCTCTGTGGGTTTGAACCCATGACCTCTGGCTCCACAGACAGTGAAATAACCAGTGGGCTACAGCTCTATAGCTAGTAGCAAGCCCCTGGCTGGCTGCAGAAGGACCGCACGTAACTACACAAACAGTCTGCTGTGATAACCTGGATAGGGTTAGCCCACCCGTACCCATGATGCACTTCACATGCAAATCAGCCATCTACAGATGAACACAAGATGGGGTATGCACCCCCACAGCACCTCGGCCTGGTAGAGGGAACTGACCATGTGTGTTACTGGCACAGAGTAGCTACACACCGTCACATTGTGCGAGTACTGTGCTCACCCTGAGAGTGCGGTGGGGCGCCAAGCACCAGGTCCACAGCACCTTCCATGGCAGAAATAGGCCATGTTGTAGGTCCCCAGCAGTGCTAATGTATGAGATAGGTAGTTCCTGCAGACACACTTTGGATCATCTGTATTTCTCAGTCAGGCTTGACCCATAGGCAGATTATGTACCACCATCCTCTGGGGCTGAGGGTGGGAAACAGGGTCTCCCACCAACAGTTCCACATTTTACATCCCTGCAATGGCAGCAGTAGAGGGGACCACCAACTGCAGTCCTTCTGGGGAACAGACACCCTGCAGGGCAGTCAATGCAGCTCTGTACATATCTATAAAGCAATAGCAGACAGACAGACAGACATTAGGCCCGGAAACACTGTTCCCTCTAAGCTGTGCGCGTGTGCGCGCGCACACACCTCGCCGAGCGAGCGCACATACTTTACAACAGAGCGCACAAAAATTACAGCTCTGATTCTGATAGAAAACAACACAGACGTCTTAAAATTTAAAAGTTATGATTGTAATTACTAGAAATTTCCCGCTTCATTTAGTAATCGTCTATTTTAATTTAATTTGATTAAAATCAATGTGGTGTACATACTGTATTCTGACGTGTAGTCAAATTTTAAAGTATATAACTCAGAGTGTCATTATGTGGCGCACAAAAATTTAACCTTCCTTCAAAAGCTGCACACAGCTGATATTTTATGCGCACACAGCCTACAGAAAATTAGAGGGAACATTGCCCGGAAATACTCAGCTGCACCCCACCACAATCTGATATTCTCCTGCAGCAAGCCTGCAGCCACTGCACCCTGCAAGGTGTACCAGCAAGACACACACTAGCTGCAGACAGTCTGATAGCTAATCCATAGGGCATGTTCCTGGAGAAGATGCATGCACCCAGAACTGGGATGTCAGCATACACACCAAGCAGATAAGACAATGATTGGGCCCCAAACCCCCCCCCCCCAGAAATATCACATGAAAGAGATATTATAGGGCACTATGGGGGAACCTAGCCATGCCGTGGTCACTGCTCAGTCAGAGTGAGAGTGAACTCCCAGCAGGACATACTGTGGCCACCCTGTCTGTGCACTACAATGTCCCAGCCATTGCCCTATGCCCTGTGCAGATGCATCCTGGCCAGGCCACCCTGTCCGGGCTATACCCATGGTACCTTGCTCCTCATTATGCACATTGGCAGGCCAATACTGGCAACAGTACTGGCAGTGTGGGCTGTGGAGGGTGTTTGCAGCCACCACACACTGGATAGACAGAAACACACTCCCACACCTATGCCGGCATTGTGCTACTATAGAGGTGTTTAGCAGCCCTGGCCACCACACCAGTCCTGGGCACAGTGCAGGCATGGATATGATATGCAAAACTGTTGGGGGTCACTCCCCAGGGTGGTAAACACTGTCAGAGACCAGACCTGAAGCACACCCCACAGACATCAGATAGGTTGATGGAGCTCAATCAGCAAACTATGCTTAACGTAGGAATTGCTATCTGCCAGTAATCATAGCAACCTTTTGATAGCTGTGTACCATGCACGCAGGGCCCAATGTCCTGCCTCTCCAGGGGGCATTGGCTAATGGAGCCTGTGGGTGTGGGTGTGGGTGTGTCTGCCCCTGTTGGCTGCTGCTTTACGACAGAGGTTCCCAACTCCAGTCCTGGTGTGCCAAACACTGTTCGGGTTTTCATGCTGTCCCTCATGAATATGCATGAGATACATCTGCATACCATGGGGGTGGTGCATAGATATGCAGCACAGGCATTTTTATTAGAGGCAGCATGGAACCTGAATGGTGTTTGGCCCTCCAGGACTGCATTTGAGAGACTCTTGCTCTAGGTAATGCGCCTGTTTATGGAGTCTGTGCTCTGTAGGGTAAAATGTAGGTGTTTTGGGCATGTTTACGTCACCTGCAATAAAGGTTCTGTCTGTATTAGCACGTTGTAGTAGTGGGTAAAATATGGGGACTGGGTTGGCAGGCACCATAGCTGGGACTTGAATCTGTGACCTTCGACCTCCAAACACACTGGTTGTGTGCACTGCACCACCTTGTTGCCACGGAGACAGTGCATTCCCTGGTGATACCATGACTGTTTGTCTGGCAGGGCCTGTCTGTTGCAGTGCATGACACCCACCTACACAGGGCTAGGCCATGGTCTGCTCTGGGAAGCTGCCACTGCCCCCCTCCACCACCAATACCCCTCTGCCACCATGCTGACATGCCCTTATGCTGGTGGTGCTGGTGGTGTGCAGTCTCAAGCCATCCAGTGTGCAGGTAGGCGGCTGCCTATGGTGCATGTTCTGGGGTAGGGGTGCCTGCATAGGCGTCCACACTTCCCCCCAACACCGCCTGCCAATGTTCTGTGCCCTTGGAGGTACCTGCTGGGTACTATCCCCTGTGACACTGTGATAAACACTCTCGTGTCCATGTTGGGCCCTCATCAGTTGCTTTCTGGCTGCTGTACAGTTTCAGCATTCCTAAGTGCCATCTAGGCATCTGCCTAGTCCGCACTGTGCCCCAGCTGCACCACAGCATGTGCTGCCTGCAGCCCTCTGTATCCTCTTTCCCAGCATCTGTCCAGTTGCCCATTCCGACATGCCCGCCCTGCTGTTGTGGAACATGTGCATGCCATAGGTAACCTGTCCAATGGAGAGGGAAACCCTGATGAGCGCAATTGCACTGTGGGATCAGTCACCTTGTATGGGGACGGAGCGTAGACCCTTTAAAAATTTATATCTTTTTTTTGGAGCTTTCTCGGGAGTGCTTTTTGATGTTTCCCATTAATATCACTATTGCCCAGCTTGGTTATGTTTTTTTTTTATTTTTTTGGGGTCATTTTCACTGTTTATTTGCACTTTTGTGCTGTGCACATGTATCACACTTATCACTTTTTTGTAGGTTTCCCTGGTTTTGCTGTACATTGCTGACAGAAATGGTTTCTTTTCCCTTTAAATCAGCTCTAACGCGAGGTTTTCATTGGCGTTAGTTTTGGCCTCGGATTTCACATCGTTAGTGTGCGGGGAACCTCTCCCCTCCCACTCTCCACCCATTGACCTCTTCTCTCCACCCCTGGGGAGCCTTCCTCCGCCCTCCGGGAGCCTTTCCCCGCCTTTAGCGCTCGTTTGCACCGCAGCACGCGTTATCTCGCGATATGGTACCTGTGCGCCTTAAAAAGCACCATCATCGCGCGATAAGGTATCTTATCGCGCGATAACGTCGCAGAGCGCACGTTAGGACGGTTTAGTAAACATACCCCTTTGTCTTTCACCATGATGAAGAAGTAGTCCATTTCCCATTCATCATGAAAGTGATAGGTTTTGCTCTTCTTTGGAACACTCATCTTCATTATACTGGGATGGCTGGATGTAAGAAGGCCAAATCTGCGAAGTTAGTATAAACACTGGCTGAATCTTGTCCAAAACTGTCACTGTCCCAAAGTATTAAACATCAACAGGAACTGAAGACCTCTGGATGATGTGCAATACAAGGACTGGAGATGCCAAACCCACACATGGAGTTCTAAAAGTAAAAATAAGAATTCATCATACTGCCACCAATAATAAAATACCACCAAACAATCATCAAAAAACTCAAACACGGGTAAACTTAGATTGATTGTTTATGTTATCAGATTATAGAAAGACTGGGGGACATGCAATGAAGCTACAGGGTAAACTATTTAAGACTAATAAAAGAAAATATTTTTTCAATCAACATTTAATCAAACTCTGGAATTTGTTACTGGAGGATGTAGTGTAGCTGGGTTTAAAAAAGGTTTGGACAAGTTCCTGGAGGAAAGGTCCATAAACCATTATTAAGAAAGGACCCAGGATATCAATGCTTGACCCAGTACAAACATTGTGGAACCTGTGTCTTTTGGGGAAACTGCTAGGTACGTATGTCCTAGATTGGCCACTGTTGGTAACATGATACTGGGCTTGATGGACCTTGGTCTGACCCAGTATGGCATATCTTATGTTCTTACCACACAAGAACAGATCATTGTGCCCTGTTGGAGGACATGCGCGCACAAGCACACTCGAAACATCCCCTCCAATGGACCTTCCTCAGTAAAAGGGCATTGCATTAGAGAGGGTGCAGGTCACACCAGATGTACAGCGTGCAAGTGTGCATGGGTTCCCCAGCCCCTTGGGGGGAGATGCAATTATCAATATATCTGGCTGCATCTTACTGCCACTGCCTACCTATTGTTTATGTCCACTGCCTGTTACCTGCTGCCTGCCTTGCGCTACTGCCAGTGCCACTGCCTGCCTGCTACCTGGCTCACTGTGTCAATTGTGCCACATCCCATGGCTGATGCCCTGTGTGAGTGGCCAGTTTATACAGTGGCCAACCAAAAGGCAAGTACCACATAACAGCCCATGAAACCAGTCTACGCGTGGTATAGAAATGATTTTATTAAAGGATTCATGCACCAGGGGTACACAGGATATACACTAGCCCAACACCCTACACAGGCTGTGTTTTGGCAATGCTTTCCTCAGGGGTATTTTGGCGTGAAACAAACTACAAACAATGACATAAAAATACAAAGTAAAATTGCACCAATAAAATCAATATATAAACTAAAAACATAATAGAAGCAAAATCTAAAATACCCATTGTGGAAAGCCATCATGAAAGACCAATTAGAAACAATATAAAAGAGTAAAATGTCTCTATAAAAACTATGCCAATAAATAATTAAATAAAAATTGAATGTGAGAAAATCATTAAAGATAAACATAAAAACACATATACATGGTATACCAACTGTAAATGCATGAATAAAAGGAAAGAGGCTACATAAAACATATCCATAAAAATTACAGAAGACATATCATTAAAATTATAATTAGTTGAATAAATAATGAAAACTCATTATCAATACAATACGGACTTAAAATGACAAATAACATGTATAAAAACAATAAATATACAAGAAGTAAGAATTTTAAACGTGTTAAAAACTACATGAAAGTAACATGTGCAAACCGTCACTGGGACCTCCCTCTATAGAAAATCCTCCTGTGGTATCTGAAAAAACTACAGGGAGAGGAAAACTTAAACCACATCAGAAGAGTAAAACTGTGGAGGCGGTGCATCTACTACAGAGAAGAAAAGAAGCAGGGGAGTTGGCTTAAACGATGGAACTTATTATGAAGCCACCTATGCTATAACTATGGAAAGGCAGACACAAATAGATGAACAATCACTCCTAAGACGGGGCAAAAATACATCTGCTCATAAAATGGGTAGGGATCCCTATTCTAATCACCTATGAGTAAAAAATATAACCTGAATATTAAAGACCCCGGTGAAAAAGACATCAGTGTCCAATTAGAACCACTATACAACTACCATAAGGGTTGGAGCAAAATCTCTTAAAAATAGTCACAGTGCTACCTATTCAAATTTTTTTTTATCCTATTAAACCTACAAAAGTGAACTTTAAAACCATAAATAGAAATTAGAACCCTTTAAAACCATAATTAGAAATTAGAACCCTTATCTGTAGATGATCTTCAGTCTATGTTCATATGATAAAACAAAAAATGTAGCTAAAAAATACCATCAGAGTGCTGTCAAGACAGGACATAAATCCCCCATTCATGTTGAAATTTCCTTAAAATAGCTAATATAAAAATAAAAATATAAATAAAAAGGTTAAACCATTAGTTACCCTTCTACGGCAATATCTGTGAGCATTCCAACTGTGCGAACAATGGAAAAAATGCCTGCAGTTGTGCTGAAACCAAACTTTTATTTTGTCGCAAGTAAAATCACATGATTGCCTTGCTGATACAGGGGATGCCGAGAATCTAAACACAGAACTGTAAAAGAATTGTGCCCAAACTAGATATGCATAGTCCAAACATTGAAATGCGGACAATTAAATTCAGAGTGAGTAAAAAAACAGACAGGAAAACTCTTGAACAGAACAAAATAAATACATCTCTGTATGTGTCAACCATGGGGTCCTGTAAAGCTCACAGAAAAAAATATAATAAGAGTTAAAAACATGGTGGACAGTTGATTGTTTAGGAGAGGAGATAAAATAAACAAAAGGATTCATCAACTCTGGACAATAAATAACCTTAAAAACAATAAAAACTGGTGGTCTAGAATTATTGTTTTGTATTTCCTTGGGTGGAATTTTCATAGAGATTTTTTTTATCTCTTTACGATATGTGTATTTCGCTTCAGATTATATTCTGGAATTGTTTGTAATAATTAAAAAAGTTAAATTTAAAAAAAAAACTAAAAAACTCCAGTTTTTATTGTTTTTAAGGTTATTTATTGTCCAGAGTTGATGATTCCTTTTGTTTATTTTATCTCCTCTCCTAAACAATCAACTGTCCACCATGTTTTAGCTACATTTTTTGAATAACTTTAACCTACTTGGATCAACTATCAATAAAGAAGCAACAAGCAGTCAAGAAATCAGACGACGCATTGCTCTTGGCAGAATGGCTATGAAAGACCTAGATAAGATTCTCAAGAGCAGAGATGTCTCTCTCCATTCAAAGATTCGACTTGTTCAAGCCATGGTATTTTCAATAACATCATATGGATGTGAAAGCTGGACAGTGAAAAAGATAGACAGGAAGAAAATTGATGTCTTTGAATTATGTTGCTGGCGGCGAATACTGTGTATACCACGGACTGTCCGAAGAACAAACCAGTCTGTACTAGAGGAGATCAAACCTAAGCTTTCTTTAGAAGCTCAGATGACAAGACTTTGACTTTCATACTTTGGACACATCATGCGGAGAGAGAGATCATTAGAGAAAGACATCATGCTTGGCAAGATAGAAGGTCAACGCAAAAGAGGATGGCCAGCAATGAGATGGATCGATACAATAACAGCAGCTACGGGTACCAGTCTGTCAACAATGAGCCGCCTGACTGAAGACCGAACACAATTTAGGATAGCTATCCAGAGGGTCGCCATGAGTCGACTCCGACTCAACGGCACTTAACAACAACAACAAACTAAAAAAATATGTATGTAATAAATAATATTAATACCTAACCATATGAGACTAACTGTAAAAACCAAAACCGGCTACAGCCAACTGGTGAGCGAGGCCCAGGGAGGGCCACACTGCAGCTGGGAAAACAGCAGACATGATGGCAGAGTCGCACAGCCAGGAGCCATAATGGCAGAAATGTTAAAGGACAAGTTTATTTATTTCCTTATGAAGGGCACACTAGGATCAGGTATTGTAGGCATTTCCCTGTCTCCAGAGAGCTTATAAAAGAAGTTTGCACCTGAGGAGTAATAGTAGATAGGATTTGAACACTGTTATTTCCAGTGCCAGTCTGCTGCTTTAACCACTAGATTACTCCTGCACTCCAGTGGATGCACACTATAGTAGGTATTGCCAAGTGTCCATTGAATAGTGAATCATCTAACCAGAGTTTATGCTGCATTGGATCTTTGAGTGACACAATGGAGACACCAGGAAAGAGGCAGCATGGCCAGAGAAACAGGAAGAGAAAAGCAGAGCCATATGAGAGCAGCCAAGAAAAAGGCACTCCTCAGGGTCTTTAAATTGATTACTATTTTGAGCTTTCAGGGGGTAGGGAGTAACAGATGCAGTCCCAGAAGAAGTGTGCCACCGCTTGCATGATCCTCACTGCAACATTCCTTGTTGTTGTTAAGTACCGTCAAGTCGGTGCTGATTCATGGTGATCCTCTGGGTAGTTCTTTTGGTCTTCAGTCAGGTAGCTCATTGTTGATAGAGTTGCACCTATAGTTGCTGTTACTGTATTGATCCATCTCACTGCTGGCCTTCCTCTCTTGCACTGACCTTCAACATTGCCAAGCATGATGTCTTTCTCTAACGATCTCTCTCTTCACATGATGGTCCAAAGTATGAAAGTAGAAGTCTTATCAGCTGAGCTTCTAAGGAAAGCTTAGGTTTGATCTCCTCTAGTATTAACTGGTTTGTTCTTCAGGCAGCCCATGATATACACAGTATTCATCGTCAGCACCATAATTCAAAGGCATCCATTTTCTTTCTATCTTTTTCACTGTCCAATTTTTACATCCATATGATGTTACTGAAAATATCATGGCTTGAACAAGTCAAATCTTTGTATGGAGAGAGACATCTCTGCTCTTGAGAATCTTGTCAAGGTCCTTCACAGCCATTCTACCAAGAGAAATGTGTCATCGGATTTCTTGACTGCTTGTCATTTCTTTATTGATAGTTGATCCTAGTAGGTTAAAGTTGTCAACTATTTCAATTTCTTCTCCATCAGCTATGAACTTACTTATTTTGCCAGTTGTCAGGATCTTTGTCTTTAAATTAAGGTGCAGACCCATTTTAAGACTATGTTCCTTGATCTTCAGGAGCAAATGTTTCAGATCGTCTTCACTTTCAGCCAGTAATGTGGTGTCATCAGCATAACAAAGGTTGTTGATGAGTCTTCTACCACACCTCAGTTGTCTTCATATAGTCTTGCTTCTCTGATGATTTATTCTGCATATAAATTAAATAGGTAGAGGAAAAGCATGCAGCCTTGTTGTACACCTTTGCTGATTTAAAACCATTCTGTTTCTCTTTGTTCCATTTAAACTGTTGCTTCTTCATCAGGTTGTGCAAGAGAACAATTAGATGTTCTGGAAAACCCATGCTTCTTAATATGGCCCAGAGTTTCTCATGGTTTACACAGTCAAAAGCCTTGCGGTAGTCAATAAAACACATATAGATATCTTTTTGGTATTCTTTTGTCTTTTCAAGGATCTATCTCACATCCATGATGATGTCTCTCGTTCCTCGCCTTTACCTGAATCCTGCTTGGACTTCAGACAGTTCTCATTCCAGGTATGACCGTAGTCTCTGCTGAATGATCTTCAGTAAAAATGTTCTGGCATGTGGGATCAGAGTGATTGTGTGATAATTTCCACAGTTAGTTGAATCAACTTTCTTTAATACTGGTATTGACACAGATCTTTTTCCAGTCAGTTGGCCATGATGTTTTCTTCCACATTTCCTGGTAGAAAATTGTTGTCTTCCAAATTTCCTGGTAACAGCTGCATCCAATTGTTACTGATTGCTGTCATATTTCAATGGGAATGCCATCAATGCACAGTGCTTTGTTCTTTGATAAGGCTTTCAATGCTAATTCAACGTCTTTCATCACTAATGGTTCCTGATCATAAAGTACATGTTGAAACGGCTGTAGGTCCACTTGACCTTTGTGGTATAATGACTGTATATTCTTTCCACCTTTTCTTGATCATCAGCATCATTCAAAATGGATCCTTGAGCATTTGTAGCATTCCAGTTCGAGGCTGGAATTTTTTCTTTAACTCTCATAGCTTTAGGAAAGCTGATCTTGTTCAAAATAGTTTCTGATTTTATTTCCTTGCACGCATCATTGTAGTACTTCTCCTTGTCTTGTCTTGCTGCATGATGGAAATCTCTGTTGAGTTCTGTAATTGCCTCTCTCTCTCCTCTGGCTTTAGCTTCTTTGTGTTTCTGGGCAATTTTCAGAGTTTCTTCAGTCATTTTCGCCATTTTTGCTTTTTCACCTTTTGTGGAGACTTTTCTCTTTCTTCCAACACAACCTTCTTGATGACATCCTGTAACTCTTCTGGAGCTCTGTCATGTGTATCTAAAGCAGAAAATCAATTTTTCAGGCAGTCTTTAAATTCTGGTAGCAACATTCTTTATCTAATCCTTTACCCTTACCAAGACAGCAAGGCAGCCCAATCTCGACTGCATCAGGGACTGTACAGAATATCTGTAGCTCATAAAGCAGGAGTCTGTCCAGCACAGGAATACACAGTCTGACCTCATGATGCAAAAAAATATCTTTGAGCTAGTGCTGACTCCTAGGGGCATGTTTACTAAACTGCGTTAACGTAGCAGTGGCTACGTTAAGGCGCGTTATGTAATGTTAAGGCGCGTTAATGTTACGTTAACATGCCTTAATGTTACATAACCCACCATAACGTTACCGGCCGCAGTAAGTCCCACAGAGAGTGGAGAGAGGGCAGAGAGAAGGGGTCAATGGGTGGGGAGTGGGCGGGGAGAGGCCCCTTCCACACTAATGTGGGGAAATGAAGGGCTGAATCCTAATGCAACTGAAAACCTGGCATTAGATGCACATTTGCAAGAGAGAGAAACCATTTCAGTGTCAGCAATGTACAGCATAGGCAGGGAGCCCCAGAAAAGTGATAGTAGTGCTACATTTGCACCAACAGCATAGTGGCCAAGTATGAAAGGCCACTATGGTGACAGTGCGAATAAGGCATGGGGGCTGCAGGTCGGACATGTAGTGGGGGCAGCTGGGGCACAGGGCTGACCAGGTGGAAGCCTAGGTGACACATAGGAACATAGACATGAGAAATCAGCAAGACATAAGCTGACCAAAGCAAAACACAAACCACAAATACCCTGACCACCCTAGCCAATAGTTGCCAGGGCACACACCGGACATCCTCCCAGCCACCCATCCCCCATGTGGAAGGGGCAAAATGTTGGTAGGCTATGATGGGGGCGGGCGTGCGGAAGGCCAGGTATGCCCCTCACCCCTGACACCCCAACCCAGGCACCTGCCTACCTGTGCAGTGTATGGCCTGTGATGACACACCAACAACATATGCCCATGTCAGCACTACAGAGGGGGGTTGTGTGTGTCCGTGCTGGAGAGGGCTGTGGCACCTGCCTGCAGAGGCCCAAGGCCATGCCCTGCACCAGTACATGGTGTGCAGTGCAATATAAAAGGTCTGGCTGAGGAGACATACAGGTAGCCCCAGTGACCAAGGTGACCCTGTGGCAACACTGTAGCACAGTACATACAGCAAGGGTGTCACTAAGCAAAGAATCACAGGTTCAGGTCCCAGCTGCAGGCCCTGCAGAACACATCCCACTATTTTACCCCACTATGTAGATCAAACAGAAACCAGAGAAGGTCCTGTTGAGGAGCAGGAAAGGTACAGCCAATTAATTTAACTCCCATGTATATAAAACAGAAACCAGAGAAGGTCGGGCTGAGGAGACATAAAGGTACACCACAATAATTTGCCCCACTATGTAGATAAAACACAACACCAGAAAAGGTCTGGCTGAGGAGACATACAGGTAGCCCCAGGGCCCATTATGACCCTGTGGCAACACTGTGGTGCAGCACACACAGTCAGTGTGTCCCTAAGCAGAGGATCAGAGATTCAGGTCCCAGTTGCGAGTCCTGCATAGCACATCCCAATGTTTTACCCCACTATGTAGATCAAACAGAAACCAGAGAAGGTCCTGCTGAAGAGAAAGAAAGGTCCATCCCAATAATTTACCCCACTATATATATAAAACAGAAACCAGAGAAGATCCCGCTGAGGAGAAGGAAAGGTACATCCCGATAATCTATCCCACTATGTAGATAAACCAGAAAACCAGAAAAGGTCAGACTGAGGAGAAGGAAATGTACATCCCAATAATATACCCCACCACATAGATAGAACAGAAAACCAGAAACGGTCTGGCTGAGGAGATGTAAAGGTACACCACAATAATTTAAACCACTATGTAAAGAAAACACAACACCAGAAAAGGTCTGGCTGAGGAGACATACAGGTAGCCCCAGGGCCCATTGTAACTCTGTGGCAACACTGTGGTGCAGCACACACAACCATTGTGTTCTGGAGTTGAGAGTCATAGGTTCAAGTCCCAACTATGGGCCCAGTATAGTACAACCCAATATTTTACCCCACCATGTAGATATACCATCAAAACATGCAATCCCCACAGCAGCGGCCAATAGGGGTACAAACGCCCACTCATCCAGGCTCCACTATCCAAATCCTCATGTAGAGTCAGGGTGTTGGCCCCAGCACAGAGCTGCAGGTAGCATCCCAGCACCACCACCACCTCCTGCACAGGCCAGAAACGTCAGCACTGTGAGCAGGGTAGGGTGGCGGGCAGGTTTGCCAAACACCCCTATCAGTGCACAGTGATGTAGTAGATGTGTATGTCTATCCATTGTATTGGATAGACATACACACACATACACTCCTACCACGTCACTGTGGGCCCCAAATGTGCAGATGTTAACAGCATTACAATTCAAATTTGCATAATGAGGAGCAAGGTTTTGTGGGTATGGCCAGGACAGGGCATATTGGGCAGGTGTCATCTGCACAGGGAGTAGGGCAATGGCTCGGTCATTCTAGTGGTAGAACACCACCTGCATGGACAGGGGGGGCCAAAGCATGTCATGCTGTGAGGTCAGTCCACCCTGATTGAGCAGTGACCATAGTATGTCAAGTTTCCCCCACAGTGCTCTATACTAGCTGTCTCCATTGATGAGTGTGTGACCCAAGTTTTGGGATCCAATCACTGACATTGGTGTGTTTGTTGTACATACCACATCTGAGTGCACATGTGTTTTCTGTGAGTCTGCACCAGGGACTGGCGAGTGGACTCTGCAGTTAGTTTGTGCACGGTTGGAACACTCTGTATGTTGCTGCAGGTGCATTCTGAAAGGGCTGTCTGATGATGAATGGCAGATGGTGGTATGTGGCTGCAGTCACATGTATGGGTCCAGTGCACCAGCCCTGGATGGCTGTCTATCATCATCAGGACCGAGGTCACTGGTGCCACATCCAATCGCCAGGCTGCAGGCACCTGTCACGCCATGGCCTCCCCGACAATATGGGTGAGCATGGGCCCTTGGGGGCACATAGTGTAAACCACTCTGACTGGTAGGGGAAGTGCTACATATCCCCCAAGTGATTCTAAACATCCCTACACCCCACTAACAGGTGTCCATGGCAGCCAGACCCCCAATACTGGGTATGCAGTGACATGAGTAAAATCTGGTCCCAGCAGACCACATGTGATTGCAGAACACAAATGAGCACAGAGCTACTATCAGATGCACTGTTATGAACACCTGTCACACACTGGTAGGGATGGGGATGTGCAGCATGACCTATCTCTAGCACCATGTGTACTGCGGACCCAGTGCTGTGCACCCACCCATACCATCAGGGTGAACACAGAACCTGCCAAATGGCAGGGGCTGTAGCTACTCTGTGGCAGTATCACACCCTGGCAGGCCGTTATACCAAGCTGCAGTAACAGAGAGGTGCAGACCCCATGTGGAGATCAGCTGTATAGCGCTGTTCTGCATGTGCAATGCATCATGGGTGTTGTTGCAGCTACCCTATCCTGGCGCATACAGCTGATGGCTACCCCCAGGATGCTCCAGTCCCCATTATAGAAGGGTGTTATCCATCCTGGTGTTATGTTGGTTGCACCAGTTGCAGTAACGGAGCTCTGCCCTACCCCCAGGATGCCCAGGCCTCATCATAGAGGTGTGTTATCCATCCCAATGTTATGGCGGCTGCAGCTGCCAATGTTTGCATGCCTGCACTGTCTGCATGTGGTCCCTGGACCCCAGATGGCATGTTGCGGCATATCCCCGTTCTACACCCTGATGTGTTAGCCGCTGTGGTCAGGGCATAATGGTGGTACACATGAACCATGTCCCCGCCACTGCGCACAATGGCACATGTCTATGCAGCCTCTGCATGTATAGGGCATGTGTCGCAACCAGGCCCCTGGGTGCAGATGACATACCAACACAGTGCATATGTGCGGGCTGGGGCATGTGCCCCACGGTGCCCTGTGCACAAGGCACGCCACCATGCAGCCCCCATGGCATGCTGCCCATGGCCCACAGCGTGACGATGGCACATATGGCATGGTGGTGCAGGCCCATGCATGGAGAGGCCACTGCCCAGGAAAGGGGGCCAGGAGGGGTCCACCCATGGCACATAGAGGAAGGACAGATATGCGCAGCAGCACCCGCACACATGCGGGTGGTAGAGGCAACAGGAAGCAGGGGACAGATAGCACACAGCAGAGTCAGCCAGCTGCTATATCCAGATATGTCTGATGAGCAGAAGCAGATGGCCAGGGTTGCGTGTCCCCTAATGGTCCCTCTCATTGCTGTACACACAACTGGAGGACCTTTGTAAAAAGGGGTGGGAGCTGAGGCTACGATACCCCTGATTCCTGGGATGGGTGTTATGCAATCAATGGCAATAACGTGGTGGTGAGTGGTACAGGCCATGCCATGCGCCATGGCATGCTCCGGTGGACCAGCAGCCATTGTGGCCACAGGACATGTATGCATGGTGTGCCAGATGCGTAACCGTGGTGCTAATGTACCAGACTGCTGGGTCACATGCCATACCGAGATAGGCCAAGCTCCTGACTGCCCTACATTTCTTTGCCTCTGGCTGTTTCCAATCCTCAGTGGCCGCAGTGGGGGGGGGGGGATGAGCAGGCCCACCTTCTCACGCTGTCTCCATCAGGTACTACGGGCCATGGTCAGCCGGGTTAGGAATTACATTACGATTCCTAACAGTGGGCAACAGTGGGGGGCCATGGGCCAGGCATTCCAGCGGATTGCAGGGATACCACACATGATGAGAGCTACTGATTGCACACATGTTGCCTTGGTCCCGCCAAGAAACAGGGAGGTAGGGTTCCGCAACCGCAAACACTACCATTCCCTGAATGTTCAGGTTGTTTGTAATGCAACTATGCATATTCTGAATGTGGTTCCCCAGTTAACAGGGTCCACCCATGACTCCCATATCCTGCATCACTCGGCACTATTCGGACAATTTGAGGCCAGACAATATGGGGACTGTGTCCTGCTGGGTGGATATTAACCATCTCTAGCATGCACATGTTGTCCCTGTGTCCTGGGGGCACTGCACCTCTCACAAGTGGGACAGGGTCACCTTCGGTGTTCCATTCGGGCCTTCTGACTTCATATCCCCTGCGACACACATGACCTGGCGTGCTGCATCTCAGACATCTTTTCAGAACACATTACGGACACAGTCTGTCACACTGTGACATATCACTGCCCATCCGCTGTCTATTATACGTGGTCCCATTGCCGACTATGACCCTTGCATGTCTCTCGCTGACATTGTGTGGGGCGGTGTCCTCTAGCATGCCATGTCACTGTCACCGGGGACATGGACACATATGTTTGTGTGTTTCTACACTTAACTATGTCTGCCATATGTGTGTCATTGCTCATCTGTGTGTCCCAGCAGACGTGCAGGTAACACTGTTTCCAGGTTCTGCTGCTGTATTGCACATGTCTTTTGGTGTGCTCCTCCATGGTGGTATGTGACATAGATTGATTGCCAACACCTATGGCACGCCTATGGCACACCTATGGCACCTATGGCATGCCTATGGCACCTATGGCATGCCTATGGCATGCCTATGGCACCTATGGCATGCCTATGCCAACACCTATGGCACGCCTATGGCACACCTATGGCATCTATGGCACACACATATGCAAATGTACATGTGTCTGTTTTGGTTGTGTATCCCTAGTTGACTCTGTCTGCAAAGTGTGTGTGTGTGCAACCGGGGGGGGGGGGGGCCGGGGTTGGCTCACATATTCGTTTTCCTGCTTTACTGTGTTTGGGGGGCCAATCTTCATTGACCTTGTCTGTACCATCACATGGCTGGCATTGTGGTGCCACGTTGCATCCCACATGTCTGCTCTGTATTAGGCAGTGTTGGTGTGTAGTTTCAGCCATCTTGGCTACACCCCTAAAGTTTATGTTACTGTGACAGCATGTGTGTGTGCACTGTGCCATGGCCATCACATTCTTGCACGCATGTTGATCTCTGCCCCATTCCTGGTGCAATGCCATGTGTCTGCCTGCTGTGTTCAGGGATGCCACTCGTGGCTTTTGGCTACAGGTAGTTGGTGATGTGATTGGTCTGGTTACAGTTGATGTGTGCTTCCCTCATTCCCTCATCCCGGTGTCCTGTATCTCACACCCCCAAACACTGGCGCACAGCTGCCATGTGCCATTATGTGACGTCATCTGTGTGTGTCATCGTGTATCTGTTGACCATTCGCACGTACATGCTTGTGCGCATTTGTGTGCCTACCAGCTCATGATTGACCTTAACACATTTCTGTCTGCAAGTGATGCGGGATATGGCTGTCGTGCCTGGTTGCTGATCCCAGTGCATCTTCCACGGACACGTGCAGAGAGGAGGTAAAATGAGGCCCATGCCTCCAGCCGCTCAGTCATCGAGGGCACCTTTGGCATTCTGAAGAGTCGCTTAAGGTGTCTGGATAGGACCAGTGGGGCCTTACAATACAAACCCATGACTGTGGCACAGATCATTCTGGCCTGTTGCATCCTACACAACATTGCACTCAGGCACAATATTTGGGTCGACATTAATGATGATCTGGAGGAGGATCCGCTGTGCCCTCCTGTACTTGGCCCTGGGGACACACGTGCAGGGGTGGCAGTCAGGCAACATCTGTTCGAGGAGCTGTTCTCATGTAAGTCCTGCATATGTGGTGATATGCATATTTGTCTACATATACATGCTGCCGTGTCTGTTTCTGGGCTCTCTCTGGACATATGTATGTTTCCCTTCTGTCTTTGCATCCCCAGGAGTAGCCTATGTTCCTGGCCGTCACTGCGGTGCAGTGGTACCTGTGTGTACGTCATTCAACCTGCAGGTGACTGTGTTGGGTGGACATAGCGGGACCTGTACTGTGGGGGCACTGCGGCATAGAAAATTTCTGTGGTTCTCAGTCCACTGCACAGATGTTATTGTGCACCTCTTTGGACTGCACCTCCCTACCCCACATGTTCCATTTGGCAACCATATGGCCATTAGTTCATGTCACGTTCTGGGTTTTCAAAACTGTATTTGTGGCAACTGTGACAGAGCTGTGTGTGTCTGCAGGCGCAGAGTGTGGTGGTGGCGGTCGGCACATACACCCTTCCCTAGCATTGTGCCATTATACAACATCAGTGTCACCTTGCATGGACTGTGATGCTTGCCTCCACTGGTCTCAGCTTATGCTCACAGGGGCCATATGCTACTAGTGGCATGCTCTCCCCGTCTCACTATGTTTGTGTGTCTATGTTTTTGGGATGTGTCTATGTGACGGCACACTCTGCTACCCTTGAGTGTTGTCTGGTGATGGGATGTGCCTGGACACTTGTGCAGTGGTGCTTACTGCTCTATCTCTAAACCTTTGCTGGTGCCCTTGTGTACTTGTGCGCATGTATTTACGCATGTCTTCTATGTTTTTGACTGACCTGTCTCCTGTTTGCTGCCAGTCCACTATTCATCAACAGTTCCATTTCATGCATCTCTCAAGACCTTGGACATGTGGCATCGATGGCTCGACATGCGGACATGGTGATTCCACACATTTCAGTGACATACTCTGCCTTTACTTTGACCTCTTGTGGCTTTTGCCTGCCTCAGACAGTCCCTATCGGACACCTGCTGTACACAGATGGTACGTTGCATGTTTGATCTGTTCTGACTCACATCACACTTCACATGTTTCTTTTGGGCTGTTTGTTTTGTCGTGGCCTCTGTGGGATCTGTGTGCGCCAACACTGCTGGACATGCTGTGGCCCACTGGGCAGCCTGTGGTACATGGCCATAGACATGGCCATGTCGAGATGGCAACCTGGTCGGCCATGCCATCTCCAGCTGTGGGCAACACGCAATATGCTCTGTGTTGTGATCATGTCCTGTTTGCATGTCTGAGGTCTCCTTATTTACATATTGTGGTATCTCTCTCTGCATTATGACCTTATCTTGTTTACAGAATAGCATGACCTGTTTCTCCTTCTTCTATCACAGGGTGCAGCGAATACACACAGCACATCGACTACACTGCAACTGGCATACCCATCATGGTACCATTGGTGGACAGAGCACCTCCATGCAACGATCCCTGGAGGATGGTGCCATTGGGTGATGGGCCTCAGCGAATGGGACACATGCCTATGATGGACATTGTTGATTGACTGATACTTTGTGCAGAACAGGGATGACTAACACAACATTGCTGCCGTGCTCTGGCTGTGTGTCGTGGTCATCGCTGTAGACACACAGAACACTCTTGCATGCCCATGGATCTGTGACATCCGTAATGGGACATGTGTGGTTGCAGATGACATTTTAACTGTGGACAATGTGTATTGGTCTGTACATGTACAGCAGGATGTCACATACTCGCTGTATGTTGTACATCTATCTGACAATGTGTTGATGTGTGGGGGCCATGTGTGTGATCTGCAGTGCAGTATATCCACATATGTTTGGGTGAAAAGTTGCATGCAGCCATGTGTGTGCCACAGGAGGGACATTCTGTAGGCCCTGTTTCTATGTCTGGCTGCTTTATACTTGAACATGACAAACTTTGCCACCACACCACTGTGATGCGTGCCACCATCTGTGATTGCTGTTTGACCCTCGCAGGGGGTGTTACAGTTCATATGGGGCAGCACTCTTTCATGATTCAACATACATGGTGCAAGTGCATCTGCCTGATTCCGGTTTTGCAACGGTGCATGTGCCTATGTGGATTCTGTGTGGGTTAGTGCACCATTGTAGTCCTTTCGTTCTACCTCCACATACATTTTATTGTTTGTGGTTCCTCTACAGATGTGCCGCTTTACATTGATTTACCTACCAATCAATGCATGTGTGCCTGAACCTCCTTATGACATGGCATTGTGCCACTCACATTGTATCATTACCTTAGCTGTGGGGTGATGGGTGTCTCTTTTTTCTGCCTTAGGTTGTGCATTCCCTGTTCATTGGCATATATGTGATGCTTCTGTATCCACAACACCCATTACAGCAGACCTTCTGCATGGTGCTACCTCTATGTCTGTGAGGTTCAGCTTGCTTTGTTCTTTGGCAACATTTGCATCTCCTACCTGTTTCCATGTCCTCATTTGACCTTGTGTAACTGTTTTTACTCCCATTTGGGCATTAAAGGTGTTTCTGTACATGAGTACCTGACGTCTGCTGATGCTTAGGCATATCACAGACTTTTGACTGGCCATCTAGACTGCTGTATGACCCACTGATACATACACATATGGTCTACAGTGTTGAGGGGTGGTAATGGGGCATTAAGACATGACAGTTTGTTAATGTTTCTGCATTTGCCTGTGCACTGCAGATCTACATTAGTGTATGGCAGCATGCCATTACATCTAGGTATCCTCCATTCCGACCTTATCGCCTTCTGGTTGTGTGGGCAGCTTGGTGCACCTGCCTGGACCGTGCACCCTGTAAGTTGTGTGTTCCTGTGCTATTCCCATGATGATGCAGACAACGTAGTCACTGCCATCTGGTTCACTCACATCACTGTGTCGCCAGTCGACCTTTCAGGTCATTGCCCAATGTGTGCGTTCTATCATACACAACATGTGTGTGGTATGTTGGACGTTGTGCTGCTGCATTCCTGCGCACAGATGGTATCACTGCTGGCCACATAAGTATTCCATTTTAACACAGGTACATTCATCGCTCCCATGTGCCTGTACAGTTGGATGTCGTCTATCTTGGGGCATTGTGGCTTCTTGTGGGTGGGCATCTCTATTATTTGGGCACATGCATGCCCAGGCTGGTGCCTCTACATCCCCACCTGGGATGTGTGTGTCAGACATAGCTGGCATTGGTGTTCATTGGCACTGATGCTGGCAGTGGCTGCGGGACAGATTGGATATGCGCTTGCCTCCTTGTCTACATATCATCCACTGCAGAGCTGTTTATGTCTTGCTGTGGCACTGTGGTTCTCACACTGATCTGAGTACCTGTTGACCAGGGTTTGATTCGCAATGTAGCATTTGTCAGGCCACATTACCTGCATTGCTCTGACGGGGTCCAGTTAATCATTTTCACCGTTTGATGTACATTATGAGGCTTATGTTGCCATGTACACTGTTTTGCTTGATATCATGGCCAGTCTTTGATACCCATTACATATATATGTGTGTAGACTAGCAGACATCTAGCTGTGCGTGCTTTTCCTGGCTTGTGTGTCCTGTATTGCCAGGCACGTATGCCTTTCTGGACATTTCATGACTCCTCTGTATTTGGTCCTCCACATGAAGCACCTACTGTGTACATGTGCACACCATGCATCTCCTGGACATGATCTGTCCTGCTATCTGTTGATGAACCAGTGGCTTTAGTGTGACATGATGGACAGACATTTGTCTCTGCTGCTGCATCACCACACTGACCATCCTGGACCACTGGTAGTTGTCTGTGTGCCAGCCGTCAGCCACCTCACATGGTTCTATGACTTTCCATACACACATTCCATTTGGTGGTACATGTTAGCATTGCAGTTGCTGTGATTGTTTGGTATAGTGGTTAGAGACATGCATTGGGCCACCATAGGTTGTGGGTTTGATTCCAGCATGTTCCACTCCTCTTCTTTTCTTGTGTTCTGATAACCTTCCCATGCAGTGGCTGCAGCTTCGTCACCTCTCCGCACACCCTCCCATCTCTTCACTGTGCACCACAGTGTGCCCTCTATGCAGCCTGTCTCTCACATATTAGCTGTTACATATGGTCCTTATCATTATGCTGTCCAAGTGAGCATGTTGGCTTGGGGTATTGGTAGTGCTGTTGTGATGCTGTTGTTGGACACGACGATATGCAGGTTCGGTTCTCATGTGCTCCTTTTTGGTTCTGTTCCCTGTTTTGCCCTGGTCCACTGACCATGTACACGGCTGTCCCCTATGCAGGCCCCTGACACCCTTTCTATTTTGGATCTTCGCTCCTTGGAATGCTATGTTCACGGCATTCCATTTCATGGTATGTGTGCATATGTTTATCTGTGTCTCTTGTCCCACTTACAGACTGCAATATCAGCTGTGGGCGTCTGTTCTGCATTTGTGTTGCATCATGGGTACTGGTGGGGTTGCCCTATCCTGGCAAACAACAGGGGTTTTGTATGGTGTCCTGCAGTGTTCTTGTATGCAGACATTGCTGTGGAACTCAACATGGTGGTGTAGCCTGCTGGTTTGTGCACTGACATTCTGCCTACTGGTCATGGGTTTAATTTCTGTTTGTTCTCATTTTTTATGCCTGTCCTATACAACTACTTGTCATTCCTTTGGACAGTCATATCTCTGCGGATCTGTGCTGCCAGCCCATAGAACCCTCAGTTGCCAACCATCCTTCTGTCCGTCTATCTGTGTGTGTTAGCTGTGTGGCGTCCTGTCTTCATGTGCAGGCTGCTACCCCATGTCCTGCACTGGTACCCTTTTCTGCATTGCGGCACTTCATGCTTGCCTCTCCTGTGTCTACTATGCATAGCACTACTACTCCTCTGTCCTCCTATCATTGCACTTGTCTTGCCACCTCTACCTCCACTGGTGGACACGTATCCCCATCCTCTGCCACCCACTGTTATTGTAGCAGTTTACATTGCCAACACCCTGTGCATCTGTACAGCTGCCTCCGATATGTTTGTCCACTTTACCGGCTGCCACATAAGCTGCACGCAGACTTGGCGGGTCCATCAGCTCCTACCTCTCCTTCCTTCCATCACTTGTCTATTGCCTTTGCTTGGTGCTCGGTGCAGTGTTAGGGTTACATCTGGGTTTCAACCTTACATTTCATGCTTGTCAACTTGGGCCACCTTACTGCCCCTACGGCCCATATCTTGGGTCACCTTAGCATCCTTGTGGCACCAGGACGTGAGGCACCTTGGGCTTCGGCACTTTGTAGGGTGCCTTGTAGGGCACCTTACGCTAAGTACCTTGTACGGCGCTTTGTAATGCGCGTTAGCCCAGGGCGCCCTGTACTGCACGTTGTCTCATGCAGCTTGCCATGATGATGCACCGCCCATGCCTTTATATGGGCATCTGTACCTTTACCGCGGAACCTAACACGAATGACATTACCGCAGTTTAGTAAACATGCCCCCTAGTGTTTCTTGGCAGTATAACCAAAAGTAAATTGCCAGTACTTTCTTTGAAGGCAATGGAGGATTAGCTGACTCTGCCAAGGTCACAAGGAGTGCAAGTGAGTAGCAAGCCATGGTTTCTAGGTTACTACACCATTACTCTAGCTACTAAGCTACTCCTCCATCCCATATCAGCTGTAGAAAACAGCAATAACTATGACCTGGAGGAGGAGGCAAGAATAAATTATTTATTACGTGTGAACTATGACCTGAGGAGACAGGTGGATGAGCAGAAGATGATACTGGAGAACTACAAGGACTGTTTGAACTGATCTGTGACATTCAACATAAAACTGCCTATAGCAAAGTCAAAGCAAGAAAAGATGGCATGCTGTGACAAATATATTCAGGACAAGTTGAAGCTGGGTCACTTCACTAAGTACGGCATGGGACCTATTTCACCAAACAGTGAACACTTTTTAGAAACTCATCAGGCAGCAGGAGAACATACATTCTCTGAGGAAAGAGATGGAAAGGCAATGAAATATGTTGGTGAAATGGAAAATCTCCTGTCATGGGGCAGACGCCACCTGCCAATTATGGACAGAAACCATGCAAACGCAAGACTAATGGCACAGAAGTTGAAACGTTAACATTAGAGGAGTACCCTGAACATGAAGAAATCTTACGAGTTTGACTAGGTCATTTTAGTGCTGTCAGATATCCAAGGCATTCCATTACCTTACCAGACATCAGCAAGGGACTGCCTGTCAGTAATCATGAGAGAGTCACAAATGCCCGTTTCTACAGCTGTACCTGGAACATAGTCTTGCAGAACATTTCACAACACTGTAATCCACTCCGAGACTAGCCTCCCTGCCCACAAAGTGAGCAGTGTATTTGGCAGGGGGGTTGTGGAAGTAACCTCAGGTGAGGTTTGCAGATGTCTTTGTGGACAGCATGTGATAGCTGGCGGTGCATGGAAGACAGATCAGCACTGGCAGATATTTTTTGGATAGAGTTCTATGTACCTGACAACTCTGTCCTATACCAGCACCTCAATTCTGTGGGCTCTTGGGAACCTCCCCGACCCCCACCCCCCCTAACCAGAGGCAGTTCTGTGACAGCAATGATAGCCGTGGTGGCAATACATGTGTCCTGTAGTCCATGAGAGGTACATACATGTATCCACTTCTGCATTGCATATCTCTCACATTGTACTTCAGCAGCCTAGAAAATGGTGTGCACCATCACAATAGGAGTATTGTGAAGACATGGCTGTCAGGGCAGCCACCTAGGGTGATATTAATGGGGGTGGGGAAACACAGTGCTGGGCAGGCAAAGTGCACCAATGTCTTTGGCTTGCAAGGAGGAGTCGGGGCCTGTCTCATGCTTTGCTATGGCTACCCATACCTTGAAACTACTCAGGACAAGCAATGCATACCTAGAGGAATATGAGTTCAAACAAATGTGCAACATATTGGCTCAGTGCATTGTAAACATACCCCTACAAAGACATATCTTGCTTGTCCTAGCAATGCCAGATACTCCACCTCCTTTCTGTCTGCTACATATCTCATTTACACCATGGACATGTAGAGGAAATGGTGGCTAGGGTGCGGAAAATGTGTATTGGTACAGACTCAGGTGAAAGGGGAACCAAAGAAACACGTCCACACTAGTATTCCGGGCATGTAGAACTACAGACATGGATGCCCCTGTTTCAGAAATGTCCACATGCTCGCCTCCAGACACACACACATTCTCAGTTGCAGGGATGAATTGTACAACACAGCCGAATATTGGATAAGTATTGGCCTTGTTCCACATCTCCGGCAAGAATAACATGCATAACTGTAGGCAAAGGCCAGAAATGCACAGAGGGATTTCTGGAATATGGCATACACATATGGAATATGGCATACACATCTCCGGGGCAGACCACGCTCCTTTCCGCCCCCTCAAGGGTGAGGGCGGACATACCCATGCAAGCAACAGGGACGTCTGCAGGGGCCGTAAATGGGAATGCATTCGTAGACATACTCCTCTCATGTGCAGGTGCAAATGGTGTATTCAACTTCTGGAATGTCCCTATATGTAAAAATTGCCTACCTTCAATGTGGCTACAAGTATGCAGGGTTCCTACAATATTAAATTTTACCCATCAGATATGAGCATTGTGTGATCTTTTGCACATAGGTATTTAACCTCCAATGATTTGTAACATTTATTTATTTATTTACTTATTATGTTTTCTATACCACTTTATCATAGTTTCAAAGCGGTCTACATTTCATCTCAAATATAACATGCATTGTAACAGTTTGTGTTTCAACTTACGTAGCATACATTATAACAGGGAGTTTAACTTGGATGTTAACATTGGGGTTTCTTCACTAGGTGTTTAAGTTTAGGGTTGATAACAACAATCTATTGTCACATGGGGTAATGGTGTGTGGTGTAAGGGTTTACAGTTAGGTTTGATTGTTTTTCAGTTAGTTTGGTTGGCATTATGTCAGTCCATAGTGATCCTTGAAAAGATGCATTTTTGATGTTTTTCTAAAGTACGATAAGTCCTTTATGCCCCTTAAGTTTTCTGGAAGTGCATTCCTTAATGTTGGTGCATAGATGGTGAATGCTCTGTTGCATGTTGATTGGTTATACGTTTTCTTTGGGGTATGTTTACTAAAACCCCGCTAATGTGCGGGCCCCGGTAGTGTGCGGGTCCATATAAGGAGTGGGCGTTCCCCGCTAAAGAAGAAACGCCGGAATTTACATATGCGCTAAGGTGCGCCCCGCACCTTAGCGCATCAGACAGCTGCGTGGGAGGCATATGTGTCACGCTGATGGGCAAGCAAAAGAGCAGAGCCACAGCACAATGGTTAAGGCACATACCAATAGTGCAAGAAGCAGGGGTTTGATCCCCCACAGAGCCCAATAAAGATGGCTGGCTGAGGTGTTAATTTATGAGGCAGTGAAATAATGGGTGGCATAAGGCAGTGCGCTAATGTGTTTGGAAGCATATGAATGATGGGCCGCATAAGGCGGCATGCTAATTTTCTAGGAGGCATCTCAATATGGGGCGGCATAAGGCAGCGCGCTGATGAGCAAACAGCCAAGCAGAGCCACAGCACAATGGTTAAGGCACACACCAATGGTGCAGGGATCAGGGGTTCAATCCTGCCCAATGAACAAGGCTGGCTGGGGCAATGCATATTATGGGGAAGATTGCTGTAGGAGGCATTTTATTTATATTTTAATTATCAATAATAGCAAATGCACTCTCAAAGCGTGTCAACATAAGGCGTCCTATAAGGCACATAGTAAAGTGCACTGTCCGCCATGGCACCCTAACATGTCCCCTATAGGGCACCCTATAAGTTGCGTCACAGGATAATGTATAGTGCACCTTATATGTACGGGAGCCAGAAGGTGCCCTATAGGGCGCCCTATAAAGCGCCCTCAGAGGCACCATATGGGTACAGTACGCTGAGGGTGTTTTTTGCTGGCATCAAAAATGTACATAAAAAAAAGATGATGCTATGGTCAGCCCTATCAAATAACACCACTGTGGGTTTGAACCCATGACCTCTGGCTTTACAGGCAGTGACACAACCATTGGGCTATAGCTCCACAGCTACTAGCAAGCACCTGGCTGGCTGTAGAGAGCCTGCACGTCACCACACAGACAGTCTGCTGCAGCCACCAGGACAGGGTTAGCCCACCCGTACCCATGATGCACTGCACATGCAAATCAGCTGTCCACAGATGAACACAAGATGGGGAATGCACCCCCACAGCACCTCGGCCTGGTAGGGGGGAGTGACCGGGTGCACCCCCACAGCACCTCGGCCTGGTAGGTGGTACTGACTGTGTGTTTTACTAGCACAGAGTAGCTACACACCGTCACATTGTGCGGGTACTGTGCTCACCCTGAGTGTGCGATGAGGCGGCCAGGACCAGGTCCACAACACTTTCCATGGCTGAAAGAGGCCATGCCAGAGGTTTAAAGCAGTGTTAAAGTTTCAGATGCATAGTTTCTGCACAAACACCTTGGATATCTCTGTCTGTTTCAGTCAGGCATAGCCCTCATGGACCCCCAGGTGGGCCATGCACCACCCCTTCCCCCCCCCCCCCAGCCAAGGGTGGCAAACAGGGTCCCCCATCAATAGATCCACCTTCTACCTCCCTGCAAAGGTGGCAGTAGAGGGGACCATCAACCCCAGTTCTGCTGAGGGACATACACCCCACAGGGCAGTTAATGCAGCTCTATACATATCCATAACACAATAGCAGACAGACATTAGGCCTGGATATGGTAAGCTACACCCCAACATTATCTGATATTCTCCATTATATGATTTTTTTGTTTTCAGGGCTTTTTGTTCTTCTCCATATTCTTTCTAGTTTTCACAGTTGTCTTTTTGAATTGTTGATCTCTTATGAGCATCATGGGGCTATGTGTTTCCTTATTTTTAGTTTGCATTCTTGTGGTGCAATTGCTGCTTTGCTAATGGTGTTGTTCCAGTTTTCAATAGCAATTTCGAGATCTGTTGATCCAATAGACAGGAATGACTTCACTTGCTTTAGGAAATCTTAACTGTTGAATTGTTTGTATTTTCTGAATGTGCTTGATTTTCTTATTTCATTTCTGTTTGTGTGGGGATTGTTATCGTTAGTGTTTTCATGGCATTTATTTATTTATTTATTTATTTAATTTATTTAACAATTCTTTTATACCGCGCTATTACAATCAGTGCGGTGTACAATGAACAAGAACATACTACAATGCATACAAGTAACATTGAGTTTTACATTAAACAGGGAACTTCAACAATAGGACAACCGGGGGAACTATGTACAGATTAACTTAATGTACTATGTACAGATTAACTTAATGTTATATACAGTAATATGAAACTCGTTTGGATGTTGTAATGTGGTTCACTAATAGGACTAGAGAGAAGGTTGACCAGCTAGCCCTTTTCAGGTTGTATTGCGGAGCTAGTTTTGATAATGTCTAGGTTGACTTCTGGGTAGCATTTTGTAAACAAGTGGTATTTCAATGCCTTTCTAAATAGGATTAGGTTTTTGATAGCACGGATTTCGTGAGGTAGCGCATTCCAGTTTAGAGGTGCAAATAAGGAGAAGGCCCTGTTGGAGGTGGCCTTAGTGCACTTCGTTATTATTTTTGGGACTATTAAGGTGTTCATTGATGTGGTTCTCCTTTTTCTGTTTTCCAGGGTGACATGGATGAGCTTGCTGATTGGCGTAGGGGGGCAGTTATTTAGTGCCTTGAAAGTAAGGACTAAAGACTTATACTGGATTCTGGCATGTAATGGCAACCAATGCAGTTCTTTCATGATGGGTGTTATATGGTCAGATCTTGATGAGCCAGAAAGGACTCTGGCGGCTGTATTCATGGCTAGGCGGGGTGGGTTCAAAGTTGATTGAGGGAGGCCATGAAGGATGATGTTGGCAAAATCCAGGTGTGGGAGGATTAATGCCTGGAAGGTTGTTCGGAAGTCTGTGGGATCAAGTAGGGAGCGGAGGTGACGTAGCGATTTGATCTTATAATATATAGTTTTTGTGATGTTCTTGACATGCGTTGTCATATCCAAGTGCTGATCCAATGTGATGCCGAGGTAACGGATGGTGGCTTTTGATTTCAACTCTATGTTGTTGACGAGTAGAGATGGAGGAGGTATGAACTTACGGTTCCTTGTGACAAAAAGAACGTCAGTTTTGTTGTGGTTAATCCGAAGGTTTTGAGATAGTAACCATTCGGCTGCAGCTTCAAAACAGTTGATTATTGGGGAGAATACTGGGTGTTCAATTGTGAACGGCATATATAGGAGGATGTCGTCTGCGTATGCGAGACATTGTACATTAAAGGATCTGATCAAGTCACATATCGGCTGCATGTAGATATTAAACATTAGTGCCGATAGGGACGATCCTTGGGGTACTCCCTGTGATTGCAGGAATGGTTCTGAGGATTCGTGGCCTGTTTTTACTTGTTGCCATCTGTTAGATAAGTAGGATTTACACCATTCGAGTGCTGTGCTTTGAATCCCCTTATCTTTCAAGCGTTGTAGGAGTATGTCATGACTCACAGAGTCGAAAGCGGCGGAGATGTCCAGGAAAATGAGGACGAAACCCTGTTGTATGTTATTTATTCCTGATACCAGAACATTGAACAGGGTTGTAAGGACTGTCGACTCCATGCGCTTCCCTGAAGCCATGCTGAGATGGATCTAGTGGTGCTTCAGTGTCAATATGATGTTGGATTTGTTGTTGGGCAGCCTTCTCAATGATTTTTGCAAGCTGTGGGATGCTCGAAATAGGCCTGAAGGAATCAACTTTGGATGGGTCCAGTCTATTATTTTTCAGTAGGGGCTTGATGGAAGTGCGTTTTAGATTCTGCGGGAAGGAACCTGTTGAGAAGGACTGGTTCAGTATTTTGCTCAATATTTGACTGAGGTCATGTCGCATGTCCTTGATCCAGCTGGCTGGACACGGGTCGTTAGGAGCTGTACTGGGATTGATTGAGGCAATAATGTTCACAACCTCACTATTTGATACAGTGGAGAAGTTGTGTAGTGGCATTGCCTGGGATGCCTTGGGTGAAGTGGTGGCGTTATTGACATTTGTGTCTGTGTTGGTTTTAATCATCTTTGATTGCAGGTAGTTTGCGTAGTCCTGCGGCTGAGGCATAGGGGGTTGTGCATGATCTGACCAGGGGACTTCTTTGGTGGTAGTTAATCTTTGTTTTATCATTTGATTTGGTATGAATATAAGGTCTAGAATGTCCCCTTTATGTGGGTTGGAGTTTGAATTATTTGTATGTAGTTGAGGGCTTCCATTGCTTTTAGGAAGGAGTAAAGCCTGATTGGTATGTGTTGATGCTAGAAGTAGGTCTCCTAAAAGGATTGTCATTTCTTGGGGGTTGATTGTAGACAGACTGTTTCTATGATGCTCAATAGTTCTTCAGTGGTGGCACTTGGTGCTCTGTATACTAGGCAGATTGCATTGCTTTTGTTTGCTATGGTTATTAGGTTTGATTTCTCTGTGGCTTGAGATGCTTGTGTGTTGAACTCCAGGGTGTGTTTTGTTAAGATGAGGACTCCTTCTCCTCTCCTTGTTGTTCTGGGACAGTTGTGTATTGTATATTCTTGGTTTTGTATTTGGTTGAGTATAGCATTATCGGTGTCTGTTACCATGTTTCTGTTATGCACATCACGTCAATGTGTTGTTCATTAATGTAATCTGCAATGATGTGTAGACTGTGTATTTATTAGAACACACTTTATGTGTTTATTGATGGGTTTTGTTTCAGATGGTTGTATGGATATATTAACTTGGATGAGTCTTTGGTATATTTGTTGTGTGTAATATTGTTTTGATTTGTTCTTGTTTTTATGTATGATTGGTATTGCTTGAGTGATGTGTTGTTGAGTGTGGTTCCCAGCCTGTACATCTTCGAGTACTTTTCTTTGATTTTTAATGTAGTTGTGTGATATCTTGTCTGTTTTCTCACCTTTTGTCATTTTGTTGTGCTGTTGCTCTTTGGCCGATGTGTTGAGCAGTGCTTCTTGTGCTCTGCCTTCCCCGATATTGCCTGTGTTATATAATATCTGGCTGTGCTGTTAGGTAGATGGTGAGTCTGTGAGATGATTGATTGTTCTTTTATTTGTGGGTCTTGTCATTGTAGTGGATTTTGGGAGATTGGCCTTCAGTCCATGCCTAAGGGCCACACCAAAGGGCCTTCTAGCGAGGCTGTCAGGCATGGGCCTGACAGGCACAGGCATGCCTGCTGCTGCTTGTGCTTTTAAAAGTCCTGCTGCTGTGCGTTTTTCAGCTGGATAGGCCTTGTCAGAGGGGAGTGGGGAGGAGCTTATCTTCCCACTCTCCCTCAATGATGCCGATCGGGTAGAGGAGGGTGGTGGAAGAAAGACCGATTCCTGCTGCTGCTTGTGCTTTTAAAAGTCCTGCTGCTGTGCCTTCTTTGGCCCGATCAGCCTTGTCAGTTGGGAGCGGGAAGGAGCTTTGCAATACCCAGTTAAAATACTGACTTATCTTGAATCTCCCTGTACTTGTTTCTTGTGAACTAAGTCCCCAAAATTAAGCTCGGTCAAATCTCTAGCAGATGATATGTCATATGTTGACTTAACACATTGCCTCTTCTGTCAGAAATTTTCTGATATGCCTTGTACTACACAGGTCTCAAGTAGCTTGTTGGTTATTGGCAGAGATGCCTTCACTCTCACTGATGGGCTGCTATTCATACCCTCTGTGGTGTGTTCCTCCAATGCATTATCGCTTTCCATGGGTCTTCATTATCCCTTTTCGCTTTCTTTCACAGGTTCTTCACTATCTTTAAAGCAGATTCAACTTTGCAATTAGTGTGTAGATGTCTTAGTGATATAGTAATATGTTCAAACCCTCACACATTAGCAAACTGTTTAAATTGCATGCAAGTATATCAGAAGGCCCTTATCTGAGATCACTCAATCAGGTTGGCCATAGCATGCAAACTGTACTCTGCAACATTTTGATTGGGTCTTCTGCAGACATGTCTGGGAGCAGTTCAGTTTCCCAGAATTCTGAATAGTGATCTACTAACAAAAAGAACTCTGCCCCAACAAAGTTTAACAAGTCCATGCTGACAATCTTCTAAAGCTGAACCAAAATACTGAAGAGTGAGGATCCAGACTGGATTGAAGAAGCCAAGCTATAAGAGTGGAGTGTTTCTTTAAGGTGGATTTCCAAAGCTATAACTTTGTTATACAGATACGCATCTATTAAGAAGAAACACCTGAAGGTGTCACCAAAGCACAGTCACATAGGGTTTCAGAGGTGTGGAAGATTAATAAATCCACTTTTATGACTCTTTCATTTTGTGAGGGTGTCCATCTGTTCAACTCACTTTGAGGGTACTACTAAAGTTGAACTGGTATGCCATGTGTCACCATTTCCTTATGCTGTTCATGTGCATGCTCATTGCAAGTAGAGCAATTGCTCACATGGTCCTTGATTTTGCCGTATATATTAGGCTAGTCAAATGTAATACGGGCCAGCTGGTAACATGCTTCACCAGCGATATGGTTTGAATATATACAGTATATGTCAGCATTTCTTATCACAGTAGTTTGGATATAACTACTCTGGACTCTTTGTATAGAATTCCAATTTTTATGCTGATGTCATCCCTGAATGACCAGTATTCCTTAATTTCAGCTGGTGTTTCCTTCTTCAAGTCTGGCCATTCAGTCAGGACTATAGATTTCAGTTCTTGCAAGGTATCATCTCTTGCAGTGTGATGTATTATCTGTTGCAGCCTCTGGTCTGTGGCATTCAGATAATCTGCCTGGTCACCTCTCGGACAAGCAGCATGAAATCTGTATACCTTTTGGGAACCGAGCACATACTTGTGACCTTGATTGGCAACTGTTGGATACAGGATACTAGGCTTTATGGACTCATATCTTATATTCTTATGCCTACACTTCAGCTGGTGTCTCTTGCAAGCCTGCTCTGAAATGTTCCCAATTGCCACATAAGTCACCACTAGCATCCATGCTTTCTTGGTGTGGTATGCTACTAGCAGTTGCCATTAGTCTGTAATGTTTTTGTGCTTCTGTATTAAGAGAGAGGACATGCAATCTTAGGCTGATCAGTATCATACTGCAAACTTTACTGTGTTGCCTAGTTCTGCAGCCAATTGCACTGCAGAAACTCTCTCCATCATAGACAGAAAAACAGAACAGGTTAGGTCAGACTGCTAGGATGTTTAAATATTTGTTGGATTGTAAAATTGTGTTATGTGCAATATTTAAGAACTATTTCAGAAAAAATGTATGATATTTAAGCAATATTTAAGAGGAACAAATATATATATATTTTGCATCTTTGTAACATGTTTGTGTATTAATAAGCATAGAGATGTAGTAATAACAAAGATATGATATTATGAGAAACAAATATCTGTAATGAAGAAATGTAATGTATAATTGTCTCACTTTTGTATGAGTCCTTGGTGGTTAAGGCTTGGACCTGTCCTCTAGGAGATGAAAAACCTTTTCGCACCAAGGAGTTTTTCCAGGGACATGTGCCCATCAGAGAAGGGTTAGGATGGCCTTTGTAAAGGGTGATTCAGTCATTAGGTACGTAGATAGCTGGGTGGCTGGAGGACATGGGGACCACCTGGTAGCATGCCTGCCTGGTGCGAAGCAGCAGACCTCACGCTCTACCTAGACAAGGTTTTAGATCGTGCTGGGGAGGAGTCTACTATTTTGGTACATGTTGGTACCAATGACATAGGATAATATGGGAGGGAGGTTCTGGAGGCCAAATTTAGGCTTTTAGGTAGGAAGTTGAAATCTAGACCTTCTAGGATAGCATTCTTTGAAATGCTTACTGTTCCACGCGCAGGACCCAAAAGGCAGGCAGAGCTCCGGAGTCTCAAAGCATGGATGAGACCATGGTGCAAAGAAGATGGTTTGGGATTTGTTAGGAACTGGGCAACATTCTGGGGAAAGGAGGGGCTCTTCCAAAGAAATGAGCTCCACCTTAACCAGGATGGAGCTAGGCTGCTGGCATTAACATTTAAAAAGGAGGTAGAACAGCTTTTAAACTAGATAATAGGGAAAGCCAACAATCTCCCAAGGATTTAGCAAAAGAGAGAAGTTAGGACATCCTAACAGAGAGTTTCAATAAAGATAAAAGTAACCCAGATGCCCTTAATTACAGATCTGAAAGATTTCAAATTACCCCTATCAACTGATAACCAGTTCAATATGAATTTTTTATTTATTTATTTTTATTTAAAGGGTATTTGTATCCCGCCTTATCCTTTAATCAAGGCGGTGAACACAGCAAGCAATCAGTGTAAGTGTTGTGTGTTGGTGAGCTTTATGTACAGTGTGGGTGCGTGGGTGCGAGTGTTTTGATTTGTGTGAGCTATTTACATATGCGCTATGTACAGTATATACATTGGGTTCTGGGTCCAGGCTTGGTGGTTTCCGTGAGCTGTCATTAGTCCAGATTGGATCCGGTTTGTGGATTCAGGTTAAGCATTTGGGCCATAGTGATCTGTGAAGAGTACAGTCTTCAGGTGTTTCCGGAAGTCCTTCAGATCTTCAGTTGATCGTAGGTCGTGAGGGAGTGAGTTCCATATTGATGGGGCTGCCAGGGAGAGTGCCCTTTGTGTGGTGGCTTTGCATGCTTTTGTGTAGTTGTTTGGGGTGCTGAGTGTGTCTGTTGTGGCTTTTCTTCTTGGTCTGTTGCTGGTGTTAGGGAGAATGAGGGCTTGGAGGCTGAGTGCTGATCTCTTGTGTCTTATTCTGAATATGTTTAAGATCATCTTGTATTTGATGCGGTGGCTGATTGGGAGCCAGTGGAGGTCTTTGAGGATGGGGGTGATGTGTGCTTGGGTTGTTGCACCGGTAATTATCCTGGCTGCTGTGTTTTGGGCCATTTGAAGTGGTTTGAGTGATTGTTTTGGTATTCCGTTGTAGATCGGGTTGCAGAAATCCAGTATGGGGGTTATGAGTGCTTGGCAGACTGTGCGGAAGTGTTCGTCGGAGAGTAGAGGCTTGAGGCGTCTGGTTATTTTCATTTTGTAGTATGCGTTTGTGGCGGTTTTTTTGATGTGTGATTGTATGTTCAGCTCTTTGTCGAGGGTTATTCCGAGGTATTTTACTTCGTCCTTTAGTGGGATGAATGAAATACAACTTATAAAATGCCTGTATGCAAATACTAGAAGTCTTAAAATAAGATGGGAGAGTTAGAATATATAGCTCTAAATGAGAGGTTAGATATGATTGGTGTCTCAGAGACATGGTGAAAGGAGGAAAATCAATGGGACACTGTGATATTTGGGTACAAACTATATCACAATGACAGAGTCGATCAAATTGGTGGAGGGGCTGCGCTCTATGTTAGAGAGGACATTGAGTCACAGGATTAACGTTTTGCAGGAAACAAAATATGCTGTAAAATCTCTATGGATAGAAATTCCATGTAAAAAGGAAAGGACAATGACAGTGGGGATGTACTATCAACTGCCTGGACAGAATGAACAGATGGATGATGAAATGCTGAAAGAAATGAGGGATACTAATAAAAGTAACAACACAGTAATAATAATTGATGATTTCAGTTACCTGGGTATTGACTGTTCTCATGCTGGGGATTTCTACATACCCGGCTTCTAAAATAGACCTGGGGCATCTCCTTTCTTTGCTCATCTACCATTAGTGCCCATTTTCAGATGTTCAGCTCACAAATAGGGCTTCTAAAATTCTCCCAATGGTGAAGGGATGAAGTGAGGTAGGTACATCAAAATTATCCAGATAGGCACTATCCAGGTAAGCTACACATTTAGTTTAGGCCTTCTAAATATCAAACGTAAACTAAACTAAACATAGCAGTGGGGGGTCACTGTATGATATATATATTCCACTCTGCTGACTATAAATGCAGTGGTGTTGAATATGTTTATTAATTTAAACACCAATGTTTAAACTAACAGAGTGGTGTGTTAAGAACAAGAAGTTGTGCTCACACTGATCCTCAGCCCCCACCCCATCCTCAATTAATCTGCATAAAATGTATTTACATATACTAAATGCAATGTATGCAAATATGTATCATGTATAGGGATGTCCTGAGATCCTTCCTGGCTGGGAAGGAGGAACCCAAGGATTGAACAGAGCAATGGATACAGGAAACCTTCTTGTTGCTGGGCAGGGCCGTGAAGGATTGTAAAGGGTTAGAGAATGGAGAGATGTAGTAAGAATGACAAATGACACTGGCAGAGTTTTTTATCCTATTTCCCATTCTCACCCCCTCACAATCTCAGAAAAAATCTATTACAGCTTACTGTCCTCTTCCCCACTTTTACTTATCCATAGCTGACAATAAACGTATTGCTTATTCCATTTACATTCATTTCCCATACTGCACACTTGCTACTTGCTCACCCTCTTCCCAAACACATGCTCACTGCCTTCTTTCTATGCCCACCCTAGTCAGACACTCACGGCTCCCCTCTCCTCGGTCTCTCTGTAATGCAAACTTTGGCTGTTTGTTGCATTACTGCTGATGAGTAATGTAGGTCTCCAGTTGCTAGATCTGTCCGTCATACACTATTTACAAGTATGAAATTCACTTAAGAGCTTGGTTCAAGCATTTCAGCCCAGCATGCAACGCCCACAAAGAAGAGGATAACACACTAGGAATGGCTGAGTCGACCTATCAGAATGACTGGTTTAGCCTTTTCTGGCATATAAATACCCACTCTATTTTAATTATGCATTGGGCAGAAATATTTGCATGAGATTTTAAATAATAAAGGAAGAAATAAAGAAAAGCAAAAATGAAAATTAATCTGTTCATAGTTATTAATTTTGGAACATTTATTTTATGTGGCAAGAAGTCAAACTATTTCATTATGTTTGTATATTAGTACAATGGAAAGAGCTTAATTCTTCACCAGAACCACAATTCAAATAATGTAAGTGCTGTAAGTGTTATGATTACTGAAACTATCCAAATACATTTTGAAAAAGTGTGAACTCCCTGGTAGAAATAAATAAATCTTGTTGAACCTTTCATTCCTTTAATCTTTCATTCATGGTGGAAAGACCTGTCAAAAATAGAAGCTAGCTGCTATGCAGCAGTTAGGAGACTCCTATGAAAGTAAACTTTCTCACAGAATGAAAATAAAGTGTCTTACCCCTGTGCAGACCTTACTTTGTCCTCTGTGCTTCAGCAACAGCATTGAACATGAAAGACAAACATCTCTTTAGAAAGAGTATGTGCTTCTTAACCTGAAGCATCGTTCCCTATTCCACTCCTCCTGGGATACGTTGACAGTACAGAACAACCAAGCACATGAAGGATAGGAAAATGGAGATTAGGATGTGTATCTGTCTCACATACGTAACTCATCAGCCTGCAGTCTTCAACACTCCCTGACTGAAAGAATATAGATCTTGAGTGTCCTAAGTGTAATTGGGGGCAATTTCTCCAAATGGGTTATTTTTGCGCATACTGTGACAATCATGACCCTCACTCCTAAGCCAGGTTATGTGAAGTAAGATCTCAGTCTCTCAAATTCACTGCTAACGATTAATGTAAGTCTTGCATCATGCCAAAGAGAGCTTCTTATGGAGATCATATGATGTAACTTGTATAGACAACTCGTTGAGGTGTAATTGGAAGTTCCTCTTAATAAGACGTATGGCTTCCAGTATGATTGGAAAT
This sequence comes from Ichthyophis bannanicus, assembly GCA_033557465.1. NCBI lineage: Eukaryota > Metazoa > Chordata > Amphibia > Gymnophiona > Ichthyophiidae > Ichthyophis > Ichthyophis bannanicus. Next base: position 1,625,634,297 of record CM066031.1, on the reverse strand, counting down.
ATCTCTGTATTTTTCTATCACATTTTTTGGTCTCTCAGTGCATTTCTTGGTATTTTAAGATCTTCTCCCTCTCCACACAATTCATAGAATAATCACTTGGAACTGACACCTCTATTGTCATTCTGGTGTTTTATTCATTTACCACTCTGTCATGTTTCCTTGTATTCAGCTTCTTATCCATCAGAATGGGATTGTCCAAAGTGATCATAACTTCTTCATTCCCCGTAATTCTCTTAGGGTCATGATCCCAGTGCTTTACTGGTACAGGGATGTTAAGGAATGGGAGCAGCCTATGCCCCCCCCCCCCCCCAGGAGAAACAAACTCATAACAAGGGCTGGAGCTGGGTGAGGGAAGAAGCCAAGACAGGCAGGAAGAAAGAACTAAAGTTCTGAATTTTTTTCAAGCAGGAGTGGGGCAGTCACCTCCTAGTCCACAGCGGACACTCAGCAGGGTGTCCCCAGCAATGTTCCCTCTAATTTTCTGTAGGCTGTGCGCGCATAAAATATCAGCTGTGCAGCTTTTGAAGGAAGGTTAAATTTTTGTGCGCCACATAATGACACTCGGAGTTATATACTTTAAAATTTGACTACACATCAGAATACAGTATGTACACCACATTGATTGCACTAGAAAACATTGTAGAACTTGTGAAAACCATAAATACATAAGAACTTTTAAATTTTAAGACGTCTGTGTTGTTTTCTATCAGAATCAGAACCGTAATTTTTGTGCGCTCTGTTGTAAAGTATGTGCGCTCGCTTAGAGGGAACAGTGGTCCCCAGGGGAAAATAAATAAAGGGTCAGTGGGGGGAAGACCAGCAAATAGCAGCCAGCTGACAACCCAACCAACCACACATAGGGAAACACGAGGCATATAGTAGTAACTAGTTGTCACAGTGGCAGAACTTCACTATCAAGATAAAAGGGACATAGATGCATGTTGAGAACCCATGCGCTAGCAGAGAGGTGCATGGGCAGCACTTGAATAGAAGGGGAGGTCCAGGAGTCTTAAATGGGGGATCTGGGCTCAGGATGGTTCAGATACCATAACTGGGAGCATCTGGGCCTAGGCCAGCATTTGGGTAAAACCCAGGCTACTAGTGCGGGATGCCTGGGGGCTTGGGCCAAGGTAACTGCATAGAGTGGTGGGAGCCCTAAGGATGACAGGCAGCCTTTCTATCACAAAGGTTGTAGAGAGAGCAGTGAATCAGGCTCACACAAAGGACAAAATACCACGAAATGCAGTTAGAGACCAAGAAAATGTGACAGAAAGATACAAAAATATTTCTCATCGTGTTGACTGCCACAGGCTTGATAAAAAAGAATTCCCAAGCACTTCTTGACAAACTACCCATACATGTTACATCTTATGAACGCCAACAGAAGGCTCTCTTTGGCACGATGCAAGTACTACGCTGAGCCTTAGCAGTAAACTTGAGAGGCTGAGATCATACTCCCCATATCCTGGCTTAGAAATGAGGTTCATAACTGTCATGGTATCCGCAAAACTAATCCAACACAAATCAACACCCTTGACCTTACTTTCATAAATAAACTAATTTAGCAATATAAAATACTATTTCATATGCTTCAATAAGGCACAAACGACCTCAGGATGGTCTTACCCCGACATGTGGCGAACTAGTCACCATAGGGTTTAAGAGCAGACACTCACATCATGGGTCAATGCCTTTATACTTTTTCAATACAAACCTAAGGGGTATGTTTACTAAACCGTCTTAATGTTACCGGCATTAGTTGCAGTCTTACTGTGACAAATGCCATATAAGGTAGTGGGCGTTCTGGTCTTAAGGTAGCATTTCGGGTTATCGCACAATAAAGTCCGTTATCACGCCATAGAGGGAGCCGTGGCACGTTAACGCGCATTAGCCTTAATTAGGCGCGCTAACCTGTAAAAACAGCCACAGAGGTGTAGCACGCTGGTTAATACATTGACTGATGAAAGAGGGGTCATGAGTTCAATTCTCCAGTGGGCTTAATGAGTAAGGCTGTCTGAGGCATTACCCTTTACTTTAAATCAGAGTTGTCTGAGGCATTTTCTTTTTTAATTTAAATTAGTGCTGTCAGCAAACACACCCTCACAGTGCCGTAACCTAAGGTGCTGCATAAAGCGCCCTATAAGGCACTCCAGAGGGTACATTATAAAGTGCACTGTCCGCCTAGGCACCTTATAATGTTCCCTATAGGGCGCCTTATAAGGCATCTTATAGGGCGCCTTAAGAGGCACCTTAAGGTTACAGCACTATGAGGGTGTTTTTGCTGGCAGCACTAATTTAAATTAAAAAAGGAAATGCCTTAAACAGCCCTATCAAATAACACCACTGTGGGATCAAACCCATAACCCATGCCTCTACAATCAGTGAAGTAACCAGTGGGCTACATCTCTATAGCTACTAACACAGCCCTGGCTGGCTACAGAAGGACTGCAGGTCACCACACAGACTGTCTGCTGTGGTTACCAGGATAGGGTTAACCCACCCGTACCCATGATGCACTGCACATGCAGGTCAGCAGTCTACAGATGATCACAAGATGGGGTATGCACCCCCACAGCACCTCGGCCAGGTAGGGGGAACTGACCGTGTGTTACTGGCATAGAGTAGCTACAGACCGTCATGTTGTGTGGGTACTGTACTCACCCTGAGGGCGAGATGGGGCACCCAGCACCAGGTCCACAGCATCTGGCTTAGCTAAGATAGGCTATACTGCTGGTTGCTATCAGTGCCAGTGTGTGATAGGCAGTCCTTGCAGACACACTTAGGATACACCAGTGTCCATCCGTATTTCCCAGTCACGTCTAGCCCTTGTGGACTATGATGCACCCAGAATAATGCATATCCTGTGTGGGTGCCATGGTTACATGATTTAAGTGAAGGGGGGTGCTTGGACCCATAGGCAGATTATGTAGCACCACCCAACCTGCTCTCTGGGGCTCAGGGTGGGGGACAGGATCTCCCACCAACAGATCCACATTCTACACCCATGCAATGGTGGCAGTAGAGGGGACCATCAACACCAGTCCTGCTGGGGAACAGGCACCCTACAATGCAGTAAATGCAGATCTGTACTCATCCATAAGGCAATAGCAGACAGACAGTAGGCCAGGAAATGCTCGGCTGCCCCCCACCACTATCTGACAGTCTCCAGCCATTGCACCCTGCAAGGGGTTCCGGCCATACACATACTAATTGCAGACAGTCTGCTAGCTAGTCCATAGTGCATGTTCCTGGAGAAGATGTGCACGCACACACACCAAGCAGATAAGTCAGTGATTGGACCCCAGAAAAGAGAATTCATAAAAATCACCTGAGAGAAATGCTATACAGCGCTATGGGGGAACCTAGCCATGCCGTGGTCACTGCTCAGTCAGGGTGAGAGTGACCTTCCAGGAGACAATGAGGCAAGAGATGGGATGAACACAGGTGCCTTTATTAGTAGTCCCCTACGCGTTTCGGCCAGAAGCCTTCCTCGGGGGGATATACTTAAAATATAAAATCATACAAGAAAATAAAATAATGTACAATTAATATGAAAATAAAAATAAAAATAAAACAGGCATGTAACATATATTAACATAAATAAAAACAAATTGTAAACACGAACATGATATATAGTGTTAATAATAGTAATATAATAAGACTAAACATATGTGTATAATACCAATAAATAATTAAAAAATAATTGAAAAAATATATATATAAAGATTACATTAAAAACAAATGGATCAAAACCAGCACTCGATAAACAAAATGATAAAAACAAAGAATAAAACTCTTAAGACGCAGGGCAGACTATAAGTGCTAATACAAAAAATACTCACAAGGCACTGTAGGGAGAATGATGTACTTTGGCCTATGTAAATGGCACCTATTAAAATACTGTCATTAATAAATAATAAATAGTGATATGAATAGCATGTTAAAACAATTATAATACAGTAAACCATAAAACTGAAGGCTACAATGTGAAACTAAGATAACAATAAAAATGTAATAAGGAAATCTGATAAAATTATTCAATTGAGTAAAATGTTGAAATAATAAACTAATATTCATAAATAAAGAAATTAGATGTAAATTATATGAATATTTATAAATGTGTAAATTTGAAACTGGTACCTGATCTTGACAAGTTATGATGAACGACACTGTATGGTAAAATGAAACATTATTAAACATGTTATCTTGTTGTATTAAAACAAGTAATGAATTGCTAAATTAATGTATGTAGAGGTTGGCCCGTGAGTTACTTACGTATATTAACCGTTGATTCTCGTAGGGGACTACTAATAAAGGCACCTGTGTTCATCCCATCTCTTGCCTCATTGTCTCCTGTTGGAATAGCAAGAGCGTCCTGCTCTCCTTGTGTCTGAGAGTGACCTTCCAACATGACATGCTGTGGCTACCCTGTCCATGCAGGTGGTGGTCGGGCACTAAAATGTCCCAGCCATTGCCCTACACCCTGTACAGATGCATCCTGCCCAGGCCGCCCTGTCCAGCCCATACCCACAGTGCCTTGCTCCTCATTATGCACATTGGCAGGCTTACACTGGAGACAGTGCAAGCAGTGTGGGCTGAGTAAGGTGTAGGCAGCCACAACACACTGGATAGACAGACACACACTCCCACTCCTATAACAGCATTGCGCAAATATAGAGGCTTTTAGCAGCCCTGGCAACCACACCAGTCCTGGGCACGGTGCAGGCATGGCTATGGTACACAATATTGTTGGGGTCACTCTCCGGGGTGGAAAACACTGTCAGAAACCAAAACTGAAACACACTCCACAGATATCAGAAAGGTTGCTATGATGCATCTCTATCAGCAAATTGTGCTTAACTTAGGAATTGTTATCTGCCATTAATCATAGCAACATTTTGATATATGTGTAACGTATCCCCAAGTTTAGGGCAGCATTGCTAAGGTATGCAAGTGCTAGTATTGGGAGATGCTGCTGCATGCAGGGCCCAACAGCTTGACTTTCCATGAGGCTTTGGATAATGGAGCCTGTGGGTGTGGATGTTTATGCCCCTGTTGGCCACTGCTCTAGGGCAGAGGTTCCTAACTCCGGTCCTGGTAGACCAAAAACTGTTTGGGTTTTCATGCTGTCCCTAATGAATATGCATGAGATACATTTGCATACCATGGGGGCGGTGCATACAAATGCAGCACAGGCATATGTATTAGAGAAAGCATGACACCTGAATGGTGTTTGGCCCTCCAGGACTGCAGTTGCGAAACTCTGCTCTAGGTATTGCACATGTTTATGGTGTCTGTGCTCTGTAGGGTAAAATATAGGCGTTTCAGGCATGTTTATGTTATCTGCAATAAAGGTTCCGTCTTTATTACCACGGTTTAATACTGGGTAAAATATGGGGAAAGGGTTGGCAGGAGCCACATCTGGGACTTGAACTTGTGACCTTTTGCTCTTGAACACACTGGCTGTGTGTACTGCACCACACTGTTGCCACAGGAGCAGTTTTTTCCCTGGGGATACCATGACTGTTCATCAGACAGACCCTGTCTATTTCATTGCATGGCACCCACCTACACGGGGCTAGGCCATGGTCTGCTATGGGCAGATGCCACTGTCCCCTCTGCCACCAGCACCCCTCCGCCACCATGCTGCCATGCCATTATGCCGGTGGTACTGGTGGTGCTCAGTCCCAGGCCATCCAGTATGCCAGTAGGCAGCTGCCTATGGTGTGGGTTCTCGGGTAGGGGTGCCTACATGGACATGCGCGCTCCCCCCCCCCCCCGCCTGCCAATGTCATGTGCCCTTGGGGGTACCTGCTGGGTAATCTCCCCAGTGACACTATGGGACGCACACTTGTGCCCATGTTTGACCTTTGTCAGTTGCTGTCTTGCTCCTTTACAGTTTCGGCATCCCTATGTGCCACCTAGGCACCTGCCTAACAAGCTTTGTGCCCCGCTGGACCACAACATGTGCCACCTGCATCCCTCTATATCCCATTTACAGCATCAGTACAGTTGCCCTTTCCTACGTGCCCACTCTGCTGTTACTGCACATGTGCACGCCATAACAAACCTGCCCAATATAGACGTGAATAAACCTGATCAGCACTATTTCAATGTGGGATCATTCACTTTGTAGGGGGACAGAGAATAGACCCTGCCAAACATGATATCTTATTTTTTGAGCTTTGTCAGTGGTGTTGCTTTATGTTTATCATTAATATCACTTTTGGCCAGCTTGGTTAATGGGATTTTAAATGTGATTCAGGTCATTTTCTATGTTTATTTGCCTTTCTGTTCCGTGCACATGTATCACTACTATCACGTTGTTGGGTTTCCCTGGCTTTGCTGTACATTGCTAACTAAAATGGTTTCTCTTTCCTGCAAATGTGCCTTAACGCGAGGGTTTCACTGGCGTTAGTGTTCAGACCCAGATTTCACAGCGTTAGTGTGCCTGGAGCCTCCCCCTCCCACTCTCTGCCCATTGACCCCTTCTCTACGCCCTCTGGGAAGCCTTACTCCACCCTTCAGAGCCGGATTTCACAGCGTTAGGGTGCCTTAACGCCGCAGCCGCGTTATCGCGCGAATTGACATTAAGACGGTTTAGTAAACATACCCCTAAGTCTAACAACACTAACAATATCTACCACCACCTTACCACCTACCAACAAAACATTTATTGAGATTCCTAAACGTTATAAAGTGTCTGCAGTACAGCATAGAACCGGAACATATAAATTCTTCAATAATTTTCCTAAAAAGGAACAGAAAAATATTTTCCTTTAAACAGCAGAATATATGCCTTTTCAATAGAAATTTATTCACTTATCTGAACATTTCCAGATATCCAACTCATGTCGACAGGCAGACATCATACAGCGGTCTTGCCCAAATGCCAAATCGCATAGAAGGACCTAGCACAATTCAGAAAAGCGCTTAAGCACCACCTCTTTCTCTTACACTACTCACAACCCTCCAACCTGACACCCCCTGTGAACACATGAACACCATTAATGTATGTAATCTTGTGGATACTACTTTTAATCAAATGTTTGTTGTACATAGTTAATCCCAGTTGATATCCAAGTTAAGCTTCCAGTTCAATGTAAGTGCCCTGGCACAACCTTTGTTTTATGTGAACCTCGCTGATTTCTAAGAGTGCGGTATATAAGAAACAATAAATAAATAAATAAATAAATAAGGTAAACAATCCCGGCATCCGCAAAACTAACCCATTTGGAGAAACGGCACCGAGACAAAAACTTAGAGGTCAAAATGATGGGATTCCCCTTTAAGCTGGTGAGGTCATTTGGGAGGGGGATGATGTTTTTTCCAATTTATGTTTTTCAGTTTATGTATTCAGTCTGGTTGATGTTCTAAATCAAGATGCTCAAATGCTGTTGTAATAAATCTATGACCATTGCTTCCCACACCAAAGCAGTGTCTGTCTTTAATTGTTGAAAGAAAAGAAGTGGGCAAGGGGAGGGAGTGCAATCAGGGAGGGCAAGGGAGACAGACAGGTGATTCCAAGCCTGATGCACTGTGCCTGAGTTACATAGAAACAGAGAACCATAGAAATAAGATGACAGAAAAAGACCACATGGCCTATCTAGTCTGTCCTTCCATATCAACAACTACAACAGTCCCCTTTTTACCTTTAGAGATCCTCTGTGTTTGCCCCATGCTTTTTTTAATTCAGTTACTATCCTCATCTCTACCACTTCCACTGGGAGACTATTCCACGGATCCACTACTCTTTCCATAAAGAAATATTTCCGCATATCACTCCTGAATCTATCTCCCTTCACGCTCATCCCATGTCCCCTCATAGCAGAACTTGCTTTCAGTTGAAAGAGGCTCTCCCACTGAAGATTTATGCCACGGAGGTATTTAAACATCTCAATCATATCACCTCTATCCCGCCTTTCCTCTAAGGTGTACATATTAAGATCCTTCAGTCTGTCCTCATATGATTTATAATGAAGACCACTAATCATTTCAGTAGCCACCCTCTGCACTGACTCCATCCTGTTCACATCCTTTTGAAGGTGCGGTCTCCAGAACTGCACACTATACTACAAATGAGGTCACACCAAAGACTTATACAGAGGCATTATCACATCCTTTTTTCTGCTAGCCATTCCTCTCCGTATGCACCCAAGCATCCTTCTAGCTTTTGCCGTCGCCTTTTCTACCTGTTTAGCTCCTTTAAGATCATCAGACACAACCACGCCTAGGTCCCGCTCTTCTTTAGTGGACAAAAGTACTTCACCCCTATACTGTATAGCTCCCTTGGATTGCTGCAACCCAAATGCATGACCTTACATTTTTTAACATTAAATCCCAGCTGCCAAATTCTAGACCATTCTTCAAGCTTAGCTAGATCCCTCCTCATGTTATCTACACCTTCTTGGATGTCTACTCTATTGCAGATTTTGGTATCATCTGCAAAGATGCAAACCTTACCCGACAGCCCTTCCGCTATATCACTAACAAAGATGTAAAAAAAAATTGGACCAAGGATAGATCCCTGGGGCACACCACTGGTAACATCCTTCTCCTCAGAGTGAGCTCCATTTACTTGTACTCTTTGTCGCCTCCCACCCAACCAATTTCTAACCCAAGCAGTAACTTTAGGGTCCATCCCTAGGGTTCTCAGTTTGTTTATAAGTTGCCTTTGAGGAACAGTGTCAAATGCTTTACTAAAATATAAATTCCCCACATCTAGGGCTCTCCCTCGGTCCAACTCCCTGGTCACCCAGTCAATGAAATCAATCAGATTTGTCTGACAAGACCTGCCTCTGGTGAATCCATGCTGCCTTGGATCCTGTAATCTGCTGGACTCCAGAAACCTCACTGTTTTCTCTTTCAGCAGTGTTTCCAATAATTTACTCACCACCGAAGTTAAACTAACCGGCCTGTAGTTTTCAACCACATCCTTACTTCCACTTTTGTGCAAAGGCACCACATGAGCCTTTCTCCAGTCCTTTGGCACCACTCCCGACTCCAACGAAGCATTGAAAAGGTCAGTCAGTGGAGCTGCTAGAACGTCCCCAAGTTCCCTTAGTATTCTAGGGTGTATCCCATTTGGTCTCATCGCTTTGTCTACTTTAAGTTGAGCTAGTTTCTCACAAACACAGTCTTCTGAAAATTGTTCAAGATGTCCCTCGCTTCTGTTCCTGTTTGTGGGTGTTTTCTGAGGTCCTGCTCCTGGTTCTTCATCTGTGAACACAGAACAGAAATATTTGTTGAGCAATTCCGCTTTATCCTCATCAGCTTCTATATATTCCTCCCCTGCACCCTTGAGTCTGACAATACCACTTTTGCCCTTCCTCTTCTCACTAATATATCTGAAAAATGTCTTATCCCCCCATTTTATTGCATTGGCTATTTCCTCCTCCTTTTGAATCTTTGCCTTCCTGACTACTTTGCTAGCATCTCTAAGTTTTTCCAAATACAGATGCCTGTCTTCCTCTCTCTGTGATCTCTTGTATTTCATGAAGGCCTCCCTCTTTTTCTTCACTTTTTTAGCTACTTCTTTCGAAAACCATAGCGGTCTCCTTTTCCTTTTACCTTTATTTACCATTTTAACAAAAAGGTTGGTTGCCCTTAAAATATCCCCTTTCAGTTTTGCCCACTGTTTTTCTACATCCCACAGCTGTTCCCATCCCACTAACGACTCCCTGAGGTATTGGCCCATCTTGGCAAAGTTAGTCTTCCTAAAGTCTATGATCCTCATCTTTGAATGGATTCTAACAACCCTAGTTCTAATACAGAACCACATCGTCTGGTGATTACTGGATGCAAAATGATCTCCCACTACAACATCAGAAACACTTTCACCATTGGTAAGCACCAAGTCCAGTATGGCCCCTTCATGTGTGGGGTCTGTTACCAATTGCCTGAATAGTTCTCCCTGTAGAGAATCCAGGATCTCCTTACTTCTAGATCAGCGATGGCGAACCTATGGCACGCGTGCCAGCTGTGGCACGCGAAGGCCTTGCAGCTGGCACGCGTGAAGGTCCGCAAAAAAAGAAAAAGCGGGCTCTGGCTGCTGCCGCGGACGCGGCAGCATGCAGTGTCCCGCGGGGCCCCCTCCGCCCGCTAAGCCCCTCTGCAAGGGCTTTCAGATTCGCGAGGGAGACAGCGTCTCCCTCGCGTCTCTGTTAAGCCCGCAGGGGTTAATGGGAAATTTCCCATCAGCCCCTTTAGACGCGAGGGACTGATGGGAAATTTCCCATTAGCCCCTGCGGGCTTAACAGAGACGCGAGGGAGACGCTGTCTCCCTCGCGAATCTGAAAGCCCTTGCAGAGGGGCTTAGCGGGCGGAGGGGGCCCCGCGGGACACTGCATGCTGCCGCGTCCGCGGCAGCAGCCAGAGCCCGCTTTTTCTGTTTTTAAATTTGCCGGGGGGGGGGGGGTTAGGACTGCTAATGGGCTGGGGGGGGGTGTTAGGACTGCTAATGGGCTAGGAGGGGGGGGTTAGGACGGCTAAGGGGCAAGGAGGGGTTAGGACTGCTAATGGGCTGTGGGCTGATGGGGGCTGTCTGGAAATGGGGTGATGGGGGGTTAGGACTGGTAATGGGCTATGGGGGGGGTTAGGACTGCTAATGGGCTAGAGAGGGGGGGGGTTAGGACTGCTAATGGGCTAGGGGGGGGTTAGGACTGCTAATGGGCTGGGGGGTTTAGGACTGCTAATGGGCTAGGGGGGGGGGTTAGTACTGCAAATGGGCGAGGAGGGGGGGTTTAGGACTGCTAATGGGCTAGGGGGGGTTAGGACTGCTAATGGGCTAGGGGGGGGTTAGGACTGCTAATGGGCTAGGAGGGGGGGTTAGGACTGCTAATGGGCTAGGGGGGGTTAGGACTACTAATGGGCTGTGGGCTGATGGGGGCTGTCTGGAAATGGGGTGATGGGGGTTAGGACTGGTAATGGGCTATGGGGGGGGGTTAGGACTGCTAATGGGCTAGAGAGGGGGGGTTAGGACTGCTAATGGGCTAGGGGGGGGGGTAGGACTGCTAATGGTCGGAAGGGGAGGGGTGAGGAAATGAGGTGGGCGGTTGGGGGGGGTTAGGACTGGAAATGGGGTGTTGGGGGGTTAACACTGGAGGTGGTCTGATGGGGTTAGGACTGGTAATGGGCTATGGGGGGGTTTAGGACTGATAATGGGCTATGGGGGGGCTGGGACAAGAAATGGGCTGATGGGGAGGGGTTAGGACTTGAGGTGGGCTGATGGGGTTAGGACTGGTAATGGACTGTGGGCTGATGGGGGGGTTAGGACTGGCAATGGGCTATGGGGGGCTGACTGGAAGTGGGGGGTTAGGACTGGTAATGGGTTATAGGGGGGGGGCTTAAACTGAAAATGGGGTGATGGGGGGTTAGGACTGGAAGTGGGTTGATGAGGGGGGGATAGGACTGGTATTGGGTTGGGGGGCTGCTAGGACTGGAAATGGGCTGATGCAGGGACTAGAAGGGAATGGATGCTGGGTGAGGCTGGAACTAGAAGGGAGCTGGTGTTGGGGGAGGATTAGAATGGGATGGGGCTGGGAGAGTAAAATGGAGAGGGGAAAAATAGTTTGTGTGGGAGGGATAAAAAATCTACAATTGGCCAGGTATTGGGAGAGTAAGTGGGGATTGAGGATGGAGGGGTAAATTTTGAGTAGATGAAATAGGAATGAGGAAAGAGCCAAAGGAGAAAGATTAGTATGTTAAAGCAGATGTAGAGAGAGAATGGAAAAAAAAAACAAGAAGACAGAAGAAGAAAGGACAAATGGACAGCAGATGGAGAGTTAGCAGAAGACACGAAGAAACCAGAAGAAAGTGGCTGGAACAATTGCAACTGAAAAAAAATGCACAAAAGGTAGAAAAATATCTCTTTATTTTGAATTTATTAACTGGAATATGTCAGCTCTGGGAAATGTGCATCATTAATTTTTGCGCTTTGTTTAGTACAAGAGGAAATTAATATATAGTTTTATTTCTACAGTGTTGTTGTATATTCCAAGTTTGGCTTTTGGGGTTCCCAGTTTTAATTATTGTCTTCCTGTTTCTAAATTGTGATTCCTTGTTTGGTGATGGTCTGTTCTGCATGTGTAACTGAGCTGAGGTATTCTGTTTATATAATTCCTATTTGACATTGCCACTTGTTCTTTCCCCAGTAGGTCATGTATTGTTGTTCTCTGAGATGTATTGGTTTAATATTTGCAGTGTTGCCTTTTGATAGGTAGAGTATGGTGCTTTGTGAGTCCTGGTAGTGCTGTTAGGATACGGCGGGTTTGCTATGGGTTCTAAATGGGCAGCGTTTGTAGTAGTTCCTAATGTGCCTGGCGGTTGGTACTGGATTATAGTAATGTAGAAACCTTTTAGTCTTTCTTTATCCATATACTCATTAAGAGGCATGTTTACTAAAAGTTAGTGTATGGTAACATTATGCAAATATTTATGCAAATGAAGCACCTTATGCAAATGGGGCTTTAATTGACGTGCTGGCACTTTGAGGAAATTCTTTGGTTTTGTGCGGCAGTTTGGGCACTCGGGCTCAAAAAGGTTAGCCATCACTGTTCTAGATAATACTGCAGCAGGAATGTGCCAATCAACATCTGGCATATTGAAATCTCCTATCAGTAGCACTTCCCCTTTCCTAGCAATGCTGCATATGTCTTCAATTAACTCTCTGTCCACCTCTTCCTCTTGTGAGGGAGGTCGGTATATCACACCAATGCAAATAGATTTCTCTTTCCCTCTTTCTAGTTTAACCCAAAATGCCTCCTCTCTCCCTTTTAAGCTCTATAAGTCCAAAGCTTTAATAGTAGTTTTTACATATAGTGCCACTCCTCCTCCCCTTCTTCCTCCCCTGTCCTTTATGAATAAAGTATAGCCAGGTATAGTTACTTCCCAATCATGGTTTTCTGTGAACCATGTTTCTGTAACTGCCACTAAATCCAAGTCAGCCACTCCCACCAAAGCTTCAACATCAGGGATCTTATTTCCCATGCTACGGGCATTTATACACACTGCTTTCCATATGTTACCCCTGTTACCCATTTCCATAAAGGTATTTAATGTATCACCTACCTGGGGGCTTTCACCTACCTGGGGGCTTTCTTCACCCATTCCCAATGAATCTTGTTTAAAGCCCTCTTCAGTAGATTAGACAGTCTACTACCGAAGACGTGTTGACCTTTTTTGGACAGATGGATGCCATCTCTGCTCTGCAACCCCTTGGAACAGCATCCTATGGTCTAGGAAACCAAAACGCTCTCGATGACACCATCCATGCAGCCATGCATTCATCTCCAGGATGCGAGCCTCTCTGCTTTGGCCTTTACCCTCAACAGGGAGGATTGAAGAGAACACCACCTGTGCACCTAACTGCTTCACCCTTTGTTCCAGAGCCATGAAATACTTTTGATACGTTCCAAGGCATACCTGTCAGTACCATTTGTTCCAACATGGATTAGCAAAATTGGGTAATAGTCAGTGGACTTGATGAGTCTCGGCAAACTCTCCGTAACATCTTGGATTTTGGCACCAGGCAGACAGCATACCTCTCTGGACATCAAGTCTGGCAGGCAGATGGACGCCTCAGTACGCCTCAGAAGAGAGTCTCCAACCACCACTACCCTTCATTTCCTTGTGGTCGCTGATTCTGCAACTTTGGGATACTTGAGCTCTGGTTCTTCCCTTTCCAGGGATGCTTTCACCTCCTCCACTTCCAGGGCTGCATAATGGTTCTTCAATTCAAGGGCTGGAGAAGTTAGATTGGTGATTTTGTAGGCCCTGGTGACTTGTGTTCAACCATCGACATTCTGTTGGCACCCTTCTTCTCCTCTGCTGGAGAGCTTGGTTGCTGCAAGAAGCATCTCATCAATGTACTTCTCACTGTCTTGAATGCTCCTCAGCCTCACCACCTCCTCTCTGAGTTCCTCCACTTGTTTCCTCAGAGCTTCAGCATGCAGGCACCCTGCACATGGAACCGGTCCTTCAACTGGCATTAGGACCTCTGTCTGGACCAAGGCAGAAGCTGTAATGGGGGCAACAGCTTTAGCGACATGATTTTTCCCAGCCATTGTTCTGTTTGTGGAGCTTAGGTATCTGTTAAAGCAAAAGAGAGAGATCTACCAAGTACCAGCCGGTTTCCCAGCTGTCCTTTCAGAGAAAAATCAGTTAAATCTCTTTAATTATATTCAAAATATGCTGTTCCAATTCTCTGTGCTTTGTTAAATGGGGAGGTGCCCTATAAAGCAAGGCTGCTCACTAGGGGTGGGTGGGAGTCGGGGTGGGTAGGGAGGGAACTAGCACCTGATTAGGTGTTAGCAGTTCCCAAAGCTGAGGAGGTTACTAGAGTTCAACAACCTACTCTGCTCAAGTGTTTACAAAGTTTCCAGTGGATGAAATGTGCCACTTTGTTGTGTCTTTCTGTATAGAAAATTTCTGCCATCAGATCTTCACAACCAGCTATGAGATGAGTAACTGTTTCCAGGTCTTTCTAACAGAATCTGCATATGTACCAGTTTTCTCTATGCTCACTGTAAATTATCTCATCCATAATCCACTATCCTGGGGTGCACCTATCAATCTCTCATCTTTAGGTTTCAGTTTGTTTCTCCTTAACCATTCATATGTCTGGTCTTGATTAACAAGTGGTTCCTGGAGTAACACTTTGCACTCCTTTCGCTAACACTAATCTCGGGTTATCTACCCCGCAGCCCATAGTAATAAAATGGACCATGCAGCAGATATCTCGAGATAAGTGATATTTGTATGTCCCACTGTATTTATGCTTTTACTAATTGTTTTTCCTTGTCTGCTGATCTGATTCTTTGAAGAGTTTTTTTTCGCTTGTTTCACAAATTCTGATGTTTCCTTCGCTATGTGTGTTGGTGGATTCTCATCTTTCCATCTTACTCTTCATAATATTTGTCCAAGTTTAATGATGGAGACATATTCTGGACATTTATTTTCTTATTTCAGCACTTTTTACATATTTGTTTCTGACAATGCTATTAAATAGGCCTGAAGGAAGCTCTGAAAGTATAATTGATTTCTATGAGGCCCAGTCCTCCTTCGGCTCTAGGGATGTTTTAAAGTCTTGGCATACACTAGTTCTTACAACTGGCTGTATGAGAAAGAGGATGTTAAGTTGTAATTGTAAATGACTTAGAATATAAGAATAAACATGTGAATATTGTCTAGACCAGAGTTTGTAAACCCTGTCTTTGGTACATGCCTAGACACTGAATATGTATAAGATTTATAACATTGCCTCTATTTTATGCAAACTCTCTCATGTATATTTATTGTAGATATCCTGACCAGTGGGTCTCAATCCAGTCCTCTGATATATCACTAGTCCAGTTGGGTTTTCAGGGTATCCACAATGAATATGCATGAGATAGATCTGCATTCAATGGAAGTAGTACATGCAGATCTATCTTATGCGTATTCATTGTGGATATCCTGGAAACCTGACTGGCTTAGGGGTACCAGATGACTGGGTTGAAACCCACTGGTCTAATGGCTACAGTGGTGGCTTCTAAACAGAGCAACTGAGATGCAAATCCCACTGCTGCTCTCCTTGACATTGTGCTGAGCACTGGGGATTTATTTAACAAGTCTTTCATAGTGCTTTATCATTTAGTCAAAGCGGTTTACATTATAACTTAAACTTGGTAGTGTACATTAAATAAGGACATTGATAATTTGGATTTTTCTGAGGCAATGGAGGGTTAACCCTTTGAAGGCCTACTTTAAAATTTTAATCCACATTCTACAGCTGGGTTAATTTTTGCATATTTTAGGAAAATTGTACCCGTCTTATTCAATATGTTCTAATAGTGATTTTCCGTCTGCTATGGTCATGTATTATATACCATTTGATAGGAATATTTAGTCAGAATTTTGGATCCCGAGAGTTTTGGGCTCGGCCTGGAAAGGGTTAAGTGACTTGCCCAAGGCCACAAGGAGTGCTAGTGGGAATCAAACCCTGGTCTTTTGGTTCCCAGTACTCTAAATATTAGGCTACTTCTCCCCTCCAATGATGAGTGATGGATTGCTTATTCTCTACACTCTCTGGATGTTTTTCAACTAACACAAGCACTGTTCCGGCTTGGAGCAGGTCTGAAGTTAGACATGACACCTGACAACCATGACATTTTTGAAATCAGGTGGGAAGTCCAGATGCTCCACTACACCCCCATTCTGACGTGGATGTCCCCAGAGCTGGTTTCTAAAATGCCTCTGGATGTCTCTATATCCATTTTCAGACATTCAAAGTATGAATAGGGCTTCTAAAATGGCCCCCTATGTGCATAACAGAATCCTGGCTTTCCAAGACTGATATTATCCTAAAAAAACAACTTCAAATAAAAAAAACTAAATGTCCACATTCTGAAATATGTTTTGGGGATGTCTATGTAGACTCCCCCCCCCTCCCACACACACACAAACAGACATCCATGTCGGGCGTGTCCACATTTATGAAATCATATCTGCACATGGTTGTGCCTGCATTTTTTTCAGATGTTTTGACTTAGACATGCCAAATTGCACTTGGACATTCCTTCTAAAATTTCCCTCATAATATCTAAATCATTTTCTTGTAGGTGGTTTGTTAATATTGGAATTCTGTTTCTGGCTGAGCATGCATTGATAAGCATTGTTTTAAGCTGTGAGTAGTATGTTTAGCTTTAGTGGCCCATGTTGGTAGCTCCTGCAGTTGTATTTCCACCAGTCAATGTGAACCTCTGTTGTGAATTTTGTGAGTGTTGCTTCTTATTACATGGTGACCATATCGCTGAATAATTGGAATGAAACTTGCGTATGAAATTAAGGCTTCAGTCTCTGTAATTAGGATTATCAAACATGCCAAGATGCACAGTATCTAGTACATTCTAGGCATGCCTGTCCTTTCATGTAATTATTAATTCATAATGACGGAATTTGGTCGTAAACTCAGCAGCATGCACTAGGAGTTTTCTTGCCTTGCAAGTTAGTTTTGAATGAGGAGGATTGCTTGGATACTGTTTGCAAAGTAAGGTAAGAATAGTTAATTATAATGTCAACTTACCTTTTACGATGGAGGGGGGAGATGTTATGGAACACATAGAACTGCTGTCTGCAGGGGTCCGCCTAGGCTGAGCTAGATTTAAGGAGTTAATGTCACTCTCATATGGTGTGGAGCTAGGGGGCGGAGCTTACCATCGGTAAGCTAGCTTGCTTGGGGAGTGATGGAGGAGGAAATCCTCTTGTTTCTTGTAGTCCGATGTTTTGGATGGTGACTGGAGGTCCACTTGTGATGGCTTCTGTATCTCTCCCTTTTGTCATGGAGTTCTTCTTCCTTGAATTAGCATCACTATTTAGCTGGTGTTGAAAAATATTGAAAGACTGGTATATTTTTCATAGCATCTGACAGACTATGAAGATTTTTTTCCCGTTATTTTTCCCTAGAATGTAGAGCTTTAAAGAAATATCCAAATGGCTTCCATAGGACATAAAGGGAGTGGATGGGCTGGTGCTGCACTGCATCCAAAACATATGCTAGTTTCAGGCATAAATAATACATTCTTATTTGAGGACTGTCAGAGGTGAATTAAAAATGTGTGTATATTTCAGTGAATGGGTGTTCAAAAGTCTGTGGAGAGAGTGGAGTGTATTAGTGAAGTACCTAAAGTGATTACTCTTGTTAGCTGTTATTTTTCAGGCCATGACCTATTCTTTTTTGTCAACTGTCACCTAAATATCAGCTTTTACACCTGCTATTTGGGTTTCTCTGCTCTTCAGCCTCCAGAGACTAAACTAATCTGGGTGACTCCAATTCAGAGATAATGGATTGCGGTTAAAAATAGAAGTAAAGGGCAAAGAGATGAAAGTCTAGTAAAATTTATATCTAATCCACCTCACACTCAACTGTTCATTGATTGTTGTTGTTGGTTTCTGAAGATTAGTGTGGCAACTTTTTCCAGTACAGAAAATTGTATACTGCACATCATTAAATCTGCACTATGTCCACAAAGGGGTATGTTTACTAAACAGCGCTAACATCGCAGTGGCGAAGTTATCGCGCGATAATGGCACATTACCATACGAGAACGTCACATATCGCATGATAACTTCTCTGCCGGTGTTAAGACGCACAGAGGGTGGAGTTAGGCTCCCCAGGGGCAGAGATAAGGGGTCAATGAGCGGAGAGTGGGTGAGGAGAGGGTCCATGCACACTAACGCCGTGAAATGAAGGTCTGAAAACTAACGCCAGTGAAAACCTCGCGCTAGAGGCACATTTGCAGGGGAGAGAGACCATTTCAGTCAGCAAAGGCAGGGAAACCAAGAAAAGTGATAATAGTGACACATGTGCAACAACATCATAGTGCCCAAGTACGAGAGGGCACTAGGGTGAAGCTGCAAATGGGGTACAGGGGGCTGCAGGTGGGACATGCAGTGGGGCATCTGGGGCACAGGGTGGACTAGGCAGATGCCTAGGTGACACATAGGAATGTAGAAGCGGAAAACCAGCAAGACAGCAAATGACCAAGGGCAAACATGTCCACGCGTGTGTGTCCCACAGTGTCCCAGGGGGCAGACCCAACTTCTCCCATGTTATCCAAGTTTATACTCCTGTTATATGTAATACCGAACAGCCTGTTGTTCTGGTCTTTGTGTTCATCTGTAAACCGCGCTGATTATAAATAGTGCGGTATATAAAAAACGGAAATAAATAAATAAGTACCCCAAAGGGCACATAACATTGGCAGGCGGTGCTGGGGGGAAGCGTGGATGTCTATGCAGGCACCCCTGCCCCATATCATGCACCATAGGCAGCCACCTACTGGCACACTGGATGGCCTGGGACTGTGCACCACCAGAACCACTGGCACAAGGGCATGTCAGCATGGTGGTGGAGGGGTGCTGGTGGCGGAGGGGTGCTGGTTGCAGAGGGGGCAGTGACATCTGCCCACAGCAGACCACGGCCAAGCCCCATTTAGGTGGGTGCCATGCATTGCAACAGACAAGGTCTGTCTGATGAACAGTCATGGTATCCCCAGGGAATGATATGCCACTGTGGCAACAGTTTGGTGCAGTACACACAGCCAGTGTGTTCAGGGGCAGAAGGTCGCAGGTTGAAGTCCCAGCTGTGGTTCCTGCAAACCATGTCCCTATATTTTACCCAGTACTAAACTGTGGTAATAAAGACAGAACCTTTATTGCAGATAAAATAAACATGCCATAAACGCCTATATTTTACCCTACAGATTACATACACCATAAACATGTGCAATCCCTAGAGCAGAGTTTCCCAACTGCAGTCCTGGAGGGCCAAACACCATTCAGGTTTCATGCTGTCCCTAATAAATATGCAAATGTATCTCATGCATATTCATTAGGGACAGCATGAAAACCTGAACCGTGTTTGGCCCACCAGGACCGGAGTTGGGAACCTCTGCCCTAGAGCAGCAGCCAGCAGGGGTACAAACACCCACACCCACACCCACAGGCTCCACTATCCAACGGCTCATGGAGAGTCAGGCTGTTGGGCTCTGCGCGGAGCAGTATCTCCCAATACTAGCACCTGCATACCTTAGCAATGCCGTTCTAAACTTGGGAACACGTTATACATATATCAAAAGGTTGCTATGATTAATGTCAGATAACAAATCCTAAGTTAAACACAATTTGTTCACAGAGATTCATCATAGCAACCTTTCTGATATCTGTGGAGTGTGTTTCAGTTTCTGCTTCTGACAGTATTTACCACCCCGGGGAGTGACCCCAACAGTATTGCGTACCATAGCAATGTCACACTGTGCCCAGGACTGGTGTGGCTGCCGGGACAGATGTGGCTGCCAGGGCTGCCAAAAACCTCTATACTGTATTTGCACAATGCTGGCATAAGTGTGGGAGTGTGTGTATGTCTATCCAGTGTGTTTTGGCTGCCTACGCCTTACTGAGCCCACACTGCTTGCACTGTTTCCAGTGTTAGCCTGCCAATGTGCATAATGAGGAGCAAGGTACTGTGGGTATGGCCTGGACAGGGCGGACTGAGCAGAATGCATCTGCACAGGGCATAGGGCAATGGCTGGGACATTGTAATGCCCGACCACCACCTGCATGGACAGGGTGGTCACAGCATGTCATGCTGGGGGTCGCTCTCACCCTGACTGAGCAGTGACCATGGCATGGCTAGGTTCCCCCATAGTGCTGTATAGTATTTCTCTCAAGTGGTATCTTATTATTTATTTATTTTATTTAATACACACTTATATACCGCCACTTCCAGTGATCAGCAGCGGTTCGATTCATCTTTGGGGGTTGTCGAATCAAGACTTGGGAGGGGATAGTAAATACATAGATCTGAGGGTGGGTCACAGCACACAAGGTTAGTGTCTTGGGGAATGGATTACATATTTTTACATTTATATATACATATTTACATATTTATACATATAGCGGTTTCAAAAGCATATAATTAACTGATTGTTTTGCTACAACTCCATTGCACTTGAGAGTCATAGCTGATTGTAGTGATATTTGAATAGGTGAGTTTTTAGCTCCTTCCTGAATTTGGTAAAGTCCTTGGTTAAACGCAGCTCAAAAGGGAGATGATTCCAGATAGTTGGTGCAGAGAATGAGAAGGCTCTGCGACACGTACTTGTTTTCACAGCTCTGATGTTGGTGTGGATTTGCAGGATACCCGAGTTGGTGGTTCTTCTGTCCCTATTTGTAGGTTGCGTGCTGATAAGTGAGGACAGGAATGAGGGGGATAAGTTATTTATTAGTTTGAAGGTGGTTACTAACATCTTGTATTGTATCCTAGCTGCAATTGGAAGCCAATGTAGCTCGATTAAAATGGGGGTAATGTGTTCAGCAATGCTTGTTCCCATTATTTATTTATTTATTTATTTACATTTCTTATATACCGCACTATTTGCGATCAGCGCGGTTTACATAAAACAAAAAGGTAACCGACAATGAACAAAAGTCAGGTCATTACATTGAACAGGAACAAGTAACTTGGAAAACAGGGTAAACTATATACATATGCATAACCATGAATGGGTAATGATTATGCAATGGTATTATGATCCTGGCTGTCACATTTTGGGCCATCTGAAGGATATTTAGTGATTTTTTAGGCAGACCTTGTAAGATGGCATTACAGTAGTCTAGGTGTGGCATAATGAGTGCTTGTGCCACTGACCGAAAATCACAGGGTTCTATTATTTTCCTTAGAGGTTGTATCACTCTCAGTTTATGGAAGATGGCTTTGTTTGTTTTACGTAGGTGTGTCTCCATTTCTAGGTTGCAGTCGAGTGTGACCCCTAGATATTTGATTTCATTTTTCGTGTTGTACGTGTTGTTGCACAGGGTGATTGTAGAGGGGGGCTTGAAGTTCGGTTTACTGGATACCTACATGACTTCTGTTTTCTTGTGATTAATCGTCATGTTGTTTTTCTGTAGCCATCTTAACATCTCGTCCAGGCAGGTTTCGAGCTGTGTATATTTAGGGTCCGCGGCGTCCAATTGTGTGTAGAGCATAATATCATCTGCATAGAGGTGGTAGCTGATGTTATGCCTTTTGAAAATGTCACAGAGGGGTTGCATGTAAATGTTGAACAGTAGTGCCGAGAGGGCCGAACCCTGGGGTATGCCCTGTGTTTGAGAGAATGGTTCAGCTTTTTCACCATTGAATTGTACTTGTGGCCTTCTGTCCGTTATGTATGAGGAGAACCATTTGAGGGGGGTTCCCACAATTCCTATAGATTCCAGTTTGTTAAGGAGGATCCCATGATGTACAGTGTCAAAGGCGGCAGAGATGTCAATGAAAATGAGTATAAACATTTTCTTCCTGTCTTCTAGGCGTTTGAGGAGGTTGTTCATTAGCGCTATCAAAAGTGTTTCAACTCCATGGTTTCATCTGAACCCGTATTGCTGTTCGTCTAGGGTATCACGGTCATCAAGGTGTTCTTGAAGTTGTATGAGCACTGCTTTTATCTGTGAGTTTCTTTTTCTGGGGCCCGAACACTGACATGCCTGCTTGGTGTGTGTGCTCACATCCTATTTTTGGGTGCACACAGTTGCTCCAGGAACATGCACTATGTACTAGCTAGCAGACTGTCTGCAGTTAGCATGTGTATTGCTGGAACACCTTGCATGGTACAGCAGGTGGAGACTGACTGTGCTCTATGCTGGTGAATGTCAGATAGTGGTGGGGGGCAGCTGAGCTTTTCCAGGCCTACTGCCAGTGCCCTATGTGATGCGTACAGATCTACATTGCCTGCCCTGTAGGGTGCCTATTCCCTAGCAGGACTGAGATTGATGTTCTCTCTACTGTGGATCTGTTGGTGGGAAATCCTGTCCCCCAACCTGACCCACAGAGGACAGGTTGAGTGGTGCTACATAATCCGCTTTTGGGTCCAGCCATCACCCTTCTCTTATAACATGCAACCATGGCAACCACACAGGATGTGCATCATAGTCCACAAGGGCTAGACATGACTGGGAAATACAGATGGACACAGATGTAGCCTAGGTGTCTGCAAGAAGTACCTATCACACACAGACACCGATGGGGACCTGCAACACAGCTTATCTTAGCCCAGTCAGGTGCTGCGGACCTGGTGCTGGGCGCCCCACCTCACCCTCAGGGTGAGCACAGGAACCGCACAATGTCACAGTCTGTAGCTACTCTGTGCCTGTAACACACATGGTCAGTTCCCCCTACTAGGCCGGGGTGCTATAGAGGCGCATACCCCATCTTGTGAGCAGATGTAGGCTGCTGATCTGCATGTGCAGTGCATCATGGGTATGGGTGGGTTTACCCTATCCTGGTAACCACAGCAGACAGTTTGTGTGGTGACCTGCAGTCTTTCTGTAGCCAGCCAGCTGTGTTTTAGACACTATAGAGATGTAGCCCACTGGTTACTTCAGTGTCTGTAATGGCAGAGGTCATGGGTTTGATCCCACAGTGGTGCTATTTAATAAGACTGTCTGAGGCTTTTCCTTTTATTTTAAATCAGTGCTGCCAGCAAAAACACCCTCACAGTGTCATAGCCTAAGGTGCCTCATAAGGCGCCCTTTAAAGCGCCCTATAGGACACATTATAAGGTGCCTTGGCGGACAGTGCACTTTATAATGTGCCCTATGGAGTGCCTTATAGGGCGAGTTATGCTGCACCTTAGGTTACGGTACTGTGAGGGTGTTTTTGCTGGCAGCACATTTAAATTTAAAAATGGAACTGCCTCAGACAGCCTTCTTACATACCACCACTGCAGGATCAAACCCATGACTTCTGTCTCCACAGTCATTGCAGTAACCACTAGGCTACATCTTGAGAGCTTCAAACTTTGCGCTGGCATGAATCTAGGGTTAACACGCGTTAATGTGCCATGGCGCCCACTATCGCACGATACCGTTTCCTTGCAGCCTTACTTCCGGACCACCCACTACCTTATATGGCATTCTGCACATTAACGCTGCAACTAGCGCCGGTAACATTAAGATGGTTTAGTAAACATACCCCATAGACTTCCAAACAAAAGAAAGCATTGTTGAAGCATTATATTTCTTCCACTAAAATATTCCATTTCATTCACAGAAATAGAAGCTTTATAAACTGGACAACCAGTAGCTAAGACTGAAATCATGACAATCAGTGCTGCTGTTCACAATCTTTTCTAACTTAACAGTACACATTTATGTATTCGCTACATGTAGTATACTCTCCCTGGGCTTTTTAGACTGCAGGCTTATCTCTGCTAAAATCAGAAAAAAATGAGTTCATGTATCTGGAGGATATCATATGATTTGTTTTAAGCATTCTGATTATAATAGAATGCATATCTAAAGCAAATTGCTGACATACCCTAAGGGGTAATTGTATAAACCTTTCCATTGGAAAATCATACTTTACCTGAGGAAAAAGACTGCTATAAAACTAGGTGTAGCCTAGTGGTTAAGGTGGCTACCTATTACCCAGGAAATCAAAGGTTTGATTCCCTGGTACTCCCTGTGAGTTTGGGCAAATCACTTTACTTTCCATTGTATCCAAAGAAAAAGCTTGGCAGTCTACTTCCAATGATACATTGCCAAGAAAGCCCAGAGGCAGTTGGGTGACCAGATGGATCAACATTCAGTTTGCTGGGCATGACTCGTAGGAGAGATTAAGTTAAGTTAAATTTTATTTCACTGTTAAAGAGTCAGCGCAGTGAACTAGTAAAAATAGATTACAATAGTTTATAAGGTCATTGATGCAAAATATAGCACTAAATGAAAAGGCGTAAGCCCGTATTTAAGTGCGATACCAGTCTGAGACCTTATTATAGTGTTGCAAGAAGAATGATCGATTCCACTTTACTATAGTGTTTTGAGTGAACATGCCATTCATCAGAGAAAAGCAATATTAAAGCTGCTGAAATGCAGGGGATGTGGGGAAAAGAAGAAATGCTGTGGATTGTGTTGGAAAGAGGAGATGGCACTATCATCCATGCTGGTTTAGTCTACAGGCCTCCATCTCAAACAGGAGACTTGATTATTGATATTGCAAAGATAGCCATGAAGGCGGAAGTGATCATATTGGGTGACTTTAATCTAGCCGATGTGGACTGGAGTGTTCCTCCTGCAAATCTGGAAAGAAGTAAAAAAAGTGTGGATGCCTTCCAAGATTTATTGCTTAGACAAATGGTGATGGAACTGATTAGGGAAAGTTTGATGCTGGATTTAGTACTCACCAAAGGAGAAAGTGTGTTGAACGTCCGGGGTGGGTGCCCATTTGAGCAGCAGCAATCATCACACAGTGTGGTTTGAGATAAAAGCCAAGACAGATCCCCTCACAGCAAGCTCAAAGTCCTAGACTTCAAAAACGCTGACTTCAGGAAGATGACCAAGTGCCTGAAGGAGGAGTTGGCAGGGTTGGAGGAGGTAAGGGAAGTGGAATTGCAGTGGCCTAAACTAAAGGAGGCAATAAAAGGAGCAACATATCCATATGTAATGAAAGTAAATAAAAACAAGAGGAAAAGGAAACCTATTTGGTTTTCTAAAGGAGTGGCTGCACAAATAAAGGCAAAAAACACAGCTTTCACAAAATTCAGAAGTTCGCAAACAGAGGAACACAGAAAATAATACAGGAGAAAGCTAAAAAAGACAAAAAGAGAAATAAGGATAGCAAAATCAAAGGCAGAAGAAAAGATGGCTAAAAATCTAAAGCGTGGTTATAAAACTTTTTTCAGGTATATTCGGGTGAAGAGGAAGATCAGAGGTGAAATTACAAGACCCAAAAGTGCTGAGAACAGATTCGTGGAAAGTGACATTCAAAAAGCAAAAATGTTAAACAAATACTTCTGTTATGTTTTTACTAAACAATATCCTGAAGAAGGACCACATGTGATTGACGAATATACAAATGGAAATGGAGTAGATACTACACCATTCACAGAAGATGATGTGTTTGAACAGCTTGCAAAACTGAAAGTGGACAAAGCCACAAGTCCAGAAGGGTTACATCCAAGGATACTGAAAGAGCTCAGAGAGGTTATCGCAGGGTCTTTAAAGGACGTTTTCAATAGATCCTTGGAGACAAGAGAAGTTCCGTAGGACTGGAAAAGGGCCATTGTGGTACCTCTTCACAAAAGTGGGAATAGGGAAGAGGTGGCAACTACAGGCCAGTAAGCCTTACCTCGGTGGTGGGAAAAGTAATGGAGGTGCTCCTAAAAGAAAGAATAGTGGACTTTCTTGAAACCAATAGGTTGCATGATCCGAGGCAACATGGTTTTACCAAAGGATGATTATGCCAAACAAATCTGATAGAGTTCTTTGACTGAGTGACCAGAAAACTAAATTGAGGGCATTAGATGGATGTGATCTACCTAGATTTCAGCTAAGCCTTTGATATTGTTCCTCATGGAAGACTTATCAATAAACTGACCAGCCTGGGAATGGGTCCCAAGATGGTGAACTGGATAGGAAATTGGTTGACTGACAGACAACAGAAGGTAATGGTAATGGAACTCACACAGATGAAATGAAGGTGATTAGTAGTGTGCCCCAGGGATCGGTCCTGGGGCCAGTACTGTTCAATGTATTTGTGAGTGATATTGCTGAAGGACTGAATGGAAAAGTCTGTCTTTTTGCAGATGATACCAAAATTTGCAACAGTGTGGACTTCCCTGATGGAGTGGATAACATGAGGAAAGATCTTCAAAAGCTGGAAGAATGGTTTAATGCTTGGCAGTTCAGATTTAATGTGAAGATGTGCAGTGTCATGAACTTGGGATATAGAAATCCAAGGGAATTGTATGAGATAGGGGGCAATAGCTTAGTGAGCACAGACCAAGAGAAGGACCTCAGAGTCATTGTTTTTGAGTATCTCAAAGTGGAGAAACAGTGTGACAAAGTGGTAGTGAAAGCCAGAGGGATGCTGGGTTGCATACAGAGAGGAATTAGCAGCAGAAAGGAGGAGGTACTAATGCCACGGTACAAGTCACTGGTGAGACCTCACTTGGAATATTGTGTTCAGTTTTGGAGACCATATCTCACATAGGATATAAAAAGACTGAAAACGGTTCAGAGGAAGGTGACCAAAATGATTTGGAGTCTGTGCCAGGAGACATATGAAAAGAGACTCCAAGACTGAAATATGTATACCCTAGAGGAGAGGAGGGGCAGGGGAGATATGATACAGACCTTTAAATACTTAAGGAGAATTAATGAACAAACAAACTTTTTTCAAAGACAGGGAAGCTATAATACTAGAGGGCATAACATGAAACTGCAAGGGGGTAAACTGAAAGGCAACGTCAGGAAATACTTTTTCACTGAAAGGGTGATGGATGCTTGGAATGTCCTCTCAATGGAAGTGGTGTGGGAAAATACAGTGACAGAATTCAAAATGGCATGGGACAGACACAGTGGATCCCTTAATAGAAACAAGATCTTAAATTCTAATAAATTGTAAATAAAAAAAAAAAAAAGAAACAAGATTAAATTCAAAATAAACTTAACTGTTTCTGATATCTTAACAAGTCGAGGTGACCTGCATGGAGTGGTGAGTACACTTCTAAACAAAGGCACGGGGAGGGGTGACCTGCACAGAGCAGCAGACACACCTACTCTTGTCACTTTGCTGGGTAGACTAGATGGACCATGCTGGTCTTCATCTGCCGTCATATACTATGGGGTCTATCTGTAACATGAATAGTGGGGATGGATGTCCCAATATTCATCCTCCTTTCCCATCCCTGCCAAGCCTCACCGTAAGAACAAAGGGGTTTGTATGGGGAGGCTAGATGGGGGAAGGAAAGGGCTGGTGTGGAGGCGGAGTTAGGTCAGGCAGTGAGCTCTCCGAGGCCCTAGATGTACAGGGCCAATTCTTCTGTCGGTCCTGTACATCCAGGGCCGGCAGGCTGAATGGGTAACTTATTCCACCTCTGAGGTAGAATAAGTTCCTCAACTGTAGGGGATAGCAGGTCCAGGGAGCGGCAAAGGTAGGAGGCCATATCGGGGGTCGGGCTGCGGGGAATGAAAATAGTCATCGGCAGCTGAGGATCGCAACTCTTGAATGGAGCCAGACTGAGTTAGCTGGGCAGGAGCCTGTATGTGCAGGTCTACCAGAATCAGGTCCTGGCCTGCATGTACAGGCTGAAACGTGATTCTGATCCCGCAGGGGCTAGACGTCCCCTGCTGGATCAGAATCGCGTCTACCACTATGCGATCAGTTCTGACCTGATGCACAGTGGCCCTGGATGTACTCATTGGAATAGGCCTCTATGTTACTATTCTACTATGAGTCAGCATTGACTTGACAGCACAAAAAAAATACTACTGCAGGGATTAAGCCCATAAATACCTATTAAGATAGACTTGGGGAAATCTGCTGCTTATCTATGAGGATAAGTGGTATCAAATTCCCTACATTTTGGAATCCTGCATTAACCACTGTTTCAGAAAAGTATCAAGGGCCTGATATACCATAGCAACAGGTATGCACTGCTACGGTGCATAGCTGCCGCTGCTGAACTTTAACCCCTAATATTCAATGACAAGGTCATAGGCGACCCCAGCATTGAATATGCAGGTTCGCTGCACAGCCTCCACAGCCGCAGAAGCTAACCAGGCAGTGGCGATATTGAGCCGCTGCCCAGTTAGTTCCTACAGGTAATTTTTATTTATTTATTTATTTAACAATCATTTATATAGGCCAGCTTTTGCTATACCTTTCTTTTACCAGCAGGTCGCTAAGCAACAGTGGTGCAATATCACTGCTACTCAGTTAGCAACTGTTGCTGCCCCCAGAATGCCCTGGGACGCCATGACATGCCCCAATGCTAAGCAGTTAGCATTGGGGCATGTAGTGGAGACAATTGGGGATATTCAGTGGCACAAACTGCTGTAAACCATGGAAATGCCTTTGAATATCAGGCCCCTATTGACTTACAATAAAAGCATACATTTGGGAGGGAAGATCAGAAGTGGGAGAGCCAGCAGGAAAGAGCAAAATGATCAGTCAGGTGCATTGTGGGAAAGAGAACATGGGCTATGGTGGGAAGCAGAGGAAATAAAATAGAAGGGAAGGGTAATTAGGGGGAGATATGTCTCTGCATCTTGTAGCCCAAGTTTTTATAAAGAAAAAAAAAAGGTCTGTTTTGAATTTCTTGAATGTCATTTCATTGCAGAGATGATCAGAGAGAGAATTTGACAGAGAGGGTGCAAGAAAGTAAAAAACAGTTGGGAGTGGAAGAGAGATAAGCCTGATTTACTACAGGGAGGTAAAGAGTATTTTCATGCTAGATTTGGTAGGGTGGGAGGAAGAAGGGAATAGATGGGGTATGAGATAAAGAGGGAACCCAGTGTAGTGTGGTAGGCGAAGGCCTATGATCCATGCTAATTGAACTAAACAGACAGGCCTAAGCAGCTTGACCTGTAACTGAAGCCTGTAGTTAGGCCCAGAGGAATGAAAACCCCCCTGAATGATGACACCATAGAATTGAAACTTAACTCAGCTTAACTGAACATAGCTAACCAGAAACGAAACTTAGAAAAGACAGAAAACAGCTCTAATTGGTATTGATAAGGATGTGAGAAGCTTCTATGGAATTAATTAACTGTGCTGAAAGAAAAGTTACAGTGCCCTGCTTCCCATATGTTTTAACTAGCTGAGCGACCTTGGAGGAGAGAAGTATCAAAGTTACTGAACTGACCATTGTAATTGGGACTGGAAGGGGGGCAACCAGGTGCTGAGTCCAGTCAAGGGTCCCCATTGGATAGCTACGTAATGGTACCGGGACCAATAGATGGGTGAGAGGGGTTACTGGGACCAATGAAAAGTTTGCCTATGTCTAGAATGGAGAAGAAGTCTATAAAAGTTGCTGTTTTGCTAGAAACCATTGCTCAGCCATTTTGAAATTGATTATTGCTTGAGCCTGTGCACATTAAACTGGCTTGGATCCTTGAAAAGACTCCTGGTTTTATTTATTGCATGCTTATCTGCTGCTACATTTCTTGGTGCGTCGGCCTGGAAGTGCGAGTGGTGGATGGTGTTCAAGTGAATAAATCCACGTAATTCGCCTTGAGGTTTGGTCCAGTTGGAACCATGCCAATCCGACGCAGGGGAATTTCCCTGGGCCCACCGATCCTCTTGTATCGGAGGGGGTTCTGCCTGGCCTCGGCGGGCACTGGGTCCAGCTGGCCAACACCTCCGACCCGGGGGAGTCCAGGATCCAATTCAGAAGCTAGTGAAGTATCGGGGACCGGATCCGGTAAGTATAGTTTTGAAAACCTGTCTGGACAGATGAGTTAGAACTGCAGTTTGAAACTTGTGAAACTTTTAGTAAGAATTTGAAACTTGTAACTTGTAATCTCGAGAACTTGGAACTTGGAAAAGAGAGCACTGATCCCCTCTCAAGGGCGGTCCTATTAACCTTGCATGAGTATGCGCGAGGTGAAGCCATCGTCCTTCTTGTTTGGTAAGACTTAAGTCAACCTCGCATGAGTATGCGCGAGGTCCCTACATGAGTATGCGTGGGGAAAATTTGTTTGAAAATCCTTGCATGAGTAGTCGCGAGGTACAGCTGTTATAGAGAATCATGATTTAGCCTAGTCAGAACAGACAGGATTGGGCTTTTTGGGATACGTTGCTAGCATGATTGTGAAGCGTTTGATGTGTATTGTCTGCCCTACTGTGTATCTGTTCTTTTTGTTCTCTGTTATAAATGTGAGATTATTCTGTTGAGTAATTTGTGACAGTTCACTGATTAAGAAATTGTATTAATCAAGCAGAACGAAGACGCAAAACACCTAGAGTCACTTTAGAAATCAAGAAGCTGGTCTCACCCAGTTCGCTTTCCTATAGCACAGTGTGAAACTGACAGGGGGCGTGTCTGAAGGAAAGAATGTACAGTGTCTTTCTAACCCTGTACAGGCTTAAGTCTCAATGCTGTTAGTTTGTGCATATCTCAGGAAAATTGTACCTGTTTTATTCAATATGTTTTTAATAGTAATGTTCCTTCTGCTATGGTTATGTAATATATATAATTTATATATCATTTAATAAGAATGTTTAGTCAGGATTGTGGGTCCTGATAGTTTTGGGGCTTAGCCTGGAAAGGGTTAAGTTCTTATTCGAATGCCGGCATGTCTCTGTCTGTTCGTGTGTGTGTGTGAACAGTTAAGCTGTTTCCAGCGAGCCACACAGCAAGAGGACAGGAGGAAAAAAAAAAATGAAACCGCAGCTCTCGATTGAAAAGTTTCTTGCTTGTTTAAAATAAAGGATTGGAGTGTTTGCATTTTGAATGCATGCTTCCCCATACTGTAAGATTTAAGGTAATTACATTGGATTGTTAAACTCTGTATTAGTGATTAATGAAGACCTTTACAATTAAGATTTAATAAAAATAAAATAATATTTTCTTTTGCAGTTGCAGACTACGGCTGGCAGTTAGTTCGCTAAGAAATTTAATTTTAGTCATACGTAACAGATAGCTATAGTTCTCTCTATAAGATATTTTAAGAACTGTATCTAAATTGTATGTCTGTGCTCAATTTAAGCTTATGTTTACGGTAATAAGGTTTTTTTAATGAGTGTCTTTTCAAGTATGATCAAGAATTTCAGTAAGGGATTTACTGAAGACTATGGTAATCAAATGTCTCTGTCCCAATTAGGAATGCTATGTGAAAGGGAGTGGTTTCTGCTGTTCACCATATTTTGCCCCAGAATCTCTAGATATCCTGTCCCATCAGTTTCTCTCTCTGTAAGTAGCTCCGTTCAGAGTGCTTAAGGGGGGGATGGGGCCCAGTCCACCGATGATGCCACCCCCCCCCCTCGGTGGGCGTGAACTAATGTGCCCACAGCAGAGAAGTAGATCATTAAAAAAAACAAAACAACAACCTCCTGGATAGAGCGTTACTAGGAGAAACAGAGCCCAGGAGAGGGGGGGGGGACTCCTCCCTGCAGACTCCCTAGTTTGCCAGCCACCTCCGCAGCAGGGGGATGTGCACCCCCTCTGGACCAGAAGTGAAAGTCAGCTGACCAGACTTGTTTAGAACTGAAAAAAACTGCATTATACACTGAGAAGTTTTAGGACTTGATTGAACTAATGAACAGAAATTATAGAAAACTGGATGAATTTGCGGGCATGATAGTTAAATGAAAGTTGATCAGAAAGTATGTGGATTGTTGAAGAGGGACAGAGAAAGTAAAAATTGTAAGATGGAAAAAGAGAACAGATCTTTTTGCTGATATTTTAGTTGAATGATGTGGAGGAGGTTTTCCTAATCAAAGGAGCAGAGGAAGTGAAAACTGGGTGTGAGTGCGCCCATTACAGAGGAGAAGGACATTAGAGAAGTGAATGCCCGTATCTTGACTCCTCCACAGGAGGGGAGGAGGGAGTACTTGATTGCAGAGTCATAAAACAATAAACCAAGCACAATGTTTTAGTAGGAGAAGGAAGTAGCTATAGAGTAAGTGGCAGCTAAAGAGGGCTACAGCATGGATAAAGACGAGGCCAGATGCATCACCACTATCAGAGCTACTGGGGCTAAGTCCGCAAAGCCTTTCCTGCAGAACCGCATGTGTGAACTAGGGGGACAGAAAATAATGCACCAGTTCCTGTATATGCCTGAGTGCCTTATTCCACTTTTGGGGCCGAGATCTGCTTGCAAAGCTTCAGGCACAGATATCCTTTGCTGAAGAGGGAGAAATGCAAATGACTGTAAACTCAAAACCTGCTGGATTGATGGTGCTGACTGTTCCCCGAGAAGAGGAGTCGCGGTTCTATAGCACACCTCCAGTCAAGTCAACAAGTTCCTGTATACCTACCAACCTTATAGCCCCACCTGGAGTATGGGCAGAAGATAATCCACCTGGCCTAGCGAAGAACATAGCCCCTGTCATTGTCACCCTCAAGCCAGTCAAGAAGCCTGGGACAGGTGGCTACCGCCCAGTGCAGGATCTAAGAAGAATGAATGATGCAGCTGAAACTATACAACCAGTGGTACCAAAATCCTTATATTCTCTTGGAACTGATCTCTGCTGAAGCTATACATTTCATCATTCTGGACTTAAAAAAATGTTTTTCTGCATACGCTTAGCCCATGATCCCACTACAGGAAGGCGGGGCCCACGCACCTGGACAAGATTACATCAAGGATTCAAGAACTCGCCTCACTCAGCAAAAGATTTGACAAGTTATCCAGTAATTCCAGGAGAAAGAATTCTACTGCAATATGTGGACAGCTTGCTTATAACCACCAACTCAGAAAGTGAATGTCTACAAGCCACCAGTGAACTCTTGCACCTTTTTAATGAGGCTGGATACAAAGTCTCAAAGAGCCAAGGTGCAATTATGCCAAACAAGTTAAATACCTAGGATTCCCGTTGTCCAATGGAATTCGACGCCTGGGACCCTTACCAGAACGCAAAGCAGCTGTATGCAGTATTCCTACTCCAACCACCAGGAGGCAAGTGAGAGCCTTCTTGGGTGCCACAAAGTATGTTGTATATGGATCCCCAATTTTGCGCTGCTAGCAAAACCGTTGTATCAAGCTATCAAAGGAATGGAAAAGTCTGCATTGGAATGGGGACTTGAACAGGATGCAGCCTTTTGATCTTTGAAAAAAAAAACACTCTGATGTTGTCACCAATTCTGGGTCTACCAGATGTCCAGAAAACCTTTCAGTCTCTATGTTCATGAGTCACAAGGAAATGTTCTAGGAGTGTTGACTCAATCTCTTGGACCTTATTTGAGAAGCTGTTACAGCTACAGCCTTCCTAGTAAGCAAAAACTAAAAGAAAAATTCCTTTGAGACAGAATCTTCAAGTTACTGTACTACACTCTGTTCTAACCAATATGAAATACAAAGGAAACTACTAGCTAACAAATCTATGAATGTTGAAGTATTAGAGTATGTTGTGTGAAACCCCAGATACAACTGAAGGGTCAGTCAAGCTTTCAATCCTGCTATGTTGTTATCAGTTAGTCTTGATCCCCTGATCATGACTGTTTAGAAATAATGGACACTGTATTCTCAAGCCGCCTGGATTTGACTGATGTCTCTCTGGAGAACCCTGAACAGACTTTCTTTGTGGCTGAAGGCAGTTTCATCATCAATAGACATTGTTGTGCTAGATATGCAGTGGTGACCCCTGATTTGGTAGTTGAGTCCTCAGCCCTGGCCCCAGAAACTTCACCACAGAAAGCTGAACTGATAGCCCTCACTAGAGCACTAACAATAGGAAAAGAGCCCTGTCTAAATGTGTACCCAGATTCCAAGTATGCCCTTACAACCTTGCATGCACATGGGGCCCTGTACAAAGAATGAGGGTGGATAACCTTAGGAAGCAAGTCCATTAAGTATAGCCCCAAGATATTGATATTAACAGATACATACTGCCTATAGATCTCAGAATTTAGGAAAAGTAGAATGTATGAATAGAACCCTGAAATCTCAGTTGTCCAAACTTTGCCAAGAGGTTTACCTGAAGTGGCCCCAGGTTCTTCCCATAGCCCTTCTTAGGATATACTTAGCCCCTGCTAAGTCTTTAGGAGTTTCCCCTTTTTGAGATTCTGTATGGGCAATCCCTGCCTGTTGTATAGGAAATAAAAGGAGATATGAGACAGATAGGATCTGAAATTATTAGACATGAACTATTGGTTTTAAGCTCTGTTTTGCAGAGTCTTCATACCTAGGTACAAAAATTGACTACCCATTAATTTGCCTGAACCCCTGCATCCTTTCAAGCCTGGAGTCTCGGTGTGGATCAAAGAGTGAAGAAGGATACCGTTAGCCCTGCATTGGAAGGGACCCTATGTCGTCATCCTGTCAACTCCAACTGCAGTAAAAGTCGCAGAATTTGAACCTTGGATCCATCATAATCAAGTGAAGCCAGCAGCTGCTCTTGAACCTGATCACTGGACTACTGTACAGCATCCTGAGACTCCATTGCACCTCACCCTACGACAACAGCCACGGACCTAAGACTTATTGGTCCCTCAGAAACTGCACTATTTCAAGACTGTCTGTTTATCTGAAAGTAAGCTTCGCATCTGGATCCTTTTAAAAAAAAAAAACTGCAATCATCAGAAAGAGACTGTGTTGTGTTAAGAAATTGAATCTTCTAAGAGACTGTGTCTAAATACTCTGAAAAGACTGTTTTGATCTCCTAAAGAGTGAACTGCTCTAAGGAAGCAATAATAGCCTAAGAGACTATGCTATGATATTTTAAGAAATTGAGACATCCCAGAGGACAGTGATACTTTGGAATCTACAGCCCTACTTCTGCCACAAAGCTGGTAGGTCTACGTACGGCAGAAGCTTGAGGATCTACAATCAACCCTACATCTGTTATCTGTTGTGGAAGTCGACAGTTCCACCAAATTTCCAGAGACTGTGCTCATTATGAATCCTTATTATTGCTTTATTCTGGCAACAGTTTTGGGGTGCTTTGAAATGACTTTTGCCCTACCCCCTTGTGCAGCTTGCATAACCACCACCAGAACAGGACAAAAGATCACTCTTTCTATAAAGCCATGAAATCAGACTTTGAAGTTCCTCCTGCCACCAGAACTTATTTCTTGAATTAGCAGGAGCAGTGGCATCCGGTCTTCATGTTTCAGATTGCTTGTTTTGTGGAGGAACAACAATGGGAGACTAATGGCCTTGGGAGGCCCAAGAACTGAACTATTCTATGCTATACAATCAGACTGATTTACATAATACTACTAGTGAGTGGGTATTGGCCCACCCCATTGTTGACAGTTTGTGTTTTGTTCGCACCGGACCACAATATGCTATGAAGATCGGACAGCTGGACTGTCTAAATCAGAAGTTTTACAACAGCACAACAAAGAAGACATCTTGGTGGTCCGGCATAAATGCTCCTGAACCTTCTAATTCTTTTAGTTCTTTTTCCCACTCTTGCCAAACTATGGACTTTGACTATCTGCTTGTTGCTCCCTTGTTTCTTGCCACTTTGCTTGCGAATAATAACTTCAGTTATTAACACTGTAGAGCATAAGGCAGCTACAAAGATACTAGCTATGTGAAACTACTACCCTATACCACAGAGTGATATCTTTACCTAGTATTATGTGATTTGATTCTCACCCTTTCTCACTTGCGGGTGAGAATAATCAAAGGGGGGAATGTGGTAGGCGAAGGCCTATGATCCATGCTAATTGAACTAAACAGACAGGCCTAAGCAGCTTGACCTGTAACTGAAGCCTGTAGTTAGGCCCAGAGGAATGAAAACCCCCCTGAATGATGACACCATAGAATTGAAACTTAACTCAGCTTAACTGAACATAGCTAAGCAGAAACGAAACTTAGAAAAGACAGAAAACAGCTCTAATTGGTATTGATAAGGATGTGAGAAGCTTCTATGGAATTAATTAACTGTGCTGAAAGAAAAGTTACAGTGCCCTGCTTCCCATATGTTTTAACTAGCTGAGCGACCTTGGAGGAGAGAAGTATCAAAGTTAGTGAACTGACCATTGTAATTGGGACTGGAAGGGGGGCAACCAGGTGCTGAGCCCAGTCAAGGGTCCCCATTGGATAGCTACTTAATGGTACCGGGACCAATAGATGGGTGAGAGGGGTTACTGGGACCAATGAAAAGTTTGCCTATGTCTAGAATGGAGAAGAAGTCTATAAAAGTTGCTGTTTTGCTAGAAACCATTGCTCAGCCATTTTGAAATTGATTATTGCTTGAGCCTGTGCACATTAAACTGGCTTGGATCCTTGAAAAGACTCCTGGTTTTATTTATTGCATGCTTATCTGCTGCTACAGTAGAACGCTCATTGAGTAATAAGAAGGATTTTAAATTTAATGTGATAAATGAGTGGGATTCAGTGATGGTGGATGTAAAGAAGGGTAAGACTGTCATATCTCTGGGAATCATGAATAAGTCTGAGAGTGATATTTTGAACAATCTGAAATCATTTCAGGGTTTTTTACAGGAAGCCTGGCCCAGTCTATTACCATGATCCAGTCTGGAAAGGAAGGGGTCAAAAGTACATAAGAGTATAAGAAATACTATACTGGGTTGGACCAAGGTCCATCAAGCCCAGTATCCTGTTTCCAACAGTAGCCAATCCAGTTCACAAGCACCTGGCAGATTCCCAAAAAGGTACACAGGCTCCACACAAGTACAGTACAGCCTAAGATTTTAAGGGAGCAGTGAAAGTAAGGGCCTCGCCTTGGAGCCGAAGTGCAAAGGATGGACAGAAGACATGATCAGTAATTCACATAGCTTGGGATTATGAGATGTTAAGTTTAAACTTGTGGGAAGTGATCCTGGTTGCTATTGCACTGATACAGTCAATAAGAAGGGAAAGATTGGAGGGAAAAGGGGTTTGCAGGGAAGATAAAATGAATGTCACTGGCATAATAACCATTTATGCTCTATGGCTGAATTAAGTTGGCAAAAGGGCTGAGGAAGAGGTTGAAGTGAGTGGGAGAGAGAATAGCACCCTACCACACACACCACATTGGAGTTAGAAAGTTGTAGATTCAAAACAAAGAAGGATCTATCACTTAGAAATGAGAAAAAAAAACATGTGACAACTCTGCATTCAGCTCCTAGATCCTCCAGCTGCTTTAATGGCTGAGAAGATCAAAAGCAGCGGTAAGATTGAAGGAAACCAAGATAGCGACTTCAACTCAATCTAGAGTAGAACAGAGCCACTAAGGGTAGCTGAAAGGATGGTTTTGGTGCTATGTTCCACACAGAACCCAGATTGCTTGGGATGGAGAGAATTGAGAGCCTCAATATATTGTGTCAGCTGAGTGAAAATAACTTTTACTTTAAGCTTGGACAGGACAGGGCAAGTTGGAGATGAGTCTGTAATTAGAGGAGGCCGTGGGGCCTAAGTTGGTAAATTTGAGTCAGGGAATAATGGTGGCATGTTTCCAAGAAAGGGACATTTAGCCTGAGCTGAGGGAAATATCCACCATGATGCAGATGATATCAGTTAAACCTAAAGCAGGATATTTCAGAGAGGGAATACATGTGTAGGTCCAACATTGTGTACATCAGGATTTATGCCTGCTCCCTGGCGTGTGTATATTTCTCTTTCCAAATTAAAATTTGACTAAAAAAGCAGCCTCTTCCGTTCAGCAGCAGCATCTACACGGCTATGTATGCAGAATGGCTTACCTGCATGTGCACGTACCGACATTTACATGTATAAGTTGCAGGTTGTAGCACTATATAAATGATTAATAATAGTAACAGTAGTAGTAGTTTCCTCAACTGATTTTTCCCATGCATTAACATTTAAAATGGCTCCTCCCACTGCACATGCATTTACATCCACATACATGCCTGCACCTTCATCTGTGCATTTCAAGAACAGCTCTACATTTAGCAAAGCTGTTTCCAAAATAGTGGAATTGCATATGTCTTGACCTTGACATCTCAAATCCAATTTTCACGTACTATATAAAATGTGCCTTTAAAGTACTAGCTGAATATATATCTCTTGTCCCTGTTTTATAGGAACTGTACTGACTGAATATAAACCAGCATTAGAGCACAGGCTTAATTCATTTGGCTCAACCAAGTGAATAATAGAATTTGTGAACTGGGTTACAATTAAGTTTTTATTGCTGCATAATCAAGAACATGGTGTTTTTCCCTCAGCAATTTATGTGGCTTTATTGGAAAAAAAAGTCTAAAGGAGGTTCTGTTTAATGAAAAAGGTGAAAAAATGCAAAGGCTTTAAAAAATGATAAAACATTTTGTCTTCAGGTTTGACTAGTAATCCCATTTATCCAGTACCAAGGGTAATATAACCTTATTAAGACACTAATCTGTGCTGTATAGCTGGAGCTGCTTGGTTGAAATGACTTGAACTTGCTTAGAATAAATCCAGTTCCCTCTATAAAGTATGGTGTTTAAACTCATTATAGTGCTTATTGTTTATTTCCTTACAAACTGAGACAATTCCTTTTCATCACTGCTTGCTCATAATCATTTGTAGTTAATATACCCAGAGGAAACTGATTCATATGATAGGAGACCCTCTCTCATATACAATTCCTTTTTAACTATTTTTTTAAGTGTGGAGGAGAGGCTTTTCACAGGCTAATCTTGCATGCAAGGCTGAATCTCAGCATGCTTTCAAACAGGGACAAGCCTTGAAATATCATTCAAATTGTAAATCTCATGTCCTGAATTCCCCTCATTTCCCACAAACACCTCATCTTGGAGGCAGTCTGGAACCTTCATTCCACTTCCAATTAGACTAATGTAGCTACCCAGCTCAGATTGGGGTGATGGATCGACTGGTGAAGGAAACAGAGGCGATTTTCTCGGCTCCTCTGCATTCCCATAGGCATGCAGCATTTGACAGATTGGGCAGAACTGCCACGAAGGAGTTTGACACAGATGGTGTAATTAGAAAATGCGAAGTGAGACTGTGAAATTTATCTTTGATCAGCACCTCACTGTCAGATTGTCATCTGTGTTAATATGCTGATGGCTTTGCAGAGACGGATAGAGAAAAACAGCAGCCTTGAGGAAGAAATGAGGACTCTTCATATTACAGAGTCGATATTTTGTTTACCTCTGGAACCCAATCAATCGCAGTGCCCATAAATGAAATTTAATGCATTTAATTCATACAAAAACAAGTAGAACTTGATTCAGACACTTTATTAAGCTTATAATCAATATAGCAAAATTTAAAATTTAGTTGGATGGGCAAAGGCATTAATTTTTTATAGAGCAATAAAATAACAAACCAAACCAACAATCTATAGCAGGACACATGCATCCTATACTGGAAAAAGGCACCACTTTCATTCCAGACTTTCAAAAATGCATGCAGGACACATCATGTCTCCTTAGGCTAGCTTGCTTAAATTTCTGGATGTTTGCATCCTTGTCTATTTATTGAGGCAAACACACATGATAATATATTAGCTCAAAGGGCAACAGATTATAAAGGCTTCTAAACTTGAATGTTTTTTTGACATTATCTTTTGGATTCCTTTTGCCCTCTCTTTCTAAAGTTCCTCTTTCAGAAAGCAAAAATCCTTATGTTCTTTTCGGCAGGATGCCACTAGAAGAATCCGATTGGCTACTGATGATCATATGTACAGTACATATCAAGCAAAGTAATGACACATTTTAATCCTTTTTTCCTCATTTTAACTATATAATAATATTAACAGTATGAAAATGCAGGACTATGTATTTATGAGGATTATTGCGTCTTGGGTGGTTGAAAGCATTCGACAAACTCACCTGAGACACCAAATAATCTCTCACAAATGCAAATTTGCATGTCTTACTGCAAAAAAATAAAGAGTCCGTTCCCTAATTCCATATTCTATGAGAAGAGTGATGCTTTGTTTACCAAGGCCCTACTACCACTGACCAGTAGTCACTTTTAATCTTGATGTCTTCACAACTTCCATAGTTCATTTTATGATAACATGTTCCACTGTTCACAAGGAAGGTCCTAATTTTCATGGAAGTAAATTAGCATAATTAACGACCAGCCAAATTTGGGGGTAATCCAGTATGTAATTAACATTAGATAGTTCTGTTGTGCCACCTGCCCCCACGTTTCATTGTTTGGTGATGTACAAAGTGTACAGGAGGATATTTTCTCCTTTGCTGCACTGAGCAGAAAGCAGCTTTCTTCATCAGAATAAGCCATTAGCTGTAATGGCATGTAAGCGTAATGGAATGTGCTGGAAACATCTGTGCTGAGAGCAGGGGAGAAATTGCTGCATGGCATCCTAGGCCTTTGGGGAGTTTGATTAAGGACTGCTTCAGAGAACTTGAGATCTGGCTTGGGATGCAAAAGAGAGAAGAAAGGAAAATAGCGCTAATAGATTTACGGATGTACTGCAGGGAGAACAAAGGATTTTAATTTTTTTTTTTACTTCTCTTTATTGCTCCTGAATTGCATCTGTTCTCAGCTGGGTTTTCCTTTATTAAAGCATGGTAGGGGGAAAACGTGGTTCAAAAGGCAGTGTAGTGACAGTCTGTAGCTGCGTAAATAGGAATACAACTTGATTTATTGGGGCAGCAAAGGGGGGAGGTACTGGGGACATTTGGAAATTCTAGAAATTGGCATTTCTGTGTTCTTCATAATGTCTATTAATATTTCTGTTGAGATAAATTGCTTCACATTTTTTAGGTTCAAACCCGCCTATTCCATTTTTTTTTCATATGTTCTTTCCGCCTGTAGGCTTCTTCTTGCATTTCTTCTGCATCTCCTTCTTTCAAAGAATCTTTTTTTTAAATGAATTTCTCATTCAGTATGTGGTCTACATAATGACAACACTTGTTTGCAAACACTTAAAAGAACAAATCAGAATACAACCTACTGAATAATGAGGCAGATTCTAGAACTATTAGGCTGTGTTAGCTCTGACTACCCATCAAACAGAGAAGGTTTCAAGTTTAACCTTTCTGGATGTTAAACAGATGATGGGGTTTTATTTCCTTTCATTCAAAAAAAACTCATTTAGGAAATTCATTGAACTGCAAAGGGACCTGGTGCATTGCGTGGGGCAGATGTGGATAGGATGCTTAGCCAAAGTGAAAAACAAACCCACAAATATTAAATGGCTTCATGATTAAGAAAATCGTATGTTTTCTAATTATAATTGACAGCGAAAGAACTACATTTACCAGACCTCATCCTACTCATGAATTAAAAAGCTGGCTGGACTGGGACTGCACATTCCTGAGGCTGACGTTTAAGAGCTTATAGAGAGAATACAATTTCAAAAGCTAATAATACTATGTTGACTAGTTTTGTTTACAATGTCGTGCACCTGCTGTTTGAGAGAGAGAGAAAAGAGGAAGAAAAAAACAGTAATGAAAATTTAGAGCCAAACCTTTCCTAAACAGAAACTCTGGGCTCCCTGCCAGTACTATGATGCGTTTCAGGTGCACCGTAATAGGAACAATGAAAAGTTCAGAGGAAGTCATCGGAAATGCTAAATTTGAGATACACGAGGATATTAATATGAGGATTCCTGAAAGAAGATCTTGGATGTCTTCCAGTCTTGCCACCCTGTGGAAATGTGTGTAAGAGTGTGAGCTGTAAATATCAAGGTCTTAAACATTCCAGGAGTATTTTCTTCAGTTCTTGCAAATATAACGAGTGGCAAGTGTCTAAAATTCTACAGCACCGATTTGCAAAACACTGAAATGATCATTTTGGCATCACAGAGCTGAGAATGCATCTATTTTCAATTGCCACCATGTTTCTAACTGGATCTCCTACTGTAGGTTTTGTTTTGGAATTCTTTTTGATCATTGATTGTGGATGTGTGTGTGTGTGTGTGTGTGTGTATTTTATTATTTTAGAGCAAACACTTAAAAATATTGCATGAAAGGCAGGTTTAGTTAGTAAGCATTGTGGTTCTTTCTCAGTTATCCATCAGAGGTTTTCTTACAAGTTTTACATGCTAAATAAAATAAGATCTGCATGACAACTAAGAGGCAGAAAAGTTGTTTTATATGCCTAATGATACTCATTCAAGCATGTAAGCTAACGTTTGCTCATGTAAGTAGTAATTTCAGAAAAGTCACTATTCATGTGTGCATATGTGTAGCATGCAGAGATTTCAAGGGGACATGTCTTGGGTGGGGTTCAGCAGACTTTAGAAGTATAGATGTATCTTTCAGTTTTGCATACCTCAAAAAACGTCCCTGTCAGCATATTACCTGCTCTGAGTCATTCACGAGTGTCACGTAACGGTCCATTTGAACCTGGGATTTGCAAGCGTGATTAAAGGAGCAACTGTGCTTACTTCTCTAATGTTTTAAACCACCTGAAAAATTAAATTTTCTGAAATTCGGTGCTTGAATCCTTAATTGCTCCCCTTGGATGTACAGTTTTCCAAAATCTGATATTTATATATTTAAGTAGCAAAATCCACTGCTTATATGTGTATATGCTCGCAAAGCTCTTCATTTGATCCGGTTTTTGATAAAATGACTTTTCTTGCTGCACAGGCCACTTAATATAAGTATTTTTACTATGGTCTTATTACATTGTAGGTTCAGCAAGGCTTTTAAAAAATAGACTGCAAACTGTGAATGTCTAAACTTGGACATTCCTCTTCTGACCTAGACAACCTATACAAAAAAAATATTAAAAAATAATTTTCTCTATTTCAGAATACTAAAAAGAAAAAACAAAATGTGTTTGTTTGTTTTCAAGTTTCTCAATGTGCATTTTGGAACTTCTTGCTTTATTGGGGTATTTTATGCAAATCTTGTTATCTCACCTGCAAGAAAGCAAGCATTCTAAAAGCATAACAGAAAATCGGTGGAATTTTATTTCTGCTGATCAAAGAAAACTCAATAAGCAAATCACCTGCATCCCAACTGTGAGCATCTCTGCAGCGGGACAAAGAATGGAACAGAACACAGAGAATATGATCAGGAAATATTAGGCTCACAGGAATTCATGAGTTAAGGAATACATTTTAAAAATTTCATCTGACAAAACACCTGTCAGCTTGAATAAAGGATCCTAATCCTAAAACATAAGCTACCTTCGTAATTGGGGACTGCTTTACTAAACTGCATTAGGCTTTTGCAGCTGATGGAGCAAAAGCTGTGCTTTACTGTATCTGTTGGGGTGTGCACAGCAGTTCCGCAGCAAATAGTGCAGAGAATGTAGTCAGGCAGCATCGTGGCTGCAGCTCATGCCACCATTGAGATGGCGTTAGCTGCATCCATGCTGTCTGCAAATCCAATGGTTAGGGCACACTGTTGAGGCCCATGGTAACTGCACATTGCAAACACACCTGCACGCCACCCTAATTCCGCCTACTCCTGAAGATATGGCACTTTCTGAAAACAGAACAGAAAACCGCCGTGATCTCAGCAGTTGCTCCACATTACCTATGACCAGACAGCATGTGCTATCTGCCACGTTTAGCAGCTAATGCAGTTTAGTAAACTGGCCTCTTTGTGTTTACAGATCAGGTTATTATCCAGATGAAAACTGTGAGTGTATCTTAAGTCATCACCAATAGATGGATAAAAAGTGCATTTTGAATGTGTCGACATATTTTTAAAATGTAATGTACATGCATGTTTTCTCCCCTTGACCGAGCTATGCCCCTAGAAATGCCTCTTTTTACTGAGATTAGAAACATATGCATGAATTTAGCTGGCCAAAACTCAATTTGGCTATATTCAGCTATTCAGTCAGCATTAGCTGCAGTTTTACCATGCCGTTCTTGATGCCTTTCAACTTTTACCTCAACTGACTAGCTGACTAGTGGACGCGTTCTCCCAATATTTTTTAATCACATTACATCCCTGGCATCATTAAAATACACATTTAAAAATGTGATGTATCTAAAACTTGTCATTGCCATCCCACCCTTCAGGAAATTCCCCTGCTTTATTTCTGGAACAATAGAATGCATTTGGTTTTCTCCAGACTCATTATGAAGAATACAGTAACTATAAAAAGATAGTCTTTAGCTACTGCTTCTGCTTCCCCTTCTAACCTGAAGCAGCAGACTGGTGTGGTTCATCCAGTGCTTTATTTATGCTGTATTTTAATGGCTTATATTCCAGATGCCTGCTCTGCACCGTCTTCTATCTACCTAGGGTTGGTTTCAGGTCTTTTTGATGCTGCTATTTGCTTTTTGTGCAATGCAAAATTGTAAACTCGGTAAATGCAAAGGAAAAAAAAGGCACATTTTTGGGTTACGAGAGAGGACCACATGCAGTGCTGAAAATTTTCAAATGAACCAAGGCATTTGCAATGTTTGCTACTGAAGGAGGAGAAAGCAAATTTCTCAGTCTGCTAAACCTTTCTGCTGAGTACAATGTTCTTGTTTTCATTTCTTTTCTTTGAACAGCTTTGCATAAAACAAAATCAAAGGCATCTGTTCTGTACAATTCAAAGATGTGCAAAAAATTAATGCATATGACTGAATATTCACATTAATACAGGGGTTCTCAATCCAGCTCTAGGGACACATCTAGCCAATCAAGTTTTCAGGCTAACCACAATGAATATGCATGAGAGAGATTTGCATACAATGGAGGCAGTGCATGCAGATCTCTCATGCATATTCATTGTG
Source organism: Ichthyophis bannanicus (assembly GCA_033557465.1). NCBI lineage: Eukaryota > Metazoa > Chordata > Amphibia > Gymnophiona > Ichthyophiidae > Ichthyophis > Ichthyophis bannanicus. The sequence continues at coordinate 1,625,589,737 of CM066031.1, read as the reverse complement.
GTACTCCTGAAAAGCTAAGTTGCTGGGTGTGACCCTAGAGCTGGGTTGAGAACCCCTGCTCTAAAGAGAAAGCATTGAATAGCCACTGTGCTAGTCCAAATATACTCTTTTCTATTTTTTTCCCAGCATACGGAAGGCCCAAGGACACTGTGCATGAGTGCCTGTACAAATATGGAGTCTGTGTCAGGTCTTCTCTCTCCTCCTGCTTTCCGTTTACTAGCTAAGATGCAACAAGAAAACTGCCTTTTCAGCTCATTCACTCAGGAGGAATTATGGGAGAGTGGGTTGGGGGGGGGGGGACATTTATAACTCAAAAGAAGTTGCATCACTAGCCAGTGACCTCTTTTGCATGGACTGTAAGTGAACTCACAGAAACATAGAAATATGATGGCAGAAAAAGACCACATGGCCTGTCTAGTCTGCCCTTCCATACCAACTGCAATATTCCTCTTTTTACCTTTAGAGATCCTCTGTGTTTGTACCATGCTTTTTTGAATTCAGTGTCCACCACCTCCACTGGGAGACTATTCCATGGATCTACCATTCTTTCCATAAAGCAATATTTCCACATACTACTCCTGAGCCTATCCCCTTTCACTCTCATGCTATGTCCCCTCATAGCAGAGCTTGCCTTCAATTGAAAGAAACCCTCCTGTGCATTTATGCAATGGAGGTATTTAAATGTCTCTATCATATTGCCCCGATCCTGCCTTTCCTCTAAAGTATAAATATAAAGATCTTTAAGTCTATCCTCATATGCTTCATAATGAAAACCATTAACCATCTTAGTAGTCACCTTCTGCACCAACTTCAGCCTGCTTATATCCTTTTGAAGGTGCAGTCTCCAGAATTGCACACAATACTTCAAAAGCAGTTGCACCAGAGACTTATACTGAGGCATTATTGCCTCCTTTTTTCTGCTAGCCATTCCTCTCCCTATGTACCCAAGCATCCTTCTGGCTTTCACAATTGCCTTTTCTATCTGTTTACTACTACTACTACTACTATTTATCACTTCTAGAGCGCCACGCACGCAGCGCTGTAAAGCTAACAAACAAGAGGCAGCCAGAATACAAGAGACAGTCCCTGCCCGTCAGAGTCATGCTCATCAGAGCTTACAATCTAGTCAGAACATTACAGAGCATTGGTCGGATTAGTGCAAGACACAGTATGGTCGATACATTTTGGTCATGAGAGCTGACGGGGGTTAAGATAAGATAAGGATAGAAGTCAGGATCTGAAAGCGACGGTGAAGAGGTGGGTCTTCAACCTGGATTTGAAGAGGTCCAGGGAGGGTGCCTGGCGTATAGACACAGGTAAGCTGTTCCAGGCGTGAGGTGCTGCAAGGTGAAAGGAGCAAAGTCGGGAGTTAGCGGTGCGGGTGAAAGGCATAGATAGAAGTAATTTGCTAGCAGAGCGCAGGTTCTGAGAGGAGACGTAGGGAGAGATAAGAGATGAGAGGTATTGAGGGGCCGCAGAGTGAATGCATTTATGGAGGAGTGGAGGAGTGGCCTAGTGGTTGGGACAAGGTACTTCGGGCTGGAAGGTCAGGGGTTCAAATCCCACTAGAGGACAGCAACCTTGGGCCGGAAGGACTGGGGTTTCTAGTCCCACAGGTGCTCCTTGTGGTCTTGGGCAAGCCATTTAACCCTCCATAGCCCATGTTCCCTGTAAAATAGTTCTCTGTGTGCTGTGCTTTCCTGTCTAATCAATGTGTTTATACCTCAAAGATTTCCTGTCATGATTTGACAATTTCCAATCTGTAATCAAAAACCGCTGCTGATCGCTGGAAGTAGCGGTATACAAATGTATACTAAATAAATAAATAAATAAAATAAAATTTATAGGTCAGTAGGAGAAGTTTGAATTGGATATGGAATTAGACAGGGAGCCAGTGAAGCGACTTGAGAAGAGGAGTAATGTGGGCATGGCAAGATTGGCAGAAGATTAGTCGAGCAGCATGATTTTGTATAGATTGAAGGGGAAGAAGGTGGCTGACAGGGAGACCAGCAAGGAGTAGGTTGCAATAATCGAGGCGAGAGGAGATTAAGGAGTGGATAAGCGTTTTGGTGGTCGTCAAACACAATTATGCCTAGGTCCCGCTCTTCTTTTGTGGATAAAAGTACCTCACCCCCTACATTGTACCGCTCCTTTGAATTTTTACAGCTCAAATGCATGAACCTGCATTTTTTAGCATTACATTTCAGTTGCCAAATTCTAGACCATTCTTCAAGCTTAGCTAGATCCCTGCTTATGTTATCTACTCCTTCCTGGGTGTCTACTCTATTGCATATTTTGGTATCATATGCAAACAAGCAAACCTTACACAACAGCCCTTCAGCAATATCACTAACAAAGATGTTAAAAAGAATCAGACTAAGGACAGATCCCTGCGGCACACCACTGGTAACCTCCTTCTCCTCAGAGTGAGCTCTGTTTACCTGTACTGTTTGTCGCCTCCCACTCAACCAATTTCTAACCCAATCAGTAACTTTAGGGTCTAGCCCTAGGGTTCTCAGTTTGTTTATAAGTTGCCTGTGTGGAACGGTTTCAAAGGCTTTACTGAAATCGAAATACACCACATCTAGGGCTCTCCCTCGGTCCAACTCCCTGGTTACCCAGTCAAAGAAATCAATCAGATTTGTCTGATAAGACCTGCCTCTGGTGAATCCATGCTGCCTCGGATCCTGCAATCCATTGGACTCCATAAACCTCACTATTCTCTCTTTTAGTAGCCTTTTCAATGATTTACTAACCATAGAGGTTAGACTAACTGGCCTGTAGGTCTCAGTGTCATCCTTATGTCTGCTTTTGTGTAAAGGAACCACATGTGCCTTTCTCCAGTCCTCTAGCAGCACTCCCAACTCCAAAGAGGCATTGAAAGGGTCAGACAGTGGAGCAGCTAGAACATCCCCAAGTCCCCTTAGTATTCTTGGATGTATCCCATCTAGACCCATGGCTTTGTCTACTTTTAGTTTAGCTAGTTTCTAATGAGCACAGTCTTCTGAAAATCATTTGAGATCCACGTCACTTCTGTTCCTATTTGTGGGTGTTTTCTGAGGTCCTCCCCCTGACTCTTCATCTGTGAACACAGAACAGAAATATTTATTAAGAAATTCTGATTTATCCTCATTGGTTTCTGCATATTTCTCCCCTGCACCTTTGAGTTTGACAATACCACTTTTGCCCTTCCTCATCTCACTAACATATCTGAAAAATGTCTTATCCCCACATTTTATTGCATTGGCTATTTCTTCTTCTTTTTGTACTTTTCTTTCCTGACTACTTTGCTAGCATCTCTACATTTTTCCAAATATAGATGCCTGGCTTCCTCTCTCTGTGATCTCTTGTATTTCATGAAGGCCTTCTTCTTTTTCTTTACCTTTTTAGCTACTTCTTTTGAGAACCATAGCGACCTCCTTTTCCTTTTACATTTATTTACCTTTCTAACAAAAAGGTTTGTTGCCCTTAAAATATCCCCTTTCAGTTTTTCCCACTGTTTTTCTACATCCCCCAGCTGTTCCCATCCCACTAACAACTCTTTGAGGTATTGTCCCATCTTGGCAAAGTTAGTTTTCCTGGTCTAAGATCCTCACTTTTGAATGCATTTTATCAGCCCTAGTCCTAATACTGAACCATTCCATCTGGTGATCACTGGATGTGAGATGATCTCCCACTATAACATCAGAAACACTTTTTGCATTGTTCACTCCTGTGAACAAAGGCCCAGCTGATATTTGCATTGTGTCATTGATCTCATTCCACTATCATGTCTCCAGCCATCAGTGTTATTGGATTGCCATATCTACTGTACCACAGTGAAAGTGGCTAAGATACCACAAGAAAACTTCTCTTATTTCCCAGGTAAGCAGGTTGGCTCAGGTTAAGTATGATCTATCGGTGCTCAATTAATATGTCTGGCATGGAGAAGTTGTTACTGTATTAATGAGAGATGACCAGATTCTCAAATTCTTCTATGATACACTTGTCAGGGAAACAACTCTATCAAGAAGAGAAAGGTGAAGAGGAGATCTGATTGAGTCCCAGCCCTTCTTCTAGGTCACTGTAGTACTGTCCTCTGAATAGTTCATCAGGAAACATGAGATCAGTCTTCATTTCCATATCAGAGCAGAATTAGCTCTATCTTCAAGTTTGGCCAGTGATACCACACTAAGGGGCTTGTTTACAAAGCCGTGGTAGCAGTTCGCGATCGTTATCGGAGCCACGGCCCCATTGGTTAGAGGTTAGAGCAAAGCATCAGCAAAAGGGTTTCTGGTACAAAAACAAGAGTTCAATAGCAGTAATATGTACTGCCACGTCAAGAATCTGAATTTGATTCCTGGGTCATGTCTTCTGAGAACTGGGTCAACTGGTATTGGGGTTACTATCGAGGTAACCATCTGCAAAGAGAGGCACAGTCATGCAATGGTAGCACATAAGACTCTAAATCCAGTCACTATGATTGTACGGTTCCAGAAATAACCCCGGCGCTTGTCCCCTTATTTAGGTTTGTCATTGCAAAGACTACGATAAGTGCATAGAGATTGGGATATAGAAGACAAATGTAAGATACATTCAAATTTATGCATATAGCAAACAGCTAATTTTGTAATAGGATACTTGTGTGAAAACTCCAAAAGGTTACCTGTTTTATGTCTATCTTATAAAGGCAACTTATGCACCTATGTGCTTTTAAAAAGCTTAGGACTTGAAAGCAGAAAAAATAGCTTCAAGTTTGACTTTGAGCCAATGAGGAAGGGATGGTGGTTGGTGAGACTTGTTGATTGAAAGCACAAAAAGAAAGATTAAGTAATAAGTTCTCGCCTCCCTTAGTATTGCTGTGTCTCTCTGCTGTTATAACTAAGTGGTTGAAAATTTTGGTAGACTTGCTTTGTTTTACTATGTGCTCCTCCAAGGAGTATCTCTGTGGGGTGTGGGGGGAGGTCAAGAAAGTCAGAGGGGCTAGGAAATGTCTGCCTTTACAGTTTTCCAATTACCAATTGATCTTACTGTACTAAGCATTGGTGGAAGTTTTGGAAGGTTTATGATTTCTACAACACAGCCAATGGCAGATAGGAAGGACAGTCATTGTATCTAATATATCTATTCCATTACACAACAACAGCTAGCTTGTTCACCTACTGTCTGTAACAGCATCTGTGGGGGGTGGGGTGTATTTTACCTTACTGTATCTATCTTTTCAATCCCACATTTCTAGAATACAGTTAAATTAAAGCTGAAAGGCAAGCTGCCCTTACTCCCAAGAGCTGGGAATACAAACCAATAAGAGCATTAGCTGGGCAAATACATTCTCCCCCTCTTCCCAGTCCTTTGACTGTGAGTGGGCAGGCAGGGTAACTAGGAAGTGCAGGGCTTACATCAGGCTGAGTGGGTGATCTTGGCCACCAGGGGTGTAGTATCAATAATGTACAATGGTGAACATGCACCGCAAACTTAAAGAAGAACCTCTTAGAATTCTTGCTTTTCAGCCACATGGCACAGCAAAACCTTTGGTACACCACCAGCTTAAACAATCACCTTATGCCCCTGCCACTCACAGTATCTGAGGCAGCACACTTTGGGTGATCGTATTCAAAGACTGCACAAACCTACATGTTGGTTCAGGGTGATAAAAGTCAGCCAGTCCCTGCTCCCAAAAGCTGAGAATCCAATCTGAGTATATGATAATGTTTGGGAAAGGTATATTTTGAAAATTAAATGTTATAGAAGGAAAGAAGGGAGGGAAGGAAAGAGACGTGCTGGCAGAAGTGCGCAGAAAGAGACAGGTCCTTCCCAGGGCATGCTTATGGACTCCTCTAGTCTACCAGCTAAGATAAAGAGAGATGCCTTTATAAGGAGAGTAGGAAGAGTTGAAGCTTCTGGTACAACCGTGGAAGAGCAGGTGTCTGATATCATCTCTACAGAGGAGCATTAGCAGGTTGACATGATGCAGGGTGGGGGGACATGAGAGAAACAGTAGATGAAGGAAACTCAGCCAAGAGGCAGGCAGACCACATTCTCTGCTAAAAAGTGGGTGAAGATGGTCTTCACAAATATATAATCTGAGGGATCCACATAGGTGGGATTTACATTTGAATCAGATATTGAAAGTGTGCTGGCTGAAGGGGGCTAGTTATCCTCATCAGGAATCGATTAAAGACTTGAGATTAATTAATCTTGAGGTGAACAAAGTCCATTAAATGTATTAGGTATAGCTGTATTAGTATAAGTATCCCCAGCAAACTTAAGTAAGTAAACAACTTAAATACCTAAACAAAAGCTTAAAACTAAGATGCAGTCAGCAGTCTAGCAGCGAGATAGGAGTTTTCCAACCTTTTGCACTGAGTGTCACTTGTATGATTTTCTCCCAGTTGGTGAGGGGTCTTACGTGTGCACTAGATGCAAGGAGCTCTTTGCTGTCAGGGAACAAGTCCAATCTCTGGAGGCTAGAATAGCAGACTTGGAGGACATAAAGAAGATAGAGAGGTATATAGACAAGACCTACCGGGACGTATTACTGAAGTCCCACTTCCAGTCTGGCAGCCTCCCTGTTGCCATGGAGGAGAGAGGTCATATGAGAGGAGAGCATCACCCTGGTGTGGTGGGAAGTGATCCTGTAGCTAGGACCTGTCCTCCAGGTGATGTAAAACCTACTCACACTGAAGAGGTTTCTCCAGGGCCATTTGCCCATGACGGAAGGTTTAGGACGGGATTCCATCATTAGGCATATAGATAGCTGGGTGGCTGCTGAACATGAGGATTGCCTGGTAACATTCCTACCTAGTACAAAGGTAGCGGACTTCAAGTGCCACCTAGAATCTGCTGTATTGGTACATGTTGGTACCAATGACATAGGAAAGTATGGGAGGGAGATTCTGGAGGCCAAATTTAGGATTTTAGATTGGAAACTGAAATCCAGAACTTTCAGGATGGCAGTCTCAGAAATTCTTCCCATTCCAAGTGCAAGACCCAAAAGCCAGGAAGAGTTCTGAAGTCTCAATGTGTGGATGAGATGATGGTGCGAGGAAGAGGGTTTTGAATTTGTTAGGAAGTGGGAAATATTCTGGGACTTTTCCAAATGGATGGTCTGCACCTTAATTGGGATGGAGGCATTAACCTTTAAAAATGAGATAGAGCAGCTTTTAAACTAGATAATGGGGGAAGTCGACAGCCACCCAAGAGCACATGGTTCAGAATGATGGATCCTTGAAGGATACTAGCAAAAGATTGAAATTAGGGCATATTGACAGAAAGGTTCCAATAAAGACAAAAGTAACCCAAATGCCCTTAAGATCCCAAATAACCCCTGTCTACTAATAACCAGATTAGTCTGAATAAAATACAACCTCTAAAATGCTTATATGCAAATGCCAGAAGTCTAAAAAATAAGATGGGAGAATTAGAGTATATAGCAATAAATGAGAGGTTAGAAATGATTGGTATCTCACGGAACTGGTGGAAGGAGGACAATCAATAGGACACTGCGATACATATGTATAAATTATATCACAATGATAGAGTAGATCAAATTGGTGGAAGGGTTACACTCTATGTTAGAGAGGGGATTGAGTCACACAGGATTAAAGTTTTGCAGGAAACAAAATACACGGTAGAATCTCTATGGATTTAAATTCCATGTAAAAAGGGGAAGACAATGATAGTGGGGGTGTACTATCGACCACCTGGCCAGAATGAACAAATGGATGACGAAATGCTCAAAGAAATCAGGGAAGCTAACACAAGTTATAGCACAGTAATAAAAATGGGTGATTTCAATTATCCTGGTATCAACTTGGTCAGTGTCATGGCAGGACATGCTAGGGAGATAAAGTTTCTAGATGAAATAAATGACTGCTTCTTGGAGCTGCTGGTTCATGAATTGACAAGAGGGGAAGCCATTTTGGGCCTAGTCTTCTCTTCTCCTAGATTAGGTAGAGGGGGGGGGGTGGCATTGCTCTATCGCTCTACTCTTCTTCTGGAAGAAATAACGTCCCCCTCTGCTGTACTTTCTGAGTCTCTTTTCCTCCGTTTTCCTTCTTCTCCTCCACTTTACTTCCTTCTTCTTTACCTCCCGCCTTCCCTCTCTACTGAGCGCTGGGAAGGAATTCTTCAGTTTCTCTCTGATATTGTTTTGCAGTTCCCAAATGTTATCATCTTAGGGGACTTTAATATCCATGCAAACAACCCCAGTCGGCAAAAGGATTTCGTTTTTTTAAATTTCTTTCAGGATATCGCTTTTCACCTGCATGTCACAGGTCCTACCCACGCTGCTGGTCACACCTTAGACCTCGTGGTATCTTCCCCCACGCTGACAGCTCAGATTTCTCCTCCCTCCATGATTGATGTCCCTTGGTCGGACCATCGTTGCGTCTTATTTTCTGTCACTGTTCCCTCTGCTCAAACGCCCCCTCCTGTGGTGTCCCCTACACTCCCCCCCCTTTGCCGTCATTTAACTCCTGACACGTTGTGTTCCTTTCCTCCTGCCTCTTCTGTTTTCCCTCCGGATTTTGCATCACTGTCGTCTGACTGTCAGGCTTCCCTCTGGGACTCACTCCTTAAGGATGCCCTGGATCAGCTAGCGCCTTTACGTCCTTGCCTACGTCTGCCTAATCCTGGTCATTCTTCCTGGTTTCATTCTGGCCTGCGGCTCCAATGGGCTCAACTCCGTCAGGTGCAACGCCGCTGGTCTCGCCACCCCTCAGTTGATCTATCCATCCGTTTCAAACAACTCTATGCTGCATACCGCTTGGCTATTCAAACTGCCAAGCGGACTTACTATGAGGCCGAAATTAAGGATGCAACAAATTCCTCTCGCAGACTTTTTCAGATTTTGCATAAACTTTCATCTACCGGCTCTTCATCTACACTGATCTCTCGGTCTCCTGACCCTCATTCACTGGCTACCTACTTTTCCCAGAAAGTTTTAGACCTTCGTGCTTCTTTTCCTACTTCCCCCCCACCTCCACCTTCACCACCTCTTTTTCCTCGTAGCTCAGCTGCTATTGACCTTGCGCCACTGTCTCCTCTTACTATGCCCAATCAGGATCTTTCCCATACGTGGTCCTCATTTCATCTGATCTGTTCTGCTGAAATCCTTTCAATACTGTCCGCCTCTCGTAAGACAACTTGCTCCCTTGACCCTATTCCCTCCCGTTGGTTGTCTGTTCCTTCCCTACAATTAGTCCCTATTATTACTACAATCATTAACACAAGTTTTTCCTCTGGTTTGTTCCCCTCTTCCTGGAAGTCTGCTGTTGTTCACCCTCTTCTAAAGCAATCATCCCTGGATCCCTCTGTTCTTGCAAATTGGCGCCCTGTCTCTAACCTTCCTTTTCTGGCTAAACTTCTTGAACGCTTTGCATTTCTTCAGTTGTCTTCTCATGTTGAATCCACAAACACACTACATCCCCGTCAGGCCGGTTTTCGCCAGGGCCATAGCACCGAGACTGTTCTTCTTGCTGTCCTTAATGAAATCCATGTTGCACATGATCGTGGTGATCTTACTCTCTTAGTCTCTCTTGACCTATCGGCGGCTTTTGATTTAATTGATCACACTCTTCTTCTCACTCGTCTTGCTGAGGTGGGTTTGCGTGGTGCTGTTCTTCTCTGGTTTCGTTCTTTTCTCACTTCTCGTTCCTTTTCTGTTACTCTGAATAATAAATCCTCTAGTTCCTTTCCTCTCACCTGTGGTGTCCCTCAAGGTTCTGTTTTGTCCCCTTTGTTATTTAACATTTTCCTCGCCCCTCTACTTTTGGTACTACAATAATATCCTGTGTCTTACTATGTCTACGCGGACGACATTATTCTACTCTTTCATACTTCTCTTCTTCTGGATCTTTCTACTTTTAACGCTTGTCTTTCTCACATGGCTCTTTGGCTTTCACAGCACTTTCTTCGTCTAAACCCGTCTAAGTCTATTGCTATGTGGGTTTCACTTTCGGGGTCATGTCCATCTGTTGCACCTATGATTGACTCTGTCCCTGTCCCTCTGGTTTCTTCCTTTCGGTATCTTGGGGTGATTCTGGATTCTTCTCTTTCTTTTCATGATCACATTTCTTCTTTGGTTCGGCGTTCTTTTGCCATTCTTCGTCGTCTTCGTGCTGTCCGGTCATTTCTTCCCCTTGGATCCCTGGTCACTCTTGCTCTTTCCCTTGTTATTAGTCGTCTTGACTACTGTAATGTCTTTCTGGCTAACCTTCCTAAGTATCAACTTAAGCGCTTACAACTTATTCAAAACACTGCTGCCCGTCTCATCACCTTCTCCCGCCGTTCTGATCATATTACACCTATTCTCATTCAGCTTCACTGGTTACCCCTCTGTGTTAGGTTCCATTATAAATTCTTGATCCTCATTCATCGTGCACTTCACACTCATAACCCTTTATACTTAGCCGACTTAATCCTGCTTCATACACCTTACCGCCAGCTTCGCTCTCTTCATGCAAATCGTTTGGTTCTACCGTCCCCATCTCATGCTCATTTGGAAAAAACACGTCATGCTGCCTTCTTTTTTCTCGGTCCCAGTCTATGGAATGCCCTGCCCTCATCCCTCCGTTTAGAGTCCTCATATTCACAGTTCAAATCTGCCCTCAAAACCCACCTGTTCCAGACAGTGTTCAATCTCCCTTCCTGACTCCTCCCCTCCCTTTGGATTTTCCTTCCTGTCATTATCCCTGGTTATTGGTTTTGTCTTAGGGGCATGTTTACTAAAAGCCGTACAATTGCGTGCCGCACAATAGCGCACGGAAACGCGGCACTCAAACGCTCAGAAACGCTCTTAAACGCCCCGCACAAGTGCGCGTGGGCCCCACACAATTGCGCGCCGCACTAACGCACCCCGCACAAGTACCCGGCCCGCAAATGTCCGATAGAGGCGTGGAAAGGCATTCTGAGGGCGGAGGAAGGCTCCCGAGGGGCGGAGAGACGGGGTCAATGGGCGGGGAAGGGGAGGGGAGAGGCTCCCCGCACATGATCGGGGCCGAATTCACAGGTTAAAAATAGCGCGAGTGAAACACTCACGGTAGAGGGCATTTAAAGGGAAGAGAAACCATTTCGCGTCAGCAATGTACAGGGAAACCGGGGAAACCTGCAAAACATGAGCAGTGTGATACATGTGCACAGAACAAAAGTGCAAATAAAGATAGAAAAAGACCCAAACAAAAATATTAAAAATAGGAAGGCAGCTGGGGAACCCCGATAGTAATGGGCAAACATAAGAAACACACCCAGGAAAGCTCCAAAAAATGAAATGAAGGTTGGAAGGGGCTACGGAGGGGAGACCCTTCCAAAAACCATTTCCTTTTTTCTGAGCCTTCCTGGGAGTGTTTGCTATGGTTGCCCATTAATATCACTGTTGCCCAGCTTGGTTATATTTATCCCCAGTTTTTCGTGGTCGGTTGAGGGGTGTATTTGCACTTATGTCACCAGACAAGGTGATGGAGCCCACAGTACAAATGTGCAGAGCAGGGTTTTTGACTCTGTTGGTCAGGTTTCCCACCCCCAGGGACTGCACTATCACTGTGGCCACAATGTGGTGCAGCGGACAGAGGCAGTACCTCTAGGACCAGAGGGTCACAGGTTCAAATCCAAGCTGGGGCTCCTGCCAACCCAGTCCCCATATTTTACCCACCACTAAACAGAGATAGTACAGACACTCCTTTATTGCAGAGAACATAAGCATGGTTCACACACCCATTTTGTACCCAACACTGCACACACACCATAACAATGGGCATTACCGACAGCCGAGTCCCCCAAATGCAGTCCTGGAGTGCCACAACTCAATCAGGTCATATGCTTTTCCAAGATACGGACATGCCAGCATGTTGGCGGTAGGGTACAGGTGGTGGAGGGGGCAGTGGCTGCTAGCCACAGAAGACAGTGGCCGAGCCATGTGCAGGCTGGAACGTCCACTGCAACATAGGCCCTGTCGGATGTACAGTCATGGACTTCCCAGGGAATTCAGCACATTTGTGGCAACACAGTGGTGCAGTGCACACAGACAGTGTGTGCAGGAACAAAAGGTCACAGGTTCAAAGCCCAGCTGGGGCTACTACCAATCCTGTCCACATATTTTCCCCACAACTAAACCATGTTAGTAAGGGCAATCCTTTATTGCTGGGGACATACGCATTGGTCATACGCCTATCTTTTACACCACCAAGCACAGACACCATGACCAGGGGCATTACCTAGAGCAGAGTCTCACAAATGCAGTCCTGGAGGACCACACACCATTCAGGTTCCATGCTGCCACACATACAAATAACTGTGCTGTATATCTATGCACCACCCCCATAGCATGTAGATGTAGCTCATGCATATTCATGAGGGACAGCAGGAAACCCCAACCAGTGTATTGCAAACCTGGACTGGATTTGGGAACCTCTGCCGTACAGCAGCAGCCAACAGGGGCAGACACACCCACACCCACAGGCCCCATTGGCCAATGCCTCCTGGAGAGGCAGGACATTGGGCCCTGCGTGCATCACCCAATACCAGCACTTGCATACCTTAGCAATGTCACCCTACACCTGGGTATATGGTACACAGCTCTCAAACATTTGCTATGAGTACTGGCAGATAGATATCCCTACGTTACGCACAGTCTGCTCTTTGAGCTCCATCATAACAATCTATCTGATATCTGCGGTGTGTGCATCAGGTCTGGCCCCTGACAGTGTTTACCACCCTGGGGAGTGACCCCCAACC